>OZ014531.1:58836623-60036623 GCA_963966105.1 Volucella zonaria | reverse complement strand
ATTCTCCGGATGCAAATCCGTTGGATTTCTCTGTCTGGGGTATTTTGAATGCGAAGGTTGGCACTAAAAATACCAAAGTTTGGACCAGCTCAAACAAACACTTCACCGCGAAATGTTCCAAAATACCACAGAGCCACTTGCGTGCAGCGTGCGATGCTTTCCACGGCCGTCGCAAGGCAATTATTCGCGCCAAAAGTGGACATATAGAAAACTACTGAAACAATTGGAAAATTGATGTATTTTCCAACATTTTTTGCCTTGGCACAATAAAATTTATCAAAAAATAAAAAAAATTATAGCATTTTAAAAAGTTGGAGTTCGGGTCATTCACCCTGTAGCATTCCGGAATTATTGTTCAAAATACAGAGGAGTACTGTCAGAAACACTATCCTCTAAACTCTCAAGTCCCCCGCGTGGCGCCAACGAGTTTGACATGAACGTCAGGGAATTCACCTTAGCTCTCAATCAGGCTATGCTTCCTGCCTTCTTATTCTACCTAGGGGCAAGAAAAAGCCGCATTGGTGATCATCACCACTGGGACCGCTTAGAAACATTTGCAGAAATCTTTTCAACCTAGCAAAAAGCACAAGAAAATTGGGTGACTGGGACTCTCTCAAAATATATAAAAGAGTACTGGGGAAGGCAAAGCGACAATCCTGGAGATCATTCTGTGACAAAATTACTGAAACCACTGAGGCATTGCGTCTAAGAAACATCCTCTCTACAAATCCTATGATGCCTGATGAATCACTCAACATGCTACTGGACACTCACTTTCCAGGTAGCAACCGAAACAAGACTACTGCAACCCTGACGAAAATTCATGGTCTGATTACAAGGGACAAACTGCTCTCTCCTCAAATATTATCCTGCCTACGCTAGAGAATATCATGAGGAGCTGTATAGAACTTATCCATATTCCACTGTCATGGAGAGAAGTCAATGTAGTTTTCATTCCCAAAGCGGGAAACACCTCAGACCTATAAGTCTATCATCTTTCCTTCTGAAAACTCTAGAACGATTGATTTATATCCATATACAAGCTAAAATTGATCCTAGACTTCTGTCAACAACTCAACATGCCTACTGTAAAGGAAAGTCGGTGAAAACGGCTCTGCATTCACTGACTAGCCAGATCGAATGATCCCTGCAATTAGAGAGTACACAATAGCCACTTTCCTGACGTAGAGGGTGCCATTAACAACATCAACACATCCGCAATTACGACGGCGCACTCAACTCTGCAGGAGTTGTTCAGTCGTATGCCAAATAGGCTTAGGAACGAATCAACTCCAAACAGGATGGGTATTCTGCTAAAAGAAGTGTCAGTAGAGGTAGCTTTTCTCCCTTTCTTTGGGACTTAGTGGTTAATGAACTGCTGATATACCTGGAAGCGGGTGGTAACAGGGTGATTGCCTATGCGGATGACGTTCTTATAGCCGTCTTCGGTAAGCATCTTAAAGAACTCCTTCAGCTAAATCTTAAAAATCAAAAAAACTGATCTTGTCCTTTTTCCCAGGAAATATAAAATTCCACTCATTGACCCTCCCTCGATGAGCCGTAGCAGTGTGGTCTTTTCCGATACAGCCAAGTACCTGGGCCTCATTTTTGACGGGAAACTAAACTGGAAACCCCAACATTCAAGAAAGAGTCAAGAAAGCTATAGTAGCTGTATACTCTTGCAAAAAAGACTTTAGGAGCAAATGAGTCCATTAACCTCTCATAACCCACTGACTATACGTCTTGGTTATAAGACCGATACCCACCTACGGGGTGGTTGTCTGGTGGACGGACTTAGACAGTGCAGTCAACTGCAGCAAAATAAGCGGAGTCCAAAGAACATCATGTCTACGAGTATGCATAAGCGGAGCGGAGCCCAACGCTCAACTCCCTCCGTAGCACTGGATATTCTCTTTCATTTGACACCCCTCGATATCTTCAACAGGTAAGTAGCTGCAATCGCGGCTATTCGACTTAACGCGACTACACAGTGGACAAACAATTTATTTAGCCATGCTACTACTCTTAATATATTAAGAACCCTCACAGAGAACATCGATTACACCACACCTGAACTTTGGTTTGACAAAGGCTTCCATGTAAGCTACCCCTTTAGATCCTTCTGGAAGGAAGATGCTTTTATGAAGGACAAATCAATCTACAGATGGATCTAAAACCTTAGCCTTAGGTTGCGCGCAAAAGCGGAAGGGGACCTCAACCACCCAGGAGTGTGTAACTGGATGCAGTTGGCTAAAAACTACGTTAACTGGGAGGTTGAGGTCAAGGTGCACCCTGACTGTTCCCAATATAAGTAAGTAACGTACGCTAAAGATGTCAAATGCAGATGGTGAGACTTGGCAAAAATCTCGCAAAGCCCCTGTACATACTTTTAAGCAGAATGTGAACGGATGAGAGCGTGTCCTGAAACTGTAATCTCAGTATGCTCAATGTGCAAAGACTTCGCTGATGGACCCTTCCAAGTCTTGGCCTTTTATCAACTAGCGCGCGCTCAAGAGGTTAAGATACCCTTAAAATGTTTGAACACAGCGCAGGCGAAGGAAATTTAGGGAGGAAAGAAGGATAGGTACCGATCTACGTTGGTTTTAAATGTCTGAATGTTATAATGACTAGAAAATAAAGAGCTCGACAGGGCATTCCACAAGCGAGTTGTTCGGCTTAGGAACGAATCACGATATTTTAGAGTACGTCCGAAAGTGGGCTTGAGGGTATACTGATAAGCATTCATAGCGAGACGGGTGTTACGGTTGAAAGTTTGAATGGGCGGAATTTTACTGGCGATTTCGATGGAGCACTGGTGGTGAGACATGAGATATTTCGTCGCTGTTCGAGGGTGTCCATTGCCTGAATGATATTGGTATCAGCTATGAGTTTTACCGTACGGTTTTGAATCCTATCTAGCAGGTGCAGAGATGATTTTGGCACACTGACCAAATGTGACCATTGTACTATAATTTTGGACGGATAAATGCCTTATATGTATATTAAGGCCAGATCAGAGGGAGTAAAGTATTTCCTACATCGTTTGAGGAAACCTAGACATTTCGTAGCATTTTTGACGACATCGAATTTGTGGTCATCCCAACGTAAGTTGTCATTGACGCACATACCGAGAATGGAAAGTTTATCGGTTTCGATGATGCAAGTGCCATTCATGGATAATGGCTGAGTGTTTAAATTTCGCTTTAATGACAGCAGACAGCATTGTGTTTTGAAAGCATTTTATTCCACTCTGTTGATAGTTCCCCAATTGGTTATACTGTTAACATTAAAATTTAATGAGCTTAACATACGCTGCCGTTCGCATTCTGTAGAAGAGCAGAGACGTGAGTCCGGAAACGAATACGAAAAGCAGAGTGTACTGTCGTCAGCAAAGGAATATATTAGATTAGAAATGGCAGACAAGAGATCAGTTATAAAAATTAAAAATAGTGTCGGAGATAGAACGGAGCCCTGGGGCATACCAGCAGTGAAACCGTCCAAGACAACTTGAATTGAACGTTTCGATAGGTAATTTCTAATCCATTGAAGAAGAGAGTCATCGATCCCAAGAGCACGCATTTTCGACAAAGAACCTGATACCAAACTCTGTCAAATGCCCTAGAAATATCAAGTACAATTATCTTGCTTTCGACAGATTGGTGTACGCTTTGGTTCCACTTTTCGGTGAGACATGCCATCAAATCACCAGTGGACCTGTTGCTACGAAAACCGTACTGAAGTTTTCGTGTTTCGACATATTTCATGAGCTGATGAGTTATCAGAGTTTCAATGACCTTGGAAAGAAGGGACGTAAGTCCAATGGGTCTGTATGAGGAGAGAGAGAAAGATTCGCCTTTTTTAGAGACAGACTGGACAAATGCTGTTTTCCATCTGCTCGGAAATAGTCCTAAAGAGTAGGATTGATGAAAAAGTGGTGGTTTTCCCAGCGTGGAAGAACACCTCTTCAGAAGAAGGGGAGTTATACCATCAGGACCAGCGGATTTGTGAATGTTAAGATCTTTAAGTACTCTTGCTACTACACGAGTGCGAAAGTGGATTCGTCCCATTGAAGATTCGACGCACTCAAGTGTAGGTGGAGACAGAGCACAATCCGGGAGTGTTGAGCTGGCCGCAAAGTGTGCAGCAAGCAGATTGGCCTTCTCCAAAGAGCTGATAGCTCAAATGGCATTATAAATGAGCGTTGGGATGGAGGATGAGGCAGAATTTCTGATGTTTTTGACAAATGACCAAAAGCTTTTACTACCTTTGGGACATTGTAATATTTTTGCCTCATCTTTTGGTCACGTATTAAACACGCTTGAGAAAGACGTTGCAGTCATTCCTAGCTCGTTTTTCAGTTTTGCTCTGTCGGATTGGTCTTGGAGGACCGAAAAAACACTTCTCCAACTCTGACAGCCTCTTTACAGATCGAGTCGTACCATGCCTTTTCTTTTGGTCTGATACTCTTCATCCGCTGCGGGATAAAGCATCCCATTCCAAAGAGAAAGGTTTCTGTGATCAGGTCAGCTGCGGCATCCACGTTGTTATCGAGGAAACAGAACGTCCAGTTAAAACTCCTAAGTCCGCTCCAGTTGGCTTTCTCGTTTGTCATGTGGTTGGCTTGGGAATCTTCTCTCTAACTGTGTGGCCAGTGTACGAGAAACTGGCCTAGAGGGGATAGCATATTGACCTCGTATTTATCGGGGTGAGTAGTTAAAAACAAGTCCACGGTGTTTGCGGTATGACTATCAAAGTGTGGTATTCGCGTAGAGTCATTTACAAGCTGCGTTAAATTGTTTTCCACAGCGAAGATCTCAACACACGGTCCTTCGGGTGTTTTCTGTCCAGAACGGAATACTAAATTACAAATTTAGGGTGAACTATACACAACAGCTCTTTACTTTGAAAATTTTCTTCAAAGGTCCTAGTGAACATGTCAACGGTTCCTCCCATATTTTCCCATTTCCTAGGGAATAGGCCAATAGGCCAATTTGCCTATTGAGGTGGTGAAAATTGATCAATAGGCAAGCTGGCAGTTATTCATTAAATTTCTGCAATCATACTGCTCATTTCGTTTTGAAGCAGATATCATACTGAAGCCCTATCGATTCCTTATTTCCAATAAATGTTTTCGTTCCATTCATTAGTTTAAAAGACATGAGTATCTATAGAAAGATAAGTTGATAAACCAGTAGAACTATTTGTCGGTGCAATCTCTATTCCATGGCGAGAGGTATATGCAAACTGGCATAGACGTGTATCTTTAAATAAATTCTACACATCTATCCGCACGATAAGAGGATTTAAATATCCCATCACATCTGTAAGCCTATGAATGCGGCTCTGCCATACCGTACACGGATGCCTATACTGCATCTCATTGCAAAAGCGCTTGTCTGTAACCTATGACATCATATGACATATCTAATCAAGAAGCTAATTCAGATGGAAACATCCGAATCGTCTTCATCTTCTTCGGTTAAGTGGTGAGGAACACAGGAAATAGGCAATCGTCGCTCTCTATCTTGGCCTCTCCGGCTGGTGCGTTCCCACATTCATACACATGTACGTAGATCTTAAAGCCACAAAGAAGTGAAGTATCTCCATGCTTTCGTACGTATTTAATTGTATGTAAAAGGATTGCCCAACCTCCTAGCTATTGCATTTGCAAACGTCAGATATCCATATCTGGTGTCAGAATCTCTATCTGAATGCTGAAATCGATATAAGGTAATCCCTTTAACTGAGCAATTTCAGTACCTACAGATTGGTCTGATCCAACCACAGTGACCAAGATTAGTTGCAATGTAATACGGACATCCCCAGATGATATTCCAGCAAGGAAAGCTCTTTGTATTGTAATTTTGAGTCTCTTATGAGTTTGATTGATGTCGCAAGTCGTGCGTATGTGTCAATTAATTAGCAACGTGTTACGCTGCAATTGAGAGACCACCAGCAGTATAAGTGTCACGAGAATTGACATCATTAACATGCTAACCACATGCGCCAGCCAATTATGACTAACGTTTGCTTTTTGACCTTTTTGTAATTTTTTTTATAATTTACTTTGGACAGGATACGAGTATTTTACCTGGATAGATGGGGTCGGGTGGTGTGAATATAGACGGGATGTACCCGTATGTGTAAACTCGTGGTAGATAGCTTGTCTGTTTGTGGATAGTTTATGGGTTTTGTTGGTTTTTCGGTGTTTTATTAGTTTCATACGCGGGAATTGCGGTTACAGGTTATATGCTTAAAGAGTTAGTTTAATAAATTGGGGAGTGGTTGTTTGCAATAAAAATAAACTTTTCTGTTCAGGTGCTGTTGCTACTCGTATATTTTTGGTTGGAATATTGTGGTTGGAAATTGTTTCCATTAGATATGAAGTAACCAAAACATCCGCAAATGGAAGCTAGTTGTCAAACTAAAATGACTCTGATTTATTTGAGGTCTTGATCTGATATCAAGAATTCAAATGATTCTGGCTCTAGTCCTTCCCTACTGGAGCAAGAAGAAAGTTGCCCGAAATTTAGGGCTGTTTCAGTCGGTACAGCCAATTTAACTCCTTCTTCAGAAAAGATGGCCCTATAATGCTAATCCAGCTTTATAAGAACCATGACCATCTTTGCTCCTTAAGATTGTGATTCAGCATAATCGCTTTGCCAGTGGAACGGTTTGTGAGCGCCTTCTATCCATAAACGTGATTACATAGAGCTCGCGACTACAGGCCAAATTAAATTCATGACGAATGCGAATGGATACTCGGAGGCTTTTGCATCTTTCGGAAAGTTCACTCGGCTTAAGAACAAGTCCTTTCCTTTCATTGGAATCTCCCAATTATTTATGGAAAGATGAGTAAATGCGTCGGTAATAGAAAAAGAAATCACTCGATTGGGGAAATCGATTGTTTCACGAGGAGTATATCATGTTGCGCCATACTGATGAAGCCAGTAAGGCTTCATGCCATCTTCGTCCAGTTCGAATGGCGAATGACATTTTCAGAGCATACACCGTACCACACCGTAAGTTTTGGTGAACGTAAAGGCACTTCAAAAATTATTTCTAGGATTTGAGTGCCCAAATAGTGAACATTTTGCGTATTAATGCTTCCACACAGCATAAAATGAGCTTCGTCGGTCATGAACTCGCGGTTGGAATAATTTTGGGGCATGTTGAACACTACACGACTTAACCAGCCGCAAACATTTTTGATGTTTCTGGATGTGAGTCGACATTGGCTCTTACAGCATCAATGGTCTCATTATCTCAAATGGGTATGACTACACTTAAAATGCCTTAGCGTGTGTTAGGTTTTTAAGAAAAATGGGAGAGAGAAAGAAAGACGGAAGTTAGTCCTTAGAGCGTTGATGTTGCCAAACTATCAATTTCATTGAATTTGATGACTAAACGTTGAATTGCTATGGTTGTTGGCATTGATATGCCGCGATGTTTTCTCCTATATGCACGTGCCGTATAGTTCTCCATTGGAAGAACGCGAGCTATCAAATGTCATTCTACAGGCTTTCTTACTAAAGGGCAGCAGAAGAGTCGTGGACCCCTTAGAGACGTCGAGAAACATTCATTTGGTCTTCCAGCATCCTGGACAGTAGCCATGTGGAGTTATGTTAGCACTAAATCCAACTTTCAAGTTTCAAGAATAGGGTCCTGAGAAATTCTTCTTTGAGCCTTACTTAGCGAGTTCACTGGCGAACTTATTTCTTGTGATACCGTTGAGACCTGTGATTCAAATAAGACTCATCCTTTCGACTGCGTTTAAAGGAATCTCCCGATCTGGAGCTTACTTAGTGGTGAGAGTATTCAGCGGTTCCTTAGAGTGGATATAGCTACAGGCTCATCACAATATAATTCACTGCCATCAGACGCAAGTTCTCGTAATGATGAATGAAATCGAGCTTCGTCGCTTTCCACTGCGTCATATGGGAGGTCCATAGGATCAAAATACGAGTACAGTCGACCCACGAGGTCTTCAAAATTTCAGTGCAACGAAAATCCCTGGCTTTCAAACGGACGATGGATTTGGGAATGCAGTCCATGATCTGAACTTCATGGGGAGAGAGATTCATTTGTGCGTTTAAAGTGGAGCCAGACGTGATAAGGAAATCTCCTATGCACCTGAAACAAATCATTCTTTAGAATCTGATAAAAGCAGCAGTGACGTACTTATATACAAGCTGGTTAAACTAGACGGACAGGATATTACTCCCAGGTGGCACGACCCCATGGCTTACCGAAAGTTACCTTACCCTTGATTTTTCCGACGTAAGATGGATAGTAGTAGTTGTAGTAATTTGTTATCCAGGATGATACCCAAATACTTAGGATGGTATGCATTTAAGCACTGTATGAATTAGACCAGTCAGCCTTTTGGCTCTCGTGAAGAGGTAAGAGAGGACCGGTCTATTTTTTGTGCAGCAGTCGTCGATTATGTAAGTTTGCTGTCGTTTAAAACCTCCATATGCCTGAGCGCAGACCTTAAAACCATTGAAGACGGTACGCCGCCTTCAGGTGAACTCTGCTGGCACCCACCAACATATATTGGCCATAGTCAGCACACGCCTTCAAGGTCTTTTTCAACATTGCTGTTATTATCTGCGCGGTATTATATGGTATGCTCGAGTTACATATGACGTTCAAAGTTACGTCGTCAAAGGTACCAAAAATAATGTTATCCGGCAGATTTTGACTCGTAGTCTCGCGGGAATTATATCTAAGTACCTAAAATTGTTATGGTTCGAGGTGACCGTAGAAGCCTGTCATTAAGGCTCTATTCCACCTGAGCAAGGTCCATATTCCCAAAGCTTAAGACATCCTTATGTCCTATTCATCCTATGGTGATAATGACGCCCAGGTTCAAAGGTAAGATCATAGCCACTATCCACTGCTTTTTTTTTATAATTAACATGCGCTCAAGGGTTGTTGGTACCCTTAAAATGTTTTCACACATGCCAACCGAAGGAAAGAATGAAAGGTACCTATGAACGTTGGTTTTAAATGTTTGAAGATTATAATGACTAGGAAATAAAGAGCTGGACAGGGCGTTCCATAAGCGAGTTGTACGGCTTCGGAACACATCTACTCGTCCAAACTACGCAGACGACGATGATTTCTATCCTTCTCAGCAGTAGAGCGCCTCAAACTGTACATCCAACGCCGCATGAAGAGAAAAGAAGTGCAGTCTAGCGCCAGACAAGCCAAGCTAACTACATGTACTCTCTTGAAACCAACGCTGAAGAGGAAGTAAATAGGTATAACAAGTAGACCCATAGTATCACTAAGAAAGTCGAGAAAGTTCCGGACTATTGTACAGCAAGTAAAAGGAAAATCTACTAACTTCGTTATAAGTAGCATTTTGCTACAGCTCTTCATCTCTTAGGCCACAGCGATGAACTGAAGATGAAATGGGAACTAATGGGCAGTTGGTTTATGGTTTAGACGACATGTCGCTGTAGTCAGCACTTTGCGGTAGTCCTTAAGACTGCAACTGAAACCGAAGTCTTCTCGGAATTTCGGAAGAAGGGAATGATTGTTAAGCTGCCCAAAGAAGAAAACTGTATGAGATGCGGCTTATTTCACATCTAAAATAATTCTGGATATAGCGAAAGAATCACCTGATTCAACCATTAACATCGAACAGAGCGGCTTTCGAGCTGGTGAATATCAAAACAACTAGGCGCCATTATAGAGGCTACTTATGATGGCGGTAAGTCTCATGCCATATACAATGGTAAGATGCAAGGGTTCTCAAGGTTCGCTGCGGTGTACGACAAGGTTCCCTTCTTTTTCCACAACTATTTCTTGTAGTAAGCAGTAACGTAATCCAGGCAGCTCTGTATTAAAGAAACATGAGGCAAAAGTGGACTGCTCACGTTTACCTATTCATACACAGAATATTGGGCCTACACCAGATGGCCCACGTTTTGGAGTCAGAGACAAAGAATGAAGGGCACAAACCAAGAATGGCTAGAACAAAGGCTCTAAGACTTCAATTTCTCCGCATAACACAGGCGCTTCTAAACTCAACATAGCCGGACAGCCAGTTGAGAAATAAATCAGATTTCTATGTCAAGGAAGATTGATCTCAAAAGGGGCTGTTACCAAACTGGGTATGGACAGAGGAGTACGCAAAACAATACCTGCATTCGGTGTGCTATCTTAAGTCTGGGAAATTAATGTTGTAAGCACAAATACCAAGCTCAGACCTTTCTCATCAAGCGGGCTACCGCCCAATTAGCAAGGCTTCTTCCATTATTGACGTTCACTGGTCTTATCGTAAACATCTTCAGATGACGCCACCCGAGTGAGCAGTTACAAGCTACCAGTCAGAAGCTATGTTGAGTGGCAAGACCACCGGTAATCCACACCAGTTCACAGTGGGAGCGTCACGGTGGCTGTAGTTTAAGCCTAAACCGCAGTAGGGTACGTTTTATCGATTTTGACCCAATATAGAAAATAGTGCGTGCCGTGACCCTAAGATAGGTAAGAGGTTTTAGGTCGGCTTCGACTCATACCAAGTATGGAGCCCTCAACACAGGTTCCAATTTGGTATTAAAGTGCTTTGACGGAGAGCGATGGCAAGGCGTATCCTTCCTCCCATGAATGTACGAGTATGGGCATTCCGTGAACTTAAGTCTCCATAACAGGCGTTCACGTTACATCATAAAGGACATCTGTTCTGATCAACCGTGGAAACAATAAAAAATTACCAACACCGTCATAAGGAAGCTGAATGCCTCCATAAGTAGAAGTCTGAAGGATGTATTGGCCAAATCGTGTATCGAATAACCAAATAAACAGGCCGGAACCTAGTAGAGGTAAAAATATAGTAGAAAATGTAACAGTGGATTGATAACACCATACGACGCGAGAACACTTTCATTGCTAAGTACGACACGCACTGAAATTCACTTACACAATCAGGTGTGCGAGGGATCTACCCTAGGCAGACATGGATGAGACAGTCCAGGAGGAACCCACATCTTTAAAGATGACATGAAGGGAATCCCAGTGCGTTCCAGAACTCCGAATACGACAAGGCGCCGACATTGTTGATGCCCTGTGCCTAACGAGCCGTCAGAATGAAGGAAATATCGCACGGCAGTGCTAATAATGAAATACTACTCATCAGCGGCCTAGGAAAATGCGTTGCCAATGTCGCATATACAACTGACGTAGGGTGGTTTAAATGGTGAGAAAACTCCACAGTATTTCATGACAGAAAAATGCCACTTAAACTGAAAGGTGGATGAATAACTGTCATGTTGACTATACCCATCGCAATGTTGTAATTTATACAAGAAGCCCAATGGATAAGTGTCAACTTACGCTACTAAACGTGATCTTAGAAGAAGAACGCGGAAGTATGCAGTGCCCATGACAGTGGGAAAACTTCAGGCTCAGTATGTCATCTGGTTTTGCAATATTCAACAAAGGTCGTCAGGAAATCTAGACCAAAAAGCAATACACCGCTCAAGATCTATCTGAGAGTCAAAAGTAAGGCCGAGGAGTAAATATCTTGATCACTCAAATGCAAGAGTTAAGCATCAGAGCAGGGCCAACGTATGTGGAACTCGCCACAATAGATCATTTCTAAGATTGCTGACATTGTATTTAATGACTTTTGCAATTACTTGTGAATTGTTCCTTCCACGCCGTAAGCACATAAGTCTCTAAATTGTAGCAAGGGGACCTATCTTAGTAGAAAATTACATAGTCCTAAAAGAGATACCTTATCTCGTTAGGCAAGATGTTTGCTTGTTTCCTTCAATTAAAGCTTTGTGTTAAGTCACGTTGCATACACATCCACATCAGACTATACAAGATGGTTAGGAAGCTTACGTACAACATGAAATCCCCACTGGCATTTTATCCCGTATAGAAATTTGCTTACCTTGCTTGCCATTTTCTTGCAACTCTTTATCTACTTTGCATTCATCTCTATAAAAGGTTTGCCTCGAAAAAAAAAGGAAGAAGAAGGACGATGAAAAAATGTGCTTTAGTCTCTTAGAGACAGCTACGAACGGAAGGAGAAAGATGTAAAATAAAAGTTGCAACATAGACTGGACATTGTCCATTGTCCTTGGTATTGCGGTGTCCTGCAATTTGCAATCATTTCACATGCAAGCATGTTTTTTTTTTGTTTTTTTTTTTTCTATCTCTCCTAGTCACGACGTAAGTAAGTTTGTATGTAAGTATCGTCACATCCTCTGGACTCTAAGTCTATGCAAGCCAGGAAATCTGACAGAATCTGTCACGTCGAGGCTATGCTGATGCCAAGAAAGAAGAAAAACGAGCAAAAAAAAAAAAAATGAAAAAGACTGATGTAACGTTACGCCAGGATAAATTTAAATTAAATTTCACAGCAAAAATCTGAGTCATCTTCAATTTCAAAACGTTTAGGATATGAAATATTCCCGACACAGAAATGGGAAATACTCGTAGACTGATAGAGAGAGTGTACCCATAAATAAAAGGAAAACTTCACGTCACAGGGATTAAATTACTTTTTCATCTTGAGGAACTTTTTAAGGGGAGCTTTTCTGCCAAGGACTTACTACCACCTCGAAAGATACAATTCCAAAGTATGACTATAGCACACCGGGTCATCGAATTACAACTCTCTTACCGATATGACGTTCAATTATGGAATTTATGTTCGTCCTTTTTATTTTCAACACTTTTCAACAACTGCAAATATTTTTCGTCCTTTCGGGTGTCATGGAAGCACTTACCTGAAAAGACAAAGAGAAAAAGGAGAATGAAATTTAAAACAAAAATATTCTACAGGAGAACATGGATGAAATTGTGTTAAAAAGTAGTTTCAAGGATTTGTTCGACGATCCAATGTTTTTACGTCGTAAATATGTTAAGATTAAAGTTTTATGGGTGTTTTAAAGGATATCCTCTACTCCGGGAGTTTTTGAATGGCAGTTTAAGTTCGTCTTTCGAATTTTCGAGCTTCTCTCAGAAGTCACATTAGAGCGTATGGGGAAACTTAGATGCTTCTTACGCATTGATTCGGGGAATAGGAAAAGTTTATTTTGTGAAAATTGGAAGGATAAAACGATTGGGTCTGGGAGAGTTAAATGTGTTTTCCTTTTTCGTAATTAAATTGGCACGAGGATCAGATTGACTTTTATGTTTAACGAAAATCTACGATGGGATTGGATAGAATGGCACAATTTTTTGTTCAAAATGATGCTCTGACAGCAAACTGTGTTGCATTGTGTGTTGTCATATTAATGTTAGGTCTTCGAATATGTATCCGTGATCAGCAAGAAATTTGTAACTCTTAGTTGGAAAATGAATGTGACCCAAGGTACGAAGTCCTACAAGAGAAGAAGAAGGCTTTACCAGCACTAAAGTTAACTCACGTTGCTGGTGGGCGCGAGGTCTGGCTTTAGAATTTTGAATACACCGTACTTTCGGTACGTAATGGCATAATTCTGAAAGAGAAACTTTATTTACTTATTCATGTGGTGCTTTAGTCCGGGATAAATCTAGGCCTCCACCAAAAAACCTTTTCAGATGACACCCTCTCTTGCCGGCTATCTCAGTTGATTGAGGTCCCCTTCCACTTGCGCGCGCCACCTTAGACTCGGTCATCCACTCCTCCGCCGTTGCTCGGGATTAGATTCGAAGACTTTTTGAGCCCGAGCTATGGCGCTTATTCTGTAAAAATGGTCTATACATCTCAGTCATCGGATCAGTAGACTCCAGATTAGACTGATGTCGCCGTATAGCCCGTACACTTCGTGGTTGAATATCCTCCTTCGTTCCGCATCAATACAAATCGAAAATTACGCGCAGTATCTTTTTCTAGAAACCACCAAGTGCCTCTTCATCTGGTTTCGGCAAGGTCCCAGCTTCTGCACCATAGACGCAGAGTGAAATTATAAGAGTCTTGCATTAAACTGGGCAGTAATTCAACCTTTAACGAGTTTGATGATCTGTCTGACTCCATACAAAGAGTCCTATCCCTGTATCCTCATACTAAAATAGTTAATGCGGGCGATTGCAATATACCATACACATATTCGACCTTCTGCTGGCATCACTCAACTTCTTTTGAAGAAGTTCTTTCACGCTGGCAAAAACACTTTCCTTCCATTAATCTCATTCTTCAGGCCTCCAGCCTGTCCCTATAAAAGGCGAATCTTCTTCTCTCTTACCCTACAGATCCATTGCACTTACATATGTACACGCCTTCTTTCCAAGGTCATGGAAACGCTAATAAACACTCAGCCCATGAAACATCTCGAAACACGGAATCTTCTCAATGACCAGGATTACGGTTTTCGCAGTAACAGATCCACGGGTCATTTGATTGCATGTCTCACTGAAAAGTGGAACCAAAGCGTACATCAATCTGGCGAAGGGCATTTACAAAATTAGACATCAAGCACTTTTGTCGAAAATGCGTGCATCCAGGATCGATGACTTCTTTCTTCAATGGATTAGAAATTACATTTCGGAACGTTCAATTCAAGTTGTCTCGGATGGTTTCAAGCCTGATGTCCACAAAATAAATGCTGGTGTGCCACAGGACTCCGTTCTGTCACCGACACTCTTTTTCAATTTTCATCTATTACTAAATTGCTGACGAGATCTTCTGTGCCCAGCTTTGTGAGATCTTTCAGAATGGCTTCAGGGTGCACATTATTGAAGGAACCTTCTATGTTTGGGAAGGTGGCTAACGTATACTGTTTATAGTGGATAGATACCTAAATCATCTGCACCACCTCATACAGTGCCGTGAGGAGATATTTTGACGGAGGCGCGGATATGCATGTCCATGGTACATTCTAGAGTTTTCAGTATAATGCCTCTTTTGCCGATTTTGAGGATGAAAATGATTGGAATTCGTTTCCTGCTCGGGGGGTGTGGTTGAGTCGAAGAGAGCCCTGATAAATGGCCCTTAACCAGGGTAGTACGTTCCACAAATTGTTTTGCCCAAGCATGTGACTTAGCCTTCCTTATTGCTTTTTTGTGTATTTTATGCCAGTCCTTGTAAGGCTTCCAGAATTTGCGTTTGCCGCATTTATTGAAGTTGCCTCTGGTCAGCTTTCTTAGATCGGAGATATCTTCGTTCCACAACGGTTGGAGAGTTTTCTGGTAGACTATTTCCATAACTTTTTCACCTTTGCTTCCAATACTTCCACCGACTTAATCCGAAGATTTTGGATGCTCCTCAGCTTGGGGTTTAAGACCTGATTGAATATCCATCTATGACCGCAAAGGATTTAGGACTGGATACTCTCTAGTTATCTACCCTATATTCGGAGTTTGTGGCTGTTAGTGTAATGTCGAGTACTTCCTCTTTGGAGTTAGAAATCAAACAAAGACTCACTTCGGTCGTTGATTTCAGTGGTCCCTCCAAAATGTGCGTTTTGCGTTAGCATCACATCCCAAAAGCAGGAGCTCCTTATTGACGTGAGGGCGGGATACCATGTGCTGAATCTCGTCAGGCGGCGATGGGTTTTTGTGGGCAATGTACGCAGACGCTATGTAGAGCTATTGTTTGCCTATGCCGACCACTTGAACGACTGTTAAGTCATTTGTGCTGAGACGGGGACATAAAAGGCTGTGATATGATTCTTAATTAGTATACAGGATCTAGGCTTACCGGTATCCCTTTTGTACCAATTTATAACTCGTATAGAAGTTGTCTACACGTTAACATCTTCTTTTATTTGGAAGAACTTCAGACAGTTGCATGCATACATTTTCGAAAGCCTGGTTTCGTGTTTCCCTGATGTTGACTTCCCAATATACGTATACCTTTAGTGCCCACGTATACTCAACTGTTGAGCATAAATTGAAACTATTCACTCCATAGAAAAAGTTGTATTGGTTGTCGCGGAGTCCTCGAATGTTCGATCCACTGACCCAGAGCTCCTGGATGATACCAATATCATGGTTTTCCTTCTTAAGGAAGACTAGCAAATTCTCCGATGCACACTTCGAGACCTGGAGATTGTTGTTGGTTTTGCTGAATAGGATCATCATCGACGATCATTTCGAGGTCGTCCTCCTCAGGGATTATTGGTTTGAAGATATTCAACTTGGCGAATCATAAGCCGAACCTGAGCCCGAAGTTGGTTTTTTACAGCTGCGTGAGGCACTCCTCATTTTTTTTTTGTTCTTCTTTATAAAGAACTTAACACTCACGTGGGTATGACTACACTTAAAGTGCCTGAGCACGTGTTAAATGCAACAGTAGAAGGGTTTGGCTGTTTTTTTGCGGCTCCTCAACTTTGATGACCGCCCAATCCTCCATTGTGATGCCAGGGCTCTGAAGCTTCTGACATTGGGGAGTCTTTCCGCTGTCTATCTTCGTAATGGGCAGATACCTTAAGTTTAAGGCCCTCTCAGACATCACCGTCTTAGCAATGCATGAGATAATTAAGTCCTTGGGAAGCGGCACCACACACGTGATTACTCGATCTCCTCAGAGCCATAGGCGGACATAGATCTAACCTGGAAGGTTTAACCAATGAGTCGACCTATATGCACTAATAAAGGATGCCTCTCTGCGGACATACCTGATCATCCCCGCCATTATAAATTAACCGCAAACAGCATCCGCAAGCAGGGTCCTATTCACCAACATTCCTTTTATTCGCAAAACCTGTGATTCCTCTATTCAAGTTATCTGGCCGTTATCTAGTATCAAAAGGAAAGGCTTGTCGATTTAGCCGATTCGTTCGCCACCATCTGAAAGGTTTGAATCATCTTCAAGTTACTGAAAGTAACTTCGTGCTAAAAGACGTCGTATTATACCAGCAACTAATTTTTAAACCATCAATTCGAAGTCGAAACGAAAATAAAAGCAGAGTAATAGAGCTAAGTGAGGGGTCCGTCCTCGCTCCTTCGCATCTTAAGTTCTACATAATCGATATTTATGAGTCCACAGCGAACAAATGCATCACGACTGCGTACTGCGATCCTTGCTCTTATATGCTACACACGAGAAAGCTGCCCTTTAGTGTGACTGAACATTGTCCATTTTCGCAAGGTACGCGTCCAACCATAGCAAATGAAACTCATATCCGACTGCATAAAATAAACGCTCGTGCACTTAGCTAAGCACCACTGCCAGACCTATCTTGAGCCGGATAAGCATGCTCCTACCATTGAAGGAACATACTACAGCGCTGGCAATCGTTAAAGTGCCAATTTACTGTCAGGTTAATGGTGGCTTTAATCTTGGGAAGCAACATCAAAGATCACCGTAAATTTTTTCGTGTAAGAGCTCAACCTGAGCTCTGTTTCATCAGTAGAATGGACAACAACACTGTAAGCTGAAACATTTATCACCAAAAAAAAACTAAAAATAACAAACCACCCTTTGAATGCTCTACGGGATGCTCGTAGAGCATGTTCGTCACGGCTTCCCCCGGTCTGCTGCCAGACACTTGTGAGTTGTTAGCATCGAGCTACCATCCAAAGGGCTTACGAAGGGTTACCAACCAATAGGACTTCTTTAGTATCAATGGTTCGCACTTTATAATCCAGATCTGAGTTACGCGGACTGCTTAGATGAACAACATGCAAGTGCGCCGCACAAACATGTTGCACGCCCTTTTTCAAAAGGTGGACAGCTTCTAAAGGCACGTTGTCATAAGGATGTATGTTGCTATGTCGCATTGAACTGTTGTGTTAGGTAGTGACTGCCTAATAAGGAAAGAATGACGACATTTACTTTCTGTTATAGCATCAATGCTCATCAAGTCTATCTAGCAGGTCATGAATTAATCACAGAGATCTCGGAGCCAATGGCCCAATTCTATGATAAGCACCGCTCAGTATGATAGAAGTGATTTTAAAGAAGACAACGTCTGTTTCAGTGCAAACATTACGCGGCTTTAAACCTTTTGAAAGCATGTCCATTACGTTGGTTAGTTTGAAATAAAAACAATTTCCACTGATCTAAGTACTCCTAACTTGTTGAATCATTGGCATTCCATAATATGACTCAGCTCACTGCTGTGTCCTTAAGTTCCTTCATTTTATCGCAAAATTCAAGCTCTTTCAACTCTCAAAACAATTTAATAGTACAATCCGTATATACTCTCCCTTAGAAGGCATGGAAAGCACTAGTAGTTTGAAACAGTTCCGCACAACTTACTGTTGCAACATGTGAACCATTTAAACCAGTTCATGGCAACATATCTTCAGAATTCCCAGAGAAAAGGGTGAAAAACTAAAAAATTCACTTTATTTGTGCTCTCCAAGTAGGTAGGAAAAAATAACAAAAAAGTAAAGAAGTGTACTTCCAAGAGTGAAAATCCTTCTGCACGAGCATGAACATAGGGATACTTCCACAAGTCCTGTTTGTTATTTTTCCCCTACTTTCACCACATATGAGTTTATGCAAACTCCATACAAAGTGACTGTACCTTATGCCTGTTGTGATGTTAACCTACTTTCTATTCACAGGTCAAAGAGCAATTCAGGCCAATTCAGATACTTAATAAGGGATATTCCAGATATCCTTTATATCCTCCGCATTCATATGACTGCCTTCATGAGTGTCTTGTGACTGTTGTGACCCGCATCCGCATAATGCCATCCACAATCTCCTTGGAAAGTTTTCAACGGTTTCCCTGTATCCAAACACACATAAGTCCTTCGAAATGAGAAAATTCTTCAATTTATTTGTAATTCGTGAAAAGTACCGCCCTTGTAGGATGAAGGATACAATTTTTTTTTCTTGCTTCTCTGGAGCCTTGTTTCCAAACAAATTACATTTCTTGTTTATTTACATTCTTGCCTGGTCTTTTATTTCCACCCTTAACCGTGCCTAGGCCCTGTGTTATTTGCAAACAACAACATTTAAACTTTACAGAGAGAAGGATATTTTCTCCATCTTTTTTTTATATTTTTGTATACATCAAGATGTACGAGTACATATACATATATATGTATGTTTTATATTTATATCCTTTTGACGTTATGCAGAGTGAACAACGCGCAAATGTCCTGTTTACCTTTTTGTTTTTTCTGTGCCATCACCGTAAAAAGGAGGAAGACTGTTAGCGACTACGGGAACAAATAAAAGAACAAAAAATTGAAGCACCATGTCTTGGAGCCTTAAAAGCGAACACGTACTTTGCTGCAAGCTAAAACGGAACACAGAGATTAATCAAACGTAAATTTGGAATAAATCAAATATCCAAAAACGTAATAAAAAGGATGTGCTTCGTGTACATTTCCCCTTGAATATTAGAAAACGTTCAAGGTCGAAGTGGACGGGCAATTTGATTCCAAGCCCCCACCGAGCTACGGAACGGACTCATGCAATGTTTTGTGTGTCATCAATCAATATGAATCAATGACAGAGGACAACGACTCAATTTTCCAGGACCTGTCCATGAGATTTTGTTAAGCCTTCAGTTCGACTTTGAGGTTGGTGGTGATTCACTATCATGAAATCTAACGCACATCTTACTAGGGTTTGCTGATTTGTCAGTACATCCTGCAGCAATCATCCCTTACACCTACTATAATTGTGTTACGAGTATATATTTCGACGCACTACCGCATGATGAGTGGAAAATCGAATGTGTTTAGATCACATTGATAAGTTGGGACAAAACCCAGCCGACACTATCGTCGGGTGTATCTAGATAGGTAAATATGACGTGTCTACAAGTTCAATGGGTACTCAAGCCTCTTTTGTTCTGTGAAGGTCGTGAACAAGGGGGTAATGTTTGCTCAATGCAAAGGATTTCATTGTTGAGCAAATAGTTGTGCACATATCTTTGCACCGATATGTCCCTGTGATATATGGAATGTCTGTCAATTTAGTGGAATTAAAGCGATTGCCCTTTTGGTGCTGTTAACAAATCGATACCGACACGCCAAATGTGTAAAGATGGTAACAAACCAATCATGTTTCTCTATCAGATACCCTCAGCATGCTTCGTTGAAGGCAAGTGCTTGGTCTGTTAGGGGAGTTTTTGAAAGATTGTAGGACTACTAAAGAGAGAGGGCTTATGTGTGGATTTATGGACTCAACCAAGTCCATCAGGACATTCTAATACATGTATTCCATCATTTCTCTAGGCAGCATCTGTGTACTTCATTTCAGAAAATTGCATATTACGTCTTTCGATTTGCTTCATACACCCTGAATGAATCGAACTGCAACCAACTTCAGACTGCTATAATTTCCAAACTGTTTATGACAGTGAGCTCAAATTTTGACACATGACAGATAATTTTATTATTTAAAAGCCTTTTAAACGATTTGCGTCTCAGTTGTGTTGAAAAATTTTTATCCGCGATGGAATTCAAACGTGATAGTGTGATTGCTTTATATTTGGCTGTGAAACCACAAGTAGCTATCGTTAGAGCCCTCCAGCACCTCAACGTGAATAGATCATGTGTGTCTCGAACCATAACTCGTTACCGTGATACTGGCAGTGTTGCAAAACGCCATGGAGGTGGTCATAAAAAAACAGTAACATCGGCAGAAATGGTTCGGAAAGTGAAGGCTGGAATTGAACGAAATCCGCGTCGAAGTGGAAGAAAAATGGCTCGTGAGCTCAACATATCGTTGGAACGGATGCAACACATACTGAAAAATAAGCTTGGGCGCAAGCCACTGAAGTTCCAAAAAGCACACAATCTTACACCACAACAGAAGAAAGTTAGAGTCGAAAGAGCAAAGGAGTTGCTACGCTTGCACGAAAGTGGTGAGTTGCCGAATTTGTTTTTTTCCGATGAGTCGCCATTTGTTATCGAGCAATATGTCAACAAACAAAATGACCGAGTTTACTTGCCAGAGAGGTCCTTCGAAAATTTACACCTTCGGACGGCCACCAGAAAGCAGGCAGCACCGATGGTGATGGTTTGGGCCGCCATAACCGCCGATGGTCGCTCTCCGCTCGTATTTTTGGACCGTGGCGTCAAAATTAACGCGATCGTATACTGTGAAACTGTCTTAGAGGCAGTATTGAAGCCTTGAGCAAACAATCATTTCAATCGGATACCGTAGACATTTCAACAAGACTCGGCACCGTCTCACAAAGCGCGCGTCAACCAAGATTGGTTAAAAAACAATGTTCCACAATTCATTTCTTCGACAAAATGGATTGCAAATTCTCCGGATGCAAATCCGTTGGATTTCTCTGTCTGGGGTATTTTGAAGGCGAAGGTTGGCACTAAAAAATACCAAAGTTTGGACCACCTCAAACAAGCACTTTGCCGGGAATGGGCCAAAATACCGCAGATCCACTTGCGTGCAGCGTGCGATGCCTTCTTCGGCCGTCTTAAGGCCATTATTCGCGCCAAAGGTGGACATATTGAAAACTACTGACACAATTTGAAAATTTATGTATTTTCCAACATTTTTTGCTTTGGCACAATAAAATTTATCAAAAACTAAAAAAATGTGAGCATTTTGGAGTTGGAGTTCGAGTCATTCACCCTGTAGATCTGAGCAAAAGTTGAGAATGATTCTTCTTTACAATCGCAACTATCTCTTTAGGGTTTCAACATGAGCACTAACAGTATCCGTTTCTGGTCTAAGACTAATAACAAACTCACTCAGTCCTAAGTAGAGCAGATTTTTAAATGAAGAGTTCCCCACCATTTGAAAGATTCACAGTTTTTTTGTCGTGAAGGGTAAGTTAAAAAGTCAAAGATCCAAACAAGGACACCGAACTTTGTACCAAAAACGCACTCGACGTTGATTCTTAAAAAGTGTGCAAGTGATCCCAAACAACTATACTCCAGGTGATATTCGCAATACTTCAGCTTCAACTAGGGACCAGATTCTAATGGTCCCAGTCAACATACTAAAAGACCCCCCGACGAATTAGACCCTAACCTAGAAGTTGCTACGTATTTTGATTCCAAAGTCTACTTGAACTGCGGAGTTTTTTAAGACACAGTCGGAAGATTTTACTGAGATAACGAAGAACAAATCGGAGAGGCTCGGCTTCTGATGGCTTGTCCCATGAGCTCAAAAAGTCGAAGGGACTCCAGAATAGGAATGCTCTAAAGAACTACCGTCTAAGGGATAGTTAAAGTGGACGAGAAACCATGCACCAAGATAACACCACAGCGGTCTGGGATGGTAACATTTTACCTAACTGGTTTCAATCTAAATGTGGAGTGAAGCAGGGATGACTGCTGAGGCCTCTTCTGTTCTCAGTCTTCCTGGACGATCTCGTTGCATATCTCCCAGGGGGAATATCGATGAATTACGTATAAACCTCTTGCTCTACGCTAACGATATTGTAATGCTCGCTGAAACACCAAACACGCTACAAATCATGATAAATAAGTTGCGACAGCACTGCCAAATATGGAACTTGCAACTTAACATCAACAAGATGGGAGCGCTATGCAATGGATGAAAATACCTCACAAAATGAGGAACTGAGAAAGGCGAGGAATACAAATATCCCGGAGTACTGATCGCCTTACAGTTGTAGTTTAAAAAGCAGGTCTGGGAGCTTCAGAAGGTATATACATATATAATTGATATACTTCCAGAAAATACGTCAAACTATGATACATGTCGCCAAAACTCCCGATCTGATAGACGTTTTTATCGGTAAAGGAATAAACGCTAGTTGCGTCAAAGTTAAAGGAAGCTTCGATCTTTTCTCCGACCATTTTCGTTGTGCGAATCCTTGGTTAAGAAACAAAGACCACCCAGATTATCCAACAAAAGAACTAACTGGGAAGATTTCCGAATAGAGGTTGTCGAAAATACTGAGTTAAACGTATCGCTCAGAACGCCGTATCAACTTGAAAAAGAAGTTGAACGGTTTGTTAAAGTCACACAGGAAGCGGCCTGGAATAACACTCCACGCGAATCGAACAAACTTGTCTGTATCAGTGTGGCATGAAACTCGGGGTCAACAAGATAAAACGTCCTTTAACAGGCTCTGCAACTTGTTGAAAACATCGATCAAGGACTTCAATAACCAAGGTATTAGTAACTACCTAGAAAGCCTGACAGCGACAAAAGATACCAATTACTCCATATGGAGAGCCATTAAAAGTCTTCGAAATCACCAAATACACGTGGCGCAAATAAGAAGAAACTAGGATGACTGGGGGAAAGAACATAAAAAAAAGCTAACGTTTTCGCCGACCATCTTGTAGAAACATTCAAACCATTCGACGGGGAAGTGCTTCCAGAGGATGTCAATACGCTAGACGTGACGACGAACCTTCCAATAGAAAAGGCTACACTTAGGGAACATAGAGAAGTTATAGACACGCTTAAGCCCAATAAAACCCCCGGATATGACTTAATTACGGCAGAGATACTTAAAGCGCTACCGAAAAAAGCTTTGCTAAAGCTGCTCTATCTTATAAATTCCACCATAAGATTGGAGTACGTACCGCATCAGTGGAAAGTTGCCGCAGTTATTACGGTTCCGAAACCCGGTAAACCGCTGACAGAAGACAAGTCATACAGACCAATTCGCTCCTCCTGATTATATCGAAAGTCTTTGAGCGAATCATACTCAATCGTCTTAAACCGATTATTGACACAAGTCGCCTCTTGCCCGATCATCAATTTGGCCTTAGAAGCCAACCGATGTAATAGAACGAGCAATGAAGGGTAAGTTAGTCTGTTCAAGCGCATTCTTTGACGTTTCGCAAGCTTTTGATAAGATATGGCACGAGGCCCTGAAATATAAATTTAGATAAGTCCTACCCGAGCAACCCAACGTTCATTTACAATGACATTCCAGCTGTCAGCTCTTTGGACAAGGCCAATCTGCTTGCTGCACACTTTGCGGCTAGCTCAACACTCCCAGATTATGATTTGTCTCCACCTACACTTGAGTGCGTCGAATCTACAATGGGATGAATCCACTTTCGCACTCGTGTAGTAGCAAGAGTACTTAAAGATCTTAACATTCACAAATCCGCTGGTCCAGATGGTATAACTCCCCTTCTTCTGAAGAGGTGTTCTTCCACGCTGGGAAAAAAACCACTTTTTCATCAATCCTACTCTTTAGGACTATTTCCGAGCAGATGGAAAACAGCATTTGTCCAGTCTGTCTCTAAAAAAGGCGAATCTTTCTCTCTCTCCTTTTACAGGCCCATTGCACTTACGTCCCTTCTTTCCAAGGTCATTGAAACTCTGATAACTCATCAGCTCATGAAATATGTCGAAACACGAAAACTTCTTAATGACCGGCAGTACGGTTTTCGTAGCAACAGGTCCACTGGTGATTTGATGGCATGTCTCACCGAAAAGTGGAACCAAAGCGTACACCAATCTGTCGAAAGCAAGATAATTGCACTTGATATTTCTAAGGCATTTGACAGAGTTTGGCATCAGGCTCTCTTGTCGAAAATGCGTGCTCTTCTGATCGATACTCTCTTCTTCAATGGACTAGAAATTACCTCTCGGAACATTCAATTCAAGTTGTGTTGGACGGTTTCAAGTCTGGTATTCACAAAGTAAATGCTGGTGTGCCCCAGGGCTCCGTTCTGTCTCCGACACTCTTTCTAATTTTTATCAATGATCTCTTGTCTGCCACTTCTAATCCAATATATTCCTTTGCTGATGACAGCACTCTCTGCTTTTCATATTCGTTCCCGGACTCACGCCCTTGCTCCTCGGCTGTAGAACGCGAACGACAGCGTATGCTAAGCTCATTAAATTCCAATATTAACAGCATAACCAATTGGGGAACTATCAACCGAGTGGGATTTAATGCTTCCAAAACTCAATGCTATCTGCTGTCATTAAAGCGAAATTCAAATACCCAGCCATTATCCATGAATGGCACTTGCATCGTCGAAACCGATAAACTTTCCAATCTCGGTATGTGTATCAGTGACAACTTACGTTGGGATGACCACAAATTCGATGTCGCCAAAAATGCTGCGAAATGTCTAGGTTTCCTCAAGCGATGTAAGAAATATTTTACGCCCTCTGATCTGGCCACAATATATACGGCATTCATCCGCCCAAAATTGTTGTACAATGCCCACATCTGGTCGGGTGCTCCTAAAACATATCTGCACCTGCTACATAGGATTCAAAACCGTGCGATAAAACTAATTGGTGATACTAATATCAGTTAATTAATTGACACCCTCAACCGTAACACCCGTCTCGCTATGAATGCTCATCAGTATACCCTCAAGCCCATTTTCGGACGTACTCTAAAATATAGTGATTCCTAAGCCGTACAACTCGCTTATGGAATGCCCTGCCGCTCTCTGTGTTTCCTGGTCGTTATAACTCACAAACATTTAAAAACAATGTACATCGGTACCTGTCTTTTCTTCCTCCCTAAATTTCCTTCGCCCGCGCTGTGTACGAACATTTTAAGGGTACAAAACCGCTTTACCGCGTGCCGATTATAAAACAAAAAAAATTGATTCATATTTTAAGTTCATACCTAGATGACCGACTCTTCCGACTCTTCCGTGTCAGATACGGAAACAAATATTCCAATTTTAAGACAATAAAGGCGGGAGTGCCGCAAGGAAGTGTACTTGGCCCTCTGCTATAATTGCTTTTTACCCGCGAGACACCGCAAACGGACGATACTGTGCTAGCTACATTTGCTGATGACACTGCCATTTTGACAATAGCTAAAACCGTCGAAGAAGCAATTGCTAAGTTGCAACGTGCCCTTACACGGATTAACAATTGGACAAAGGCTTGGCGAATCGCGCTTAATGAAAACAAGTCTGTGAACGTCACTCTCAAGAAAACTGACAATCTACCTGTGTTTATCAACGCAGTACAAATTCCTTTCGCGAACGAGGCCAAATATCTTGATATGACACTCGACGCTCAACTTAAATGGAGAGCACACGCTAAGAAAAAACGTGAAGAGCTGGAGATTAAGTATAGAGACATGTACTGGCTTCTAGGGAAGTATTCCAAGCTCAGTTTAGAAAACAAATTGCTGCTATACAAGCAAGTGCTAAAACCGGTCTGGACATATGGTTTGGGGGTTTTACCAAAATTAGTAACGCTAACGTCTTACAGACATTCCAAAATAAAGTTCTTGGATGATTTGTTAATGCACCGTGGTACATCAGAAACGATGATATCCACAGTGACCTGGGAGTCGAAAACGTTCAGAACGAAATTAAAATGTTTGCGCGAAAACACAAAAATCGACTTCAAGGACACACGAATATTTCTGTTCAACAGATCGTTAACGAGACAAATTTATTGCGCCGTCTTTAAAGGACTAAACCTCTCAATCTAGCGCGGTCATCAGCAGCGTTTAATTTTTAAAGTACGCAGGAATTTTCAATGGAAAATCGCCTGCAAAATATCTTATTAAAGCAAAATAAAACGCGAAAGAAGAACAGCTTGTTGAGGGAGAAACTAAGTCGTAGTCTGTATAAGGGAGGTGTTTTTTAGTGAGTAGGAACCTCACACTACTATAAGCCCAAAGCCTATAACCCACGGAAGTTATTTCAAAGGCAAAGCAACAAAGCCACATTTATAAAATCTTACCATTAACCACGACCTTGGGGATCAGAATTCTTTTCAAGATCGGAATAGCTTAGAGGTTGAGTACTGGAGCAGAGTGGAGCTACTGCAATTAAACTACATGCCTCATAGATCTAATGGATGTGACGAATGTGCACTGTGCAACCATAGATCAGGAGAAGACGGCATTCATTTCATTGGAACCTGCCCAATGCCGAGCTCAATCAGAAGATCCTTTTATGGAAAAAACACTCTCCCTTCGAATGGAGTCCATCGCATTCTAAATGGAGTAAACTGGACTACACTGGACCAAGCTTTTTAGAAAAATATTGGATAAAATATTCTATAATTTCAAAACTCCCTTTTCCCGGCTGACGACAAAAACCAAGGCCGAACATTGTACCTTCTGATCAAAAAGTACCAGGAATTCCTCAAGTATACGCAAACGGTTCAGTTATTCATTTTATTCTCTTTAAAGCAATCTCCATTCCAAGTAATACAATATTCCAACGCTTCTTCCAAATTTCAAAACACTTTCCATAGGCCGATTTTGGAATCGCCTTCAGCTCCTTCTGCGAATACTCCTTTATCGCCTCAATCTTCTCAAAATGTTTTCCGTAAAGTGATAACTTGAGTCGTGGGAATAGGAAAAAGTCACAAAGAGCCATATCAAGCTTGCGGAACTTTGGCCCGAAGAAAGCATTTCGTCAATGCAATGCTGTTTCTGTAACAAATTCAGCACTCTCGGTACAAGCCGCGCTTCAACTCGTGCATAAAGCTATCCAACGATCTGAACGAGACACCAAGATCGGCTGTTATCTCCCTGATGTTCACACGACGATCTGCGAGGACAATTTTCTTAACTTTTTCGATGATTACGCCAGTCATACTGCTACTATGACATTCGAACTTCTTCCAAGGAACCGCTTGCATGAGTGGCTATGCGGACCCCAAAGAAAGAGTCTAAAAGTGTTTAACCACATGAATAAGGCGGCCTATCAACAGGGTCCTATTTAAGCCACACTACATCCAAAAAAAAGCGCAAATCTATCACCAAAAATTGAATTCATATAGTCTCCTATGACCTCAAATGACTTGTAAGGAGTGTAGAACGCCACGGGGACATCCATGGTACTCTGGCAATTGCTCGGCTCTAGCTCGTTGATTTCCATCACATGCCGTTTGTATCGTTGGTCTCTGGTGGACAAATACCTTTCCGCTCTCCTACATTTATCACGGAGGTTTTGGATACTCCGCATGGAGTAACCGAAGATGAGTGTAGCGACGCAATCGTCAATGTTGTATCGGTTGGTCATATGTTTCGTCATTGACCGTATGTCGTTGTAAAAATCGTCAAAGGTTTCGTGGGGCAACTGTTTTCTATCCATTATGGATCTTAGAATCCGTCTTTAAAACCCTTGAAGATCATGATAGCTGAGCTGTTCATCCCACTCCCCCCGATTTTTTCTAGGAATTCCTAGTACCATCTTTTGGTAGGGCCTAAAACTAGGCGATAGAACTGGGCATGCTGCTGGTCAGCAACGTCGCCATTCTTTTTTTTAAGTGTTTCAATCCGAAGGACGAAACTCTCTACCGGCATTGTTTTGGATGTGCCGTCGAATTCTACATATACTCCACTTGTGGATAATCGTATCTACTCTCCGGTTATCGTCTCGGTAGTGGTATCCAGGTGTATCCTGGTGTCTGTTCGTCTTTATCGAGTGATCG
This sequence comes from Volucella zonaria, assembly GCA_963966105.1. Classification (NCBI taxonomy): domain Eukaryota; kingdom Metazoa; phylum Arthropoda; class Insecta; order Diptera; family Syrphidae; genus Volucella; species Volucella zonaria. The sequence goes on along the minus strand of OZ014531.1, from coordinate 60,008,428 downwards.
TTGTCTCTTGGAATAAGTCGTGTTATCGTATGGAGGCAATTCTGGTTTATCTTGTCGTTTACCTGTTTCGTTTAACAGCAGTCGTCATGTCACGCTTAGAAGATGAGGCAACTGAAAACTTGAGACAACTGATTTTCTCGCTCATGATGGCCATCCTTTGTTTTTTGGAACGTTGCCATCACTGCGCTCATTTTACCGTCGAACTTTGTCTTCCATAGGTAAAATATGCGTCTTGTCATTTACATGTCATTTGGTTGTCCTCTTTCTGTTTCTGCCCATGTACCAGTTGTAGTTTTCGTCGTCGTCCACTGTTCGGCGCCTCTCTCCTGGTCGTCTCTCGCCATGTTCGTACTCTTCGTATTGACTAGTCCTGTCTTTTCACCGGGGCTGGTAGATGCTCGTTTTTGCCGATACTCAAACGCCCAATGTTCAAATGAGTTGGATTTAGGCTGTTCCCGGAGACTTCAGGGATCCCTTCTAAGCCGGGAACCGGCGCGCTAATCGTTGGGTCTGGAGCTTCAGACTGCAGTCTTCGATTATGATGATCTAGGCTGAACTGCACGAAATCGTAATGTGAGGTCCTTAGATGGATTGTGTGTACCGATGGTTACCCATTCTCCACATATCGTTCTTCACGAAGAGTGGGTTGCGACCCCTAGGTGGCTGGTATCGGTGTTCCTTGGAGTCCTCCTCTCATCCTCAGATTCGAAATCGAATTGTGATTCAACAACCACGAATTTCATAAATCGCTTTGGTGTGTGGAATTTGTGAACCGATTTTGCAGTCACTCCCGATTGGAACTAAAGTTTGTCTGAATATAGTTTGTAATGTGAAGTCGACTCACGTATAGTAGAGACTGATATATCAGTATCATAACGAGTGCTGAAGCATTAGCCTTATCTTCTCACCATACTGGGTATATGGCTGAACCAAATTCCAGGCTGGCAGAGAATGTCCAAGTTGTACCTCAACACGACTAGATGTTTATGATCTGAAGCCCACGTCAACCCATGGCTAACTTTATCGGATAGCAGTTAGCGTACGGATCTCTCCCTTCTAGCCTGCTTTTGGATCCTTTACAGACTTCTGGTCTCTTAGCTTCTCGCCTGAAGGCTGGTAAAACGTTGATTGAAAATTGTTCAAGTTATGGGTGCGGCCAACTTGAAAATGCAGTTTTGAGATAAACGTGTTTAAAATTCATAAGAGGCTCGCAGCCTATCTGGCTTCCTTGTACTATACGAGATATTTCACGGCCATAATCTTTTGGGATATCATTTTTGAGGTCCTAAGGGACCACTGAAAGCCAAAAAAAAAATCGGTTTTGTGAAAATCCTAGAGTGGCCTAACCTCTTAAACTTGGTTGGAGTGGTGAAGGATAACAGATTTGAGGTAGGAAGTGGTGCAGTGAAAGTCAAAGACGGTAAGGTTTGAATTGATCTTTGTACGGGAGATGATTCATTCGCGCCATAGGAAGTGTGGTGGCTTAGTAGGGGTACCTAGAATACGAGAGTTAGTGTGGAGGAAAATACCTATAGAGTTGTGAAGGGACGCGCATTCAACGTGACATGAAAGGAGTCGATGAATGAAGAGAAAGTCGGCTGCATCTCTGCGTTCCTCAAGGGTGTTTAAGTTAATAAGATTGAAACAGTTTTGCTATGGGGGCCAGAATAACAGAATTGTACCAGGGCATACCTCGAAGAGGTAGCGAAAGCGCTGGACGCTTTCGATTCTCGAGATATGAACACGATGGTGTGGTGACTACAATCAACTGCCGTACTCTAGGAGGGCGCAAACAAAGGTAATATAGATGGACTTTTTCACGTATGGGTGACCACGTGTTGGCTTTAAAAATTCCCTCATCCATATGTAAATGGAAGTTGAACTCGCTATCACACAAGAGATTGATCGCGAAGAGATTGAACGGAGGAGAAAGGTTGGTTGTGGTAGAGTCTGGGAGGATATTGGTGCCGCTTATGTAAAAAGATGATGGATTGGCATTTAGCGATATTAATTTCCATACAATTTTTGAGGCACCAAATCGAAAAGGAATCAAACGGTGTGGAAATGGTTTTGGAATGATTTCGACAAAGGCAGTGATGTCACAGTACGGACTTGCGCCAAAGAAACCAACTTAGAGAAATCTATCTAACCTGTTTAAATTTCACCTAAATAAAACAAATAGAAGCGGTATGAACAAATGATTCCTTTTGTCTTTTGCTGTTACATGTTGCAACCATAGAAACATAATTTTATGAGGCAGACATCAACAATCACTAATAAATTAAGATTAACAACACAAAACACGAAAATAAACAACTGCTGGTATTTAATGTTAAAACTCAATCTGCCTACATAAACACTTATCCATAAGAGTACATATTTCACAAAATTTCACCTAAACTCGCTCTACTTTTAGATGAATTCCTCCTTTAGCTGTTATAATATCCTGGGTTATATTGAACTGAATTGGGACTTGTGTTTTCTCACAAACACTGAATTTAAAATTCTTAATCAGAAGGCAAAGACCAATTTTAATTTGCATCTGGCCAAATCTCAAACCGATACAATTTCTGGGTCCTTCTCCAAATGGCAACCAAGTAACTGAGTCTCTCTTTTGTTTTTCCTCCGGACTAAAGCGTTCTGGATCGAATTTCTTTGGATTGGGGTAAATATCTGGATCATAGTGAATGGCCTCTATAGGAATGTAGACAAAAGTTCCTTTTTCGATTTTATATTTCGGATCACCCGTATCGTAGTCATCCATGGCAACCCGTTGCAGGGCAGTTACAATTGAGTACATTCGGAGGGTTTCTAAATGCAACCAAAATTAGAAGAAAATTCAAAATCATTTTCATAGTGCTTACCATCGATAACTTGGCTCATATAATTCATTTCCCTGATGGCTTCATATGTAAGCTCGTCCTTGTGCCTAGTAAGTACCTCATTCACTTCTGTCCTTAGCCTATCTTGGAGATCGATATTCTGTGCCAACTCATACAGAGCAAATGATAATGTAGATGAAGACGACTCGAATCCAGCCAAGAAGAAGACAAAAGCCTGTGCTGCCACTTCGTTCATAGTGAGACCGGTTAATACTTTTTCATCGTCAGTCTCAATTGGTTTATTGTTCTTAAGATCAATCAAAATACTCATAAAGTCGTTACGTTTGATGTCGTTCTTCTCGCGATATTCGACGGTTTCATGTACAGCATTCATAAAGAACTCACTTACATCATCGGGGGTAAATTTCATTCTTAATTTGCGGGCTAGATTTGGACAGCTTAACGTAAAAAACATAATCAGTGGATGATATCTTAATTCGCTGAAGACTTTCCGACCATATACTCGGAATTGTGCCTTCGGATCGGCTAAGCTGTTACACTCAATTCCAAAGGCACAGGTACCAATCACATCTGTGGAGTATCTTGCACTTACTTCCTTGATTTCCATGATTGGACCATTGTCAACAAAATCACCAAAGACTTTAGCAAAACGATGACCAATTTCAACTACTGTCGGGAACATGAATTTCATTTTAGCGGATGAGAATGTAGGTGAGAGTTTATTGCGTAAACTGCGCCATTTCGCGCCTTCAATTTTAAACAGATGTGCACTGAGTGGATCATCTCTTTCATTGAAGAATACCCCACGGTCTACAAAATTATTGAAGTCCCTCACGAGAATTTTCTTTATCAGCTCTAGATTGGTAGGCAGTACCGCCGGTCTGAGGAAGAAATAGATACCACAGAAGGGGCCTGTCTTCTTGTACTTTGTATAGATCTCACGAATTGCGTCAGCTTGGTGACGAGTCCGGGTAACACCCTTCATATTGCCGAAGAACAGAGCTGGTTGATCGTGCGGAATTCCACGCTTCTTCCAGTAGTTCATGGAACTACGAATGTAGTACACGAGCGCTGACGCAACAGCAATGAATAGATACAACAGCGATGTTGATAATTCCATTGTGGAAATCACTACCGGACTGGCCTCGGTTGTGCATTTCCCATGTTTTTATAAAACATCATTGACCTTGAAATATTCTGATTCCGTAATCTATTCTTGTTGGGCATTGCTTGGCGATCATTACCATGTTATTGCGTACTGCTGATCATATTTCTTTATCAGTCATTTATGCATCTATTCGGTAAGCAGTGGAGTAGTCCGATATTTTTGTGTTGCTTAGGTACTACCTTAAGGAAATGTGCTTACGTAGGTTCGAGAGATGTCCAGCTCTCCAAAAAACTTGATGGAATCGGTTGATTGCGATGTACACTTACGAGTACCGACTCATTTCTGGCGTGTTGCTATCTCATTGGCATGGCAATGTTATGGAGTGAATAAGTCGATTCAAATATTTGAATTTTCGCTCATCGGGAAGATTATAACGGCCAAAAAATGGACTCTCTAATGCAGGGTTCCTCGGGGAAGCCACCACCGCCTTGCGTCTTAGATATGTTTTGGAACCATCTGTGAAGACTCAGCTACATTCCTTTGCTCACATTTCAGCCGAAACCAATCCTAGGCACAGAGGAGGTCAGTTTCATATTTTCATGGCAATAAGAGTTCGCTATCGGCGCGTCAGGTCTTTGAGTATATTACCACACGATGTGAATGTCAAGGAGAGGGAGATTTAACAGTGCATGTGGTGCAGAGCTAGGCGTGAAGTCTTATAAAGCAGCTGTGACGTAGTTCCCTGAAAGAGCTTCTTCTACCAGATAACTGATGCACAGCATTTAATTGGTCTGTTCGTAGCCGTGTATATCCAAAGGACCATGTCTTGCGGAAATCCCCTTTACATTTCTTAAAGCCCCACAGCGGCTTGGAAGTTTTCAACACGATAACTTTAGTCCAAAGGAATTTTTTATCCAGGGTAACATGGAAATACGAACGGCGGTACCTTTGGCACTGTCGAAAATAACCCTTGGGAAAATAAATTAACTGCTCGATACGGAAGTTCAACAAGACTTGCAAAATGTCTGGAAGTAAGTTCGAACCTGTCCATAAACATTCATTTAAAGACAATGAATTTACCTGGTAAATGAGACGAGGCATCGAATACAATTCGGATCCTGGTGGTTGTCTTTTCTGGGCGATAAACTGCACAGTGTGGCATATAGTACAGGTTTTCTACGTTGTCGTCGTTCGAAACAACTTTCTCAGCGTACCCTGAGGCTATGAGTTGCTGTATTGCAGTATCGTATTCGCTAAGTTTGGATGGGTCCTTTCGAAGCCTTCTGAGAAGGGAATGCAATCTTGAAATAGCCATTGATTTGTTGTTCCCCAGGTGTCCATTTTTGGTTTTCCAGGGAAGGAGTGCTTCATATCTCTTCTCCGTCTTGCGAATACACTTTTCTTGGAGTTCTCTGGTGAATTCTCTCATCTCTATGTCATCTCTCCGTATTCTCAAGCTCTCTAAGCTTCACATATCTTCAAATGAGGAGCTGAAAAGGGTAGAAGCATTTTCATTAGGGATCGATTTATCCGTGTCACAAGGGCCTTGAAGCGTCCAGCCAAAAATCGTGTCTACCGCTGTCAAAAGGTTAGTTATTCGTTTATAATTTGCAGTTACCACTTTCCAATAATAATCCGCTCCAACTAGAACACTCAAACCTTCTTCTTGCTCTCGTCCACACAAATTTGAGTCCGCCAAGCAGAAACCGCCAAGACGTCCAAGCAGATTTCGGGAACCAGACTTTTCGCTAAGCTGAGATCTTAAATGAATGTTCACAATTTTCATCTTCTTACCACCAGAAATCTTGTCTTGACCGAAAGGAATAATGGATAGTTTAGCGAATCCACTAATTTCCAAATTCAGCTTGTTTACAACTGCTTCTCTTACGTACGTGCGTTGACTTCCGCCATCAAGAATAAGCCGCACAAATAAACTGTTTGTTCCACAAAGGGAATGACTGGCTGCAAGAAGAGAACGCTCAGTTTGCAAAAATACATTATTCTTTCTTGAATTATTTGGGACAGACAAATTTAAAATTGGATTAAGCATGGCAACAGACGTTGGATTTTCTTTAGATTTTGACACTTCACTGGTAGACAACGATTTATTTGTAAATCTGCACAACGACGTGGGATGTTTAGTTTTGCACTTTTTGCAACATAGACTCTTCACTTTACAACTACTTGCGGTGCATCGGAAACATCTACCATCTTCCTTCAACATTTGTTTCTTCTCATCAATGGTTCTTGCGCAGTTGCACTCTTTCGTCGCATGCACTGTGCCTTTGACAGTGCGGAAGTGAAAAGGCCTGCTGCTGTCGATGGTTGTGGGCGATGCGCACTCTCTCTTAATGATTTGTTTACACCTGCTCTCTCTATCGATTCTACTTCTTGCTTATGGAATCTAAGAATATTTTTCACCTGTTTGTCTCCATCGAAGGAAAGAGTGGAGCCAGTATCAGAAACTGAGTCTGTGGCATCTTCTGCCCTTGTCACACACTCTTTCTGTATTCGATGATAATCTATTCGGAGCTCGTTAGGCATGCGTTTCAAAAGAATGCTTTTAAGCATTATGTATTATAATAGTGAGAGGAGGGAACACCAAGAGCTGTCAAAGAACGACTGCAAGCTATTACTGTATTATATAAATTCCTCAATCCTGTCGCTTCCGTTTTGCCAGAAACTGCCGGAAGATACATGAGCTATTGCATTAATTTGTCTATTAATTTTTCGGTGTCGCCATATTCCTCTTGCAAAAGAGAGACAGCTCCATCGTAACAGGTATCAGAGGGAGCGAAACCTGATATCGTCTTCGTTGCATTACCCGTCAGAACAGACTGCAAATAGTTGAACTTTTCGGCGCCACTCAATAATTCATTTTCGTGTACAGTTGTACGAAAATTTTCCCAAAAGCGAAGCCAATCTTTATGGCCACCCAAAAACTTCTTTAATTCTAATTTGGGAAGCTTTGTGTAATGCGTCTTCAGTGCTGAAGGTGCTCGAGGATTGACATCATTTTGATAGGGATTAATTAGCGATTGAACCCTCACCAAGCGAACTTGCAATCATGCCATCATTTACTATCTTCGTTATCTGGCTGCGATAGCCGGCGCGTGCTTGCAGCTCCATTTTAATACGTTTCGAGTTATCAATTTATTGAGTTACGAGAACCAAATTAATATTTTTTTTTATTTTTTTTTTTCAAACTAGGTACAATCAAAAGTTCCCGGGTTTCGGCATCATATTCATCGAGGTTTCAATGTACTACTAAATAAGTGGTACCCAATTTGGGCTAAGAAAAGGGACAGGACAACTCATACATCAAGGTTTCTGCCAGCAGCTGAAATGAAGAATGCAGAGATCTACTGGATAAGTTATTTTCAATTTACTTATTTTTCAAATGAAGTATAATCTTCGCAGGAAGGGAAAACCATTTCTCGATCCTCTACCCTACTGACTCTTAATCCATTTTTGGACGACCAAGGTTTGCTTCGTGTGGGAAGCAGATTAACTAAACTAGACGAGCCACTCGATTCTGTAAGTCCAGTCATTCTACCTCGAGGCAGTTATTTGAGCAAGTTGATCGCTACTTACTTTCACGAAGTGTCTTTGCACAGCGGAGTGAATACAGTGTTGACTCGTTTGCGTGAATAATATTGGTTGTCTGCCGCCCGGCAGTTGATTAAAAAGGCCATCGCAGCATGCAAACTTTGCCGCAGACTCAGGGGAAAGGCCGCATCCCAGCCTTTTGCCTCTCTACCAAGGGATCGACTTCAATCATCAAGACCTTTCGAAAGGTGGGTGTGGATTTTGCAGGGCCTCTTTACACACGCTCAGATGACAACAAAAGCAAAGTATACATAATGATATTTACGTGTGCCGTCGTCCGTGCCGCGCACCTGGAGCTAGTTCTCAATTTGACGACGGAATGCTGCCTCTTAGCTATACGCCGTTTTACAGCAAGGCGTGGCACGCCAGTTACTATATATTTTTTTTTTATTTGATTTGCGGCCCAGATTTATTAATGCTTATTGCAAGCTTATTCTTAGAACTAACAATTTTCACTTAAAACTAAAGATAAAAACTAAAGGGTGGGAGCGGTTAAAAAAAGTTAGGATGTGAGGCATAGCTGGAAATAAGATTGTTTTTAAGAGAGAGTTTGGTGAGATGGTAGTCAAAGGGAGGCAGAATATCGTTAACTTCACGAAGCATTCTAGACATTGGCTCCAAGTGTCCGTAATTCGTTCGGTGAAAATTGAGCCGGAAAAGAGGCACAGACCTAAGATTACGTGGGTTGGTATTAAAAGAAATAAGTCGAAGTAAAGAAGGACAATCGATATTACCAACTAAAATTTGATGAATAAAGAGAATGTCGGCAACTTTTCGGCGTATAGAAAGGGGTTGTAAATTTATAAATTTCAGCCGGTCGGTATAAGGTGGTAAGTTTTGGCTATCATCCCAGGGAAGACCACGTAAAGCGAATCGTAAGAACCTGCGTTGAACAGCTTCTATCCGGAGGATGTGTGTTCTGTAGTAGGGTGACCAAACATGGCTTGCATATTCAAGAAGAGGCCTAACAAAGGTTATGTAAAGAGATTTGGTAACATAAGGATTGGAAAACTCCTTAAACCAGCGCTTGATGAAGCCAAGGGCAGAGTTGGCTTTCTTTATTATATTATCAATGTGAGAACGGAAATTGAGTTCCTTATCACAGATAACACCTAAATCACGCAACTCATTCACTAAGGGAACAGGCAGATTAAAGATTAGAAAATTCAAGAAAATTCTTCTGACACCAAGTACAAAATCTGTCAAGATCTTCCTGCAGTGGTAGGCTGTCTGAGGAAGAAGATACATATTTAAAGATTTTCATATCGTCTGCGTAAACAGATATGTATGAATTTTTAATGATGCAATCAACATCATTAATGGCTAGAATAAATAGTAAGGGGCCAAGGTGGCTGCCTTGAGGAACACCAGAGGAGGCTTTAATTGGGTCAGAAATCATGGACCTAAATAAAACATAGCACTGTCTTCCATTTAAATATGATTGAATCCATGTTATAAAGTTTATTTGGAAACCAAGAGCTTTTAATTTCAGAAGGATTATATCATGTGAAATCCTATCAAAGGCTTTGCTGAAATCGGTGGCAATTACATCAACTTCATTAGTTTTTAGTTTTAAATGCATTTTATTATATTAATCATTAATTCTTACATACTAACAAAAAATGCTTACATACTAGCTTAAAATTACTTAACAAACTTATATTAACTTACTGGCCCCGCACAGGCACTCTAAGCTACTCTAAATTCTTATATCTATGTCTTTCGACTTTATTTACATTTTATTGAAATTCGTATATATTTTGTATACTTAAGCCTAAGAAAAATTTGTTAACAAAAACTTAGCATATGGAGTTATTTTTTTTATAAAAACTTAATATCTAACTTAAAATAAACTTAAACCTAACCTACATACACAATACATACACATAGATATTATACACAATTATATACATATATTAGTATATACAAAGGTATATACTAATATATGTATATATTTCTTAAATGCTAACCTAAACCTATGCAAGCTGGCCATCGGTATTCATAGTGTAAATAAGTTGGTCAGCTCTGCCTCATTAGTGAGGCTGGTCCGTAATTGACGGAAACGACGACGAAACATCTTCTCCATCATTCAACCACCAGAAATGCTGGTGCTGCCGAATGACATCCCTCTTATCGCGATTCCCCACCGCCCTACTGAACCTGAGACGATCCACACTGCCGTGTGCGACGTCTCTGTTGTAGTTGAGTCGCCTGTCCCCAGCTTTTCGAGCGACATGGAAGATTAACGGGACCGCTGATCTATCCTGGATCAACCCTATCTGATCTAGGTAGAGGAATGCTTCCGGTGGAACGAAGCCATCAGAGCGCACACTCTCGTGGTAAAGGTAATTGGGGTAGTAAGCCCCAGATATCAGGTTATTCGTCGAGGTCATTGCTCTTGCAATGTGCCTTCGAGTCAGCTTAATTACGAAGTTGTCCACTCGTATTAGGTTCGCCCTGTTGTAAAGGACCTCATTACGATAAAATTTTTTGTACTCCGACTCTGGTGTTCTGTACAAGCGAAGGCAAGCCCTCTCAAACACCCGAATCTTTTCCATTAAGCTTGCTCGTACATTGAACCACACGGGGCACTCGAATACCAGCATGGGCCTGATAAGGGCCATGTAGCAGATTACCTTTACCCTCGCATCGAGTTGGCTGCTATAAAACAGTCTCTTTGTAAGAGCAAAGGCGCCTTTAGCTCTGGCCAGAGCAGCATCTACATTTTTGTCAAAATACAGAAACTGATCTAGCCAGATCCCAAGGTATCTGACTACATTTCGACAGGCAAGAGGCTGTCCGTGTTGTCCAATGATCGAGAACTTTCGCCAATTTTTTCTGGTATCCCTAGAGGCTCCAGACAAAGGTGTCCTAAGCAGAATGGTTTCCGACTTCTGAAAGTTGATTTTCAACTTCCAGTCATCGCAAAACCGTCTTATCTTATCGAAGTCACACTGCAAGGGAGTATTAATGACCTCGATTTTTGGACCTGTTCTGTAAGCTATCAAATCGTCTGCGTACGCAATAGAATGGGGAAGTAAACCTATCAAGTCGCTTGTATAAATGTTGAATAGGATCGGCGAATTGACCGCGCCTTGCTGAAGACCATTTTTAATTTGAAATATTCCAACAGAAGTCACATCGTCATTTTTCACGATAAACTGTCTGTTGGTTAGCATATTATAAAGAATGTACAAGAGTGGTTTACTGATCCCCAGCCTAGTCAGCTTATAGAAAAGACCCTCTAACCACACAGTGTCGAAGGCCTTCTCCAAGTCAACAAGGCAGGCACCAGTGCATTGGTTTTTGCCTTTATTCCATTGGATATCGGACACCAGTTTAGACGCGGCATGTGAGATATCATGTCCCGCCTTAAAACCGAATTGATTATCCGGAACTATATGTTTGTCCTCAACCCACCTAGACAGAGCTCTATTGATTACTTTTTCAAACACCTTGCTGGTATTCGGAAGGAGACTTATCGACCGGAGATTCGCCGGATTGGATATATCCTTTCCCTTTTTGGGGATAGGTTGAACCACCGCCGTTTTCCAATGGGCTGGATAATGTGCATTATTCATTGCATTATTAAACAGGGTGGCGTAAATGTCCACCGCTTCTAGAGGAAGATGTCGAAGCACGATGTTCGGAATACCATCGGTCCCCACTGATTTCTTAGCCCTGATTGTGTCGAAGATCTCATGGAGCTCTTCCTTCGAAATGAACGGGGGTAGGTCACCCTCTCTGGTAATGACATTGTTTGCCATATTTTCTTCGCTGAACCGAGTAAAACCAGAGCCCTCGGATCTCCAGTTCTCTATTTCATTTCGAATGTAGAAGTTTTTCACCAAGACGCGACTGTCCAGGTCATAATTAGGGCCAATGGTATAAGTGGCCTTGTATATTTCCTGGAAAGTCGCCCCTATGGCTTCAACCTTCTCCTGTGGATCCTCGATCACAAAGAAGTCGTAATCATCAGCGGCCTCATTTGGATCAATACCTGCTATTGTCAGTAACCGTTCGTTGTCTGTTGTCTGGGCTATTTTAAGACACTGAAGATCGTTTTGCTTTTTTCTCCGGAATAGTTTATTTATTTGCGGGAACATATTCGGGTTGCTGGTGTTTACAGCCCGAACCCTGTTGTTCCAATACGAACTTACAGAAATTCTGTAATTCTCTTTTATTAACGTTTGAATATTTTTAATCGACGACTTCAGTGTCCTAATCTCCGGGTCTTGTCTGTCAGTAAACTGTCTGTACAAGTTTTTGAGTCTTGTCAGAAGTCTACTTATCTGTCGGTGCAGTGCGTCAATAGTAGGATTGCGGAACAGGTCTTCGTTAGTCGTATGTCGATATCGCGGTATTGTTTGTTTAATTGTCTCGTCCATTTGTTTTAGGTAATTGTCGATCTCCTCGTTTAACAAATTCCTATTGGCCGGTGGATGGAGCGTGTTCGAAGCGAGTGCTCTTGTCAAGGTTGCAGAGAAGCGTGTCCATCGAGTCTTACTGTAGTTGTAAGAATATATTTGCACAAACTCCTCCAATTCCGCACTTTCGTTGGGAACTGTAATTTCGGTGCTAAAACCGCAATGGTCACTGTCATACACGAATGTGCGCAGACAGTTTAACGTTTGTAAATTCGTACCTGTCAGTCGTATACGTTCGTCGTACAGCAGTAGGTCCAAATAAGACCCGCCTGTGGGAAACGACGGGTTATCAGACCGAGTCTGTACATGACATCGTGCTGACCCCACCAATCAAGTAGTAGGTTCCCTCTAGTATTTGGCAAATTATTTCCCCAATCTCTGTGTCTAGCGTTGAAGTCCCCGCCGATTATAAAATAATTCTCCCCCGATTATAGCCTCGGAAGTCGAAAAAGCGTGTCGAGCTCTGTAATGAATAAAGTGGATTGTGGAGCCTCAGGTGCATAAACAGAGGCCATGTACAGCCACTTTCCACTGCGGAGCGGGATATAAATGACGGCTGCCTCCAACACCCGGAACCTACGCAACACTCCCTTGTACACTCTGTGAAATTTTATACCTTGTTTAATGAAGATCGCGACACCGCCTCCACGTTTGGATCGGGGCCGGTTTCTTCTTCTAACAATATAATTATTGTACTCCAGTTTGTGCTTATCGGTTAGCTTGGTTTCGCTAGCGAAAAGCACGTCAGGAGTTTGGTCTTGTAGCAATTTAAACATCGCGGCCCTTCGTTCGATCCTAATCAGTGAATTAACATTCACCGCAAGGACCTTCAAAGATTGCTCCACCATGTGCGTACCCATTACGACATGTGTTGCGTTAGGCCCGGCAGCAGCGCGTAGATCTGGTCCACCCGCTTGGCCACATCAACTTCATTTCCAGATTCCAGTGCACATAAAGTGCTTGATACGAATTCCGTCAAGTTGGTGGTCGTAGATCTACCTTTGAGAAATCCGTGCTGGTTTTGGGAAACAATAGGTTTACAATGGAAAAGCATTATATCATAAATAATGCTCTCGAAAAGCTTAGGTATGCAGGACAGCTTAGCAATTGGTCGATAGTTGGAAATATCATCTTTTCGGCCTTTTTTATGTAGGGGAATAATAAATGATGTTTTCCAGGTCGAGGGAAATAATCCCTGGGTGATAGAAAGCTGAAAGAGAGCTGTAAGAGGTTGGGCTAGGTTCATTTCACATTTCTTTAAAAATATAGGCGGAAGATCATCAGGGCCGGCGAAATCTTTGAGGTTTATTATTTTATCTTTGACTTGCTCTAAAGTTATAGACATATATTCCAAAGTTGTTTGTGGGCAGCTATTTAAGTAGGAAAAGTAAGAGTGGTCTGGCTCTTGGGAATGGGTGTTGAACGCTTGGCTAAAAAAAGTTGCGAAGAGATTTGCTATAATTTGGGGATCGCCCGACGACTTATCTAGAAAATTCAGAGATGATTGATAGCTATCCGATTTACTTTTAGTTTTGATGAACTGAAAGAATCGCTTGGGGTCGGAAATGAGTGTGCGGTCCATTTGGTTTAAATAGTTGTCATATAGAGTTTGACAAAGTACAGGGAAATTTATTAAGGCAGACTGGTAGTAAAAGAAATCGATGTCGGAACGCGATATTAAGTAAGTACGCCAGAGCTTATTTCTCTTATTACGAAGAGATCGCAGCTTTTTATTATACCCGGGTGGTGATGATGAGGGATTCTTTTTGGGTAAAAAAGGTACAGATTGGGAGAGACATTTGAAAATTTCGGTATAAAAGGATGCGAGAGCATCGTTAATCGTTAACCGTGGGATTATCGTAAAGAAATTCAAAATTGGCCATACTGAGGAGGTTATTCAGTTTGGTGTAGTTAGCCCTATAAAAATTAAAACTGTAAGAATACTCATAAGAAACGCGATTAAGACCATTGTCATACGCTAACGTAAGAGAAAGGGGAGGGTGGTAACTATCCAACTTAGAAAGAAGATGTCTGCTTTCTAAAATGATGCAGTTATCTGTATCAGTGGCGAAGACTAGGTCGAGTTGTCTGCCAATGTTATTGGTGACACCATAGATACAGACCAGAGTTAGTAAGGCAGTCGATGAAAAGGTTTTCTTTATCAGAGGTGGGATTTGTTGCAGTAAAGTAGGACTGGTCGATCTGAGCCCATACAAGCTTAGGTAATTGAAATCACCTAAAAAAATAACTACGTCGTTGGGATCAGCAGCATTAAAAATGCTGTCGATTGCATCAACAGCTAGCTGGTAACCTTGAATTGGTTGAGGGGGGCGAATATAGCAGCAGCAAATATATAGGTTGCGCTTGCAAATAGGAATTCTAGCGCATACAAATTCAAAGAATGCAGTGGACGATTGTTTAAAGGGTTTAGATTCGAGACGAGAGTGTATAGCTGAGAGTACCCCACGGCCATATAAATTTTCCTCTTTATCTAGACCGTCGTCACGGTGTAAATCAAAGTCTTGGGAAAATAATTCATTATTCTTAATATTAAGGGTGAGATTGGTTTCTGTGAGTGCAAAAATGTCGTAGGGCAGAATCTGCGAATAAAGATATACAGCAGAAATCTTAGTTCGTAATCCTTTTACATTTTGGTAATACAGGGACAGATATTTGGGAGGCTTCGGCAAAGAATTGAGTGGTGGGTTAGGAGCGATGGTAGTTTTTGAAACTAGACCGTGTTCGCTGGAGGTTTAGTATGCGTTTGGAACTCACGTGAGACGCAAAAGAAGAGAGATCATTAGCCACATCATCAGGAGTCATATCTAATTGCTCATGAAAACGTATAAAAAGTTGCCGCAGATCATTGTGATTAGTGGGAAGGCCTTCTTGCAGAATGGAAACCATTGCATTGGTTTTCGTTATACCGTCTATACAGACAGAGTCTGGCTTATCATGTAGATATGCGAGATATAAACGAACATTATCGTATAGTCTGCGGTCTCGTAGTCGAGAGAGAACATATCGGCCATCTTCACCTGAATCGATAAGGTGCTTGGTTAACTTTGCCTTTGGAGGAAGTATGGGGTCTAAAAAAGAAGGTGGTGTAGTAATAGGGTGGGACTCTAGCTTAGAAGATGGGAAGGGATTTAAAATATGGGAGTGAATAAAGTTAGGGTATGTCGTTTTTGTTTGAGTGGGATGAAGAGATGTTGTTGGGTTTTTTAAATGACTGAGAGGAGGATCAAGATTAAAAGATACACGTTTGGGAATTGGGTTTGACGGTGTGGAAGAACGTTTTGTGTATACGCGATTAGCAGTATGAAGTGAAGAAGGAGTGAAGAAAGGGAATGTCCCAACTTTAAAACTCCAGTTTGGATCAGGAGCTTGTTTGTTAGGCTTTTTTTTTGAGAGTTGGGCTTCGGTAAAGGGTTAGACTGCTGTTTTGAATTACTGGACTTAAAGCTAGTATCGTTGCGATGTTTGTTGTTTCCTCTATTTGGTTTTAATCTTTCCATGGTTATTCCACCCAGATTGATGACGTCGGAAGCAGAGTTGATGAACATCCATTCATATTTTAATGGGATGCTTAGCTTGAGGGTGTTGGTGGAGATCTTACGGCAGTTGATGACATCAATTTTAAATTTAGATTTGAAGAGACTAGTTAGCCTGGCTCGATCGAGATGTGTACCTCTTATTAAAAACGCAACCGATTCGGCTTTGTTGGAATTGCTCAATTTTTTGATTCTCTTGTTCCACTCCGAAAGCGTCCATAAAGTGCCAAATCGTGAGATTGTGGTGTAGTAGCATCAATTTCCGGAGAGGGTTGTGATGGAGGAGAAGATTACCCAGGAGTTATTGTTCAGAATCGAGGTGTTGTATGATGCAGTCGGCAGAGCCTGGGATTGCACCGGTATATCGTCGATTTTACTGAATGCTTAAATCACTCATTTGGCACATGATATTTATGAGCAACTGATCATTATTTGGCGGAGAGGGAACGCTGCTTCGGGACGTACTTTGTAGATAAAAATCGAGGGAAGACCGTAGAGAACTTAAAGAGTCTGTTATTGTGGGGATGTACGATTTAATTATGGATTTAACACTATGGGATATGCAATTTTTTAAATCTTCACTAATTTCGTGTTTATCGTTTCGTTTAATTAAATCACTGTTTTGAGCCAACTGCATAGATAAGTTTCTAAATTGACTCTTATTATAGCTTGCAGATTGTTCGAGGGAAATTGATAAGTCTTCAACTGTTTTTAAAATGTCATCATATTTGGTGAATTGATTTTGAATCGATTTCAATGCATAGGTGGTTTTCCGCCGCAAAGTTGTTGACCGAATCACTGAGACACTTAATAGCAAGCAAGATGTGGGACGGAGTGATGTCCTTGCACTCATCACAATAGAACAAAAAAGTTGTTTTTAAAGTCCCTTAAATACGCGATGGATCTCTTACTCAAGCCAATGCATAGGGCGTGAAACGAATTGCAACAAAGACAACTGCAGATCACCATAACAGCATTTGGATCAATTTTTAAGGAGCAATTTGCACTTCCACATAATTCAGACATGATGACGATGAAGTTAGGGTAGGTCAGTTTAAAAATTTACGCAAAAGGCGGTGAATGAGAATTGGGTTAACTTTAATATTATTAGGCACTTTTTTTACTCAATAAACAACAAAGGCGATGACCGAGAAATAGCTTGTGCGAATTATTGCAAATTAAGCAGGAACAAATTAAATGAAAATAAAAATAAGCGGAGCGAAATTTAAAAACGTCTGAACTTAATGAATGATAGCCGTGATATCATATATTCAGACAACGCGAAAACATTTAAAAAAGCTGCAGCCGATGTAAAGAGCTTGGGAGAAATTTTCAACAGCGAGATTTTCAACGGTTTTTTGAGTAACCGCGGAATAAATTGGAAATTTAACGTGGAAAGAGCACTCTGGTGGGGTGGTTTTTGGGAGCGGTTGGTGAAGAGTGTCAAAGACGTACTCAAAGTCGCAATTTTAAAGGCCACGATTAACAACGAAGAGCTTAATACTTTCCTTACTGAAGCCGAGCGAATTATTAACATGAGATCCTTAACGTATGTGAGCAGTGATCCAATGGACTTGACACCTTTAACACCACAAAGTTTTCTTATCAGTTGCTCAAAAGTAACCGATAGAGAGAGCGAAGGCCAAACCATTCCATCGGATCTTCGACGCAAATAGAAATCCAGATTGCAGCACACCTCCTTTCTATGGAAAAGGTGGAAAGCCGAATACCTCAAGCTTTTACGTTCAGCACATCATTCTATGCATATTTTTTCAAAACAAGTCCAACCCGGTGACGTCGTATTGGTATATGATGCCAACACTCCCCGTATCCACTGGCAGCTAGCGGTAGTTGAGGTTTGCTACCCCGGAAGAGATAATAAAATCCGATCATGTGAAGTTCGTTTTGCTGACGGCAAGAAGTTTCGTCGTGCTATTCAACTTTTATATCTCCTAGAGATGCGCCCTTTCGCCCGCCCGGAGGATGCTGAAAATTAAACACTTACTATACATTACCCTATTTGTTATATGTTGCGTTAATATTCTTATACACTTGAAGATTCACACATATTCTGCATACCTTTGCACATCACATACATACATTGTACATTCATATTTGCATACATTGTTGGAATACTAATTACTGTACTTATACCATATACTTTCATTATTCTTACATAAATACATTACATTCCTTCTTAATAAAGTTAGTTCTTCACGAGATCTTAGACCCGAGTTGATCGGTTAAAGTGCAAACATAGCAGTTAATTTATTTTCCCAAGGGTTATTTGCGACAGGCACTTTATGAGTCAGACCAGTAGGCTTCCCCCTTATATTGTAGATAACAAGATAACATTAGTTTTGAGGGGATTCCGAATTCATTTCTAGCGCACTGTTAAAGCACACATAGGACTGCCTATGCACAGCCCACTCACTTGTGTTTCGAATCGTTTTCTCGGTTGGATTGAAGTGATAGCTTGCAAAGTGCCCTTCTTCAGAAGTGAAACTAACTTTAACACCCTCAGAGATTTTATCTTCTAGAATGAGAATTTGTAATTACAATCAACACCACACAAGATGTCTTGAATTTTTAGCCACAGCACAGCACAAATAAGACGGAAATTAGAGACCATTTTATGCTTCTACTCTTGCCTATGTAGATTTGCTCATTAAGCAAATTTACCACGTCCTTCAGGATGAAAACTTTCGCTTCTCCCATAACGTCAGTACCAAAATAATTCCATATTACAATACTTAGATCTTGCTTAAGAAATACCAAGAGGATACGCGAGTTCTTAGAACTACTATGCGGAATCTTTTGAATCGTTCCAGCCATCCTATTATCTCTATCAAACCGTCTTAATTCGATTTTAATCCCTGTACACCGGCTGAAATGCTGCGTTTAATTTTTCTTTATTTCCAAATCACCTACGTTCCCCTCGGTAATGCTACGCGTATTCGCGGAGCTTCAAAGTAAGACAAAATCCCAAAAAGGAAAAAAAAAACCGCTTTTTGCTGGCAAAAAGGCTTTAACAAATTCCCACGGCGCATACATAAAACATTATCTCGACGAAAAGTCAGCCTCTCCCTATGTTGATCCCTATTCCGCAGCTGTGCTGAAATACCGACAAATTAAGCCAATTAATTCCGAGTTTTTCTTAGAGGAGGTATGAATGAAGCCTCTTCCCGCAATTATGCGCATTCGAAATTTCGACGCGCTGAATCCTTTTGCATGTTTTACATTGCTTTGCCTAGACAAGTAGAAATCAACACAAAGAAATTGTTTGGAATTCCTCAAGGACACTTTAATTTTGAAAATGTTTATCCTACACAAGGACCAAAGAGACAGAGACAGAGAGAGAGAGAGAGAGAGAGAGAGAGAGGCAGAGGGTGTGAGAAATTTGTTGTTTACACTAAGTAAAGGAGAACTTTGAAGGACGGATGGTAATGAATTCTTACCAACGTCTATATCCTTTTTACACCTTTTCACGTATCCACCACCGGATAATGGTAGACAAGAAGTCCTTGTGGCTAAAACAGCTAAACATCAACTTAATGAAGGACAACATTCACGAATACTAGGATTGTATAATGGGGTGGTTATTTCTGCGCTACCAAAGGACATTTTGAATGCTTAAGAAGAATTTTATGCACTCCAAGGACATTTCTTGGTTTCATTCGTTCCACCATTGATGGTTTGCCACCACAATTAAGAGTCACAAAATGTTTCGCATTGAATTTGCAACGCAAAGTACTACAATTCCGAAGAAGAGCTGTTTGGATGGAATTTGAATTTCTGTTGTAAAATTAAAACAAACAGAAATAAACAAACAAAAAGTTTTACATGTGGTTTTCATTGAATGAAAACAAGTGTGCACGTGGAATGTGCAATCCACCTGCTGCTAACAAGATTAGTCCTCTTTTTCTATTTTGAAAAAAAACAACAGTGAAACCATGCAGAGGCTTGGGATGCTTGAACTGGTTCAAATCAATTCATATGCGCCTTTAAAAAAAATATTAAGGAAAGCTGCAAGACCAGTCTCGTCAAAGACACCCTAATGTGCACGCACGACCGAACGGAAGAGAAGGACAATGGTTTCAAAATCGGTTTTCATGGAAAAACGACATCACAAAGGATGCAGGCTTTTCGACTTCGATTTGGGGCAAAACTTCATCGTACCAAACACGAGGTTGCTGCACCTCGACATCCATAAGACGACCCTGCGACCTCCTGAACAATCTACCATCAACTAAAGGACCTTTCATTAAGCGCTTCCTATCTTTAAATTTAAAAAAAAAACAAAGTGAGTGTGAGATATCATCGGAATTTTTTATTCATTTGAAAGACCTACGGATGCCATTATGTATGGAATATAACATCGTTCAAATGTCCGCCGCGGCTTCTCCTGGTGGCGCGCATCCGAAATGTCCAATTTTCCATGACTCTGACGCATAAATCAGGCTGAATTTGACCGATGCCAAGGGTTATCTTAGCTTTGAGGGACGCTGTGGTTTGTGATTTATTCGCATAGACCTACGACTTGAGAAAACCCCACAAGAAAAAGTCTAACGGGGCCAAATTGCACGATCTCGGTGGCGAGTTCACATCACCTACACGTGAGATGACCATGCCCTCGAATCGCTAGTGCAGAATTTCCAATTTGGCGTGAGTTGTGTGGGACGTAGCGCCGTCCTGTTGAAACCATATGTCGTTGGTGTCCACATCATCCAATTCAGGCCAAAAGAAGAAGTGGACCTATAGCGTTAGCCTGACCGACGTCGTTCTCAAAGAAATATGAACCGATGACGCCCCCAGCCCAAAATCCACACCAAACAGTGATTTTTTTGGGATGCATTGGACGCTCTTGGATTTCATGTGGATTGGTATCGTCCAAATTCGACAATTTTGTTTGTTGACGTACCCATTCCTCCAGAAATGGGCCTCATCGCTGAAGATGATTTTTCAACGAAAATTAGGGTCAGTTTCTAACTGCTCCAGAGTCCATTCAGCGAACACACGAGGCGTCGTTGTCTATGGTCGTCTACCTTCAGCACCTGGGTCAGTTGAATTTTGTTGGGAATTTTGGGTGCATGGCCAAGCCACTATACAAAATTCGCCAAGTTGTGATCTACAAAAGGCCGAGTACTTGTGAGTGACGCGATATCGACTGCTTCGGAGTCTACTGCACACTTTCATGGATAGCGACGTTGTTTTCCGCAAATTTTGCGTACGGTTGTTGGTTTACTGCGAATAGGCCTTTCGGTAGGACGATTATGGGGACCGTAAAATGGGCGAAGTGCGCGGAACGTTGCTGGAACAGAACAGCCATTTTGGTACAACAAACTTTGCATGTGTTGTTGAATGCTATGTCCATCCACGGTGATTTGGCAAAGCAAACTGAACAAATGATAGCTAATTTGACAGATGTAGCTTCAACAATATGGCCGCTATCAGCTGTCAAAGTTCGGAAGCCCGTATTGGAAGACCCTGTGGATTGATAAAGTTGCGATAGAGGCGAAGCTCTCTTCCAGCATTCTAAATCCCCGAAAGTTACGATTTCTATCTTGTTGTGGCCAGAGTAATCATATGGATATCCGCTATGAAGAAGTTTAACAACGGAAGACTGCAATTACAGGGAATTTCGATGTCCTACACTGCCTGTCCCAAAACCCAGTGGCAAAGCTTTTAACGAGCTAGCTGAGATGCCGACTGTCGTATGCAGGGAAACTGGTAGCATACAGAGTGACGCTGCAGTGGCTATTATAGCAAGGAAAACATTCGCAAATTTTACCTTCTTGTAAAGAGCAAGACAGATCAAACAAATACGTACAAGTGAACACTAAGAGCTATGCAGTCACTGAGGAAAACTAATCCTAAAGAATGGTTGCCGGCTATAGCGATCAACATTCTGGTATAGGGAAAAACAAACTATGAAACCAAGATTGTGATGGGCGAAGTAAGGGTGCCCATATTTAAACGTATGTCGAACAAGGTTGTCGATACTGATGGCCTATAACCACTCAACTCCAAAATATGATCGAACGAAAGTATGCCAGATAAATGGAACCTTAGGATTGTTCGTCCGATCCGTAAGGAAGAAAACCCTCTCTATGCATACCATAGAGCCATCAGTTTTCCGATCTCTTTAAAAATCTTCGCTGCAGTAATATGTACGTAATCGCCTTAATATTTTGTCAATCAATTGGTGGGTCATCATCAGTGAGCCTTCAGCTCTGGAAAGTTCAATACCAGAACATCTTTATAAGAAAGCAGATCTTGATAAGGACCTTCGAATTCTAAATCGGCACTCATCAAATATTTTTCGATCTTAAGGGCTATGGCCTAGGGCAGCGCATATCAGGAAAAATTATATTAAACAAAGCCATATCCAGTTTTCGCATCCTTCATAAACTTGCATGGATATGCTCTATTCCTTCAAAGCTATACAACTACTTGCTATTGCGGCTGATGTTGACAATGCCGGTAGAACACAGAGTGCTGTGAGGCATTTGTGAGGTATTTGTGAGTATGGAAGCAGAAGCAGTGAAGATAAGTTTGCCGATAAAGGACGCACAAAATCGGTGACTTGGACAAGTCAAGGACTTCGTCTGCGTTTGTTCCGCGGTTAACATATAAAACCACATCACTTTGTGTAGATATTGCTTGAAGAGTAACTCCTTGGCAATCGCTGTTTTTTGGGAGCAAAGTGGCAGAAACATCTCATAACAAGCAAAATAGCGCTCTATGAAATACTGATAGTCCCAGCCCTTCTCTAGGGAGCCGAGGTATGGATTTTATCGTGAGAAAATTGCTTCGAGTGTTCTGGGACCCTGTCTGCATCGATGACTGTACTGTGGTATGGACTTATCTAAGCGAGGTAGAATTTATCGGTTCGGATAGCTGCCATAGCGCGGATGGACACCAGAGCGGTGCACATCGAGAAAAAACGCAGCAAAGGAAGATTTCAACCCATGTGGTGCGCAAAAGAGCAAAAATAGAAGCAACTAACAAAGAAAATTTTTTTGTAATGAATATCATCGATTTTAAGCGCATCAGCGATCGCTGGGCTGTGATCCGCATCAATGCAAGATTCTATAACATCAGCTTCATATGTGCTCAACCCACTACCAACGAGACTGAAGCATCAAGTGGGAATTTTTTTACCTCCTGAACGAAGCCTGTCCAAAGTACTCGGGGACTTCAATGCCAAAATCGGTAAGATGAACATCTTTAGTCAAGCGGTCGGAAAATAGAGCCTCCATGACACGACAACAGATAATGATTTCCAACTCGCAGACTTTGCGACAGCTAGTAATACAGCGATTTGTAGCACGAGGTTCCCATATAAAAGAGTCCACAAAGCAACCTGCCTGACTTTGGATGTTCGAACCGTCAACCAAATCGACCACGTACTTATTGACGGACGTCACTCGTCAAATATCCTGGATGTTAAAACATTCAGAGGGGCAAAGGTTGACTCTGACCATTACCTGGCAGCAGCAAAAAGAAGGTTCAACATTGGATGCCTACGCACACGGAAATAGCCAGAGACTACAGAGAGCGTCTGGATGAAAAAAATCTGCAATATGTCATTGCTTACCACAGACGTCAATAACATGTGGTCATATTGCTGCACTTTCATCATTGAGGTGGCCGCAAACATCTTGGCTACCAAGCACCCCAGAAAAGAAATCGGTCAATACCAGTGCGGCTTCAGACCAAATTTTCACATGAACAAAGATCCTGGAAAAGAACAACGAGTTACCAGTCGACAGACATCACCTCTTTGTCGACTTCAAAGCCGCATATGACAGCATAATTCGCACTGAGCTATGTATATAATGCGCTGGCCGAATTCGGGATCTCGAGAAAACTGATCCGGATGTGTCGCACAACACTGCAGAACTCGCGATGCGCCGTGCAATATGGAAGTAGAACCTCCGAATTATTCCAAACCTGCACCAGATTTTTCCAAGGAGACGCGCTGTCGTGTGACTTCTACAATTTAGCACTTGAGCAGATAGTACGACGCGCAAAAGTCAATACAGAATGTACCATTTTCTTCAAATCCGTCTGGCTTCTGGGATACGCGGATGATATTGATAGAATCGCAGGTTCCCAGCGTACCGTAATTGAAACCGACAATTGAACAAGAGGCTAAACGAGTTGGTCTTGAAGTGAATGAGGAGAAAACGAAATGTATGCTGTCGACTAAGAATCGTTCCAGCGTTACAACTTTGAGGCAGTCAAAAAGTTTACCTACCTCGGATCTAATGTTAACTCCTAAAACGACATCATGATGGAGATTCGACAAAGAGCAACCCAAGGCAACCGCTGCTACTTCGGTCTGTCGAAACAACTCGGGTAAAAACTCCTAACGCAAAGAGTCAAAATCACGCTCTACAAAGCGTTAGTCTCGTCAGTCCTGCTTTACGAAAGCGAAAGTTGGACGATAAGTAAGGAAGTGGAACAAGTTTCAGGTTCTTTTGAAAGGAAAGTCCGTCGTCGAATATTTGGTCCTATCTGTGAGGAGGGCGTATGGAGAAGAAGACAGAACGGCGAACTCTATGAGATGTACAAAGATCGACTTCATTGGCCCGGCCACATCGAGCGGATGGAAAATAACTCTCCAGCTAAAAGGGTCTTCGAATCCATGCTACCAGGTCCGAGAAGAAAAGGAAGAAAGAAGAAAAAGAAGGAAGATATAAGGTAGCTTGATCTTTCCAACTGGAAGCAGCACGCCCGGGACTGAAATGGATGGAAGGCTACAGTTTTTCAGGCTTTGACCCCCTCTAAGTGTTGCCGGCCTGATAAGTAAGTGAGCAAGTAACAAACAATAGAGCTGGCATGTTAGTTGAGGCCCAGGTGAATTCCGAACTGCAGCATCACCTAAGCAAGTTTATTTCATCAAGGATGGAAGTGAACGTAAACGTTCGGTAGCAGCTTCAGCAGCAACACTTGATTAATGAGCATCAGGTAGAGTCAATGAAGAAGCCCTACGCCTTCCCAGTATAGAAGAAGTTAGTTCAGCTATGAAAGATCTGAAAAAAAACAAGGCCGCTAACGCAGTTTCTAGTAGGATGACTGAGCCAAATCATCAACCAACTATTAATGGATAAAAGCATGCCCGATGACTGGCCTATTAGATTTATATACCCCGTCTTCAGGATGTCTTGTAAGAACTATCAATGTACATCCCGGTTTAATGTCGTATAATGCAATATGTGAGCTCCTAAGCTCATTTGCCACAATAGCGCTGTTGCAGTCGGCCCAGCAAATCGACGATCGCCTAATTGTTCACACTAAGGCAAAAACTGGAAAAGACCAACAAATTTTAAGTAAAGACTCACCAAATCTTCATCAACAAGCCGCATATGATAGCATTCGTCGTCTTGCGGAGCCTAGCAAAACTGATTCAGCAATACCGCGTGATGTAGCGGAATGTGAAATTTGTGGAAACAGTTCCTCCGAACCATTCCAAACGGGTGCCGGATTTAGGCAATGAGAAGCACTGTCATGTACATAATTGCTTCAATCTATAGTATCTCAAACAGAAGGTACTATGGTACTGCCCATCTGCTGAGATATGCAGACCAGATAGGCATCACCGGTCGCTCCCAGCATCAGAGAAGTTTCTACGGCAAATGAAGAACAAACGAGTTGGCCTTGAAGCAAATGGGAATAAAACCAGGTACATGTTGTCGCCAAACGAATAACCATCTGCCTATCGCCTGGGACAAAATGTCACTGTTGACAAGTGGTTTAGCAAGTATAACACCCTAGTCGAGATTAAGCAACGACTGACCCTAGTAAACTGTTGCTCCTTCTCTTTTGCAAAACAAATTGGCTCAAAACCCTTAACTGGAAAGACGAAATGCATGGTGACTAAAGTATTGATCCTGCCAGTTCTGCTATATCTTAGAGCCGGTTGCTGACGATAAGTAGTACAGCAGAGAAGATAGCGAACACAATTCTTCCTCGATTATTTACGTTTGGTCCCGATGATGCGAGAAGGGACACAACAACGAACTTTATAAACTGTAACAAGATATGTGTGTACTGTGTAGTCCAGAAAAAAAAATGTCCATGCCACCAGCTTTGTCACATCGACTGAATGCACAATAATGCTGCACCAAAGAGGATCTTCGAATCGCAGCCACCATGTTTGAAACGACCGAGCTATCTCCGCTGTCAGAGCGTCCACTGGCAGGGATCAAAAAAATTGGAATACTGCCGTATCTCAGGCAAATACCCTTCGGGTTAGCCAGTTAGGTGAGTAAAGGAATTTTGGCAAAACATGGGAAAGTTCTTTGGATCGAGACGGCTATGAAAATAGAGTAAGCTTTCACATAAACAAGCCATAATAACTGCTTTTACCAGACTCGAAAGAACGGCTGCATGGAGGCTTGCCCTAGCACGCCTGGCTCTAATTTAAACGAACTGAGGAGATTTTTGGTCAATTTTATTGACTTTGCAAGTCGGCTGACTTTCAATACAGATCGAAGAGACATGATAACTGAGGCAGTAACACCAGAATTCCTGTTGCTGTGAAAGTTCGAAGTAGACGTTTCCTGTGATCACAAATGATTTTGGCCAGAATCGGAACCAAGAATGAAATAGTTATATCAGACTTTGCGGAGGGCTTTAAAACTGATCTAATATGAGGCGCTGGTATTTTCCAGTGACAGTTGGGTCTCCTTTCAATATAACTGCAGATACAATAGCATGATTCCCCAAATACCTTGCAGCATCTCTAAGAGATCAGCAACTTTTCTGCTGCCCCTTAACAGAAAAGACTAGAGACATACGGACATAAGTGGGCTAGGCATAGGTGACTTATCTTGCAACGTTTGCTATGAGGGGATTAGACACCGCGCAGCACTTCTTCTCTAAGATGTAGTTACTTGAAGCTGACTTGGTTGGTGCTTCTACTAGAGGAACTCTATCATCTTTCTACAAAAGGCGAAGAAATGGGTGTACTAAAAGATCGATGGAATAGTTCCTCAGCAATACCTCAGTCCAGTGTTTTTTTCTGAACATGGATTACCAATAGATGTGTCACTCCAATCATCTCTTTAAAAAATAAAAACAAATATCTTCCCCCTACCGATAGACACCACTGGAAAATATCTAACTTTTGTTTGGATCATTATTATTTTGTAACTAACGTCGTTCTTTGTACGTACATTCATATGCAAACCGAATCTCATGCATTTGCTTATTTTATGGCATGCCAACCGACCATATCCGCCTCATTAAGCATGTCCTTCGTCAAAACCATTAAATGAACAAGCGTTCATCAAAATGTAAATCCATCGTCGCGGTATTATTTTTACATTTCTCACTGCCATACAAAACCATACCCCTCCCCAGCTGTAGCTGTACAATAGTATCTGCTACGATATATGACTGTATGCTATCCTATGTCCTTACCATTGAAAGTATCATTGTAAGCGAACACGCGTCCATATAGTCACGTAGTCAAGAACTAGAGCAAACACATGAGAATATGGAATACAAAATTCGAAAAAGAAAAACAAAAAAAGGATACGCTCTAGCATTCACACAATTCCTCCACAGTACTTTGACTACAAAATGCTTTCAATATTTCACAAGGACACAGTCATCTATTTGTAGGTCTGCATATGAACAGAGTCGTATACGAGGACAGGACTTCGTCCTCTGATGCGCGCCCAGATTCGAGTGCGTCAAATGTGTTTATGCAAGCGGCCATGCCTGACAAATTAATAAGCGCGCGCAAACTGCCACACATAACCTCAAGCATGGGCATAAGTTGAAGTACACTCATGACTATCTGTAGTAATCTGCAATTCAGGACAACCACAATCCGCAATGCTAATTTGACTTTAATCCTTTTTCGAGATACTTGAACAATTGAACATTTAAACAGTTCGTTATTGTTATACCGTGGCATGTTACCATTTACTAGGGACCTACATATTACTCCTCTGCTCCACACAACTGATGTACATCTATTCATGTATGTATAGGGGTATAATGCAACACTGATTTGCGCCGTAAAAATATGCGTAAGTATTTGTGTGGAACAATTGAAATTGAGAACGGATGGGTGGGTGGATGGAGTCGAGGGTAGTTAGGAAATTGAGGTTGAATGCCACCGCGTACTTGAAAAATTGAGGGCTGCATTGCCTTTCAGTTTTGTGACGAGGTTTTCCGCTCCAAAGGACATCGTATACGCGACAAAAAAAAATATAAAAAAAACCCTGTGTGCCTTCTTCGCTATTGTTTACATTCGAAAGGACATCTAACCAACTGAGCTCTCTAGAAACGAAGAAACCGACAGCAACGACAGCAGCAAAAAAAAAAAAAAAAAAACAAAAAAACAATCAGCGATTGCTTTTGAATAACAAATCTCGAAAGGGGAGAAAGGATTTAAAGGACTTCTCTCGTTCGAATGCTATCCATCATGGTGGCAAGAGTAGCTTTGAGTTGTTATTTACGCGTCCTTGTATAAACAAACAAAAGTGCCGAGCATAGAAGAGTTGCTATGTTGCTATGTAGTGAGCACGCAAACCTACAATATACACCGTCAATTAACAAGTTTAATTACTGCACGCGCTTAGCAAAAAGGACACGTGCTATGTGGCGTGTATGCCGGATTTGTATATGAACTGGATAGCAAAACCCACTGACCGACCAACGACGTGACACAAAATGAAAGAAGTGCTCTTCGTTTTTGCCTTTTTTTTGTTTTTCTTATTTGTTGTCACCCAGATACAAGAGCGTTGTTGAAATTGAAATTGAAATTGTGGAGAAGTTTGAAGGATTGAAGGACAACAACAGTGACTCGCACTGAAACTGGGACAGGCAATGGCAAATTTGATTGCGCTTGATTGGAGGGCGAATGTGAGTAGCGTGACTAGTAGCTGCTGACCTTGGAAAATGATCATACATTGGTTTTCCTGGAATTGCATGCAGAGCTTACGAGTATATGAACGAGGATATGTTGTCGCTTGCAATTTAATTATAATTTCGGTTAGAAGTACTTTGTTGTTGATTGCCATCTGATGGTCGTCCGAATTGTTGATGGAAATACGAGTACTCGTAGTTCGTAAGCAATATGGGTAATTTGATAGTTGTTTTTGACATTGAGAAACTTGATTATCAAATAGGAAAAGAGTTATATTAAAAACCTTTCCGAAGGCTAATTTTAAGGTATTTTTGATTTTGTAATTTCATCATGTAAGCTGTTGGCAAGTCCAGGAAATATTCTCAAGGACGAGGGGAGTCTCATCGAATCCCATCGAGAAGATTGAAAGAGACCTTAAGCAAATGGACGAGACAATGGAAATGAACTGTGGACAGTAAAGTCCACGCATCGAGACATTTGCCAACGCAACTATTGACGCACTGCATCAACACGAAAGTAGACCGCTATCGAGTCTCAGGCCCCAGCGCCTAGAGCACCAGAACCTGTACCTGACATGCTGGCTATTTTGCTCTCTATTCAGGGGTAGATGGAACAGGCTAAGCGGGTAGATCAAATATACGCGCTGCTGCCGGGCCTAACGCACCTCCAGTCGTAATGGGTACGTACATGGCGGAGCAAACCCTGAAGGTCCTTGCAGTGAATGTTAATTCACTGATTAGGTTCGAACGAAGAGCCGCACTGTTTAAGTTGCTTAAAGACCAAGCCCCTGATGTGCTTTTGGTTAGCGAAACTAAGCTGACCAATAGACACAAAATGAGGCACAGAAAATATGAAATAATACGAAGAAACCGACCCAATTCTATTCAAGGAGGTGGTGTTGCGATCTTTGTAAGAAAGGGACTGCGTTTCAAAAGAGTATACTGTCGTGTAGTACGTAGGTTTCAGGTGCTGGAATCATGCATCATGTACATTCCTCTCCGTAGTGGAACGCGGTTATACATGGTATCTGTTTATGCACCTAAGACTACTCAATCCACCTTATTCATCTCAGAGCTCGAGACACTTTTTCGATTCCTGAGGCTGGAATTGGAAGACAATTATTTAATTATCGGCGGAGATTTCAACGCCAAACCTAGTGATTGGGGAAATAATACACCAAATACTAGAGGGAACCTACTGTTCAATTGGTGGAGTCAGCACAGTGTGATGTATCGACTCGGCCTCAAAGCC
The DNA here is from genome assembly GCA_963966105.1 of Volucella zonaria. Classification (NCBI taxonomy): domain Eukaryota; kingdom Metazoa; phylum Arthropoda; class Insecta; order Diptera; family Syrphidae; genus Volucella; species Volucella zonaria. The sequence goes on along the minus strand of OZ014531.1, from coordinate 59,978,744 downwards.
ACGGATAGTCCGTTGTTTCCCAGACAAGGGTCCTATCTGGATCTCCTGCTGTTCGATTCACGAATACAACTGACCTGCGCTAACCAACAAACTACAAACTGTCTACGCACTTTCGTGTATGACATTGACCATTGCGGTCTCAGCACCGAAATAACTGTTCCCAACGAAATTGCGGAATTGCATGAGTTTGCGCAAAGGCATTCCTACAATTATAGTAGGGTGCGCTGGACACACTTCACCAGAACACTGACGAGAGCACTCTCCTCGATTTCGCTCTACCCACCGTCCAACAGAAATCTGTCAAACGAGTAGATTGACAGGTATCTTAGACTAATGGACGAGACAATTAAACGAACAATGGACAAAACGATACCTCGGTATCAACACACTGACGACGAAGACTTATTCCGTAACGCAACTATTGACGCACTGCACCGACATAAAAGTAGACTGCTGTCAAGACTAAAAACCTTGCACAGACAGTTTACTGACAGACATAACCCGGAGATCATGACATTGAAGTCGTCGATTAAAAACCTCCAGATATTAATAAAGGAAAATTACAGAAACTCTGTAAGTTTGTATTGGAACAATAAAATTCGGGCTGTAAACACCAGCAACCCGAATATGTTCCCGCAAATAAATAAAATATTTCGGAGAAAAAAGCAAAACGATCTTCAGTGTCTTAAAATAGCCCAGACAACAGACAACAAACGGTTACTGACAATAGCAGGTATTGATCCAAATGAGGCCGCTGATGATGACGACTTCTTTGTGATCGAGGATCCACAGGAGAAGGTTGAAGCCATAGGGGCGACTTTCCAGGAAATATACAAGGCGAATGACATCATTGGCCCGAACCACGACCTGGAGAGTCGAGTCCTTGTGCACAATTTCTGCCTTCGAAATGAAATTGTGAATTGGCGATTCGAGAACTCGGGTTTCACCCAGTTCAGTGACAAGAATATGGCAAATAATGTCATCACCAACGAAAGGGTATTACCACCGTTCATTTCGAAGGAAGAGCTCCAAACGATCTTTGAATCACTTAGAAGTAAGAAATCAGTGGGAACCGATGAAATACCGAATATTGTGCTTCGACATCTCCCACTTGAAGCGGTGGACATTTATACCACCCTGTTTAATAATGCAATGAAAAATGCCATCCCATCCCAAAAGGAATAAAGATACTTCCAATCCGGCGAATCTCCGCTCGATCAGTCTTCTTCCAAACATCAGTAAGGTTTTCGAGAAGGTGATCAATAGAGTCCTGACTAAGTGGGTTGAGGACAAACATATCGTTCCGGACAATCAATTCGGTTTCAAGGCGGGGCATGATAGCATTCATGCTGCGTCTAAACTGGTTTCTGATATCCAATGGAACAAAAGCAAGAAACAGTGCACTGGTGCCTGCCTGATTGACTTGGAAAAAGCCTTCGATACCGTATGGTTAGAGGGACTCTTTTTCAAGCTGGACAGGTTGGGCATTAGTAAACCACTTCTGTATATTCTTTTTGATATGCTCTCCAGTAGACAGTTCATCGTGAAGAATGGCGATGTGACTTCTGATGGAATATTTAACATTAAAAACGGTCTGTAACAAGGTGCGGTAAATTCGCCGATCCTTTTCAACATTTACACAAGTGATCTGATAGATTTACTTCACCATTCCATAGCGTACGCAGACGACTTAATCGCGTACAGATCAGGCTCAAAGATTGAGGTCATTAATATACTTTTGCAACGTGACTTCGACAAAATTAAGCGATATTGCGACGACTGGTAGTTGAAAATCAACTTTCAGAAGTCGGAAACCATTCTGTTTAGGACGCCTTTGTCTGGGGCCTCTAGGGATACCAGAAAGAATTGGCGAAAGTTCTCTATCGTCTGACAACATGGACAGCCACTTGCTTGTCGAAATGTAGTCAGATACCTTGGGATCTGGCTAGATCAATATCTGTATTTTAACAAACATATAGATGTTGCTCTGGCCAGAGCCAGAGGTGCTTTTGCCCTTACAAAGAGACTGTTTTATAACAGCCAACTTGATGCCGGGGTTAAGGTGATCTGCTACATGGCCCTTATCCGGCCTATGCTTGTGTTTGGATGTCCCGTGTGGTTCAACGTGAGAGCAAGTTTATTGGAAAAGATTCGGGTGTTTGAGAGGGCTTGCCTTAGGGCTTGTCTTCGGTTATACAGAACACCAGAGTCGGAGTACATAAAATTCTATCGTAATGAGGTCTTATACAATAGGGCGAACCTAATAAGAGTGGACAATTTCGTCATTAAGTTGACTCGAAGGCACATTGCAAGAGCAATGACCTCATCGAACAACCTGATCTCCGGGGCTTACTACCCTAATTATATGTATCACGAGAGAGTTCGCTTTGACGGCTTTAGTTAGTAAAGGTCTGATCCAGGACAGATTGGCGGTGCCGCTAATCTTCCACGTCGCTCGAAGCAAAGTGGTCACCTAATTTTTTTTAGCCATGGCCGGCTTACGTAGTTTTAAGTATGAGTAAGTTAGATTTAAGAAAAAAAATAAATATATATCTATATATTAGGTATATATATATCATGTATGTATATATAATGTATTAGATGTAAGTAGGTTAAGTAGATTAAGATTTATTTTTAGGCAATCTGTAAGTTTTTAGTTTTAAGTTTTTATACTGGGTATATAACTTAGTTCGTGCGGTTTTTTTCAAAATTTGAACGTTTATTTAAGAAAAACATGTACAACAGTATTATTCAAAGCATTGCCCATCTGAAGCTATTACTTTTTCCCATCTTTCTGACAATTTGTGGATCCCATCACAAAAGAATTGCGCCGGCTTGGCAGCCAAGAATGAATCAAGCCAATTTTTGATATTCTGCTCTGATGTGAAACGTATTTCAGTGAGGGCGTTCTGCATCGACCGGAACAAATGGTAATCAGAAGGGGCAAGGTCTGGGCTATAAGGCGGGTGGGGTAAGACTTCCCATCCACTGTTTTCCAAATAGTTCTTAACTGGAATAGCAACGTGGGGCCGAGCGTTGTCATGATGGAAAATTATTGCCTCGTGTCTGGTCGCATATTCCGGGCGTTTTTCTGCCACTGCTCTCTTCAAACAGATTAATTGTGTTCGGTAGCGTTGTCCATTGATGGTTTCACCCGGTTTTAGCAGCTCATAATACAGCACACCCATCTGATCCCACCAAATACAGAGCATTACCTTCGCGCCATGGATATTCGGCATTGCCGTTGATTTGGCTGACTGGCCGGGTTTCGCATATGTTTTTTTGCGCTTGGGGTTGTCGTAATGGATACATTTTTCATCACCAGTAACAATCCAATGCAAAAATGACTTCCTTTTGTGGCGTTCCAGCAACATTTCGGACATGCAAAACCGCCTTTCGACGTGTCTCGGCTTGAGTTCATGTGGAACCCAATTTCCTTGCTTTTGAATATATCCAGCTGCTTTTAAACGTTTTGAAATGGCTGCTTGAGTGACACCCAAAGATTCTGTGAGCTCTTCTTGTGTTTGGCAACAATCTTCATAGAGTAATGCTTCCAGTTCTTCATCTTCAAACTTTTTTGGCTGCCCAGGACGTTCATCGTCTTCCAAGACAAAACCACCATTTTTAAATCGTGCAAACCACTTTTGGCACCTTCGCTCAGCTAGCGCATGTTCACCATAAACTTCCGCCAAAATACGATGACTTTCGGCAGCAGTTTTCTTCATATTAAAGTAATCAAGAAGAACTCCCCGCAAAAACACTTTTTCAAGCACAAAGTTCGACATATTTAAGTGAAAAAAAATTATTGTTGTTTACGCTTCAAATGAATGACATATACTGAAATGACGTACAATGACAGTAGCTTTGCCGCACGCAAGTTATAGACCCAATATTAATATTAAAAAAAACTGTCCATATACTAAGTTTTTGCTTAAAATTTATTTTCTTAGTTTTAGTTGTAATGTTAATATAAAATTAAATATAGACTGTAAGATACGTCGAAAGACATAGTTTAAGTGCTAGCTTTAACTTAGAGTGCCCGCATGGGGCCAGTAAGTTAGAATAAGATAATTTTAAGTTAATTAAGCTAATTTTTAAGCGTTTTTTTGTATAGCATTTAAGTGTAAATTAAGTAATATAAATAAAAATGCATAAAAACTGAACTGAACTGAGACCGCTATCGAGACTAAGAGTCTTGTATAAGCAGTTTCCTATGACATGGTTATACGAGGGTTGGAAGAATGCCCTTGGCCTATCGTGCCCCTTTCTTTCATTAGTTGTTTAACATTTCCAGGAATTTGATCAGCCCTTTTTTCATTTAGATCCTCTTCAAGGACAAGTGTTGAATACAATCCCCACTTTCACAAGGAAATCTACAGCGCAGCTGATTCCATATCCATAATCTTTATGTCAAGGAAAGTGACCCGATAGTGCTTCTCACAGTACTTTTATTTGTTCCTTATCAAAGAAGAGGGCTTTTGTTATTATAATTTAGGAATTTCTGTGAAGGTTTGGGACCATCTAGTCTTGTCCAGTGTTATATTCCCTGTTCTAAGTCATTATCACTAAATCTAAAGCTTAGGCAGGGTCAGATAAATGGGCTTCCTGCATCTTTTTCGATACTAGTGAGACTTTGTTTAGGGTGGGGTGGTTGTTAAGTGCTTTATGACACTCTACGAGGGCCTTTGATGAGCACGAGTAGTGTTTTAAGTACTCAATCGGTACTTTGAGTGTATTTGACTATTTCATGTCGTTTCCTTAGTAGAATGCATACAGCTTTCAATAAGGCGGTTACGAGTATATCCGCCCGAAGGATGGTGGCCTCCTTAGGGCAAATCGAGGTCCTACCAGTCCAGTTTATGTCCTGAGACAATTTCGAACCATCAGTATACCATTTTTGTGAATCACCGTTCAAGCATATATAATTTGAGCTCCATTCTTCCCTTGTGGGGGAAACCCCTTTGAGATGCTAGGTATGTGATTCATTTGGTCTAGAGTTTGAGATTAGGCACATGTGCCTCCTATCTTATTTAGTATTTTCAAGTAGCCATGTTTGAAGTGACTTTCATGATGCATCCTGAATGCTTGTGTGGGAGTTTCCACTTGAATTGCTACATGAAGCAGAGCTATGTCTTATAACGTTGAGAAGAGGTCCTCAAGTGAGTTTTGTACCTAAGTGCTTAGCCTTTTCCTTTAGATGCACCGCAGTCCCATCAATAAGTAGCTCGAAGAATTTTATCCTCTATTCCTTATTAATGGAATAATTGTCGTTTATGTGAGAAACCCTCTTTTCTACAGCAGTTCCAGATAGTTGTCAGGGCATTTTGCATAGGATTCTCGATGATAATCGCTTGGTGTCTCTTAATATTAACAGATATATCATCTGCATATCCTATAGTTTTAAATCATTTGGAGTTCATTCATTTGCATGAGGTCATTCACTAGTAGGCATCACAAAAGAAGGAACAGTACACCGCCCTGAGAACTGCCGTTCACAGTAGTGATATTGAAATCCTCATGGGCAAGAATAGCCTTTTTTATCCTTATGTATAGCATGTTGCTAGTTCACTTTATAATCTTTAGATCCTCTTTGGACCTCTCCCAATGTGGGTTTGTGCCATCGATCTGAGTTACGCGGTGTTAAATGCACCCTCAAGGCTTATGAATGTCTCATTATCTGACAAACGACTTGGAAAAGTGAGTCATTTTGTACCATTTCTTCCTTCGAAGTGATTTGAAGGACTAACGATTCTAAAACTACGGAGTTCAATGAGGAAAATTTAGGAAAAAAATGCCATAAAAGGCGAGAGTGAACTACCTCCATATATTGCATTTAAAAGGAAGAGCTCCATGTGATTTTCGAATCACTGGAAAACAAGAAATCAGTGAACATTGCGCTTCGACATCTTCCACTAGAAGCGGTGGGCATTTGCACCACTCCGTATAATAATTCCCTGCATAAAGCCCATTGTCCTTCGCATCGAAATACAGTGGTGGTTATAGCCTTCCCAAATGGGTAAGGTTACGCCTCATTCCCCGAATCTTCCGTCGATAAGTCTTTTTCCGAAAATTGATCAATATACACGTGAATAAATAGGCAGATGAGAAGAATATAGATTTCACGTTTTCAAGGTGGCACATGATATCTCACATGCCGGTATCAGATATACAATGAAACATAGGAAGAAACAATGTACAGAAGGTCGGAGAAGATCTTCAACAATGCATGGTGCAAGGAGCTATTCTTCAAGCTGAATAGGGTTTTCTATACTGGAAAATAAAAATGGTCTGAAACAAGGTGAGGTTAAGTCGGCAATGCTCCTAAAGGTCGACACAAGTTATCTTCGCCATGAGAAAGTGTACCTTGATAACGTGAACGCCTACAGACGAAATCTAAGAAACGAGGTCAACGATATATGCCTGCAACGTGACTTCGAGAGGATAAGCGTAATAGCGATGACAGGAAGTAGAATTGATAAACTTTCGGAAGTCACAAAGAAATTGTCTTTTGTCTGTGGCCTATACAGACACCACATATTGGGACCTTTGATCTGGATAGATCTTTACAAAGAGACTGTTTTATAGCAGCCAACTCAAAACCACAGTAGATGGACGATGAAGGTTCTCATAGTGCTAATGCTTGTACCTGGATATCCTATGTATTTTAACTTATGATATTGTTGTAAATCTCGTACGGATATCAGGGACAGCCCAAATGCAACGAAACATTGTCAGGAAATTCATAGCCAAACAGCTACAATCGCAAAGGAGAGCAAGAGACTTTTCCGATCGAGCATCCCTTAATCTGACAAGAAGTCCCATACCGGCAACATCGAACTTAAAAGATCAGTGCCATCACCGCCAAAGATAAATCAGATAGGCCTCCAAGGTTTCAACCCACCCCAACAAAGAAATCCTTCGTTCGATGATGAATGCAAATTAACAAATTTAAAAAAAAAAAAACCAGCAGACCTACAGAGCGGCCCGGCAGGAAAGAATGAAAGTAGCTCGCAAGGTCTATAAGCAGAAAGGAAATGAAGAACGGAGGTTCCTCAGAAGAAAAAAGAAAGAGAACGTGAAGCCACAATCGAGATTTTAGAGAGCTGCTACCGGAACAGTGATTTTCAAAAAATAAATCACTCTAAAGCCCGAAGAGAAATCTTCAACGATGGAGAAGCAAATCTCATAGGAACCATTATTTCTACAGACTCCTAAACAGTGAAGACAAACAACATCCCACCATCAGACAGAATGGACTGGAATAAAGCTGCTGGACCCGATGGCTAAACCGCCGAGCTGTTTAAGACAGCAGGTGATGATTGGAGCATACATCAACTCATCTCTAAAATTTAGGTCGACGAAAGTATGCCCGACGAATGAAACCTAATTACGAGAGATCCGCTGAAAATTGGCAACTACCAGGGACTACTGGTAAGACTTCTCAACAGTCTCAAAGCATAAGACTCTTCGTAAACTTCGCCTGACCGGCCCGTATCAGTGTGGGTTTAGGTCATGAAAATTCACCATTGATCAAATTTGCACGTTTTGGAGAAAACGCAAGAGTTCCAAATCACATCACCTTTTCATTGATTTCAAAGCCCCGCACATAGCGTGTATGAAGACTAACTACATAGGGAACGCGGGCCAGCGTGCTGTACCGTCAAGGTCGCTAATGACAAAATCGAGACCTTCAATGTCAGAAAAGGTCATAACCAAGGAGTTGTCGCGTGATTTCTTTCAACATCAATATTGAAACACGTAAGCCAAGCCCAGTAGCACAATCCTTTAAAAATGTATTCAATAACTCCGATATACTACTGCCACTGGAGCGCTCGTGACTATTGAAGCAAAAGCGACAAAGATGGCTTAATGAAGGAAAAACAAAGTTTATGCATCGACGCCTAGGACAAAACGTCACCATAAACAGTTACAACGTAGAAGTAGTAAGGGACTTTACCTACCACGGCTCCGCTATCAACTCCGACAATGATACCATCGCGGATATCATGCGGATAATCGTTCTTGCTATTCGCTGCTTCTTTGGACGTAGAGGGCAATTGAGTAGTAAAACCCTATCTCGAGCAACCAGACAGACTTTATAGAGGGCTCTGATTACCTCAGCCCTACTTAGCGGACTTTACCTGGAAACTGACGAAAGCAGATGAAACACCTTTTGAGCGTTTTGAGATAAAAATCCTCCGGGTCATTTTCGGTCTCGCTTGTATCCATGAAGAATGGAAGAGATGTTTCTATAACTTCTGTCAACTGCTCAACATGCCTACTGTAAAGGACAGTCGGTGGAAACGGCTCTTTCACTGACTAGCCACATCGAACGATCCCTACAATGTAGAGAGTACACAGTGGTTGCTTTCCTGGACATAGAAGGTGCCTTTAAAAACGTCAACACATGCGCAATCACGACTGCGCTGTCAACTCTGCAGGTAGATGACTCACTTGGGGAGTTGGTCAGTCCGCAGCAGGATAATCAACTCCAAACTGGGTGAGACTTCTGCTATAAGATGTGTCAGTAGAGGTAGGTCGCAAGGCGGTGTGCTCTCTCTCATTCTCTGGAGCTTAGTAGTAAATGAACTGCTGACATACCTGGAAGTGGGTGGTAGCATGGTGATTGCCAATGCGGATGACATTCCTATAGCCGTCTCAGGTAAGCATCTAAATACCATTAAAGAACTTCTTCAACTAAATCTCAACAGATTAACCCGTTGGGCAGATTGCTGTGGATTGGAAGTGAACCCCCATAAAACTGATCTTGTCCTCGTTTCCAGGAAATAAAAAATTTCAATCAGAGAGCCTCCCTCAATAAACGGTACCAGTGTAGTTTTCTCCGATACAGTAAAATATCTGAGTTCCATTTTTAACAGGAAACTAAATTGGGAACCTAACATTCCAGAAAGCGTCAAGAAAGCTACAGTAGCTTTGTTCTCTTGCAAGAGAGCCATTGGGAATAAATGGGGTCTTTAACCTAGCAGAACCCACTGGATATACATCTCGGTCATAAGAACGATACTCACTTACGGGGTTGTCGTCTGGTGGCCGGCCTTAGACAATGTAGTGAAACTAAGCAGAGTTCAAAGAACAGAATGTCTATGCATAAGCGGAGCCTTACGTTCTACTCCCTCCGCGGCATTAGACATTCTGTTTCATTTGACACCCCTCGATATCTTCAGCAGGCGACTACATAGTGGACAAATAATTCATTTGGCCACGCTAACATTCTTAATATATTAGGAATCCTCACAAAGAACATCGATTACACCATACCGGAACTTTGGTTTGACAAAGACTTCCATGTAAGCTTCCCCTGTAGATCCTTCTGGGAGGAAGATGCTTTCATGGAGGATAAGTCAATCCATTTCTACACAAATGGATCTAGAACCAACAGCGGGTTGGTGGCGGTGTTTTCTCAGATCACCTAAATCTAAGACTCTCCTTCCGTCTTCCAAATCACTGTAGCGTGTTCCAGGCTGAGATTTTGGCGATAAAAAAGCTCTGTCCTGGCTGAAGAAAAACTTGTTATCTGCAAACGATATCCCCATCTTTTCGGATAGTCAGGCCGCTATCAAGTCCCTGGAGTCAGTCTCACTAAATTCCAAAAACCGCCCTTGAATGCCGATCATCCCTTATGGAGATGGCAGAGGAGTTCAACCTTCATCTTTTCTGGGTACCGGGCCACAGAGACATCCCAGGGAATTGTAGGACCTACGAACTCGCCAAAATTGGAACCACTCTACCTATTCTACCCGAAAAGGGTTGCAAAGGTATACCTATCGCTACGTGTAAATCAATATTAAAGCTGGATGTACGAGTAAATAAAAGAACAGACCTTAGGTGGACTGTTGGACTAACATATCTAGCGACTAAACAAAGCTAGACCCGAATCCCTCTTAGGGTCCGATCCTTCTAAATGGGAAGCATCTCAGCGCCATCATAGGTGTCATCACTGGACAATGCCTCATAGGCAAGCACGCAACACGGCTTGGCGCTTTTGCAAATGATTTCTGTAGAACGAGGAGGAAGAGGAGACAATCCTCCACCTACTCTGTACATGTCCAGCTCTCTCCTAAGTGAAGTTTTCTTCCACAATGACCTAAACGATCTAAAAAAATATAGACGTAAACAGTCTCCTACGCTTCATCGTAAGTTCAAATTGGTTCCATTAGTAGGACGATCATAGATCCATGTGGCCAACAGACCTAAGTGGACTGGTGTTTTCAACAGCCATTCTTACCTACCGTCTATAACGAACCCGGATTAGATGGCTAGGTCATCTTGTCCCTTAAGGCGCAACGCTTTAGAGGACGATTTCATTTTAGATGGGTCACACAATTGAAAAGGGTCCTCAGCCAACTTCGTGTGCGCAACGAGGACCGCTAGCTGGAGGGGCATGTTAGCTGAGACCACCCCAGACTGTAGCGTCACCTAAGTAAATAAGATAAGGAAACGTCCTTGTACTCTAAGTTAATTGTGCGAAGATTTATCGAGCAATATTCAATATTAATCCCAAAGTACTGTCAAAAATCACATCGCGGTTTGAAGGCTTTCCATATGGAAATTGGCCAGGAACAGCCTTCATGTACCCATTATCCAACCGAATGTACTCGTCTATCTTACTTGATGTAGAAGAGAAAGCAATTTAAATTGTTCCTATTTATAACCCCTTTTTTAATTTTAAATCTCTTTTAAGTATTTTTAATTCTTTTCACCCTCATTTAACTGCTTATGTACATTGTTTTCTATCCACGCAAATGTGATTTTCCTCAACAAAATGCTACACATTCGCCTTTCTGTGTAGCGGAATTCACTTATTATAGAACAACGCTAAGCTCTAATATAATTTTCATATTTCACCCTCTGCAACAGTCTTAGTACTCGTATCTTGGATGGAAAAGAAAATCAACTTACAAACCCCTCGTTTTTAAATTAGACCGAGTGCAACCATCTTAAGCTACTAAATTATCCCTTCAATGCTTCGACTCCCCCTATAACATGAAATAACTACTAAACGAGCCATTGCTCGCTTTCAGGATAATGAAAGAGTGCGCCCTCTAAATATCCTGGGACGATCAGTGGAAAAAAACAACAGCGAAAAGATAACAAAAGAAATTGTAAGCTCCTGTTTCTATTTTTTTTTTTTTCTTTTTGGCGGAGCATAATGCGGGACAGCTTGGAAGAGATGAGATAGGCAAAAGGGGCAACAATGTGAAATTAAATTCAACGGGTTGACAGCTTTAAAATGGTTCTTCTCGTCCCTCGTTAGTATTTGACTTTATTTAAATCTCGTTCATGAAAAGAAATATCACTGTGGGGAAAGAATAAAAACTGTCATCATTATCCTAGGCGGTTTGTACACTATATGACATCAAGCGCCATTTCTTCTCCTTGGTTTTCACTTAATTTTTATGTTATACTGTGTACGAGTATCTTTTTTGTCTATTATCCTTATATACTCGCAGTCTGCCGTGCTGGCGGATAATGATAAGAATAAAAATCTAGAAAAACGGAAAATGAGAAAACTTTGCATCAAGTACAACAAAAGGATTTGCTTTTCATTAAGGGAGCGTCTTCATGGCAGCGGATCGGATCCCGCTTCCTTGTATCGTGCTTTGACTGTCAGTCAGAAGATTAATGGAGAAATAAATTTAAGGTGATATTTGTTAAAAAAAAAAATTGTAGATATGCTCTGACACCAGGAATGCTTTAAAGCATTGGTGCATTGGATTGGGAAGGATTTTGGAAATTAGGCCAAGATAACGCCAGAGTTAGAGACATTCATGCTAGAAACCTATGTGACTATGTTAACAACATGCACTTTTTGAAATAATATTTTAAAATGTAGGGTCACCCATATTTTTGAAAAGCGAATTTACAAGCCGCTCCTATAAAAAAGGCCTCGAAAGTATCAAGCATGACCCACGACTAGGAAGCCCGAAAACATGAACTAATAAGCGAAGTGCGTTGGATTTTCTTGATGACATCGTCGAGCAAAATGTGAGGAAATATTATGTCCTATCGGTATTAGGGTAATCTGCATCGTGCCTTATCGGGAAACTATTGATTGGTCAGAACTTGGTCTGGGGCAGTAGCGCAACAATCAGTCACGATAAAGTGCTTGTTTTACCTCCTCGTGGTACTCCCCGCACAACTATATGCGTATCCCAATATACGTAAATAGGATAAAATTACAAGTGCGAAAGGCCTAGCTTTCTAGGATAGGTTACGGAGATTTGCATTCTTCGTCACTGAAATCAAAACCGCTACCGACACCGACCCTATGCCTCGGATAAGGAATGACAACACGTTGACGATATTTGGCTACTGTACCCGGACAAAGATTAGTTTCTGGAATGTGAAGACGCTTCTCGACAACAGACGTGAAGGTCCTCAAAACGCAATATTCCTCCAATTAGAGAAGGAATTCATGCGGTTAAGATGGGCATCTTAAGGATTAGTGAGGTTAGATGGTTTGGCTCCGCAGCGGCACCTGGAAGGTATTGGATTGCTGCTTTCCAAAACAGCTCTCAAAAATTTAGTTTCCTGGGAGCCTTTAGACGACAGGATTCTGACAGCCAGGTTCCGAACTAGAGTACGTCGCGTCACTATCATGCAGTGTTACGCCCCAACGGAGCTCGCTTTTGCTGAGGAGAAGGAGGCCTTTTATAACTGGCTGAGTGCTGTTTATGATAGTATACCACGCGGAGACATCATACTGGTAATAGGACTCTTGAATGCCAAGGTTGGCAATGACAGTGATGGAATCAGGCATGTTACGAGAAAGGATGGTACCGCAACGATAATGGCGACCGTTTTATCGATTTTTGCAACGCCAACCGACTTGTAATAGGAGGGACCATGCTTGAGGACAAGACGTGCCACGTAGTCAGTTGGGTGTTGACGGACAGACAAGCAACTTCCAACAAATTGATTACTTCGCGATCAGCCGGCGATTTAAAAGCAGTCTCCAGGACGTACATAACAGAAGGGGTTCAGACATGAGAATGGCTCAGAACCACCATCTGATGGTTGCTATGGTTGCTATCATATGACTACGCATGGCTACAGTTTGGAGACCCCAAGAAAACACCCGAATGCCTAAGTTTAATACCGATAGACTAAAGGTTCCCACAGTCCGCCAACAACTAGGGTACCATCTTTCATGAGGACTGAGAGCAAATCAGTAGCACGGAACCCCCCTCCATCGAAAACCATTGGTATGCTGTGAAAAATGTCTTCATATCCAGTGCTGACAATATAGTCGGTCAGCCGCAAGGAAAAACAGTGCTGGGCTTTCCGAAGAAACCTGGGATAGGATCGAAGAAAGAAAACACCTCAAGGCTCGCATCGTAGCTACTCCAGCAGCAAGGAGAAATGAGCTAGAGGTGTGACACTAGGACCGTCTACAGATTTATCAAAGAGCTCACAGGTTTCCAAAGATGTAAACAACACCTGGTAAAAGACACAGAGGGATCTCTGCTAGTTTCGAATGAGGACCAGCTCAAAAGGTGGAAGTAGCACTTTTCTGCGGTTTTAAACCGCGTTTTCGCCAGTGAAGTGAACCCAACGCCCAATGACCCATCCACAGTAACAAATTCTCTAAATACTCTACTGTATCCCCCAGTAGAGAAGAAATCAATCAAAGCAGTGAAGAACAACAAAGCAATCGGACTTGACAGTATTCCCGCAGAGCTCTTACGAGTAGCGCCAACAACATCGAGTGAGCTCCTGCTCCCACTCATTGAGAGAGCTTGGGAAACAGAGAGTTTTCCTGAGGAGTGAAAAAACGGAATGATTGTCAAGCTCCCAAGGACAGGAGAGAAATTTGTGTGCTGCCTGCAGTAGCCAAGGTAATAGTAAAAGTCGTCCTGGAGCGAATAAAAGACCACCTCGAAGACAAAATCGACGCCGAACATCAACACCATGCGGATCATCATCGAACAGTGCATTGAATATCGATCACTCCTTCACCTACTGTTCATTGACTTTGAAAAGGCTTTTAACAGTGTCAATAGAGAATTTATCTGGCTCGCTTTGCGCTGGAGGGGCATCCCAGTTAAATTGATTGCTATTATCAAGGCTACATATGATGGATCCAAATGTCACGTTCTGCAGAAAAGAAAGTTGTCAGAGGAGTTTGAAATTCAAAGTGGGGTTAGGCAGGGCTGTGTACTGTCACCAATACTGTTCCTGTTGGTGATAAGTGATGTACTGCATACAGCTTTGTCGACTGGGAATGGAGTGGACTCTGCAATCACATCTCACACATCTGGACTACGAGGACAACGTATGCTTACTCTCTCATACGATCATGGATCTCCATCAAATGACAACAAGGGTGGAGAAAGAAGCTGAAATCGCTGGGCTAAACATCAATATGGCAAAAACAAAAAGTATCTGCCTTGGAACTTCCTCATCTAACCAAGTAGAGATTTCTGGACAACCAGTACAGATGGTAGAGAATTTTCAATATGTTGGAATACTATATATGTATGTATAAACAGCCGAATCGGGAAAGCAATGACTGCGTTCGGAATGCTGTCCAAAACATGGAGAAACAACTCTATCAGCTTAAGAACCAAGCTAGACTGTTCCGCTCCGTGCTTCTTTATGAGTGCAGCACCCATAAGTCACACCCATTTTCACAAGTAAGATGCAAACGTTCGTGAATACTATACGTGGCTGCGAAATATTTTGAGGATTTTCTGGCCCAACCGTATCTCTAATGATGAACTTCATGCGAGAACAGGTCAGGAACCCATTGACTCTGTCACACGAAGACGTAAGTGGCAGTGGATTGGAAAACCACCGAAGATGATATCTCAGCCAAACGAGTGGAGAAGCGCCTCTTCGACCAACCTAAAAAATTTCGGCGAGCGCAGTTAAAAGTCATGAAGATGATGGGTTTGTTACGTTCATCAGGAAATCGTCTCTGCAGACCGAGTTTCACGTGGAGACGTTTCTATAGTAAACTGTACAGGGTATTCAGCGGTGTCGAACCCGTCAGAAAAGCTCGGATAACCCAGTTTAAATGGCTTGGACCAAGTTCCACGTGGAATGAGCATACGAGGAACAGCAACTTTTTGCAGAATTGAACAGGAAATTCAATATTTGCATGAGAATGCACGTCCTAACATTTCTGGTGCTGGAGGTCAACAAACCTCATATCGCAGCTCTCTACCACCATACTGATCGGATGCGCTCCGGTGTCATGTGCGACGCCTTTGCTGTAGTTCAGTAGTTGAGTAGCTTGTCTGTAGATGTTTGAACGATGTCGAAAATTAGCGGCACACTTAACTATCCTGTGCCAGCCGTTTTTTAATCCTGGTTGCAAAAGGCTTTTGAGGACTCAAAGCTTTATCGGCTCACACTCTCGTGATATAAATGATGAGGATATTAAGCCTCAGAAATCAAGTTGCTCGCCGAGGTCAGCGCTCCTGCAAGACTTGGCCTGTAGCACAAGACCGCATAAGGGTACAATTTAATGTACAAGGTGGGGCAAAAGTAATGTCATAATGTGAATGAGCCATACGTTCTGCAAATGGCGTCAAGTGCCATTGTGCTTTGACATTTATGTTGCAGACAGATAGTAAATTAGTTGAGGAACGTGGAATTATTATTACTGCTTATTTGATCAATTTCCAGTGTGTTGTGTTAACGCAGCGTGAATTTCGCCGTCGTTTTCCTCGTTCTCCTGCACCATTTGCGCGAACAGTTAAGCGTTTGGTGAACGTCCAAATTGGATCCACTATACATGTCGCAAATCGGCCGAAAATATCACTGCGGTGGTCGAGGACGTCCGAGAGAGTCCACAAAAATCATCGAGACAACGATCCATAGAATTTGGCACCAACAGACGTTCGTTGCGTCGAATTTTGGTGAAAGACCTGAAGATGTTGCCTCATAAAGTGTAAACCGTTCATGCTCTGTTAAACCTGCTAAATCAAAATGAGCCACGAAGTACATCCCCACTTAAGTGGTTATGTGAATAAACAAAACTTGCCTTTCTGGGGCACGGAGAATCCACATGAAATGCACGAAGAGCCATTGCATCTCCTCAAAGTGACTGTTTCGAAAAAGTGATGATTTGCCCTTATTTTTTTGAGGACGCTGACGGCACCACCGTAACCGTAACTTGTGAGCGCTAGAGGCAGATGTTAACAAAATTTTTTTGCCGCAAGTTGTGGAATTGAATCTCGAGCATGTTGGTTCCAAACAGAACGAAACAATCGATCACACAGCACATACAATGATGGAGATTTTGGATCAAAAATTTCCAGGCCATGTAATGTCCCGATTTTACGGCGCCAGACTTTTTCCTTTGAGGTTTTTGAAATCTCTCATTTACCACAACAAACCATAAACCTTGGCAAGTCTTGAAAGCCAACACTGAAGAAGAAGTCATCAATTTGGAGCCAGTTGTTTTGCGAGCAATAATGCAAAATGCCGTAAAACGGAGCACAAAAGTGCATCAACTCAGGACGTGATCAGTTGACCGATATCGTTTTTTCAACTTAATGTCAATTTCTAACAAAATGGCAGCCCATTCACCTTTTGATATTAATTGTGCCCCACCTTATACTTGGATTCTGGTGTTCTGTACAAGAGAATACAATCTTTCTCAAATCTCAATAATCTTTTTAAAAGTTTGCTGCTACGCTATATCACATTAACCTACAAACTCAACTGGC
Organism: Volucella zonaria; assembly: GCA_963966105.1. Classification (NCBI taxonomy): domain Eukaryota; kingdom Metazoa; phylum Arthropoda; class Insecta; order Diptera; family Syrphidae; genus Volucella; species Volucella zonaria. Next base: position 59,962,044 of record OZ014531.1, on the reverse strand, counting down.
GCTATAGTCCGGAATAGCCCATGACCACAGTTAACAAGCCCTTGCTGCCTCCAGTTGCGCAAGCGAAGTTGGTCCTCTTCTATCTGTGAGCCTACTTAGATGAAGTTATTCTTTACTGCGCGGATTCTCTGGTATAGAGCCGAAAATTTTCCGGGTAGCGGAGCTAGTATGGCCTAGCCGATATTGGGCTATTCGAGCTTTTCTGACAGAATTTCTGCACAGTCCGTACAGCTAGCTGTTGACACCATCTTCTGCATTCTCTATTGATGCCAATGAGAGAAGTAACCGAAGAACTTTTATCCCAAAATGCCGGACAGTATTTTCATCGCTCTGTTCCAGTTTTTTTCTGATATAGAAGGCCTCGGTTTTGTCATTAACGACCTTAACGGAGCGGAGCGAAATTTCCATTGTCATCCTGCACAGTCGAATGAGTTTGGTAGGGATGCTGAAGGTAGATACGAGTATGTCTCTGTATAGTTCATCTCTATAGACGCTGTCATATGCTGGTTTGAAATCAACGAAGATGAGGTAAGGCTCGAGTTGGAACTCTTGGATCTGCAGTAATGTGAAGATTACTACAGCCACACTGATAGGGGCCGATCAGATTCTTGATGAAAGGTCGTAGGCGTTGACATAATATGGCAAACAGGATCTTATATGCGATGTTGAGGTGACTTATTCCCCTGTAATTGGCGTAGTTCATGAGATCTGTTGAGATTACATTCATCAGGCACATTTCCGTTGACTCAGATTTCAGAGATGAGTTGCCGTATGCTCCGCATCCAATCATCACTTATCTGCGTTAAACAACTTGGCAGCAGCTTTGTTAGACTTAAGCTTGGAAATTTCTGTCGTGACTATATCTTGGGCGGTAGATGAAAATATCGGCTTTCATCGTCCAAGCTGAGTGATTCATTCTGTTTGACGGTGGCATATTGTTCGTCATCACTGTTGAAGAGTCTGAAGAAATAATCTTTCTTGATGGTAGTTTAAGCTTTTGAACTTCATTCTTCTGATAGGACTCTTCTTAGGCCTCGCCCTAGTGTCTCTCGTACTCTTTCGTTTTTCTTCCTTCTTTTCTGTTCGTAGGTCTCGCGGCCCGCTCACGTTATTTCCTGCAGATCCGCTCTGTACATCCCCAGTTTTTCTAAATTTGTCTATCTGCATTTTATACTCGAACCATGGTATTTTTTGGCTTGGGGTGGCTTGACACCTAACACATCAAAGGCGGGGTCTCTAATTGTTATTTGACAATAATGCGATTGATCGTCTATATTTCTCAAGAGGCAATGGAAGACTCGACCAGAAAAGGTCCAAGTGATCTCTTGTGATCATATGCATTCCACGGTTGAACTTCCTCACAATGGTTCGCTGACTTTTGGCTGTTACGCATATTCACATCCATATCCTGGGTACAACGAGATAATAGTCAGAGTCGCTGGTAGCTACTTGGAACGCTTGGACACCCAAAACACTGAAGCAGTGCCCTCCATCGATCGCAATATTATCAATTTGGTTGGCGGTTTGTTGGACATGAGTCACCCAGTTCCCTTTGTTGATATCAAGGTGTAAAAACTTAGTTACGTCCCGCAAAATTAATAAACCTGCGTCCGTTTCCGAATGTCGCAAAGGCTATATTTTCCGACCGTATGACCAAAAATGAGTATCTAGGCTTCCTCGCCGAGATTGACATTAAAATCGTCATAAGCGATTTTTGTTTCATATCTGGGTCATTGCTCGTAGGTTTTGTAGAGGAGCTCGTCGAAGCAATCTTCGGTAAGGCCGCCGTCCTCTTTTGTCGGGGCATGGGCGTGGGCGTTTATAAGAGTTACGTTAGCGAATATAGCTGAATGCAAATGCCTGCGGCTCCTTATAGTCTTCCTCTTAGGGCAATTCGTATCAGAGTCAGTTAAGGGTCTAAACAATCTGGCTGGACAGGTCAAGTTTAAACATTTATTGGAGCACCGGAAGGAAGCTACCTCTTCCTTCTCTTACATTATGAGCTTAGCCGACGCATTTGTAAGCTTGATGAGCTTCTCCTCGATTATGTCCGACGTATTTTTCAGTTGTTGGCGTACCTGTTGGATAACTTTAAGTTGATAACGCACTGTATTACTTTCGTAACTAATGCTGGCTGATAGCCAGCTACTACATTTCACAAGTTTGGCTACTGCCTTAGGGGAAAAGGCTAGCGCTTCTTATTGAGTACTCCATGCCTACAGGTTGCAATTTATTTGACTTAAGCACAGACTTGTGTCTATACAACATATGAGATTACGACTTCCACATGCTCCCTTTTTAGAACTTAAGATATTCCACTGTCATCCTCTTAATTGCTTCTTCTCTAGAATACTTAATACCGAATTTTCCACTCAAATAGTCATTTGTGTATCTTTGACTTTTGTTTTTCCGGATTTCTTTACCCCCAAATGTTGTTATTAAATTTTAGATTTCAGATTTAATAATTCAACTTTCAGTTACGCCTCAGCCACTGAATTTTAATACAAATATTAGCAGTTAGAGCACGTACGATGCCAGAAACCTAAAAGCAACAGCAAAAAGGAATATAAAAGCAAGAACAAGAAAAAAAGAAGAGAATTTAAAATAAAAATTTCCTTTTTCTTTCTTGAGTAACCCACAAGGATAACCTTAATTCATGGCCCTTTCCAAGTGAATTGTTTGGTTGAAACATCTGGTGGTCATGCTCACTCCAACAGCATACAATACCAGTATCTCTACGTCAATTCATCCCTTTTTAAGGATATTCGCGGTAATACTTGATTTCGTTTTAACATTTTCAAGCAATGCTGGCACAATCAACACACAGCCAACCAAGAAAAACCAAGAAAAACCAACAAAAACATAACCACTGAAGAGAAAGGACAACAAAATACAAAATACAAAATACTGTAGACAACAAAATAATGCCAATGGTTATGCCATATAGCCTCCTACTTAGAGTATCCCCTAAAAATACAACTACGCCCAGGATATACTCGTACTCGTACTCGTCCTCGTACTCGTAATGTTTATTCATTACACAAAGATTAAAATTGTTTATCCTTCTGTTTTGGGGTTTGAAAGTGTGCGCCTTTTGATGGATGCCACCCTGTGTCCGCCACTGTGCAAAAAAGCTTCCCAACGCATTAAGATAAATATTGAGATCTCTGATTTAATTATGGGAATCGCTTTTTGTTGATATTTCGTAATTAAAGTGAGGACTTGAATAGGATTTACTCTAACTGGAAGAGGGAGGACGTGGGAAAGAAAAAGTTCAAGGTGACTTCTTGGCAATTACATTTTAGCCATTTTGATGGTGAAGTCGTCTGGATCAAAAAAGCATACATGTTAGGCTCTAGGATGTATCTAGGGTGGATGAGATGGCGGATCTATGATATTGCAAAGCGACACTAATATCTGACGTCGCCTTTCTTCAGTACATAACTTCTACTCCATTGAGGATGCAATTGGTTGGTCCCTTATTTTGAAATACCACCCTCAGGCCTCAACTGCCTTCTACACAAAAAGCAACTCTACACTTAGCCAATCTTAAGGTTATGCACGTTAGTACCTATCATTACCGACCTTGCTATATCCTTAGATTGACGTCGCAAGTATACTCGAAACAAAATTGGCGTAGTAGCCAGATGTGTTTAACAGACAAGTTCTTAGAAAAGTACTGTCGTTATAACTTGCAAACATTTAAGAACAATGTACACCGGTACCTCTCTTTTCTTCCTCCCTACATTTCCTCCGCCCGCGCTGTATAGAAACACTTTAAGGGTAAATCTGATAGCACATACACTGAGTAGAAAGCATGCTGTTGCTTCCTATGATGGCTTCAAGTCGCCTGGCACCGATGGCATGTACTCAGTTATGCTACAAAAAGGTATAGACCAACTGCTGGTAACTCTGAAAAGAATCTTCACTGCTAGCCCTAAACTGGCATACATACCGAAATCCTGGCAAACAGTGAGAGTTGCCTTTATATCGAAAATCGGAAAAAATGACAACACGCTCTCCAAAAGCTTCAGACCTATAAGTCTGACTTCCTTCATGTTGAAGAGAAAGGAAAGAATGGCCGTGTTCAAAACTGCTTTGCCAATGTATCCGCCTGTCTAAGATGTAACATGCTTACGAAAGCGGAAGATCCTGCAACAGTGCGCAGGATCTGGTATGCAGAATTGAAGGCGCACTCGTCAAGAAGGAGTCCGCGTTGGGCATTTTAGTCCACATTGAAGGTGGATGCTGAGTGCGGAAAATACTAGATGGAGTGAAAAGTGACTTCCTTGGGAATTATTGGGTATATACCTTAATTCGTGCGGTTTTTTTTTTCAAAATTTGAACGTTTATTTAAGAAAAATATGTACAATAGTATTATACAAAGCATTGCCCATCTGAAGCTATGACTTTTTCCCATCTTTCTGGCAATTTGTGGATCCCATCCCAAAAGAACTGCGCCGGCTTGGCAGCCAAGAATGAATCAAGCCAATTTTTGATATTCTGCTCTGATGTGAAACGTATTTCAGTGAGGGCGTTCTGCATCGACCGGAACAAATGGTAGTCAGAAGGGGCAAGGTCTGGGCTATAAGGCGGGTGGGGTAAGACTTCCCATTCACTGTTTTCCAAATAGTTCTTAACTGGAATAGCAACGTGAGGCCGAGCGTTGTCATGATGGAAAATTATTGCCTCGTGTCTGGTCGCATATTCCGGGCGTTTTTCGGCCACTGCTCTCTTCAAACGGATTAATTGTGTTCGGTAGCGTTGTTCATTGATGGTTTCACCCGGTTTTAACAGCTCATAATACAGCACACCCATCAGATCCCACCAAATACAGAGCATTACCTTCGCGCCATGGATATTCGGCTTTGCCGTTGATTTGGCTGGTTGGCAGGGTTTCACATATGATTTTTTTGCGCTTGGGGTTGTCGTAATGGATCCATTCTTCATCACCAGTAACAATCCGATGCAAAAATGACTTCCTTTTGTGGCGTTCCAGCAGCATTTCGGACATGCAAAACCGCCTTTCGACGTCTCTCGGCTTGAGTTCATGTGGAACCCAATTTCCTTGCTTTTGAATATATCCAGCTGCTTTTAAACGTTTTGAAATGGCAGCTTGAGTGACATCCAAAGATTCTGCGAGCTCTTCTTGTGTTTGGCAACAATCTTCATAGAGTAATGCTTCCAGTTCTTCATCTTCAAACTTTTTTGGCTGCCCAGGACGTTCATCGTCTTCCAAGCCAAAATCACCACTTTTAAATCGTGCAAACCACTTTTAGCACGTTCGCTCAGCTAGCACATGTTCACCATAAACTTCCACCAAAATACGATGACTTTCGGCAGCAGTTCTCTTCATATTAAAGTAATGAAGAAGAACTCCCCGCAAAAACACTTTCTCAAGCACAAAGTTCGACATATTTGAGTGAAAAAAAATTATTGTTGTTTACGCTTCAAATGAATGACATATACTGAAATGACGTACAATGACAGTAGCTTTCCAACGCATGTTCCAATGGAATAATATAAGTTACGCCATCTCTTAGCAAATCGCACGAATTAAGTTATAGACCCAATAAACATTTTTTTTTTTAATTGTTTTTTTATTTTATTCAATATACAGGGTGAGTTTTTTAACTTGAGATATCCAAATTACTCGAAAAATACGCGATATCGCGATAAATGTTTCAGACAAAAGTCACAAGGTTCTGAAGGGGACATAAGATGGTAACCACGAGTTTGACCTTGAGCCCCATTCTCAAGGTCAAACGCAGGTCACTTTTGATTTTTCAAATGATACTTAATTCCTGATTTTCATTGCTCAGTCGTATTCCTCAATGGGGCACACGACTTTGTCTCAAAGGTCTTATTCATACAGTGCTAGATACTACTGCACTGGCACGCCTAAATCATTAATTGGTTTCCAACGTTGTTAGGGTGTTAGAAGTTCGATATTTGTTTTGAGGAACTGATTATTATTAGTAACGTTTTCCAGATTAATAATGCAGGCTATTTCAATTCAAGAGAAAATTAAAATAATATTGATTTATGGAGAAAGTGGAAGGAACATCGATGGTGCTGTTGCTCTTTACGCCCAACGTTTCCCAGACCAAATACGATCGCGCGCTTCCTTTTATCGGGTCATCCAACAATTCACTTGTGAAGGAAGTGTGCAACCAAAGAAAATGAATCGGTCAGATAGGGTGGCTGTTGAGGACAATGAAATAGCAGTGTTAGCTGCCGTTGTACACGATCCTCACATTAGCACTTGCTAAATAAGTCGTGAATCAGAAATTTCTCAAACGACTGTCTGTAAAATATTACATCGGCATAAATACCATCCTTATAATGTTTCAATGCATCAAGAAATTTCTAGTGAGGATTTTCGCAACCGGGTTTCCTTTTGTCAATGGGCACTTCAGCAAATTAAACGAGACCCGCTTTTCTAATCCAAGGTGTTATTCTCTGATGAGTCGACTTTCACCAATCACGGTACTGGGTTACCGAAAACCCTTTTTGGTTGCGACAAGTTGAACGCCAGCACCCTTGGTATGTTAATGTTTGGGCGGGAATTATTGGGGATAAATTAATAGGTCCATATTTTATTGAAGGCAACTTGACCACCTTCAAGTATTACTAGAAGATCTGCCACTGGAGTTGCGACAAACAATGTGGTTTCAACATGATGGTTGTCCAGCCCATTATTCCAAAGTAGCCCGAGGCGTATTTCTGGGTTATGCTAAACGCAGTATATAAAACCAAATGACAAGCCTACGAGCAATACGACTGAGCAATGAAAATCAGGAATTATCATTTGAAAAATCAAAAGTGGCTTTTGTTTGACCTTGAAAATGAGTCTCAAGGTCAGACCTGTGGTCACCATCTTATGTCCCCTTCAGAACCTTGTGACTTTTGTCTGAAACATTTTTCGCGATATTTCGTACTTTTCGAGTAATTTGGATATCTCATGTTAAAAAACTCACCCTGTAGTCCCTTTTTAGTTTGATACACTTATTCTAGCGATTTTCCAACTTCTTGATCCCGTCCAAAAAGTAATTTTATGGAAGGTCTGTAAAATACTCATGATTTCCTCGCGTGAGCTGAATTTTTTATTGATGAGCCATCTTTTGAGGTTTGGGAAGAGATAATAGTCCGAGGGATCCAAATCCAGTTACCAATCGTCCGCCCGATTCCGCATCAGCAAGTCCAAACACTCTTTCAAAGTGCTCTCGCGCTCGTGTTTTTGGTCATTCGCGGCACCCAGCGGCAGGATAACTTTTTCATATGCAGAATATTGCCCAAAATATGGCGTGTGCGCTCAGTACTAATCTTTGTGGTATCTGCTAGCTGGCGCACCTTCACTTTCCGGTCAGCCACCACCATTTCATGTATTTTTTTGACATTGTCCTCTGTAACCGCATCGGAGGGCCTGCCGCTTCGGACTTGATCGGTAGTGGAGTTGCGGCCACCACGAAACTCTCGAAACCATGATTTGAGCATTAGCCCCATAATATTTATCCAACTTTTCTTTTGTTTCCTTCACCGTTTTGCCTCTCAAAAAATAATGTTTTATGAGAGAACGAAAATCGTTTCTGTGCATACTCAACATGATGCCAAACACGTCAACAACAATCAGCTGTCAAAACAAAACTAAAGACAGTATCGCATTGAAATTTGGCATGTCTGCCTAAATATGAATGGACTTCAATGCACCTTAACCTTTTTTGCAGTAGCAGCGCATTCTGGCGGTCAAGGAGGTCACTTTTCACTCCTTCTAGTATATGAAGGTGGGGGTAAACAGGAGTTGCCTGCAAGGCGGCGTTCTGTCTCCTCTATGGTGCATGTGGGTCGACCCAGTGCTTAACTCTTTTAGTATTTAAAACGTATATACTCAAACATATGCAGATAATAAAGCTGTACTGCCTATTGGATCGTATCTAGCAACTGTCTGTTCTAACGCGCAAGCAGGCCTAGACGTGATCGGCGCCTGATGCGCTAGAAATGGGCTTTCAGTCAATCCTCCCTAAACCAAGGTAATTTTCTTTAAGTCAAGGAGGCGGTAAGCGGTCTGACACATCTCGAAGAAGCTATGTATTTTATTTAGGCCTCTATCCTCGATTAAAAATTTTTCCCAACTAAACATATTATGCCGAAAGCCTCGGGAAGTAGTGGCCTTCTAGTAGTGCAAAGAAGCTATTACAATGAAGGGTTCTTTTGATCTACAGGGCTTGGATTAGGTCAACAATATGCTATGCGTCGGTTGCCTGCTGCAACAAGCTCTTACGAATATACATCACTGCTGCTTTTACTAAACTCTAATAGGGACTTTCCCTAGCACGGTTGGCACTGCTCTAAGATCACTAATAAATCTCCCTCGCCTTAATGTGCATACCATGGGCTGCAGACAACCGTCGTCCCTTGAAAGTGAAGTCGTGCTTGGTACAACACGCACTGGAGTTTTGATGACTTTTGACTCTGGTCTTATGGGTATGTCGTCTGTTGTAATGACACCAGAACTCCTGCTGCGGAAAAAATATGAAACCGAATTTCCCCGTGCCTAGGAATGACTTCGGTCAAAGTCTGAGTCAGGAAAGGCGTGTAGTCGGGTCTTTACGGATGACTCCAAAACCGATTTAGGATGCGAAGCTGGTGTTTTTCTGGAGGATGACAACGTTAGACTTCACTCCTCGTTAGGAAAACTGCGTCTACGCTCTGACACAACTATATTCTGATGAATCGGTGAAGCGGGTGAAGCATTTGCATCTGTAGCGAGATCAAAGCTGTGCATATAGCCTTGCGCCACTCTGAGGAATTTTAACGTAGTTCGAGAATGGAATAGTCCACTGAGTGCAGTTGGAAGGTTGTGTGTGTTTGGGTTCAAGGTCACAATGGCAGGAAATAAAAATAGAGTTTTTCAGGACCTTAATCTACGTTATGGCTTACATTGACCATTGCGGTAACTCTCAACGTATGTTTCTCCGCTGTTCCTCAGTAGCAAAGACAGTAGGGTGCTTAGTAGAGTCGTGACTGGGCTCTATGCTTTTGCTAAGCACTATACCTATGCTAGGTATAGGTGACTCAACATCCTGCGATGATTGCTGTGACAGTGAGGATGACATCTTGCAGCACTACCTCTGAAAATGCCTGGTCTACGCAGCATCAAGGTGCAGGCAGTCGGCGCTGGCATGATGGGTACTGATACTGTAGGCACTTTATCACTGAAGCGCTTACTCATCTTTCATCGAAAGACTGAGAAATTTCAGTAAAAGGATACAATAAGTAAAATGGACTACTTCTTCGACGATATGGTGAAGTGAGAATCTGTCGAGCAGGCAATCACTTCAGCGCCAAATCTGCGAAATTCCTTTACACGATCATAGAAGCCAAAAATCTCGGTCGGACAGATAAATATGAAGTCCAAGGGGTAAAAGAGCAATACAGACGTTGCCTTCTATATAGTTCTTTAGAAAGACCGCATTGAAAACACCTTTGTGATGACAGCGGTTCTAGAGAATTGAAGAGGTCGCTTCTGGCCTACGAACACCTCACCCTATGACCGCGAAAGCAGTGACAAGGACAAAATGAAGTAGAAAACACAAAAAATGTTGGAGCACAGAGGGGGAACGAAAGGAAAGTGACGAATGAGCCCTCTATAACCCCGCAGAAGATCTTATAGCCTTCCTTAGTTCAGTTCTGAATTTTTACAGATGCTTCTTATAGTTCTCCCAGTCGGAGGATTCTTTGGTTTAGTTCTGTTGAAAAACTGCTGATTCGTAGAGACAGACTTATGAAGAGCTGAGCCATGAATGGACCATCTAGGCGACAAAGGTTTGGAAAATTCAAGTACAAATATAGCAGTGTAGATACGAGTATGTATGTGTACTCATGATTTGATTATTGACAGTGCGACTTGTGTAATTTTTCTGTCAAACGATCACAATCAAAGAGGAATTAATGCCCAATTCCGTGCTTGTGACAGAATGATTTGTTCCACTTCACTTCAAGGACAACCACAGCACACTCTTCATACGAAATCCACTTAGTACGATTATATCCCTTGTTGTTGATTAATTATAATCGCTCACTTAAAGTGAAGTCAAATCAAATACTTGAACTATAATTTTGAGAACCCAATTAAAATTAACAATAATTGCAGGGAATTCACTCAAATTCGCCTTTATAAGTTAATCAAGCGCAAAAATTTCCAATTCGCTTCACTTAAGCCTACCTACTAGGATCAAGTATGTATGTATGTATAATCTACATATGTAGGGCTGTGATTTATTGGCAAAGTAGTGTGTCCTGTGGGTTTGACTATAGATTTTACGTTTATTTTTGAGAACTAACGTGACATACACACTCGTATATGAGAGTAAAAATATCCGTGTATCTTTCGTTATATTTCGAATACCTCTCCAATGGAAATAACATTTGAGACATAAATATTCCAATGACAATTGTGATCTATTGTAGTAATATACATGATGCTAATTAGTAAATCAAAAAGACAACAGCGCTATAAAGTCATCCTAGATAATTAAATAATTTGAAGTATCTATACTCACAAACTATGCAGCCGTACCTTTGGAAATAAGGACAGACTTGTTCGAAATATAGAAAACTTATTCATATACGAGTACCGTACTCGTATGCTCAAATCAAGAACTTCAATGATTTTTCTCTATAAAAAAGGGGAGGCATAAGATCCTTTCTTTACAGACATAACGATAATCTAGCGGCACTGAGAGAAATTTTTGATCCCTCAAATAAGCCGATGTCTTCAACCCTCAGTAGTCAGAATCTGATATCAAATATACTCAAGACAACTTATATAAACGCTTTCCTGCATTTGGCCCCATGCCAATAAACAGAACCGTGAATCGCTTGGCAAAATATACGTGAAATGGGGCTAACTCTAAGCCTGTGTTTCGCCTCTGCTTTTATGGTAATAGCGGTTGACTCCGCTCTACTGTTTAGAGTCAACGTTACTGTCATCTAAAGGGTACTTCAACAAGAGGATTTGAGAGGTTGACATATGGTGACAGATGTACACAGTGAAAGAAAAACATCTTATTACAAAAATTCACGTTCAATCCCGAAAACGATGTGAAAAATTCGTGCCAATTTTGCACGTAATCATGTGCGCTCAGAGACGTGTGTATGCAATACGGTACAACCCAAAAATTTTCAAAAGACGGGCTCAGTAAAAGATTTGAAGACGACGAAACTTGTTCCCCGTGGACGTTCAATGGAATATTTCGCAGCACTAAAGGAAAGTGTCGAACACGACCCAAACACCTCCATTCGCCAGTTTTCTCAGAAGCTTGACCTTCCCACAGCCTAGCTGCACCAAATTCTGACGAAATATTTAGATCTCATCCATACATACGAAGTCAAATTAACCTAAGAACTGAAGCATCGGCCGACCACCAGCAGCGCTGTACATTCTCGGATTGAGTCCGGGAAATGCATGTTTTCGGATGAGGCCAATTTGTACATTGGTGGCTACGTTAATAAGCACAATTACCGTATCTGAGGCACCGAGGCAGGATCTGCTAATGTATACAAAACGAGTAACTGTTTGGTGCAGTTCATGAACCGGAGTTGTCATAAGGCCGTACTTTTTCGAAAATGTCAATGGAGCGCGCTACCGAGACATGACAAACGCTTTTTTGTGGCCGAGCCCTTTCATACAAGTCGCGAAATAGTTGAGTTATTGCGTCCTGACTGCGTAATTTTGCGTTTCGGAGACACCCAGTAGCCGCCAAGATCATGCGATTTAACACCACTTACACTTCTTCATGGAGCTATATTAAAAGCAAGGTCTACGTTAACCATTCGTAAGCGATTCCAACTCTGGAAGCGAACATTGAAGCCGGCATCGCCTAGATAGAGCCCCAATTATGTGAAAGGATAATTAAAAATTTTGGGAAAAGAATGAAGGTCTGCAAGCACAGCCGAGACGGTAATTTGGAAGATATTGTGCTCCATAAATAATCTCCAAAAAACAAATCCTACACCTCCTGTTGGAACACCATGTACAATATATGATGCTAGGCCTACGAAATTAGTACCTCGGTGGTTTGCGTTTATTTATTTCAGTTTTTCAGTTTATATGCATTTTTATTATATTACTTAATTTACTCTTACTTGCTAGACAAAAAATGCTTAAAAATTAGCTTAATTAACTTAAAATTATCTTATTCTAGCTTACTGACCCCATGCGGGCACTCTAAGTTACACCTAACACTTAAATTATGTCTTTCGACGTACCTTACTACTATACTATACTATTTCTATTCCTTATAATTAAAACTAAGAAAACATTTTTTCAAAAAAAAAACTTAGTAACATGACTTTTTTTTATATTTTATTATAAAACTTAAAACTAAAATCCTAAAAACTACCTAAAAATAAGTCTTAATCTACTTAAACTACTTACATCTAGTACATACATATATATATATATACATAATATATATATACTTGATATATAAATATATGTATATATATATAGATGTATGTTTTTTTCTGAATTTTTTATTTTTATTAATTTTTTTTTTGGTTTTTATATATTTTTTTTTTCTTAAATCTAACTTACTCCTACTTAAAACTATGTAAGCCGGCCATGGCTAAAAGAAAAATTAGGCGACCCACTTTGCTTCACATGAAGCTACTAAGAATTGGAGGAATTCGACGACGAAGCATCCCCTCCTTCTAAAAGCCACCAAAATTGTTGGTGCTGCCGAGCAACATCCCTCATGTCGCGACTCCCTACCGCTCTACTGAACCAGAGACGCTCCGCACTGCCGTGTGCGACGTCTCTGTCGTAGTTGAGTCGCCTGTCCGCAGCTGTTCGAGCAACGTGGAAGATTAGCGGCACAGCCAATCTGTCCTGGATCAGACCTTTGCTATCAAGGTAGAGAAACGCTTCTGGAGGAACATAGCCGTCTAAGCGAACTCTCTCGTGATACATATAATTAGGGTAGTAAGCCCCGGAGATCAGGTTGTTCGATGAGGTCATTGCTCTTGCAATGTGCCTTCGAGTCAACTTAATAACAAAATTGTCCACTCTTATTAGGTTCGCCCTATTGTACAAGACCTCATTGCGATAGAATTTTATGTACTCAGACTCTGGTGTTCTGTATAACCGAAGACAAGCCCTAAGGCAAGCCCTCTCAAACACCCGAATCTTTTCCAATAAACTTGCTCTCACGTTGAACCACACGGGACATCCAAACACAAGCATAGGCCGGATAAGGGCCATGTAGCAGATCACCTTCACCCTCGCATCGAGTTGGCTGTTGTAAAACAGTCTCCTTGTAAGGGCAAAAGCACCTCTGGCTCTGGCCAGAGCAACATCTATATGTTTGTTAAAATATAGATATTGATCTAGCCAGATCCCAAGGTATCTGACTACATTTCGACAAGCAAGTGGCTGTCCATGTTGTCCGACGATAGAGAACTTTCGCCAATTCTTTCTGGTATCCCTAGAGGCCCCAGACAAAGGCGTCCTAAACAGAATGGTTTCCGACTTCTGAAAGTTGATTTTCAACTTCCAGTCATCGCAATATCGCTTAATTTTGTCGAAGTCACGTTGCAAAAGTGTATTAATGACCTCAATCTTTGGACCTGATCTGTACGCAATTAAGTCGTCTGCGTACGCTATGGCATGGTGAAGTGAACCTATCAGATCACTTGTGTAAATGTTGAATAGGATCGGCGAATTTACCGCACCCTGTTGCAGACCGTTTTTAATGTTAAATATTCTAGCAGAAGTCACATCGCCATTTTTCACGATGAACTGTCTACTGGAGAGCATATCAAAAAGAATATACAGCAGTGGTTTACTAATGCCCAACCTATCCAGCTTGAAAAAGAGTCCCTCTAACCATACGGTATCGAAGGCTTTTTCCAAGTCAATCAGGCAGGCACCAGTGCACTGTTTCTTGCCTTTGTTCCATTGGATATCGGAAACCAGTTTAGACGCAGCATGAATAATATCATGCCCCGCCTTGAAACCGAATTGATTATCCGGAACTATATGTTTGTCCTCAACCCACTTAGTCAGGACTCTATTGATCACCTTCTCGAAAACCTTACTGATGTTTGGAAGAAGACTGATCGAGCGGAGATTCGCCGGATTGGAAGTATCTTTATCCCTTTTGGGGATGGGATGTACCACCGCAGTTTTCCAATGCGCTGGATAATGTGCATTATTCATTGCATTATTAAACAGGGTGGCATAAATGTCCACCGCTACTAGTGGGAGATGTCGAAGCACAATGTTCGGTATTTCATCGGTTCCCACTGATTTCTTACTTCTAAGTGATTCGAAGATCGTTTGGAGCTCTTCCTTCGAAATGAACGGTGGTAATACCCGTTTGTTGGTGATGACATTATTTGCCATATTCTCGTCACTGAACTGGGTGAAACCCGAGCTCTCGAATCGCCAATTCACAATTTCATTTCGAAGGCAGGCATTGTGCATAAGGACTCGACTTTCCAGGTCGTGGTTCGGGCCAATGATGTCATTCGCCTTGTACACTTCCTGGAAAGTCGCTCCTATAGCCTCTACCTTCTCCTGCGGATCCTCGACCACAAAGAAGTTGTCATCATCAACGGCCTCATTTGGATCAATGCCTGCTGCTACAAGTATTTGTTCGTTGTTCGTCGTTCGAGCGATTTTAAGACATGGAAGGTCGTTTTGATTATTTCTCCGAAATATTTTATTTATTTGTGGGAACATATTCGGGTTGCTGGTGTTTACAGCCCGAATTTTGTTGTTCCAATACAAACTTACAGATTTTTTGTAATTTTCTTTTATTAATGTTTGGAGGTTTTTAATCGACGACTTCAATGTCATGATCTCCGGGTTATGTCTGTCAGTAAACTGTCTGTACAAGGTTTTTAGTCTTGACAGCAGCCTACTTTTTTGTCGGTGCAGTGCGTCAATAGTTGCGTTGCGGAATAAGTCTTCTTCGTCAGTGTGTTGATACCGAGGTATCGTTTTGTCCATAGTTCGTTTAATTGTCTCGTCCATTAGTTTTAGATACCTGTCAATCTCCTCGTTTGACAGATTTCTGTTGGACGGTGGGTAGAGCGAATTCGAGGAGAGTGCTCTAGTCAGTGTTCTGGTGAAGTGTGTCCAACGCACCCTACTATAATTGTAGGAATGCCTTTGCACAAACTCATCCAATTCCGCAATTTCGTTGGGAACAGTTATTTCGGTGCTGAGACCGCAATGGTCACTGTCATACACGAAAGTGCGTAGACAGTTTGTAGTTTGTTGGTTAGTGCATGTCAGTTGTATTCGTGAATCGAACAGCAGAAGATCCAGATAGGACCCGTGTCTCGGAAACGACGGACTATCCGTGGCTTTGAGGTCGAGTCGATACATCACACTGTGCTGACCCCACCAATTGAATAGTAGGTTCCCTCTAGTATTTGGTGTATTATTTCCCCAATCACTATGTTTGGCGTTGAAATCTCCGCCGATAATAAAGTAATTCTCCTCCAATTCCAGCCTCAGGAATCGAAACAGTGTATCGAGCTCTGAGATGAATAAAGTGGATTGAGTAGCCTTAGATGCATAAACAGACACCATGTATAACCGCTTTCCACTACGGAGAGGGAAATACATGATGCATGCTTCCAGCACCTGAAACCTACGTACCACACGACTGTATACTCTTTTGAAACGCAGTCCCTTTCTTAAAAAGATCGCAACACCTCCTCCTTGAATGGAATTGGGTCGGTTTCTTCGTAATATTTCATATCTTCTGTGTCTCATTTTGTGTCTTTTGGTAAGCTTAGTTTCGCTAACCAAAAGCACATCAGGGGCTTGGTCTTTAAGCAACTTAAACAGTGCGGCTCTTCGTTCGAACCTAATCAGTGAATTAACATTCACTGCAAGGACCTTCAGGGTTTGCTCCGCCATGTACGTACCCATTACGACTGGAGGTGCGTTAGGCCCGGCAGCAGCGCGTATATTTGATCTACCCGCTTAGCCTGTTCCTGTATTTGACGCTGAAGCTGAGCCATCTGCCCCTGAATAGAGAGCAAGATAGCCAGCATGTCAGGTACAGGTTCAGGTGCTCTAGGCGCTGGGGCCTGAGAAGCTACCTTTGCTTGTTGTACCGTAGTTCCCCTACCTGCCGCCATTTGGGCGTAGGTAACTTGGGGAGTAACGGCTGGTGTTTGTGCCTGCACGAGTGGACGTTTAACTTCCACTTTCTGCTGCCGAGCCAGATTTACTCTTTTGATGTATTGGAATTTAGGACAACCCCGATAATTTGCGGTGTGTCCCGTGTTCCTACATAAAGCACAAGAGAGTTGGCTTTTTTCCGACGCTCCGTCCTTACCTAGAGCGCATTCCTCTGACTTGTGGTTCTTTCCACACTTCACGCATCGAGGCTGCATTTCGCAGTTCGACGCGGCGTGCCCGAACCTTTGGCAGCGAACACATTGTAAAATGTTTTCGCTCCTCTTTAATTTTTCCCAGTGTACAACCTGGTAGTCTAGGACTTTTATACTCCTTAGACCATCCAGTTTACTGTTGGGACTTAGCTGGACCAGGAAGAACGGTAGTTTCCGCTTCTCCCTTTTGGCTCTAGCCGTGACAAATGGCTTGACCCCCACGAATTTGAGCCCTTCGCACTCCTTCTCTTTCAGCAGTGCAAGGAGCTCCTCCGGATCAGTCGACGGTTCTAACCCCCTCAGCAGCATTGTTTGCAGCTTTTCACCCTTAGGGGTGTAGGAGAAGAACTCAGTCGTCGAATCCTTCAATAAACTTTTAATTTTATGGTAGCGCTCCACTGTATTACAGTGGATCGCATGCCTATCTAAGCTAAGTCTTTTAATATAAAAATTATTGCCTATGGCCGACTTACACAGTTCTATTGTCTCTTTGAGTTCCATTTTGTATGTATTTATAGGTGGCACCCTTTGTTTTGCAATTTGCTGTTTCTGCTGTTGTTGTTGCTGTTGCTGTTGTTTTTGCTGCTGCTGTTGTTGTTTCTGCTGCTGCTGCGGCTGTTTTTTCTGTTCCTGTTTTTGTGGCTGCTGCTGTTGCCGTTGTTGTGGTTGCTCTTGTTGTTGTTGCTGGTGGCTTTTAAGTTTTTGTTGGTGTTGTTGTAGCACCTGCACTATTGTTTTTGTTTGGTGTTGTTGGCTCTGCTTTTGAGCTAGCTGCGTCTGCTGTTGCTGTTGGGATTGCTGTTGCTCTTCCCACTTCCTTCTTAGCATTTGCTTGCCTTTTATGGCTAGTACTCTTTGCTGTAGCATTTTGATGCTACTACTGATTGACTCCATTTCTTCCTCTTCATCTTCCGATTCGGTTGACGCCAAGGAAGCGAAGCTGTTCTCTTTCAGATGTTGGGGAACATCTGAGGCGAATGGGTTGTTCTCAGTAAATTGCCCGGGATGATTTATTGCTGCAGTTGATAGCGCCCCTTCCCTCACTCCACCAAGCAGCTTAACAGTGGAAGTTGGTAGGGAGGGACGTTGTGCTAAGGTGGAAGTTGGCCTTAGCGCCCTCCTTCTCTTCGTCTTCGGTTCTGTTGCACTTGAACCGCTTGACGCCTCGCCTGATTTGTCTGCGGATCCCGTTACCGGCATAACGGACCGCTCGCCACAATCCATCACGTGATGATTTTTGACACTATCAATTTATTTATTTATTTATTTTTTTTTTTAATTGAACAAAAAAAAAAAAAAAAAAAAACAACAAAAAAAGTCTATTTCGACCCGGAGTCGAACCCGCAACCTTTAACTTGGTAGTCGCGCACACTATCACTGGGCTAATTGTAGCCGCATATGGTGTTTATCAATTGTCTTTTATTTCTAATTCGTCTCACTACACAACCAAAAGTCGAAACACGTCTATAATCGGCGGAGATCAATGAACGACTGCTGTTGCGTTTATTTATGTCTACTCCAAGATGAAAAAAAAACCCTACACACCATCGATGATCTTCGAATTTGGGACAGGCTCTAAGATAATCCTTTCAAAAGCGAGGCTTCTCCTCTTCTCTTAATTTATTAGCCATTGAAATATATAACGCGTATAATTATATTTAAAGATACATGTTTCTCCCACATACATATGTTATCTGCTTTGCTGCTGGCCCACTTGTGGATCCGGCTGCCGACCGTCCTACTATTCTGCAGAACGCTTTGTTTTGGATCACGTAATTACTGAGGCCAAAGATTTAGTCGCTGTTTTTGTAAATAAATGATCCAACTATTTGTACTTCGGCATCTTCCTCTAACCTCAGTCGGAACTTGAGCCTCTACTGCTTTCTTTTTTAGTTCCATCGAACCCTACAACTCGCTATCTAAATAGTGCTATGCGCTGCCTAAATAGTGCGCAAACCGACCCCAAATCCTTTTATCAATTTGTCTATTGCAACAATAAGACAGACGGTAATGCTTCCTCTCTGTCATTCGAGAATAATTCTTCAAAGGATCCACCTACCATCGAAAACTTCTTTGCTACATTTTTCAAACAATCATTTGCCAACAATACCTTCGAACTTCGATCTTTATACCAGGTCCCTCTTACTTCAATGACCTACCAAATATCTCCGTTGGTCTCTATCTCACTATCGAACCTGCTCTTATTAAAGAAAAGTTACAAAAACTTAAAGATGGCCTCCCCGCCGTTTTTCTTAAAAAATGCTTTTTCAACATTTCTCTCTTGCTTTCCTAGTTATTTCTTTTACTCCTTATAGAAGGAGAATTTCTCCACATGTTGGAGACCTCTTTTATAATTCCGATACATAAAAAGATGTCAATGAATGAAGTCACCAATTATCGTTCCATTGCTAAACTCTCTCATATACCCAAACTCTTCGAAAGCATGAATATCATGATTCCTTCCTGAGGCGTAGAACTCGCCTATGAAATGGCCTGCCAAACTCTATATTTCCTGGTCATTATAACTTGAAAACATTTAAAACCAACGTACATAGGTACCTCTCTTTTTTTTTCTCCCTATGTTTCCTTCGGTCGCGCTGTATGCAAACATTTTAAGTGCCCTAAAAACCCTTAAGCGTACGTTAACTATAAAAACATAGGACGAAACCTTAAGACTTAAGTGCAAGTCTTTTATTTCGCCTACACAACATGATTTTCTGAAGGGCAGATCAACCACGTCAAACCTAGCTTAATCCGTGTCTTTCGCTCTCGCAGTCTTAGAAAACGATAAAAAAATCAATGTCGCTATTTCACTAAAGCTTTTGATGAAGCCTAAGTGGATTGGTCTTTCCAACGGCGACTTTTAGTTTCACCTACCATTGATTAGATATCCCTGATCCGTTCCTGGCCTCCTCTCCGAGGTTCCACAAGGCAGCCATCGTGGTCCCCTTCTCTTCGTTTTTACTATAAATGATCTTGAGAGGGTCACTAAGCACTCGTTCCTCATCCTTTACTATTAAAATTATTTCTTCTCCCCATAACTGCACCCTTCTAGAAGAAGACCTCAATCGCTTTTCAATCCGGTGCTTCGAAAACTGCTTAGGACTTAATATCACCAAATACAATCTACAAAGTGGCGCAAAAGTCATCACCCTATCGGAAGATGCTATAATTTTTGCAAATGGCGGCAAATGTCAATTCTACTTTGACATTTGTTAAGTAAACAGATAGAAACAGCAAGATCGCGGATTTACGATTTTTTTGAGGAGTAATTAGTCGGTGGTGTTGGCGCGGCGTGAATTTCAGCGCAGATTTCCCGGTGGTCCGACACCAACTGGGCAACAGTACGAGTTGGGACAACACGAAATGCTGCCAGGTTTGGCCGGCCACGGAATAACGGTTCTACTGAGAATATCGCAGCTGCGGTTGAAGATTTCGCAGAGGACCCCGAAGTATCGACCACACGACGTGCCACACAATTTGCACGACCGCCGATGTCTTTACAGAGAATTTTGTTTTGGTGAAAGGCTCTAAGTTGTTCCCTTACAAGGTGCAGACAGTGCATCAGCTGCGCGTGTAACCTACGCTCAAGCCATCCTGGATCTCGACGAGAGAGACAACTTTTCATAGAAAATCATCATGAGCAACGAGGACCATTTCCATCTCTGTGGATTTGTGAATAAGCAAGATTATCGCTTCTTGGGCACCGAAAATCTGCGTATAGAGCCACAACACCCGCTCATAGTGCTGGAGGCGTCATCGGGCCTTAATTTTTCGAGAACAGACTGCACGAGCCATGACCGAAATTCTGAGGGCTGCATTTCCTGGTCGCCTAATCTCTCGCTTTGGCGATTTGCACTGGGCGGCAAGATCGCCTGATTTAACAGTTCCAGACTTATTGTTGTGGGGATTTTTTAAGTCACGAGCCTCAGACTCTTGAAGCCCTCAAAGAGAATATCCGTCAAAAATGCGAGAACCTATCGCCGGGAGTCTGGCAAGGAAAATGCCACAAATCGGGCCGGAATTGTCATTAATTCTGGCGGCAGACATTTAGCCGATATTATTTTCTTGACTTAGTGGAACAAAATTTAAGGCATCTGGTAAACCTAATCCAAAAACAGAATAAAAGTTTTTGCATTTATAAAAAATATTATAGCCAAAGAACATCGGGTGACAACTTTTGAGCCACTTTTCACGTAAATGGAACCCGTCTTCTACCGACTTCATTTTCTCTATGGTCAACCTATTCCCCTGGGCCAATCTTTTTAAAACGTTGGCACAGGGAGGTTAATTTCCATTCCCATATCGATAAGATGATCCTTATCGATGATCCTACTCATCACTTAGCTTTATTAAACGGCGGTACAAGGAATTTTCCAACCTGTACATAACCAAATCTCTCTATGTTACCTTTGTTCGGCTCCTGCCTGAGTATACCAATAAAGCTTGGTCACCCTGTCACCGAGTTCCCGAATCGGGAATATTACGAGTAAATGCCGATTCCTTCGATTTTCTGCCTGTGGTCAGCACTGGAACGACCCTTTAATCTTGTCTTCTTAAAAGAACGTAGGAGTATAGCTGAGATTCTTTTCATTCATCAGCTGCGAATCCCTATACAACACCAAACCTACGTAATTTACGTTGTCCTCCTCTTTTATCTACCGATACACCGCACATCCACTGACTCCAAGGAACCAATCTCCCGTATGATCCGAAAGGTCAACTCAGACCTCACCGTTTTTGATTTCAAATGTAACACTCCTCGTCCCAATCTAGATCTCCTCCACAATTCCCTTGGTTCCTACCTCTTAAATCTTGTTTGTGAGTCTTTAAATCCCAGTATTAAGCTTGTATTAAGCCAAATACATTTGGGTCTCAGCCTCCTCACCAAAACCAAAACCAAAACCAAAATCACTTTAACCTCGTCCAGAGATTCCCTGATATAATCAGCAACATATTGAGATGGGACGGAAGTCATTACTACTTTTGTTTTTTTTTGAATACGCAACATCTTTGCATTTTTCCATTCTGTGGGGCAGCAGACCATGGGCAGGATAAAGTTGAAAACGTGCACTAATGAAGGAAGAATGACTGGGAGAATAATATTGACGAATTTGCGGTGAATTCCGTCAAAACCAACAGCAATGAATTTGACGGATAAAAGGGACGCGAGCACTTTGGTATTATCAACACAAGTAAATTGAAAGGAGCTGTCAATCGCATTGGGTTCCTGGGTAACAGACGTTGGTGGAAGCACTCTCAAGGTAGGTAAAGGAAGAGATACTCGTATAAAACGTTTGTTCAGTTCATTTAGGTCTACATTTTCATCAGCACTTAGTTTGTGTATTTATTTTGCCATTTCCAATCTCCCGGGGGTCTTTCCAAAGCTGGCAACCTTTCATCTTTGGATTTATTTTCGATCGATAAAAATTCCTTTTAGCAGTCCTTATTTTAGCAACGAAATGATTCTGCAGCCTACGATAGATTTGAAAAGAAAATGAGAATCTGGTTCCACATTTTATATGTTCGGGTACGTTGGTCGAGTGGAGTCCTAATTTCACGAGTAAACCAGGCAGGTTGACCATGTTTACGGTAATTGGATCATGGTTGTTAAATAGGGTGTATATGTGGTGATTGAGAGAATCAATTTGGTCACAACTACTTAGATGACATAAAATACACGCGATCCTATTCATTTCTTCGGGTATGTTGCAGAATACTCGTAATTAAAAGTTAAAAATAGCAAGTCATACTTGGAGAGACCGGATGTAGATAACTGGTCATGAAAAAGGGCATCGTTGGGGTCGCTTACGATGCACAAATTGTTCGAAGTGTCTCAGCGTTTTTCCATCATCATCTGTAGACTTTGCATAGCGTCATATACCGATCTGCCTCTTACAAAGCAGCACTGACTGCCAAAATTATATTTCGTTGTCGTAGACAGTTGACTTCCATCGTATGTTGTCATCGTATACGACGTACATTTCACCGAACGGTAGCTGTTACAACTTTTCGTGTCGCCTTTATACAGTGGAACACAAAGTTCCCCCTTAGCTGGTTAGACATTCGAAGGCCTGTCATCAGCATGTAAATCCAATCGTCGCCCCTAACTCTAAGGGTATCTGCTCCGGCCTGGTTGCACTCTTCCGACTCGGTTCCAGTCAGCTAACTTCGGTTTTCAGTCTGCCGTTTACCAGCGGATGGTACTGTGCGGAAATTCTTCATTAAGTAAGGCGTTAAGATATTCTTTCTATTGAATTAGCAGAGGTGCCCTTGTTCATCTTTAATGTGTCCTACGATATTGCACTTCTTCTATTGTTTGTCGCCTGGTCACATCTTGTGACTGCTATCCCATATGCTCTAGCTATGCCTCTTTCGCCTCGTTTTTGCAACGCTCGTAGGCCAACTGAAAACGCACTTATTCGGTGGAATACAAAATAAAATTTTTAGAAGACTTTTACATTTATTTTCAGTGTCCTTCTGCATACCTTGCATGCTTAGGTTTTCCTCTAAATTTATGACATTTTAGAGTCCTGCTCGCAAATTTAGCGCCCAGAGTTGACCTCGCTCCTTGTTTAAGTTGTGTCGGTTTATTTGCTCGACTGATGACGATTAGAAATGAAAGATTTTATTAATAATTTCGTTTATGACTTTGTTTTTAGAAGAAATACTAGTCTTTGTAACTGCATTTAAATAAAGTTGATGTCTTGCTTGAGTCTAGAGATATCCAATACTTTCTAAACCTGTTCCATTTTTATTGCCCATGCTAAATTTTGACTTTGAGGTCACTTTTCTCCAAAAACTGCGTAATAAATATGTACAACTTTTTACAATTTTTTTTATGAATGTAAAATACAGGGAAGGCGCGAAAATCGATGTCGGGAACTGCCATCCGATTTCAATTTTATCGGTAGCGGATAAAGTTCTCGAAGAGGCAGTATCCAAAAGACTTATTGAATATTTAGAAAAGTATAATGTATTGCCAAAAAATCAGTTTGGCTTCGGCTAATAATATATATCACTACTGTATGTACTCGTACTTTTTACCGATTTTAAGAAAGCCTTTGACGCGCTATGCCACAAAAATAGTTTAAAGCAAATGGAGAAAACTGGCATAAAAGGACGACTTTTGTCATGGTTTGAGACCTATCTGAGAAACCATAACTATAAAGCCAAAATTAAACAAAACCTAAGCGAAGAAAAAACTTCAAAATATGGAGTTCCACAAGGATACAAATTAGGACCGTTAATATTTATTACTCGTATATACATGAACGATACGCTTGAAGTAGTTTACGCATACGCAGACGACACCACTATTATCGTTAACAACAAGCAGCTGAAAAAATCATACAGAAGGGGTTTGAAATAGTCACAACATGGACTCACAACAATGGTTTGATCACAGATGCACAAAAAACTAATATAATGCACATACTGACGTCCTCCGCACATCCTAAAACACAAAACTGTAATAAAAATTCATGATTAGGATTGCTTTCTTAACGTAGGTCGAGCTGATGACAACTGCTCGACGATCCCGGATAATCTATTAACATACAAGTACTTATGGGTCATAGTCGACTACAATTTTAAATGGAGCTATCACGTCGAGGCACTAACAAAAAAAACTCTAGAAACCCGCTGTCGCTCTTTTCCATCTTAGCTACCGATGTCCGGCAGATGTTTTACAGCGATAATATTATACAATAGCTTAGTGGAGACTCATCTAAGGTACGGCAGCCTGACATAGGGCAACACATCTGATATTCACAAAAAAAAAAATGCTGGTGTGCCCCAGGGCTCAGTTCTATCTCAGACACTCTTTCTAATTTTCATCAATGATCTCTGTCTGCAACTTCTATATTCTCTTGCTGACAACAGTACTCTCTGCTTTTCATATTCGTTCCCGGACTGACGTCCCTGCTCTTCGGCGGTAGAATGGGAACGCCAGCGTATGTCAAGCTCATTAAATTCCGATATTAACAGCATAACTAAATGGGGAACCACTAACAGAGTAGAATTTAATGCTTCCAAAACACAATGCTGTCTGCTGTCGTTAAAACGAAATTTAAACACCCAGCCACTATCAATGAATCGCACTTACATCGTCGAAACCGATAAACTTTCCATACTCGGTATGTTCGTCAATGACAACTTACGTTGGAATGACCACATATTCGATGTCGTCAAAAATGCTGCGAAAAGTCTAGGTTTGCTCAAGCGATGTAAGAAAAACTTCACCCCATCTGATCAGGCCTCAATGTATAAGGCGTTTATCCGCCCGAAATTGGAGTACAATGCGCACATCTGGTCGGGTGCGCCCAAAACATCTGCACCTGCTGGGTAGGATCCAAAACTGTGCGATAAAACTCGTAGGTGATACTACTAGATGGAATGAAAAGTGACCTCCTTGACCGCTAGAAGGCGCTGCTACTGCAAGGTTATGGTGCCTTGAAGTCCGTCTATATTTAGGTAGACATGCCAAATTTCAGTGCGATACTGTATTTAGTTTTGTTTTGACAGCTGATTGTTGTTGACGTGTTTTGCATCACGTTGAGTATGGACAAAAACGATTTTCATTCTCTCATAAAACATTATTTTTTGAGAGGTAAAACGGCGAAGGAAACAAAAGAAAAGTTGGATAAATATTACGGGGCTAATGCTTCGTTAGATTGCACCGTCAAATATTGGTTTCGGGAGTTTTTTGGTGGCCGCCACTCCACTACCGATTAAGTCCGCAGCGGCAGGCCCTCCGATGTGGTTACAGAGGACAATGTCAAAAAAATACATGAAATGGTGTTGGCTAACCGGAAAGTGAAGGTGCGCCAGCTAGCAGATACCACAAAGATTAGTACTGAGCGCACACGCCATATTTTGGGCAATATTATGCATACAAAAAAGTTATCCTGCCGCTGGGTGCCGCGAATGGCCAAAAACACGAACCCGAGAGCACTTCGAAAGAGTGTTTGGACTTGCTGATGCGGAATCGGGCGGACCTTTGGCGTCGATTGGTAACTGGATTTGGATCCCTCGGACTATTATCTCTTCCCAAACCTCAAAAGATGGCTCATTCCATAGAGGAGTATTTTGCAGACCTTCCGGAAAATTACTTTTCGGACAGGATCAAGGAGTTGGAAAATCGCTGGAATAAGTGTATCAAACTAAAAGAGGACTATATTGAACAATATAAAAAAACATTTTAAAAAAAAAAATTTTTAATTCCCAAGGAGGTCACTTTTCACTCTATCTAGTAATATCACTCAACCAATGGACACCTTCGAACACCGACGTAATATCTCGTGTCTCACTCTGTTCTATCGCTATTTCCACCACCAGTGCTTCATCGAAAACGCTAGTAGCACTCCGCCCCTTCAAACTTTTAACCGTAACACCCTTCTGGCTATGAATGCTCATCAGTATACCCTCAAGCCCACTTTCGGACGTACTCTAAAATATTGTGATCCGTTCCTAAGCCGTAAAACTCGCTTATGGAATGCCCTGCCTAACTCTTTGTTTCCTAGTAATTATAAGATTCAAACATTTAAAACCAACGTTCACCGGTACGTCTCTTTCATTTTAAACCCCTTAAGCGCGCGCAAATTATAGAAAACAAAAACAAAAAGGAAGTGTATGCTAGCTTTCTCGATCGTCGTAACCTAATGAATTGCCTACTTTTCGGGCGACAAAGTCCTTTGGGCAGCGGTTTGTGTAGCTTCAATTCTTCCAAACTCATTTGCTCCTGGATTGCTATAGTGATCGTTATGGACTTGTACCCAAATAATCCCGGTCTTATACTCATTGCTTATCGGCAGCAGTCGTGAAGCTGTCAGCGTAGATGCATGTGTCCCTGTGTGATAGATCCCGTACTTTTGTTTGTCTGGTGACATCGTATAAAGCAAAAATATCTGCTAGAGAAACGCTACAGTAGTTTGCGTAGATTAGGTACGATAAGGTTTTCCTGAGTATACTCGTATACCCTACTCCAACATCCATTTAAATGTCACTAGGATATCGATATTTGCCTAGTTTTCTCCGTTCCGTATTTTGACCTTATATTGGCAATTCGGAGCTACTGGGTTTTCTGTTGGATAATCCGAAAGGCTCGTCAGTAACTTTTTTCCCTTAGGCGTACAACATTTTTTGCTGCAGTTTCTTGTATGCAGCACACAAGTCAATAGGAAGGATATCCAGCATTATGTCAAGACCTACTATGCGGCTGGACCTGAGAGCATCACCAATAAGTTCTAAATTTTATTTGAAGCTATACAGCCACATGTTAGTACAACAGGGTTCAGCCAATCTATAGTCTTTGAGGATGGTTTCCATTTCTTACCAAAAATTCTTTTAAAGGCGCACAAAGCTATGAATGCTTTCTAGACTTGCTCTTCGATATTCATTTTCCCTATAAGCTTATCACCAAAGATGAAATCAAGACACCTGATGGTTTTCGACAGATCCAGTGCCGACCCTGCTAAAAGTGGTATTTTGAAGGCAGGACAATTCAATTTTTGCTGTCAATGTCGTTGACTATGGGAATGATTTTACCGCAGTAAGCTTCTGTTTTGAAAGGCCACACGCATGTCTAGCATTTCTCAATTTATATCTGCTAAAGTCCATGATTTTTTGTGCCCCATAGGGGTAAAGAGATACCCGAACCCCAAGCCATTGGGATGTACGATTCGTATACCTGGTCCTGGTAATCTTCTGACAGCCAATATATGCATATATCCTGGAAAGCCATATTCTTAGACAGCGACTTCAAGCATTTCCACCGGGGACTGTCAGCTAGTGTTTTGAACTTTCTTATTCTCCGCAGCTCACAGGAATCGCCGAAGACAATTTTAATGTCATAGCTAGGGCACCGCAAATCTTGTACAAGATCTCGTAGAAGCTATCTTTGGTATCGTCATCTCTCTCCTCTAAGGGGCCTTAATACGGGTTATTACAAGGCGCTCGTTAACATTCTGGAAACTCAAGATTCCTTGCCTAAGTCTGCCTTTAACCACAAATCATCTTAATTGCAGCATTAACACACCAAGTGCATTTGCAAAGATATTAAGGCCTATTGCCAGAGAGATAAGACAGTTTTTAACTGCCGATGTCTATCAATCAGAATTTCGCACAAAATCCGGCGGAATCGACTAAAGTAATATCTTGGGGATTATTGGAGTAATGTATCGAGCAAAACCTCAGGCCATAACTGATTTTCATTAACTTCAAGAACGTTTTCGACGGCATTAGTCAGGAGTTTGTGTAGAACGGATATTCCTAAAATTGTGCAAAATATCATGTACGAGTATTAGACAAATGGAAGCCATCAAACACTATTGAAGTTTTTGAAGTTGCCACTTTTTCGTGTTTCGCGCTTGAGCCGGTTCCGCTTCTTTTCTGCCTACACCTTTGCCACACCTTACAAAACCTACAATAGAGAACGGCATTGCTGGACAGGAGGTCGAGAAAATTGACAGGTCTCCCTATTTAGGGAGCATCGGCTCAAATAACGACGGCAACGAATTTTATGTTGCGGAAGTTGCGTTCAGTATGCTATATTAAGTCAGAAAAGGTAACGTTAACTGCTTTTCGACCAACAGTAGATATTCCCCCTCAACTCTACTAACTCAGACAGATAGAAGAGCAAGTCGCCTTAAGCGGAACATAATTGAAGGACGAAATACTCTCGATGAGTACTCAGCGATAAATTTCAAAAACCGAGATCAACTCTAGGAATATAAGACATTAACGAACACTGGAACCTTCCACATCAGTCAAATTGATTCAACAACCAACTTTTTAAGGGTTCCATTAAGTGTTGTTTTTTTTTCAAAAACAGTTAAGAGCTCAGATGTGTAGCAAACATAAAACATCAACTCGAAAATAAAGTAACTAAATTTTACATTAGACATCTGCACTTTTTCATCAACTCTACCGAAACGAGGGAACTTCTTTGCTAAACCAAGTAAAATACATTTCATCCACCGACAGTCACCAAGAGCAGTTACATAAATTTTAACGAGATTTACGAAGTGTCCCTCATTAAGCTCGACAGAAAGTACTTACAACAAAAAAAAAGTCACCCCATTGTCTTAATAAGTTTCCACCCTAAAACTGTCCCATTTGCAGTCCCTCGCAATGAAATTCCGGAAGAAAATAAATAATTAACCAAAGTATCTGAGTCAAAGCAATCATCAAATAAATTTTAGGGTCACTTAAGCATTGCCCCGGTTCACCAACTGATGACAAGCGACAATTTTATAATAATTTGACATCTAAAAGAACAGCAAACCCAACTCCTGGGTAACGTACTCTCCACATCTCTGCAACAGCCCACTTGGCCGTAAAAAAATTTTAATTGCACGTAGCATCTAAAAATTAGAAGAATTGTTGTTTTTTTTTTTTCATCCTTTTTTGAGTTGCTGCTTGAGTTTCAGAACCCTATCAAAATGTTAGCGTCGTTGTTGTCGCCTATGTCGCACACTTCGTAACCGGAAATGAACATAGGCACCCAGTTTCTGTGTCCGTCTACCCGGTTTGTGTGCTACTTTTTCAGTGTCCGCCTTGTATGTCCATATATTGTCCTTGTCATCAGCTGTACGCCCATTGAGTTTAACGAACCCATTAAAATTATTTCCATCACACATTTCACCACCTCAACGGATGCATACAAGCAAAGCACTTTAACTTGTCCTTTCGCCGCCGAACCCTTACTTTTCAAACGCAACATAAAATAAAACACAACACAGAGTCAAGGATGTGGATGTCCTTTCTGTTTTATGGTCCCCCGGGACGAGAAACTTTGTCTTATACATATAATAAAAACAATCTCAACGGTGATTGTACTAGTATGGTTGCTGGTGGTGGTACGTTCTGCCATAAACATCTAGATACAAGCTTCTCGTACGATGGCAAATGTACGACTACATGTTGGACAGTAAGAATTTCCATAATTACAGGGTTGGATGATGGAAACGAGAAGAATCTCCTAAGAGGCATGGGATGACAACAGCTATCAAGATGCGTATCTTCATCAATTGAGATGATACCATCAGCCTGGCGGCGGTAGCGACGATTGCGGGTGATAAAAACAACTTTACATTTGCAATACAAAGTGTAGAAATAAAATGCAAATACCACCGACACTACATTTACCTAACAAACCAGTGCAACAGGTTGGGAAAAATGGAGGGAGTCAGACAGGATCATTTGAATGAAGTGAAATATTATTTCCATATTTCAGCAGCTTGCCGGAGGTTATACAACAGCTAAAGCCATAAATTTTGCTGCGGAGGGTGTATTAAGGATATATTGACACACTAAATGACAGAATCCTATCTTGTAGTAGCAATAGATACGCAGTGAAGCACAAGAAGTCGGCAGATTGGTTTGAGTACTACCAATATACTACATATGTCAGACAAGGTTAGAGTGGTTCTTGCTGTGAAAGCATGCGGCAGCATTACTCTAGCCTATTCTGGAGAGTCAAAGAGATTTGCCTATAAGAGATTATTTAAATCTCGAAAGTGGTAACTAAGTTGAAATTGCATTCTGATGCGTTCCAAAACGAGGGCAAAACAAATGAACCAACGATTCCTCCTCAATGACAAAGTATCCTGCGATTATATTTGTGAGTCCGGAGATATCTCTTCTCTTGATCGTGTTCAGCTCACTTCGTCGCATGGATGTCTCACAGTTACCTCGATGAGTTCACCTAAGAAGCGCTTCAAAATGTACCATTTATAGGGCATTGGTGGCTAGACGTTGTATAGTTGTGACGCAGTTCCTTTGGACGTACGAGTGTCCCGGGACCCAACAGAATGTGACCTTATGTTGCTTAGCCATTTCATTAACAGGTATGCTACAGTTTCCTACCACTCTCGGTGACGACGAAAGCATGCTTCACAAATGGAACCTCCGCATACAATGCGTCATATAACCAAGTATCATAGGTAAGGGATCTGATTGCTGTCAGGCTGTCTGTGTATACTACAATATCTGACGTGAATATTGGATGAATACCTGAGATTTGGGCTTCAATGACAGTACAGTAGTGGATAGACTGACGGATTTGTGTACGCAAGGTTGTCTCAGGGCTGTCTGTGAAAATGGAAATTGACTTGTCGAGGAAGAGTGCAAGTTAATTTTGTTCGTTGGTTTCTGGAATCAGATGATTCAGATAAAAGAAGGTCGGTTGGCTAAGGAAGGCCGTGATATAGCATAAGTAGACTGTCATGTCCTAAAATTGGGCATTTAGCCAATTTCGTTGTTGAGTGCCTTTCAGTCTGAGAACAGAACTAATTCCAATCTGCATGCCGAAGCATTCTACAGGTAGCATATGGAGCAAAGAGTGGAGCGCTGTCGTTGGAGGAGTTCTTCACGCATCAGTGAAGGTTATATAGCAGCTCGTTGCATTTTTCCTAACAGGCGGCTTTCCAGTGCGGGCCACCAAACGGCCATAGGGGAGAATTGGTCTCACGACCCAGTTATAAGCTTCACCTTGAACACATAGCCTTCTTGCACGACTTGCAATGAACTAGAGTTTTTTTTTTATCGCCTCTGTAATAGGCCGATGCCCATTCATCTTACCGACTTAAAATACATGCACATGAACAGACTTATTCTTGCCCCGTTAAACTTCCTTAAGGTGTTTCTTCATGGTGGTCTGCTTCGATACCTAGCTAACTCTGTACTAAGGCATTGTTCGGACTTGCATCGCTGCTCGTAAAGAATAAACCTTTGCAGCAAGGATTCATTTATTCTGTTTTGAGCCTCCGATATTACTCATTAGCCTTGTCAGTGCATCTACATACAATCTTCGATGATTTCCGGCACGTCTAGCCTAGATGAGGTTTAAAACTTAGACGGCCGACTTTTAAAACTCGAGATACTTAAGAAACGGTTGAGAAACAACTTCAAACCCCCAACTCCAACCGTTATCGTTTCGTGAATTTTTCTAGTTATCAGGAAGGTTCTACTTAACCAGAGACGTACAGTTGCAATTGCTTCAGTTCTGTAGATTTGAACTTCTTCTAGAGTTTTAGATACAATTACCACGGCAATAACATCAGGAAATCTGTTAATCGACGCTTCTCATGGAATATGTAGACGTTAGATTTCATCATACAAAACGTTCCACAATAGGGGGCCTAGGCCCACCAGTGATTTCGTACGCTGTAAGTACATCGCAAGAGTCAATCCGACGAAGACGGATTACTACAATTTTATAATCTTCACCCCATGCATCGTAAATATGTAGTTCGGAAAGAACTCTAGAGCAAAGGCGTTTGCTAGACCTGATCGCTTTTTTTAAGTCGGTTTCTGGCTTCTCGATATGTACTTACGAGTACATTGCGTGTGCATTGCACTCGCTGGCCATCGGCATCCTGGAAATTTCTTCTTGTTCGACGGCATTCCGGTCTTTGTTCCACGATTTTGAGGGTCTTCCAGCCTACAGGAGCTCGGTGTTTTCCCTTTGCCAGCGGTTCTGGCTTCACTTATCGCTTCACTAACGACGAAACTTAGAAGATATTCATCCACGGAATTGATACTCCATTTAGACCGTTTAAGTGTTGTCCGGTTACTGCAAACTGGCCACCAGTTATTATGTCTCAGCAGGCCGCTGATTAAAATGATATCAGCGGTAGAACCTGATCCTGCTGTGTTAAAAGTGTTTGTGGTTGCAATGTTTGACCTTCTGCGATTTGCATATAAATTGCCAATTCTGCAGCCACTGCCCGCGGTTGTATTACTTCCCAATACCGTTGGCGATAAGTCTGTTTAAGATCATTTCGAAATTTTCTGTAGCCTTTCCATTAAGTCGAGAAAATGATATCGGTAAATGGCCCTCGCTAGAAT
Organism: Volucella zonaria; assembly: GCA_963966105.1. NCBI lineage: Eukaryota > Metazoa > Arthropoda > Insecta > Diptera > Syrphidae > Volucella > Volucella zonaria. The sequence continues at coordinate 59,929,776 of OZ014531.1, read as the reverse complement.
TCATGACGGACCATTCGGCCCGATTTGTGGTATTTTCCATCACTCTTGCCAGACTCCCGGCGATAAATTTTCGCATTCTTGACGGATATTCTCTTTAAGGGTTTCAAGAGTCTGAGACTTGTTGACATAGACTCGTGACTTCAAAAAACCCCACAAAAAGAAGTCTGGAACGGTTAAATCAGGCGATCTTGCCAGCCAGTGCAAATCACCAAAGCGAGAAAATAGGGGACCCGGAAATGCAGCCCTCGCGGCTCGTGCAGTGTGTTCTCCAGTCCGAATTCATTCAATTGAGGAAGGAGAAAGTCATTGAGCATGGCTCTGTAGCGTTCGCCGTCCACAGTAGTCGTTTAACCCGCGACGGTTTTGAAAAAAATATGGCCCCATGACGACTCCAGTGTAAACAGCAGTGTAATGTAATTGGTAGGTTATACGCAGATTTTCGGTGCCCAAGAAGCGATAATTTTGCTTATTCACAAATCCACAGAGATGGAAATGGGCCTCGTCGCTCATGATGATTTTCTATGAAAAGTTGTCTCTCTGGTGGTCGACATTCAGGATGGCTTGAGCGAAGGTTACACGCGCCTGGCGGTCAACAGCTAATAGCACTGTCTGCACTTTGTAAGGGGCATCTTACAGTCTTTCACCAAAATTGTCTGTAAAGGTTGAATGCCAATTGCGTGGCACGTCGTTTTATCGATATTCCGGGGTCCTCTGCGACATCTTCAACCGATATCTTCTGCGATATTCTCAGCAGAACGGTTAGCCTGGAGCCGCCCAGACCTGGTAAAATCTCGTGTTGTCCCATTCTCTTCTAGTCGAGCAGCTAAATGTCGTAGTGTCTGCCCAGTTGGTGTCGGACGACAGCTGCTCCAACACCACCGACGATTTATTCCGCAAAAAACTCGCAACAATTATTCCGTGTTCTTTCTGTTTCTATGAGTATCTATTTACTTCACAAATGTCAAAGTAGAATTGACATTTGCCGCCATTTGTAAGCATCTTCCGATAGGGAGATAGCTTTTGCGCCACCTATTATATGCAGCTACATTGGTAAATACTTCTAATCTTAGCTCGTATAAAGTCATTCTAAGGTTGCTTTGGGTATTCCTGAATGGTAGCATTTCTACAAATCCAAATCGCTGACTTATTTGTTGCGTCGGTAAGTCAGATATTTTCGGCTTGTTTCAGTATTGTCAACAGAGAACTGTTTTGTCAATTTAGACGTCACGAACCACGATCGGGTTTACGTTCTAGAAAATGTTGATCCACTTCGCAATGATCGAGATTTAACAGCAGGAGAGTCATATTTTTCACGATATGCATATGATAGTTTCGAGAGTGTTTTTACATTTTAGACATCTCCCGCAATGCAAAAAATTTTGTCTGACCTAGCAGTCTTTTAATTTGTGAGCGTTTCTCCGGCATATAATGCACAAACCCATTCGGCAGTTAGCGCTTTTGCAAGTTTTTGCAAATCGTCTGAACTCGAAGCATCTTAAGCCGCGTTTCAGTACAATAAATCCAGCCGATCAGCACTTTTCCGATTTTCAATAACTTGCTCAGGATTTCCACGAGAAGGTTCATTACAACTGTTTGCGTCCATAAACCTTTCTCATGTTCCTTATCATCGTAATTCCGCGAGAAGACTTATTGTGGCAGTTTGTGTTAAGCTTTTCTCACGTTCTTACATGTAATCATGGCGGTTTTCAAATGGATCCTTAAGCCAACGCAGTTCTTAGTTTTTTCTTTGATTCCTTCAGCCATGAAAATGCTAAATTTTCTTTTTTTACATTTTAGAGAGTATCTGCGGGTACATAAAGAGTGACGTTATCTTTATAGGCTACCACACCAAATCGAGTGTCTTCTTCTTTGACAAGCAGCCCGTTGAGGATTAGAGAGGAGGAGAGAGTACACATCTTTGGGGCTTCCCCCTTGTAGAATAGCTATTGTTGAGAATGCTACAGACAGAGTTATATCCAATCCATTATCCAATTCCCTCGATATCAAGAAATGCCATTCATTGTATACTCCTTCGAAAGGAGTGACTTTTCAATAAAAGTGTCGGTCGCATGTGATTGAAATTCGGATACTCCCGATGGTCTTTAGCAGGAAGAATGAAAGACTGATGGGTCTGAGATCCATCTGAGATCTCTCTGAGACCTAAACAGGCTTTCAGAAGGCTTGTCTCCGATATCATGAAAAGCGTTCTATAGTTGTGCAGGAAGGACGCACCAGATCGAGTTGTAGAATAAGTAAGCAAAATTCAAGCTTGCAAACTGCCAACTTTGTGTTCTCAGAATCAACCTAGGTACCATCTTAAGTATGTTCAAAATTTAAGGTGATTTGGACAAAACTTCTCGTAGTTTCGACAAGTCACGGGCTGTGACTTTAGGAAGACTTTTAACTATTAACTCGATCTTTTAACATATAGGTGTAAGGTCCAACATTCTACTAATTAGTAATTACTTCTGCCAATGATTTGATCAACATATCCATCCTAAGGATTTGCTTTTGATTAGAAATCCAGGAGCATTCATGTTCAAACATACATCTTACGAACGAACTGACTAAATAAGCCTTTGGATTATAACTTCGTTTCCCATGTCATTTCTCAGAGTACCCATAGTCAGTTAAAGCTGATTAAGACCATAGAAAATGAAAAGTGGAGACGATAACCCCAAAACCAAGGAAAACACTTTTCCATTTCCGAATTGCTTGGAAACGCCTTAATGAATGTATTCGTATCTACAAAGATACATTCGAAAGAAGATGAAGAAAAAAATTCAAAAGAACAACATTTCTTGGAATTGCTTCCTGAAACAATTTTTTTTTTGTTTTTGCTTTTATATCAGACAAATTCCACCATTGCGCCATACCCTTATACACTTACCGCAAATGGACAGTATTTAATGAAGTTGTTCCGGGAAACAGCAACGTTCTCTCTTCTTTTCTTTTTTTTAAATCACAAATTCAATGGAACTGAGTAGCGCCCAGGTTTATAGACCGACCTTCTACTTCCACTACCACCTCGGCATGAAAACCAAAAAATTTCTAATTAAAATGAATATTTTCCCTCTGGAGCAAGGTATTCCTAGGCAAACTAACCGAGAACAGGGGTAAACTTTGGATGTCGATGTTGATTTTTCTTTTCATTATTTTAATGTGTTTTTTTTTTTATGGCGTGTTTTTTACCTCTACAAGTAGTCCTCGTCAGGGCTGCCGAAAGTGTCATACTTGCATTATTTTTAATACTATTTCATTGAGGGTTAAATTTTACGTAGTTTTAGTATATTTTTGAAGATATACGGACTGAATTCAAGACGAAATCTAGAGCCTATCCAATTGTAACGGAAATATCAGGAGCTAAGTTGGTGACTAGTTGGCGATCATAAAATAGAAGATTTGACTAATCCTTCGCCGTCAGTGAATGGCATTGGAGCTGGCAACCACCGAGGTCTGGGAGGTTGTAGCATAAGCGGATGAAGAAATCGATATATTTCTAGAAAGCAAATTCCATATCTGGAACAAGACAGAAAGATTTCAAGTTAAAGTAAGTCTCGAACTCCTTTTATTTCCAAACGAACGTCAAAGCAATGATCAACTACGTCTTCACGAATACCACCAACCGATTAATTAATTCTTTTTATTTTTAAAGAACGCCACATCCAATTCATTGTGCGGCAGTAACACCAAATATACTATCAGGTTACAGAAAGCCCCCAAAGGAGTTAATTCTCATTTGTCGTGATAAGTATCTGTCACAGTACTGTCCGCAGTTCTTTAAGCCTGATTATAGAGGGTCATCCAACAAGAGGTATTATTTTAAATTTAGTGCCATTATTGAACTGTCAATTATCAACTATCGTTGCTATGGCTTTTGATAAGTAAGCACTACTAGATTGTTAAATATGGACCAATGCACATTCGCACAACGTCTCGAAATAGTCTAAAATTCACTGTGAAACGCTGAAAATATCGCGGAAAGGTTTCGTCAGGTTCGTACTGCTTTTGGTCATAATCAAACGCCTTCTCGCACAGCTATAGTAAAAGTGATCGATAAATTTTAACATCTCGGACAGGTTAGTAATATAAAGACTCCAACTCGTATTCGTCCGGTAAGATTAGCTGAAAATATGGCCGTCGAAGCTGAGAGTGTGACTAACTTCGAGACGATCACAGAAACTGGGCCTATCAGCAGCCACTTTGCACCGCATTTTGAATACAGATCTTGGCCTACATGCTTATAAGGTTCAGTTGACACAAGAACTGAAGCCAGCAGATCTCTTTTATTCTGAGTGATGAGTCTCATTTCAATTTGTCTGGGTACGTGAACAAAGAGAACTGCCGCATCTGGGGCTCCGAAAACTCAAGAGAAATAGTGGAACAACCTCTCCATCCACAGGGATTGACAGTTTGGTGAGTCATTTGGCCATATTTTTTTTCGAAAATGATATTGCTGCGTTTATTTTTAGCAGGACGGGGCGCCATATGTCACACAGCTGATGACACAATGTCTTTGCTGCGGGACAAGTTCCCTGGACGTGTGATTTCTCAAAATAGAGACTTCAATTATCCTCCCAGATCGTGCTATTTAACATCATTAGACTTCTTCGTTTGGGCCTATGTTAAAGACAAAGTCCACGCCAGTGGTCCCTCAACGACTCATGCACAAAAATTATATATCAGGGCTGTTATTCGCGAAATACAGCCGCAATTATGCGAAAACGTGATGAAAACTTTCATCAAAAGAATGAGTATTTATGGGCAGAGCTGAGGCGGACATCTGGGCGGTATTGTTTCCTATTACGAGTCACGGAGTTTGTACTTTAGATTAAAATAAACATACCACCAATTTTTATAAAAATGTAACATGTTTCTATTAATTTAAAATAACACCTCTTGGTGGACGACCACATAGTATCATAGAATCACAGTCGGTGATGCAAATCTCGAAAATTATTTCTGCATACTCTTTAACGGCGAGCACGGCCAATATTCCGCTCTTAGACAGAATTAACCATGTAATGATTAAAAACCTCGTCTACCCGACCAAGAAAAGGTCTGCACAGCGATGTCTAAATATTTTCCATGCGAATAGATACATAGAATGCGCATACGTTGGTTTTGAATGTTTGCAGGTTATAACGACTAGAAAACAAAGAACACATTAGACATGTGAGTTGCACAGCTTAGGAAAGAGTCACAATATTTCCGAGTACACCCGAAAAACTGATGAGTATTCATAGCGAGACAGGTCTTATACTTCAATATTTGAAGGTGCACAATGGTATTAGTAATTTCGTTAGAGCACTGATAGTGGAAAAAGTGATAGACCAAAGTAAGAGACATTACGTCGTTGTAGGAAGTTTTATTGACTGGACAATATTGGTATCACATTTAAGATTTATCGCACGCTTTTGAAGCTTATCTACCATCTGCAGGATGTTTTTATTAACAGCTGACTAGATGTGGACATTGAACCCCGAATAAAAGTCAGATCAAAAGGAGTAAAAGATTTCTACAGCACTTGGGGAAGCCTACCTAGAACTTTCGCAGCATTCGACCCACCGAATACGCAGTTATTCTACAGCGTCATAGGTTGGCATTGAAAGATATACCTAAAATGGAAAGTTGTTCGATGCTGGTATTTTTTGTTTTCTTAAAAATAGAACGCGCTCAAGGGGTTAAGGTACCCTTAAAAAGTTTGCACACAGGGCGGGCACATGCATGTGTTCCTTTTATGGATGATGGCTGGATGATTAAATTTCGCTTCGCAGCAGACAACATTGTATTATGGGACCAATAAATTCCCCTCGTCTGGCAGTTCCCTAAATATTCTAGAAATTGAATGAGTCAAGATACGCTGACGTTCTTGTTTCCCAGTAGAAGCGTAGAGAAGTAAGCCTGGGATCAATTACAAGGCAATACATTGGATTAGAAAAATCAGACAAGAATATCGGAGACAGACCGCAGCCCTGGGGCACACCAGCATTTCTTTTGTGGATATCAGACTTGACACCGTGCAGTACAACTTAAATTGAAGTTCCCGAAAATGAATGAACTAAATCTTAGCAACGTAAACCCTCTCAAATACACAGACTGCAGTCCAACCAGTCTACTTTTAATCCTGTACAAGAATACACTATCTGCAGTATTATATGGCGACAGACTTTTTCAATGTAGTTTCAGGGCTGGGAAGTCCATAGTGGACCAAATATTTGCACTACTGGAGGTCCAAATCGATACTTACCCCCTCTTTATCGATTTCAGGATTGGATATGACAGCAGCTTAGGAGACAAACTCATCGGATTGTGCGGAATGACTACCGGAAACGTTCGGTGCTCAATAAGCTGACATCTGATGTCAACAAAGTGTTTGGACAAAGCATTGAACTGTCATGTATAGACTCAGCTGTCATTGTTGGGATTTCAAGTATTGAAGAAAATTCGCCTACTTGGGAATGAATCGAAAATTCAGTTTAAGAAGGAATACTCTCACTGCGTCGACGAATAGCATCGAAACTGACGAAAAGCAACCTTAGAAAGCAATTGAGCTATAAAGCCCTGTTCAGAAGGACTAAGAAGTGGCTTACGCGGAGGAGATCTCTTGGAGGAGTCTCATGTTGATAAATGTTGGACATGTGTGAATATTAATGTTCTGGCCCGAAGAGTCTTTGATTCTTATTCGGAAAGACAATAGAGGGAAGCCACGTTGTACGTGGCGCGAACAGGTAAGAGAGAACCTCAACCGTCTTGGAATGGACGACTGGAGCCAGTTGACTAAAGACTGTACTAACTGGAGAAGTTTATTGTTTGAGATCTACATAGTTTACCTTGTAGGTGACCGTTGTTCAAGTGGTAGTGTATTGGCTTGAAAATCGGACGGTTCGGAGTTCAATACCAGAAGCGCCTGAAGGACATTACACAAATAATTTAGTCTCTCTATTAAATCTTGGATGCTACCCATGGAGCGAAATAGCCACTCAGTCCAAACCCATTGCAAGGGACTTGATATTGCCTGTGGAGGAACTAACATTTATTAAAATATGGTTTCAAGTTTTGATTTAAGGACAATGGTCATTTATCTTTGTAGAAATTCCAGACCTGTACGCATAGGACTGTTACTAAGAACATACTCACATCCAAGAAGAAAGAATTTTCTTTTCGGTAGCAGTTTGCACCAAGCAATTGTATATTTTTGATGTTTTTATTAATTAAAATCAAAAATGAAAACTATTTGATTTGGAACATAAATAAGGACTGGGTAGGTAAACCATTTCCAACCCGTAGATTCTATGTTATTTACACTGCGTCGATGGTCCTCGAATTCATATTATTTCATCTCATCTCATGGCTTTTGTTTATTCTTCAGAATTTCCCCAAAAATGTTTTTTCAAACAAGCGGTCTGTTGATTTGATAATAACAAGTGAGAAAGCTTGTACAATATGCAAAAATAGCACAAAAACCTATCACCTTAGTTTCCTCCCCAAAAATCACAATTCTATTGTTATTCTCCAGACAGACGAAATGAAAAACAATTCTGTCCGAATAAAATGAAGAACAAAGCTCAAGAAACACCAAGTCGCATGACTTTCCGCTTTTCAACATCCCCTTTTCCTATTATCCTTTATTGTTTTAATATCAAAAATGGTACCAGAGTACCTATTAGTTGTTCCAGGAGCGTACCTCGGGGTTAAGTTGATTTTATTTTCACCCTTGTCTTTAGGTTCTTTGTTTTTAATGCTTAAGGATATAATTTCTCTTCTCGTTTTATTTTTTTTTTATATTTTTATGAGAAACAGTGCTGCCGTTTCATTTTATTCACTGAGAAAGAGGTTAATGAATTTAGAGGAGTGTTTTACCGATGAAGATTGTATCCAAGCATCGGTTCAGTTTGATTTTCCTGGACATTTAATCGTCCTAGTTTATACCACCCTATCGGGAGGACGTGTGGTTCTCCGAGATTCTTTAATCTTGTAGATATTACCTACTTTGAATTGAATATCTATCAAAATTCATTTTAGATTTTAATGAGACCGATTCCTGTGACTTGAAAGCTTATGAGCTATCAGGCAGTGTCAAATATTTCATTTTCTCTAGCCAGGACCAGACTACTTTATTTGTCATTGGGCCTATGTAAATACAAGCAGTTTCGCCTTCTTGTATAGAGTAAGACCTTTCGGAAAAAATATGTTGCTGTTTTGTATTTACGGATATTGTTGATAACTTTAAAATTTTAAAATTTCAGCAAGATTGTAAGATTCGTGTGTTTAAATTACAGAAGTCCTATAATTTGTTGTTCTTCCATTCTTTTTCCTCAGTCAGATATGTGTTAAGAGCTCCGTAAATCGCAAAGTGGTTAGATATGTTTAGTTCAATAACTGCGGACCGTATATTTCTGTTTTTAACTCGAACTAAGAGTTCTGAGAATATTATATTATGGAGATCTTTTCAGGAGATCATTGAAAGATAGTTATTACCACTTGGATAATTACAGTTCCTCGCGTTGATATTAATATGACAAAGAATAACATACTTTTATCTATATACTTAAGCGCGGAGGTCGGTAAACTGCGATTATTGTACTTTGAAGATTACCCGGGTAACAAATGGTGTCCCAAACTTCACGCAAGATTTGAACCTTGTGCTAAGGAAAGAAAAAGGGCAGCGTGGCAGTTCAGGGTTATTAAAAAATGGAGCAACACACAAAAGAACAACGTGTTTTCTTTGTTGAGCAATATTTTAAAAATAATGAAGGTTTGGCAGCTACAGTTGGCGATTTTCTTATAAAATGTGGTCAGAATAGAGGTTTCATCAACATCTTCAGCTGTGAGGAGATTAATTCAAAAATGAAGGGAGACTGCACCAATTAGTGTTTTTAGACATCTGGCCGTCCTTCAACTAGTCGTTCAAAATTAAACATCGAAACAGTTCGTGAAAGTGTTGCTGAGAGTCCAGGAACATATATTCAAAAATTGGACATTTCGAGAAGCTCTCTACAGCGTGTTCGCTGTATCTTCATGCATACAAGGTACAAAAGAACTGAAGCCTACTGACCACGCATGGCGAATAGAGTGCATTGCGTGGATTATGGAACAACAAGTGGATGCCGATTTTTCAAACAAAATCATGGTCAGTGATGAGGCTCATTTTCGTTTCATCTAGATGGCTGACGATGGCTTTGCTAATCGTCAAAGTTGTCAAATTTCGAGTTCAGATAATACGGGAGCAATTATTGCAAAACAAAGAACAAAAAAACAACGTTTCACTGTTTGGTGGTGATTTTGGGCTAGAAGCGCCATCGGACCATTCTTATTTGAAAATGCGGCAGGTTAGGCCTAAATTGCAATATGTGGTTGTAACGACAATTTCTTATTGTTGCCCTATCCTATTATCCAAATTGAGCAATAAAAGGGGATAATGCCTAGATGATTCGCACCTAACCCAGGGTCCTTTACTTAATCACGTCTCCAACACAAGAAAGCGGAGAAACCTCGCGCTATCAATAATAAAAAGGACCCTACCTACTACATTTTCCTCACCCTTATGACCGCCGAGCACAGGTAACTCGAGAGTCCAGTACACGCAAAAAGTAGCAGGTGGTGTGGCCAATCAACAGCGGTAGGCATGCAATTATGGGCTTCGTCCTAAGATCGCCGGAATGGGGAAGATCTGGCTGCTACAAATGGGCAACCCTAGTTACTTCTATTTTCATGCCTGACTCTGGATGTTTTTTGAATTAAAAATTTAAAAATATGTGTGTCTATTCAGTTGTAAACCCCGTCGGTATATACATACACTGGAGATCGGTTGATCTCTCATTCTCAAATCCCAAAAGAAAAAAAAGAGGGATAGATGGTACGCTCTCATATGGAGTAAATCCTGTCCTTTTGCGTATAGCAGTATAGCAGACGGACCTTGGTAGCTGCATGGTCCGTCGATATAATATATAGTAGCTAACCCTTTTTGTGAAGTAATGTTCCTATAATCTTTACACTTCTCGCTAACCAAGGATTCTTTCACGCCCCAATTTTTCAAAAATTCAGCACCACATTCTAAAAAAGCAACTTATCAATGCTGGAAAAAACATTAATGTTTCGGCTTCCCATAAAGTTTTGGATTAGGTTCAACAGCAGATGCTTGAATAGAACTATTTGCGTAGGAACAAACAATTTTGTTGTGTTCATAACAAAGGAGGAGGAAACAACTAAGAAAACGTATAACAACCTACCGCCCAAAATCTTAGATCCCTTGAGGAAAAGTGAAGTGACTTCTGGTGCAGACAAGACCGTGAACGTTTCATTAAAAATTCGACTGTTAGTTATCATGTGAAACACACATACGAGGGTAGCCCCAGAAGTACCCTCGTACTTCAAAGTAACACAGAAACCACAAAAAAATTGGGGAAAAATATGTTTATTTCTCTACATAGTCTACTTTTAGATCAATACACTTTTCCCAGCGATGTTCAATAGCTTTGATATCCTCTTTATAGTGAGAATCATCGAGCTCCTTAAAATAGCCATCAACCGCAGACTCCATCTCTTCACTGTTGGCAAATCTTTCACCACCGAGCCATTTTTTCAAATCCGGAAATAGAAAATAATCCCAGGGGGCTAAATCTGGCGAATGGGATGCATGAGGAAGCAATTCGAACGTTAAGTCATTGATTTTGGCCATCGGGATGACGGATGAGTGAACTGATGCATTGTCTTGATGAAATAAAAGTTTTTCCTTCGCCAAATGCGGCCGTTTTCTCTTGACTTCATCTTTCAAACGCGGTAGATTGGTTTTCCTTTCCGAAGATAATCGATGAAAATTATCCCATGTGGATCCAAAAAAACCGAAGCCATGGAACTGTCTTCGCCTTCTTTGGAGCCGATTTTCCCCTTTGAGTACATTGTTTTGACTGTTCCTTGGTTTGGTTTCATCCATGGTTATAAATCGACGCAAAAACTCGGCTTTATTATTGTGAAACTTCGCCAAACACTCGATTGAAACATCATCACGACGCTGTTTTCTTCCATTCCAATTCTCATTTTTCAGTCAACATGCGATGTACAGCGCTTTTTCAAATGCCTACCATATCTGCAGGTTCACGCACTTTCAATACCATTTTGTGGATTTCTTTCAACATTTCTGGTGAACTCACCTCATTTGGTCGACCAGTGCTCTGTTCGCCTTGGCAACTCGTACGGCCTCGCTTAAACTCTGCCACCCAATATTTTATTGTTGTAAACGAAGGAGCAGGTTCCCCCAGAATAGAATCCAGCTCCGTTCTGATGTTGATTGGATTGAGACCTTTCAAATGCAAGTATTGTATCACATAACGATGACCAATTTTTTCCATATTTAAAAATTCATTGAGAAAGTTCACTATTGATGATAGCTGCCGAACAAATACTAAACAACATAGCGTCGTCAAACTTAAAATTTAAGCTTTATAAGCTTTTGCTATTGTCATTCTTTTTAAACAACAACCGCCATCTACACGTTAGGGCGGGTATTTCTGCGGCTAAATTGTAAATTGTAACGCTGTTTTATTATATGAACTAATGGCCACCTCGCCACGTTGAATGCATGGGTTCTCACGCGATCAGCGAAATTGTGCAGAATTGTGTGAGGTCCAAACTATATCTGCGTAATTCTAAAACCTGCAATCTTTTTTCCAGAGTACCTAAGTCCCGAACTGAAGTACGCTGGCCGCATACGGTGGTCTAAGTAAGCCAGTCAGTGAGCAATCACCAGACACCTTATGTTCCTTTACCATTATGTGCTATGTATTGATCATCAGCCCAGACGATACTGAAGGGATATTGCAGTGATCCACATTGTGGTCAGATAAAATCATAGACGAACATGCTGAACCATTTTGAACTGATTTTCGGTAATCAGCGTGGTGCTCTATCCACTAATTATAAGTAAAAGGAGCAACCACAGCAACCACATACAAAGCAGCTTGAGATCAATAGAGCAAAATAAGTTGAGTATCGATGTCCGTTTTCGGCTTTGGAAAAGCTATTGAAGAAAATGTTAACGACAGCAACGCGGGATCTTAATGTGATAAGTGTCGCAGTCTACGAAATAGCAGGTGCCATAGTACTCTGAATTTCAAAGTGACATACTTAAGGGTAGCCGTAGACAAGATGAGTCTACTTAGGATATGCTGATAATACCTACCTGCTTTATACGACATCGTCGATACCAAATGAATGGTTAAACAAATAGGCGCTACTCCCATTACCTACTGTCCAATTGAACGTTTCGTCACATGTACGAGTACACCGAGTACATTTAAATTATTAAATCAAAATATATGTACTTTGTGAACGGCTTCATGTTTATACAGCACAGATATACAATACATGCATGCACTTTAACTAAAGAGGGCAATCAAAGCGGCAACCTGAGTATTTCAAAACAAGCACTTCACACGATGTACAATATGTGGTATACATGGTACGAGCCCCTAAAACTTTTGATCGTTGTTATAGCTATTGGTATGATCATGTAGATACGCCATTTATATTTTATCTTATCGACAATGGCGCTTCACTTATCAGATTAGATTAAATTAGACAAAGTTATATTCTCACGATGCGAATGACCGACTTGATTACGTTCCTGGTTTTCGTGTCCACATGTAATTTTAGATTAAAACAATTGCACAACACAAAATTCGATTTTCATCATCGATCGCAATCAAATTCACAAATTCGCAAGCTATTTCGTGAGACTTTTTCGATAACTTTTTCCCTTATATCAGCTGTCTTCTATTTACTTTGTATTTAACGACTAATCTTTTGAGCTTTGTGCGACAGCTATCTTTTGTTAGGTGTCTTTAGTTTTATCTACCACCCATCTACTTACATAAGTATGCGAAAGTCACATTGTGTAGTCCCAGATAAACCGAGCACCAATAACTTCCTTTCTAAACCATGCTCTCATCTCAGCTTACCCTACCATAAGGAGGACGAAAGATAAGCGCCCAGATTGGTGAAATAAACACATACGTATATGGTATACAGTGTTATGCAAAACATACCGGATTTTTATCGAACATTTTTCTTTGGTGAATTTTAGGGAACAGAAAGAACCTAAGTAAAATCTGTTGTTAATTTAAGAAAACTTATTATATATATAAACATACAAATAAAAGAAAAACAAGGTTTTGCGATAATATATTATGTTTTATTATATAAAAAAAAAAAAAAACAAAACTTAACTTAACTCGGTAACGGCCTGTGCAAAACATACCGCATTTTCGTTGTTCTTAATATTTTGTCCAGTAACCGTTGTTTTTCAAGACCTCCTCGCATCTTTTAGGCATGGACGACACTGGATTCTTAAAAATTTATTTTGGAATGTTCACTTATTCATTCTTTAGTGACGTCATAAGTGCGTTTTTCGATGTGTGCGTCTTTGACCCTACTCGTCTTTTCAAAATGGCCCACAAGTTCTCGATAGGGTTTAGATCGGGCGATTGAGAGGGCCATTCCAACACGTCAATATTTTTCTGCGCAAACCGCTCCTTAACCAACTTTAATGAATGTTTTGGGCCATTATCATCTTGATAGACCCAACGCAGTGGCATTTCCTCCTCAGCGTGTGGTAGCATTACGGATTCCAGTGTATCCCTATAATGAAAACGATCCATAATAATACTAATCTCATGTATTGGTTCACATCTCACACCAGAAAAACATCTCCACACCATAATTGAGCCTCAACAATGCCTCACGGATGGCCTGAAGACGTTACCCCTTCTTTCGCCTAACACGAATACTTCCATCGGAAACAATCAAGTTGATCTTACTCTCGTTAGCGTTAGCAAAGTACTCAAAGACTTACTAGAGGAATGAACTGGTATTTTTTTGTCTAAGTAGAGGCTTTTTCGCTGGTCGAAAAGAACAAAAACTAGCTTCTCTTAAACGCCTGCGTACGGCTTGCATCAATTGATGGATTGAACTAACCAACAGTTTTTCTTAAAGGCAAGGAAGGATCTTTAAGAATCATTTTCTTAATTTGCCGATCGGTTCGGAATGTAGTTTGTCTGGGACGTCCTGCACAGTGAATAGTTACGATGGTTTTGCATTTGAAATTTTTTTTATAATGTCACACACTGTCGATGATGGCATTTTATACTTTTTGGCTATAGATTTTTGTTTTAGCCCTGAGCTGAAATCCACTACGATCTGATTTTTATCCACACCACTGTATTTATTTTTGGCCATTTTATTAGTAAACAAATTGGAGACACCTGACCTTTTAAGCTTTGTTTAGTCTATAACTCACTTCAAATGATAGCCAGAACCATGATCAACAAGTTAAAGAGCAAAAAATACGGTACTTTTGAAAATCCGGTATGTTTTGCACAGGCATGGCATTGAGTGGAGTTACAGTTTTTGCCAAAACTAAAAAAATAATACTGGCAATGCCTTGTTTTTTTTTTTTTTTATTTGTAAACTTATTCAATAGGTTTTCTTAAATTGCCAAACAAGTGTACATACTGTATTCCTGCCCCCTAGAATTCTTCAATGAAAAATGTTCAGGAAAAATCCGGTGTGTTTTGCGCAACACTGTATACATATGTATATAAATTCTTTAACTCCTCGAGAGCATAGGCCGTCAAGACCGCCCGCGCCCCATCTTGTTCGCAATTCTGCAACGCGTTTAAGCTCTCTCCAACTCATTCTTAGCTCGATTCCTCCTCGACTGTTCTGCCCCATATACGAGTATGTCACGGGCGCCCAACTGTTCTGCCTCCTTGGGTAAGCGAATTCCACTGCATGGCATACTTCGCAATAGAACTGTCTTCGAGACGTAGAGTGTGACCAATCTATTGCCACTTTCCCCTGCGTATAGCAATGTCTATAGGTTCTCGGCCCATTCTCTGATAAAGCTGTGCATTAGGGATACGATTGGGCCAAAAAATCCTTAGGATGATTCTTAGACATCTACATATACGAGTAGGTACGAGTAAATGCCGACTTCTAGACAGATTTTGTTATCTTCCCTACATAGCATGTACCAAGAAAACCGCAGACTTGACCTAAGAACCCCAAACCTTATTCCGGCGGCCTCACAGGAACGGGACCTACCCTTAATTTTGTCGCAGATTTACACGAACGCATCGAATTCAGTGAGTGAACTCAAGTCGACTGCACACCATCAACTCCTGGAAAAAGTGGCTGCATAGCCTCTCAAGTAACATACGTAGGTTCAGTAAATGGAAATCGGTTCCAAATTGGTCCTCAATTGGGAGTAAAGGTATACAAACATGCTACAGCAAAATTGAGTAACAGTAACTTACTTACTTACAATAGATGGCACTACAATCCAGAGTGGATCAAGTCATCTCTCGTCCAGCCAGGCTTAATTTGTCAAACTAAAACGCGCGAGACTTACACAAAAGAAAAAAAAAACACCATAGTCGCTCTGTTAGAAGGTAGACGTATGGCGGTTGAATTCGCGGCACTGAATTAACAATGGCATCAGCACTCAACCTGGCCGATTCTTTATTTTTGTTTATTCACTTAGATGATGCTACAGTCCAAGTTGGACTAGGGCCTTTGACAACATGCCCCTCCAGCTGGCACAGTCTTTTACCGGATGCCATCACGTGCGCAATCGAATTTAGCCGAGGTCCCCTTCCACTGGTGTATGCCACCTAAGATGAGGTCATTCCCCCCTAAGATTTCCCTTTTAGCGAAAACCTTTCCGGACTAAGGCGCTGGTGTTCATCAATCAAAGCTGATCTAGCCAGTCTACACGCCATACAATAAATTGCTCAAGGAACCTCTATATCAAGCCGCTTTCTTCACATTCTTTTTGGTTGCTCAAGAGAGATCTATAATTCTCAATTGCCTTCTAAGCCCAAAGAAGCAACGATTGGCAAGAGTGGTTCTTCGCATGGTCACCCCGCTGATGCCGATATCAAAGTTGGTAGCCAAGCCGAGGTAGGTAAAGGTCCTACATATCTCAAAGTTATAGCTGCCAATTCTGACGTCTTGTCCTAGATGTCAATGTGGTGTTTTGACGCAATATTATTTCAAGAACGATGTTGAAAAGGCCACATGAAAACGCATCGCTGCTTTCTCATAACTGGCCTAGGCGGACCAGGGTGCAATCTCCATCGTTATTCAGGGTAGTCGAATGGGCTTGGTAGGGACGTCAAATCTAGACATAGTTCTGCATAGTTCGTCTGGCTTTGAGATCGAAGAGGTGGTGTGTAACAATTTGGAACTCTTCGGTTTTTTTCCAAGATCTGCCGTAAAGTGGAAGTTTTATCTGCCCTAAAATTACACTGATAGGGCCCGGTCAAACTGGTCTTAGGTGTTCACACAATGCGGCAGACAGGATTTTATATGCAATTTTGAGGAAACTTATTCCCCTGTAGTTGGGGATTTGAGAGGGTCTTCTGTTTTAGGACATTATACTTCCGTGGATCCAGATTATCTAGATGAGTTGATGTATTCTCCGTATCCAATCATCGCCTGCTGCTTTAAATAGCTCGGCAGTTAATCCATCGGATCCTGCAGCTTTATTAGACCCAAGCTTGGAAATTGTTGTCCTAACTTCACCTTGATCAGGTGGATGGACATTTTGTGTCTCCGTTCAGGTTAAATAGCTCATTCTGCCTGACAGTGGAATGTTGTTCGGCCTCACCATTTAATAGTCTTCAGAAAGAATCTTTTCAGATTTTCAGCACCAGCTGTGGTTCTGCTTTAAGGATTGCTTTTCGATTCTTGCAGATATCTATTATCACAGCTTTGGCTACCGTAAGGTATTTTCTCACACTAGCCAGGATGCTGCGATAGTGCCGAGTGAACCACTTAATAGATCAGCGGCAGCTCTTATATCTCCGAAACGGCCTTTTTTACCCAAGAGGTCCCAGGAAGGGCGACTTGTGCGTAAAGTTAACTACGGATAAAGACTTATTCACTGTTGTTGGTTTGAACGGCCCCTTAACGTACAATCATACAACTAGCGGAAGCTGCTATAAAAAAGATATCACGCCATCCATCCGCTGGAATGAACCAGGCGAAACGAAGATAAAGACGGCTGACATACATACAAGTTTACTACAGCGACTGATACTGAGAAGAGAAACAGTGATTGTGTGGATACCGATTTTTCCTACGCGGCAGACTAAGCCAAGAGGATTTGAGCTTCTAACACATGAGCGATCATCATATCAAGAATATCTCTGAATATGTTCCAAACGACGACAAGTGTTGACAGTTACTGACTGCATAAAGGGTAAAAGCACACTACATGCCGCGCGAAATTGAAATGACAAGAGTTAAAAAGCCAGATAAAATGTGATATAACTTGACTCATTCTCACAGCGGGCTTCGTCATCTGAATAGATCTAACTCCACATAATCACGATTTTATGTATGAGTTCGTCACTCCTGTATCCTTGCCATTGCATATTAAAAGTAAAACAAGATGTATTTGGAAATTCTTCAACTCAACAACTCTGTTTTACTACGGAGACATCCTGGCGGTATCCATATCCTCTATAATCCCTTTCATCTATTCCACACTTGGATCTCATCTCATGTTATCGTAAGCGTGCGTACACATAAAAATCTACTCTGACAAATTCCACAAGAGCTATGGTTCTTCCTATGGTTCTTCCTATAGTTCTTCCGCCTTCACTTCAAGTACTTGTCACCGACATAGACCGTATTTAACCTCAAAAACACTCCTACATATGTACGTACGTACCTACATGGAGCGATGAGTCTACATAAACATAAACCCCTCTAATGCCATTCGTGGAAGATCCAACAGTGAAGTCAGAATAATGTCTCATGACAGAAAACAATTGTCCTATAAATCCAGCGCCATTGAATCATGATGAGTCGCATATCAGAGCAAAATATGATAGAACAGGAGCAGATCCAGCAGAGAAGAACTCGAATCAAGGACTCAAAATCCGAAAAGTAAGTAACCAGCCGAGTGAGGCCGTACGTAACGAAACAACTTTGCAATTCAATTGATTGTGTTGCTGTCGTTTTTGTTATTATTGCAAAAAAAAAATAAAAATTATATAAATGTCCGTTATGTTGTTGTTTATGCTAATACCGGCAGCATGTTGTTTTGTGTTTGTAATCGCGTCTTGTTGTAATTTATCGCGCTATTTTAGGCGCTAAGCGACAGAGGAGCATGTATTCCAAGGATCACATAAATCCCAAGTCCTTAGAAGAAGACATACTCGTACATACATCTATAAATAAAGCATACATATTTGTAAGCAGTCAGAGATTGGTAACATAAAATATTTGCCAGTCCTTTCATCACACTTAACGATTTTACTTTCACCAGTCATACCATGCCGTACCCTTTGCTGGAATTTTGGGCCATTAAAAGTAATTATTCGAAGTTTCCTATAAAGGAAAAGGTTATAAGGGCTACATTTTTTTTTCTTTATATTTCTTTAAGAGAATAAAATCCAAGAATGCGACACAAAAGAGACGAAAAGATGGAATTGAATAGAACGGAATCTGTAGGATGTTCCTGACGGAATTTGAGGGTTTGAATGTTTTTTTTTTTTTTTTTTTTTTTGTTTTTAACATTTGTTTGGGTTTATTGCTGTAATTACTTGACACACGGAGATTTATGGTAAAAAGTTTCTTCCCATTAGATGAAGTGGGAAAGTTTGCCAGAGTTAGGTTTGAATATCTTTGCATGGCTGTGTACGAATTAGGTACGATTAGATCAATGATTTGGATTGGATGTGATGACATTTATAAAGGTTTGTCGGGAACATAAATTTCCCTGTCTAATTTAAATTTATATACGAATTACGACTTGTGACCTTAGAAGCACAGAAAGAGAGAGATTCATTCAAAATATAATTGAAGGTGGTGGAATGCTATCAGTGGCTTTTCAAATAAGCCTGGTCCTCATAATTAACCAACCGAAATCGCTTTTCGTTAGAGTTGTGGATAAATTCGGCTTGGATCGTAGCAGCCACGGCATTATTGACTTTGCAGATAATTGTGCAAAAAGATTTCGCCCTACACCCACATAAGGTCCAGCGAGTATAGAATTTAAAGCCACGGGAAGAGGCCCTGTGAAGGATATTTGCGGACTGACCATTTTAGCAGTTTAAAGTCAACCCCTATTTTCATCGAAAAAAACATGTTAGGCAACTCACTTTTTCCTCATTGTGTTTGGTAACAAGCGAAATTATCATTTCTGTCTAAATCAACAAACGTCCACTGTTTCATGCGTTTCAGGCTCCTGTCATCATTGACTCTTAGTTTTTCGAAAATGAGGACAAGGCCAACGTTACAATCAATGGACAAAGCTACCAGCCGATGATGAATCTTAACGTAGCGGAGATAATCAAAACAGGAATATAATGCTCTTTTTAACTGCAAGAGAACTGTAGGACAAATGTGGGGCTTAAAACCTTCTACGGTGGCATACGGTGGCGGTAAGACCCATACTTACATACGGCGCACTAGTACGGTGGAAAGCAACAAACAAGAAAACGATCTACGGGAAATTAGGGCCGGTTTAAAGAACGGCTTCCATAGCCATTACAAGTGCGCTTCGTGCCACCCCTACGGTATCATTAGACACCTCTTGATTTATAGATCAAAAATCTTTTTGGCAACATCGCGATACGACTCACTAATCTGGGTTACCTCAAGAGCAGTAGTTTCCGACATGGCACGGTCCTAGCGGAGCTACTGCCAGGCAATCCAATTCTAACGAATGAAATTCCTTCCTTGGTCGACTTCGACATCACGTATGATATAATACATCCAGCACTAACTGGGAAAAAAATGCAATAATCACGTCAAATGAAATTGCAAATCTCACAGGTTGCTTAAAAACAGAGAAAGGAACTATGAGTGTCTATAAGACTATCGGACGCAAGCAGCGTCTTCCAATCAGAGGTTCTGGGTATCCTCAGGGCAGATGAGATCGGTAACCGAAGGAAATATCGCTATCTATGTATATCGATAGCCAGGCCGCACTAACGGCAATGGAATCGAACACGATCAACTCTGATGTTCATCAGGGGCTGTCGCACAGTGCTCAAGGCACTATGTAGTCAGAATCGGGTGAGTTGGGTTCCAGGATACTGCGGTGTTAAACAGAATGAACAAGCAGATGATCTTGCAAGAGGGCTACTCGACAATAGTGATGTTACCAATATCAAATCAACCCTTTGCATAGTGAGGGGCACTATCGAGGAAAAAATGATTAAGAGACTGTCAACCTAAGGTGGTCAAGTCTCGAAGGACACAGGATCTTTGGCCGCTTTTTGATGGCAAAAGATCGAGGAAGTTAGTAAAACTAAACAGGGATAAGCTTAGGACAGTAAAATGAATTCTGACCGGACACTGTCTCCTGCGGAAACACGCAAAAAGACTCAAATTGTCAGATACGGATATTTGCAGATTTTGCGGTGGTCTGCAAGCTGTTGAGGACATAATACACATACTGTGTGAATGCAAGACAATATCGCGTAGTCGAAGAAAATTTTTGGGGGAATACTTCTTTGAAAACCTGGAGGAAATAGGCGGCACGAACTTGACAGACCTTCTTGGGTGCTTCATCAGCGAGATTGTTTAGGTTTTTGCCATTTGAAAAAAAATTCAACTGGTTCCACAGAGATCGCGCTGGGCCCGTTTTGGTACCTGGTGTCAGTGTGATGGCATATCCCTCATGCCCCTCTTTAACCTAACCTAACCAACCAGCCGTTGAAATTTGATTCGGACAATGGCGCTTCGTGTCATACTATCCATGATACGATTGACTTACTCAGGTCATCAACAGCATCATATTGCGAAATGGTCCTATGAGTTAGCCACAGAAATCGTCCGATTTGACGGAACGTGATTTCTTCTTGTGAGGCTATAGCAAAACCACTCATGTCTTATAAGCCAAAATACAGCGCATTATTGGTGAATAGAGTTTCAAAGAGTAACCCAAAAGAGGATCGACAGGATGCGTTTCATCAAAGCCAGCCAAAGAAGCTGGCTGTCTGTGGAATAGGGAACTGTTAATGAAGCTTTTTTCAAAAAAGTATCTTGATTTTATTAAAATTTATTTTGTAAAGGGTGTTTTTTTTTAGATATATACAAAATCAATATAAAATAAAAGACTTGAAGCTAATGTTAATGTCTATGATATTAGCTTTATTTAATAGATTATTTTATGCCATTAGTGCTTAAATATGATATCGGGAATACAGGGTATGGCTAGCTCGAATGAAGCGCAATCGTGAAGTCAAATTTTCTACAACTTTATCGAGCAACTGAGGCCATATATCAGCAAAAACACGGCGAATTCTGACTTCCAAATCGTCCAACGTCTCTGGTTTATCGGCGTAGACTAGTGATTTTACATACCACCAAAGAAAGTAATCTAAGAGTGTGAGATCACAGGATCGTGGTGGCCAGTTCACACGTCCATTACGCGAAATTATGTGCTCAGCAAATGTTTCCCGCAATAAATTGATGGTGTCGCGCGTCGTGTGGCATTTTGCGCCGTCTTGTTGAAACCAAGACTCTGTCACGTCAATGCAATTCAACTGAGGAACGAAGAAGTCACTAATCATGTTTCTCTGGCGCTCTCCATTGACGGTAACATTCTGGCCGGCATCGTCCCTAAAAAAAATATGGGCCAATGATTCCACCAGCCCATAAAGCACACCAAACAGTGAGTTTTAATGGTTGTAAGAGCGTCTCGACAAAGGCCTCTGGGTTTTCTTCACTCCAAATTCGGGAATTTTGCTTGTTTACATATACATTTAACCAAAAATGGCCCTCATCGGAGAGCAAAATTTTGCGTTGAAAATGAGGATCAAGCTGAATCATGTTTTCGGTCCATTCACCGAAGCAACGACACGTATAATGGTCACGCGGTTACAACTCTTGCACAAGCTGGATCTTTCCGTAAAATCTTTCACAAAGTGGGTGGGCATAGCTCCAATTGCTGTGCACGATGGCGAATGGACTCATTCGGATTCTCCTCAACACTGCGCTCCACAACGGCAATAACTTCTTCCGTTCGCACTGTTTGTCGGCTTTGGAGATGCGTATTATCCACTAGAGTGTACGTGGTGCGAAAACGATTCAACGTGTTCCGAATAACTTACCCAAATGGACGATTACTCGCATGTCGACCGTAAAATGGACGTAGCGCACGATAAGTTTGGCGAACCGAACCATGGTTTTCAAAATAAGTTTACACAACTTGCAGGCGTTATTCTGGCGTTAATCTATTCATCGTAAAATGGCAAAACGTACTAACCACAAATGAACTTTCAACTGTCAAATTGACAATCTGTAGAAACAGTGTTGCCAGTTTAAAAAACAAAGCTCTAAAAAAAATCCTTTTTTAAGAGATGCAACAGACAGCAACAGAGGTAAATTAGGACTTAAGTTAACTTAATTTACCGGACTATCTAAAGCCGATTCAGAAATAGTAATGAAACCAAATGTTTTGAAATAGTAACCTCTATCAGCCTATCAGGTGAACTTCCAGCAGCAACGGCCATTGGGTATCATAAGCACTGCATCTTATCGGACAGCTGGAAAGCAGAATAACTGGTTAATTAGTTGAAAGCATAAAGACACAATGCTCGAAGAAAGCAAACCATATGGAATTATATACTTTAAATAGCAAAGTGGTTCGGATTTGATATAGCGTCGATAACAAGTATTATGTTAAGAAGGACCAGGACATTGTCGGGCCCCACGTTGGGCGCCAACCTGTAACGGTTGCTTTATTATTGTCTTAAACTGATCAACACTAAACCAGGCTACTGGCAGTAGAAAGTATATCACCAGGGCCATCCCTTCTGCCTATACTTTACCCTCAGGCACAGGCAAACTTTACGGTCAGTCCTGGTAAAGAGCAGGACAGGCATGCTAGTTGAGTCCCGTTCTATGCTCGTCAGGTTGCGGGGGGTATCTTGGTAGTCAACCCAGAGTTACGTTTACATGCCTTCCTTCATGCTATAGTTTGAATTTGCCCTTGCCAGGTTCGCCTAACTAATAAATTAAAAAGGAAGTAACCTTTATATCAAAGGCAGAGAGGCGCAATCAATATCCTGCTCTCACATGAAGTGACGCATCCTTTTGTGTCTAGCAGACAAGAACTAGGACACATCTGTGGTGTGCGCAGTGTATGCTGTACAGAGTTTTATTGTTTTTATATAATGTTATTTAAATTGTTGGTTGTTGGTTTATCGGCCTGCAATGCAAACGCCCATCACACGGTCTGGAGCAGCTCAAACATAAACAAACAGTGTGAGTCTCTACTAGAATTTATTAATTCAAACAATTTACAAATTCTAAACCAGGGAAGCAGCCTCATAAACAGCATTAGGACAGAGGTCCTAGATCTCACTTTATGCACTGATTTTATAAAGAACTGTCTCAATTTCATAAAGCTTTCCCAGAAAAAGAAAAAAACAAGCAATCGACTCACCCCCTGGTGGAACAAAAAACCAGCCAAACTCAGAACAGAGACTAGAAAGCTCTTCAACCGGGCTAATCGTAATGCTGAATGGGAAAATCGTTGAGAAACTTCTATCATACAATCGATGACACAAGAAGTTGTGCCCGCATTTGTAAAATACTTTCTAAGCAGAACAGTAATCTTATCGGGTTAATCAAAAAACAAGCGCAAGAAAATCCTCCCTAGAGAAGGATAAATAGATCACTCAGAGAGGAGTGGAAATTTTTCATGAAGGCATTTGGGCAATCAACGCTTTTCAACCCTTTAAAGCCCATGCTGAGGATGGAATATTCAGAGCTTTACTACAAAAGGGCATCCTACAACTGCTACCTGCACTAATTAACTTATTCAGAGCTAGCTACACGTGGGAATATTTAAATTGAAAGGAGGTTGCAGACCGTCTGTACTACCATAGTCATATAGACCAATCAGCCTCACTTCCTTTTTCCTCAAAACAATGGCAAAAATCCTCGATAGAGACGGGATACTTCAAATGAACCCCCTTCACAAATATTAACGTGCTTATCAACCACATACGCCCTAAAAAATGCTACCACAAGGATTAAAAAGTCTCTCAGGGATAAAGAGGTAGTGGTCGGTTGTTTCCTCGATATAGAGGGAGCATTTGAAAGCACAGAATTCAAAAGGTGGGAGCTGACGACACCAGATGGAAATGGATAAAATGTTTGCTAGAGGATGAAACAAAAAGAAAACCTCATTAGCCAGCAATAAACTCAGTGTGATAGCTGCGAAAGGATGCCCTCAGGGAGGAGTACTATCACCCCTGCTATGGTCCATCGTAGTTAAGGAACTACTGACTGTAAGGCTTCTATGTCCAAGGATATGCAGACGACATTGCTATTCTAGTCAGAGCTAAATTCGAGGGCACAATCTCAGATCGCCTCCAGAGGGCTTTGAACCTAGTTGCTGAATGGCGTACAAAAGTTGGCCTCAAAGCCAATCCTAAGAAAAGCATCATTGTTAGACTCACTAAGAAAAGAAGGCCGGATAGACTCACAAATGCCACTATCTTCAGAGAAACAATAGAGCTCTCAACGGACGTTAAATCTAGGAATCACACTGGATGAAAAAGTTACGTGGAACACTCATCTTTCTAAGACTATTGACAAGACTAGGACTTCACTATGGTCCAACGAAATTCTAACTGGAAAAAATTGGGAACTTAGTCCCAAAATGACACTATAGATGTACACGGCAATGACGAGACCTATCATCAAGTATGCAGTCGCCGTTTGGTTGCATAAAGCAACGCAGAGGTCTACACTGGCAAAACTCAACAAATTATAGAGACAAGCTTGAAGTTATCCTAAATATCCCACCACTTCATCTACAAGTCATGAAAGAAGCAATGGTAAATGCCTACATGTACATCATAGAAGATAGTTCATCACTCAATTCTTCATCAATTCAAAAAAAAACGAACTACTTAGAATACACTTAGTGGTAAACACATGTCTACCACGATATAACTTTGGGCACAATTTTAAGGTTACATTTCCAGACCGTCTTATCTGGGAACAGAAAAAACCAACATTTGCCAAAGACTCACATGTATGGTACACAGACGGATCCAAAAACATATGAAGGAGCACGGTCCTCGCACTAAATCATCCCTGCGTGCCAGTATGGATACAAGCATGAAATAGAGCTTTGCATTCAAGAGAATCTATGTAAACACGCATATCACAAACAAAAACATTTATATTCTCTCCGACAGCAAAGCAACTCTACTTGCCATTAACGCCTTTGAAATAAAATCAAAACTGCTTTAGGATTGCCTTCAATTCCTACAACTACTGGCCACCACAAATAAAGTTCATCTGATTTGGATGCCAGGGCACAGCGGACATGAAGGCAATGAAAAAGCATACGAACTAGCCAGGAAAGGATCTGCATCTCAATTCATGATGCCAAGACCATTCTGTGGGCTATCAGCTAATACAATAAAACGAAGTAATAAAACTTGACTTGAGGAAATGAACCTTCATTTCTGGAGAGAAACCGAAAGAAACAGACAAGCCAAAAACTTTATACCAAGCAGTTGCCACAAAAAAGCAAAACAACTACTACAACTAAGTAGAAGTCAGATTCGAGTGACCAAAGGTTTCTCACAGGACACTACCGTGTAAAAAACACCGGGTGACCGTAGGCATATGACAAGACAGACTGCGGAAAGCAGTTATACATATTACTGGTGGGGTGAACATATGATTGAGTACAGACTTGAACTGTATGCGACGGATATCCCATCCTTCCCATCAGCTTGGCATTAACAGACAATAGACTAGAACTAACTAACACGGATCGAAACACAAGGAACTGTTTGCGAGCGTTCGAGTACGATAGTGATCACTACGAACTTGCCGCCACAATACGGATCCCAATCGAGCAAACGCAAGTGTACTCATACGACTATCGTAGAGTACGTTGGTCGTGCTTCTCCAAAATTTTAAAGCGCAATTTACGTTTGAGTGGAATTGATCCCCCGACTAATAGAAACTTGACAAAAAGAAATCGACCGTAATTTACTGACGATGCAAGACGTTGTAAAACGGACTATGGAGCAGAGTATCCCTCGGATAGAATACTTCGATAAAAGCCAGGTTGAAAAGTACAGAACTCCAACAATCAACGCATTGTACGTACACAAAAGTAGACTGCTCTCGAAGCTGTACAGACAGTTCACTGACAAAAACGACCCGGAAATAAGAACACTAAAGTCACTGATCAGAAACAATCAGAAACGAAAACAATTAACCAGTAGCCTGGTTTACTGTAAGTCTGTACTGGGGCAATAAGATTCGGGCTATAAAATCCAGTAGTCCGAATATGTTCCCGCGAATAAATAAATTATCCAGGAGGAAAGATCACAATGACATTCAGTGTATCCGAATTCCACAAACAACAGAAAACAGACAAACACTACTGACCGTTGGCATAAGTCCAGAGAGTGCCGTCTCAGGCGACGGTCTTTTCGTGGTCGAAGACCCACACTAGAAAGTGGATTTGCTGGAAGAAAACAATCCGGTTCACTGTAATCACGCCATTGACAATAGGGCCTACGTAAATCACTATTATCTGCGCAACGAACTTCAAAATTGGCGATCCGAAAATCACGGTTTCACTGTATTCAGTGAGGAAAACACGGTCCTCGAATTTGTTCGTGCGAAAAGATGAACTCCTGTGCATCCTTGAGTCCCTGAAAAACAAAAAGTCGTCGGGAGTAGACGGTATTCCCAACACCGTATTAGAACACGTGCCCTTGGAAGCAGTGGATATATTTACTACACTATTCTACAATGCTCTGAATAATGCATATTATCCGACGCATTGAAAAACAGCAGTAGTACATCCAATCCCGAAAAGGGACAAAGTTAGAACTAACCCTGATAATCTTCGGTCAATTAGTTTGCTTCCGAATATTAGTAAGGTATTCGAGAAAGTGGTAAATAGAGCGCTGTTAAAGTGAGTTGAGGAAAATAATGTAATTCCGGAAAATCAGTGTGGTTTTAGGGCGAGGCATGACACTATTCATGCTGCGTCAAAGCTGGTCTTCGACATACAATGGAATAAAGGCAGAGAAGGCCTTTGAGACCGTATGGTTAGAGGGGCTTTTCTAAAAGTTGACCAGGATGGGCATGCCGAAACTCCTGCTATATATGATTTACGACATGCTTATGGGAAAGAAGTTCGTTGTTAAATGTAGCAACGTCATTTCGAGCAAAATCTTTGACATTAAAAACGGCTTACAACAGGGGACTGTGATTTCTCCGATACTGTTTAATATTTACACAAGTGATCTAGTAGGTTCCCTCAATCATGCCATAGCGTACGCAGATGATTTAATGGCGTACAAATCAGGTCAAAAATTCGAAGTCATCAATACTCTTCTGCAGCGTGATTTCGATCGTATTAAGGCGTATTGTGACGAGTTGAAATTGAAAATAAGTTTTCAAAAATCGGAAAGAATCTTGTTTAGAACTCCATTGAGATGGGCTTCTAGGTATACCAGAAATTTGGCCATCATTGGACAGCACGGAGTGCCATTGACGGTGAGAAGCGTAGTGTTATACCTTGGTATCTGGCTCGATAAGTATTGCTGGCTTTAGCCCTGACAAGAAGGCTATTTCACAGCAGTCAACTTGTCTCCAGGGTGAAGGTCATATGCTATGTGGCCCTAATCAGGCCAGTCATTTCGTATGGTTGTCCAGTGTGGTTCAATGTAGCGCCGTATCAGATGGAAAGGATTCGGGTGTTTTATAACCTGCCTCGGCTTGTACAGAACACCAGAATCAAAGTACAAAAAATATTATCCCAACAAATTGATTTACGATGGGGCTAATCTGAATAGGATTGACAATTTCCTGATTGAGGTGATGCGAAGACACGTTGCACGGGCAATGACCAACGATAATAGCCTGATCTTTGGGGCTTCTATCGGGCTACATCCCGCCAGAGGCATTTCTCCATATTGCTGCCAAAGGGTTAGTGCAAAGCAGGGATGGTATCCCTGCAATATACCACCGCCATCACGGTGCGAGGGACAAGCGGCTCATCTACGACGGGTATGTTGCCAATGCTCAGGAGCTCCTCCGTTTTAGTCCCGCGATTGCGGACAGGGATCGATACGAGAAACAGTACGCCGAATTCTGGTGGCTTCTAGAAGGGGAGAGGTTGGGTTCGCTCTGCTAGGTCGGTACGTTACTAAGGTAAGACCTTCCTCCTAGTTGTAAGTTAGATTAAGGATAGTTAAGGGGATCTCATGGAAAGGCCACGTTCGTCAACATAAGGCGGCGCCTCTGAGAAGCGACCTATGCTTTATGCCATTGGTTAAATCTCTGGGATGCGTGTGCACGATGTTGACGAACACCAGGCGCCCGAAATCGCAATTGGGATGGCGACCACCCGGCGCGAGAAGCTACTAGTGCTCACCACCCCAATTATAGTTAAGTTAGGTTAAGTAGCTTAGGTAGGTTAAGTAGAATAGGGCCATACTTTTAAGTTTCAAACTTACATTTTCTTAGAAATTTCACATATTTATAACTGATAGATAAGATTAATCGTAAGATAGTTTTTAAGGCCGAAAGGCAAACTTTGAAAGAGTGTATTAAGTTTAGCGCGTTCGTTAAGAGCCAGTAAGCTAGAATAAGTAACTAAAATTGTAAAATTAGATTCAATTATTTTTGTCTAGAATGTAAGTAATAATGAAAGAGATAATAAAAATGAATTTAAAAGTAGAAGTACAAGACAGACTGTGCAACGACGACGTAGAATCAGCAGAACACATACTATGTGACTGCAATGGTTTAACCAAAATACGTCAACGTTTTCTACTACTTTGAAGCAGCGAACATAGCTGCCAGCTTACATAAAGACGTAGCCGCCTTCTTAAAAAATTGCGGCATCACGGATGAGCTCTACATGGAGGATATCACAATATGCCCATTTGCGGAAGCAGTGATCTGGGATTTTTTATACCACCTTCCACAAAAATCTAAATCTAAATCTGGTTTATCGCAGCGAAGGCAAGATGACTGGTGCGGTTACTACAGCATCTAATCATCTAATTTCTCTTTGTTTCACCTGTTTAAATTTCACCTATACAACACTAACCAAAGCGGTATAAACAAATGATTCCTTTTGTCTGGCGCTGTCACATGTTGCGACCATAAAAACTAATCACTAATAAATTAAGATTAACAATATAAAACACGAAAATAAACAATTGTTGGTATTTAATCTTAAAACTCAATCTATCTCTGCACATATATAAACGCTTATCCGTAAGAGTACATACTCGTATTTAACAAAATTTCAATTAAACTCGCTCTACTTTTAGATAAATTCCTCCTTTAGCTGATATAATATCCTGGGTTATATCGAACTGAATTGGGATTTGAGTTTTCTCACAAACACTGAATTTGAAGTTCTTAATCAGAAGGGAAAGTCCAATTTTAGTTTGCATCTGGCCAAATCTCAAGCCGATACAATTTCTGGGTCCGTCTCCAAATGGCAACCAAGTAATTGAGTCTCTGTTTTGTTTTTCTTCCGGACTGAAGCGGTCTGGATCGAATTTCTTTGGATTGGAGTAAATATCTGGATCATAGTGAATGGATTCTGTCGGAATGAAGACAAGAGTTCCTTTTTCGATTTTATACTTGGGATCACCCGTATCGTAGTCATCCATGGCAACCCGTTGCAGGACAGGTAAAATTGAGTACATTCGGAGAGTTTCTAAAAGTAATATAAATTAGAAGAAAATCCAAAATCGTTTTAATCGTGTGAGTATACGGAGCTTACCATTGATAACTTGACTCATGTAATTCATTTCCTTGATGGCTTCATATGTAAGGTCGTCCTTGTGCCTGGCAAGTACCTCATTCACTTCTGCTCTTAGCCTATCTTGGACATCAATATTCTGTGCCAACTCATACAGAGCAAATGACAATGTAGATGAAGACGTCTCGAACCCAGCCAAGAAGAAGACAAAAGCCTGTGCTGCAACTTCGTCCATAGTGAGACCGGTTAATACTTTTCCATCGTCAGTCTCAATTGGCTTATTGTTCTTAAGATCAACCAAAATACTCATAAAGTCGTTACGTTTGATGTGGTTCTTCTCGCGATATTCGACGGTTTCGTGTACGGCTTTCATAAAGAACTCATTTACATCATCGGGGGTAAATTTCATTCTTAATTTGCGGGCTAGATTTGGACAGCTTAACATGAAAAACATGATCAATGGATGATATCTTAATTCTTCAAAAACTTTCCGGCCATATACTCGGAATTGTGCCTTCGGATCGGTTAAGCTGTTACACTCAATTCCGAACGCACATGTACCAATCACATCTGTGGTGTATCTTGCACTTTTATCCTTGATTTCAATGATTGGACTGTTGTCAACAAAATCACCAAACACTTTAGCAAAACGATGACCAACTTCAACTACTGTCGGGAACATGAACTTCATTTTACCGGATGAGAATGTAGGTGACAGTTTGTTTCGTAAACTGCGCCATTTTCCGCCTTCAATAGCAAATAGGTGTGCACTAAGTGGATCGTCTCTTTCATTGAAGAATACCCCACGGTCTACAAAATTATTGAAGTCCTTCACGAGAATCTTCTTTATGAGGTCTGGATCGGTAGCTAGTACCGCCGGTTTGAGGAAGAAATAAATACCACAGAAGGGCCCTGTCTTCTTGTACTTTGTATAGATATCACGAATTGCTTCTGCTTGGTGACGAGTTCGGGTAACACCCTTCATATTGCCGAAGAATAGAGTTGGTTCATCGTGAGGAATTCCACGCTTCTTCCAGTAGTTCATGGAACTACGAATGTAGTATACGAGGGCTGACGTAACAGCAATTAATAAATACAACAGCGATGTTGATAGTTCCATTGTCGAAATCACTACCGGACTGGCCTCGGTTGTGCGTTTTCCTTGTTTTTATAAAATATCATTGACCTCGAAATACAATATTTGGATCCCGTAATCTATTCTTGTTGAACATTGCTGATAGCTACTCATAGATTAGATGACTGGGAACTTTAGTTTGGCGATCATTACCACGTTATCGCGTACTGCTGAACATATTTCTTTATCAGTTATTTGTGTAATTGGCAATTCACTTCTATGTATTCGGTAAAGAGTGGAGTGTTGCGATATTTCCATAGGTAATACCTTAAGAATACGCTTACGGATGATCGAGAGATCCTCAGATCTTGAAAACCTCTTGGAATCGATAGATTGCATTTGTTCACTTATCGACTAGCGTATAGCTGCAACATTCCCTTTATTTCTGGCTATCTCATTGGCACGGCAACATTATGAAGTGAATAAGTGAATTCCAATATTCTCACTTTACTTATGAACATTGGAGTTGACGCACGCCAGTTTCGTCCTCGGTGAAGACACCAACGCCTGTGTCCTAGATCGGTTTCTGAAACTAAAGACCTGACTGCATTCATTTTCTAGCTCACATTTCAGCTGAAACCAATCCTGGGCACAGAGAAGGTCGGTTTCATATTTTCATGGCGACAGGAGTTCGTATCAAAAGACAGTCGACGCGCAAGGTGTTTGAGTATGTTGCTCATGATATAAATGTCAAGGGGAGGGAGATTTATCAGTGCGTGTGGAGCAGAGTCATGCGTGAAGTCTGATAAAGCAGCTGTGACATATTTCCCTGTAAGCTTGTTCTACCCGAAAGCAGACACTTAACATATGTGTCTGTGTCTGGTG
This sequence comes from Volucella zonaria, assembly GCA_963966105.1. Taxonomy (NCBI): domain Eukaryota; kingdom Metazoa; phylum Arthropoda; class Insecta; order Diptera; family Syrphidae; genus Volucella; species Volucella zonaria. The sequence goes on along the minus strand of OZ014531.1, from coordinate 59,898,016 downwards.
TGCAAAGTGTGTTAAGTCATAAATTTGGATAAGCAGCGATTTTTCTTATATAGGATGAAAAAAACTAAAACTTTGCTTGTGCAACTATTATTTAGTCTTATTTCATCCCTAACTATACCTTCGAAAAGATCAGTTTTGTGGAATGCAAAACGTGTCACAACTCAGGTATGCGAGTAAAGTGTGTTAAGTCATTAGGCCCCGTAAGAGTGTCTCCAATCTATTAACTGGCGGATTTAGGGTTAGCAGCAACGAAAGCCCTAAGCGTATTCAATTAATAGTGGGTCTCAATATTTAGTTGTCGTTTAGTTTCAGTGATTATAGCTTCGGTGCTCACACTCTTTGTGTTCGTCTCTGTTTGCATTGTGACTCTTCCACGTTTAATTTTTAGCCATTGTTATTGTACTTAGGCAGAGATCCAAAATGTTCGTGCAGTTAACGAAGCAATAGTATCTGGAAAACCCATTGCAACAATTCGACGAGATCTTCACACGTAAGAACAACTTACGCCTTTTTTTGCGATTCCTTTCAGCAATTTTATTTTTATTGTATTATTTCGTTTATTTATTTTTGTTTAATTATTTATTTTTAATACTTTTGTAGTTCAGTATTATTGTGATAAAGCCATATAGGTTTGTTATTATGAGCACCTGTACTATGTTCATAAAACGTTATTTCTGTGAATTTTTTTTTTCAGGTACAAGTCTGCCTCCAGATATTCCTTCTGAATTGGCAAGCCTAATGAACTTTCCATCTGACTCTGCGGGTCTACTAGTAAGACATTGTGCATATCGCATGATAATGGTAAGCAATTACTCGTTGAGAACACATTAATGCACAGAGTCTTATGAATAAGTTCGATGAGTTCAAAATTATATTTGAGAACAGTTTAATTGACATTATATGCGTGTCCGAAACCTGGCTTCATCCTAATTTGAATAGTAATTTGTTTTCTCTAAAAGGTTTTAAAAAACCTTACCGGGCTGATCGAACTCACACAATTGGAGGTGGCGTTGCTATTTACGTTAGAAAATATATCAGGTCCAGTCACGTTAAGTGTTCGGATGGCGCTGAATTTTCGGACCACTATTTTATTGGAATACTTGATGGCGAAAATAAATGTATTCTCGGAACTTTTTATATGCCTCCTCATATCGCGAGTTCTCGTGTTATTTCCCCAATTGTGGAAGAAATATCCCACCTTGCACCAAAGTTCATTCTTTGTGGAGATTTAAACATAAATATTCTTACTTCATCTTCTAAATCATTTAAAACATCAATGGACTCTCTTGGGCTCTATTTTCTAAACGTCACTAATCCTACCCACTTTAAGCCTAACTGTGTTCCGTCTTTATTAGATGTGTTTCTTGCAAGTGATGAAAATTCTGTTAAGTGTTTTGGTCAATTATCTGTCCCCGTCTTCTTGTATCATGATCTTATCTTTGCTACCTTCGATTTCCATGTTCATAAAAACTCGTCCCAGTCTATCGAATATCGTGACTTCCGCAATGTAAATGTTGAAAGACTTTTTAGTGATTGTTTGTCTATTGATTGGAGTTCAATCTATTTGACATCAGATGTTAATAAACAAACTGACTTCTTGACTGCCACAATTGACTACTTATTTAATAAACATGTTCCCATTAAGACTCGAGTTTTAAAGTCACAGAGTTATCCTTGGCTTTCCTATGACATTCTTAATGCTATGAAAAGGAGAGACGTCTCGTTCCGTCGTTGGAAACGTTTTGGGTGTGCGGAAATGTTTAGTGACTTTAAAGCATTCCGTAACCTTGTTACTAAGCTTATTCGATCCGCTAAACTTAGTTATTATAATGACAGATTTAATTGTGATCGTTCCTCAAAATTTTTGTGGAAAGAAGTTCGCAATATCGGACTGAATAAGACAAGTATCTCAGTTTCGGACGACAATATAAATCTAGACGAGTTGAACCTTAAGTTCTCTACACAGATTTCACCTCATACCACCAAATGCTTTTTCCCTGGCCGCAGTTGACATGTACTGCGTAGGAGACGCAGTCTTTTCAATTAAATGCAAGTCTGTTGGACTTGATAATATTCACCCAGACTTTATAAAAATGTTGCTTCCTCTTTTACTTCCCTACATTACCCATATATTTAACACTATCATTATGACATCTACTTACCCCTGTGCATGGAAAAAATCCAAAATCATCCCAATCCCAAAAAAAGGGACAAATTCTGAATATAGACCAATAGCTATCCTTCCCTTTTTATCTAAAGTTTTTGAATGTATTATAAGCAACCAGATTAAACAATTTATAAAATACAAACAGCTCCTTAATCCCCTCCAGTTAGGTTTCCGGTCGGGACACAGTTGCACGTCAGCATTATTAAAAGTTTGCGAAGACATAAGACAGGCAATTGATGCCAATTATACTACTGTGATAACACAACTTGACTTTTCCAAAGCATTTGATTGTGTTAACCCTGAAATACTCTGTGATAAACTAGCGACATTTTTTTAACTTCTCTGACACTTCTATTAAACTTATTTATTCATACTTCCTTTCTTCATTTCTTCCCGTTAATAATGGTGTTCCTCAAGGATCTATTGTTGGTCCATTACTGTTTTCCTTGTTCATTAATGACCTACCTTTTCATTTATCTCATTGTCGATTCCATATATATGCTGACGATGTTCAATTATACATTAGTTTTCGTATTGGCATGGTTGAGGACGCAATAGCAAAAATGAATGACGATCTACAATCTATCTTTGAGTGGACTGCACGTAATGGCCTAACTCTGAATCCCATCAAAACAAAAGCGATGCCAATCGCCAAACATCAACCGAGTTTCTCTGATTTTCCTCCTATCTTTTTAAACTCTTGCCAAGTGGAATATGTCACTCACGCTAAAAATCTTGGAATCATGTTTAACAACAAATTAACGTGGGATTCTCACATAAACACTGTAATAAATAAGGTATATGCTTCGCTACGAGGACTATCTATTACTAAAACAATTTTACCTGTGCAAGTTAAGCTAAAACTAGTTAAAGCTCTAATAATCCCAATCATATCCTATGGATATGAATTGTTTGCCGTTCCTGACTCTCTTACACTTCAAAAACTAAAGGTTGCTTTTAACTCAATTGTTCGGTTTGTATTCAATCGTCGTAGGTTTGATCATATCTCATCGGAAGCTATTCAAATTCTCGGATATAAGTTGGAAGATTTTTTCAAATATCGGTGCTGTTCTCTAGTTTTCAAAATTATTCATAAGAAAGAACCAAACTATCTGTTTAATTTAATTAATTTTTGTTCTACTAATCGCTATATAGTGTTGCAACCTGCCAGATATACCTGTTTAACATCACGCAGGCAATTTTTTATTTATGCTGTCAAGCTATGGAATAATTTACCCAATCATGTGAGGTCTACTATCGAACACAGAAAATTTCATGCAGTCTGCGTTGAACACTTTTCTAATTTGAACTGATTTGTCTTCTTTTTTTTTTTTTTAGTGATTATTAATTTTCCTTGGTTGCGATCTTAACTTATTATTTGTATTATTATCTTTTCTTTTATTTATTTTATATTTACTTAGCTTTAATTAATTGTAATTTTCTTTGTATACTTTTGCACATTGTATGTAATTTAATGTCATTTTATATCCTGTACTAATTATAAGTTAATCTTCATGTACAGAGTTTTATCTGATCAATAAATACAAATACAAAATACAAAATACAAAATACAAAAATACAAAATACAAAATACAAACACGTCAGTTATCGTGGAGGGATTGAATGTTGTTTCATCCGACTACAACGAAATAACGCAGATCCGAGTATTAATAATGATGGACTTGAGTTGTATGAAAATCTTTCTGATACTATTCGTGACCCTGATTATGTCGATGAACCTTCGCCGATTTCTACTGAAACCGATAAGACTCCTTGCCACGAAAATATTGTAAAACAGTTGAAAATGAGAATGTTAATGAAATGCAGTGAAAATATTCCTAACTGTCCCCAAGAGTTGTTGTTGATTAGAAGAGGTAAGCCGAGGGTCCGAAGTATATAAGGCGACAGTACGCGGTTACAGAAACGGAATTGAGGGAAAGGTTACTCTACAAGTTCCATAAAGCCAGTTCCACTGCGATCCAAAATACCTTTACAAAAATGCCGTAGTTGTTGTAAAAAAAGCAGTGAAGAAGAGAGAAACCAATTATTTGCCGACTATGGGCATGGAGAGCTTTAATAGAAGACTAGGTTACTTGTCTGGCCTCATTGAACTCACCGACAAAAAAACGCATCGACCTAGATCATAAGGATCATAACTGCAAACTATTTCGTAGAGGTAAGTGGGAAGAGGACGATATTCTGTAAAACATGCTTCTGACGCGTCTTTGGAGAATTAATTCAAAATAAAAAAGCTTCCGCTCCTCCTGAGATCTTGCAGTTGGATCAGCGCGGCCACCACTCACCCAAAAATAAACGACCTCAACGAGATTTCATCCTCCTAAAAGTATTTCCAAATTTCTTGCCTTCTTACGAAAGCCACTACTCGAGAAGAGATTCTGGTAAAAGGTTTTTACCCTCTCACTATACTCTAACATCTATATATTGGGTACTCGAATATAAATATACTCGTCCGGTTTTTTTTTCAAAATTTGAACGTTTATTTAAGAAAAACATGTATTATTCAAAGTATTGCCCATCTGAAGCTATTACTTTCTCCCATCCTTGTGGCAATTTGTGGATCCCATCCCAAAAGAACTGCGCCGGCTTGGCAGCCAAGAATGAATCAAGCCAATTTTTGATATTCTGCTCTGATGTGAACCGTGTATTTCAGTGAGGGCCTTCTGCATCGACCGGAACAAATGGTAGTCAGAAGGGGCAAGGTCTGGGCTATAAGGCGGGTGGGGTAAGACTTCCCATCCACTGTTTTCCAAATAGTTCTTAACCGGAATAGCAACGTGGGGCCGAGCGTTGTCATGATGGAAAATTATTGCCTCGTGTCTGGTCGCATATTCCCGGCGTTTTTCGGCCACTGCTCTCTTCAAACGGATTAATTGTGTTCGGTAGCGTTGTCCATTGATGGTTTCACCCGGTTTTAGCAGCTCATAATACAGCACACCCATCTGATCCCACCAAATACAGAGCATTACCTCCGCGACATGGATATTCGGCTTTGCAGTTAATTTGGCTGATTGGCCGGGTTTCGCATATGATTTTTTGCGCTTGGGGTTGTCGTAATGGATCCATTTTTCATCACCAGTAACAATCCGATGCAAAAATTACTTCCTTTTGTGGCGTTCCAGCAGCATTTCGGACATGCAAAACCGCCTTTCGACGTCTCTCGGCTTGAGTTCATGTGGAACCCAATTTCCTTGCTTTTGAATATGTCCAGCTGCTTTTAAACGTTTTAAAATGGCTTCTTGTGTTTGGCAACAATCTTCATAGAGTAATGCTTCCAGTTCTTCATCTTCAAACTTTTTTGGCTGCCCAGGACGTTCATCGTCTTCCAAGCCAAAATCACCACTTTTAAATCGTGCAAACCACTTTTGGCACGTTCGCTCAGCTAGCGCATGTTCACCATAAACTTCCACCAAAATACGATGACTTTCGGCAGCAGTTTTCATCATGAAGAAGAATTCCCCGCAAAAACACTTTTTCAGGCACAAAGTTCGACATATTTGAGTGAAAAAAAATTATTGTTGTTTACGCTTCCAATGAATGACATATACTGAAATGACGTACAATGACAGTAGATTTCCAGTTTAGTTTAGTTTTAAACGCATTTTATTTTCTAATTCATTAACTCTTACATACAAACAAAAAATGCTTAAATGCTAGCTTAAAATTACTTAACAAAGTTATACTAACTTACTGGCCCCACACAGGCACTCTAAGCTACTCTAAACTCTTATATATATGTCTTTCGACTTTGTTTACATTTTATACTTATATATACTTATTTTCTATGCTTAAGGCTAAGAAAAGAATTTAACAAAAAACTTAGCATATGGAAGTAGATTTCCAACGCATGTTCCAATGGAATAATACAAGTTACGCCATCTCTTACAAACCGCACGACAGCAAGTTATAGACCCAATACCATATATCGAGACACACAAAGTTGATACTTGCGAATCCTGCGATAAGTTAGCGAAGTTGATTAAGAGCAATGTTGATAGTGGGACTGATGACATAAAAAAACAACTTAAGAACCATCATTTGTCTGCAGAAAAAGTTTATAATACCAAGATGAATGATAAAAGTAAGTTAAAGTGCTATCCCAACTTAAAACCTGTTTGTTTTGATTTGCAACAATGCCTTCCAACACCTTATCTGAAGAATTCCGTGTCATTCTACAAAAAGCAGCTATGGACGCGTGATCTCACTGTGCATGACTATGACACGGACCATGCTTATTGTTTTTTGTGTGGCATGAAGGTATCTGGACAGCAACGTTAGGCATTTAGTACTGTACTCGGAACCCTGCGGTGGCCAGAACCGGAACAGTCACATTGCTGCAATGTTTATGCTAGCCGTCAGAAACATTGGATAGGATGGATCACAAATTTGTATTGCCTGATCACTCTCACACGGAGGCAGACTCAGACCATGCCCTTATCAAAAAGAAGAAGACACCAATGGGGGGTATAGACAAGCTGGCTCAAAAAAAACCGTTTGAGGTCAAAGAAATGGAACTTAGTGGGTTCTTAGATTTTGCGGGTTCGCTCAAGTTTGTACTTCGGAAAAAGATGAAAATAAGAACGATGTAAATTGGTTTGACATAAAATGGGTGAGATATGAAAAAAAACAACATAGGCACTGTATTGTTTAAAAACTCATTGAACGAAGATGACAGCTTTGGGTCACTTAACTTTCTACGAAAATGGCATTCGCAAAGCATCCATTTTCACCCGAATAAGAAGTACAGTCAACCTAATCCGATTTCAAAAGAAAAGAAGAAGGGCTTGCTCGAATTGCTTCAATTCCTGCCACGTGATTTTCACCAGTTTTACAAAAATTTTAAGACATTGGCAACTTCAACCACCGAACCCGAGGAAATACAGTTTCTTGAAAATTGAATGCTTAAATTATGTGAGGGAAGAAAAATGTTTGTTGTTGTCAATACATTTGTGCTTCAATATTATGAATAAAATAAAGCGTTCAAGTCAAAAAAAGCATTTACCTCACTGAAAAACCAACAAGTCGTGTTGAACGATCATCTGTGGGATGCGCGCTGAGCTAGATTGTCCGTTTAAAATTGCAGCCTATAGCGCAATCTGGGGTTGAAAGGGAAATGAGATCATAAAAAGAACAGTATTCAGATAGATCAAAGCCAAAATAGGCGTCAAACTTGTGTGAAAGATTTGGCTCGTATCAAAAATTGAACGGTGTTTCCTGAAAAATGTCCTTCTCCTGACTTAAAACACTTTGTGCACCAGACCCAGGATTGGTCTATCCATAGCCATAGTGTATATCCAAAGGACTTTCTTCGTTAGCAAAAATCATGCTTATTCCAAAGAAATTTAATACTTAGGGTAAGATTCAAATACGGACGGCAGTGCCTTTAAGCACTTTATGAGTCAGACCAGTAGGCTCCCTCCTTCTATTGAATGACCAGATAAGAACCACAGGAAAAAAGTTTAAATACAAAATTGATTCTGGCTTAATTTTGACTCTACCTTCATACCATTATGTGTGGAATAGCATATCAATCAAATGGCCGCCCCGGCTTCGCTGACAGTGCTTAAAGCGATCGGTCCAATTTTTGATTACTCGTTCCAATATGTGCGGCCTTTTTCCGGTAATAGCGTGTCGAATGTTGACCACGAGCTCGTTCAAAGTGGTTGGCTGATTGGAGAAAATAATTTGCTGCTGTCAAATTGCATCATTGCGGTGGCCCGCCGTGAGATGACCCTGTCGCCAAATTTCTCAGTCACAACTTCGAACGTTGCGTCGCTTTTATGGCATGTAGCTCCATCTTGTTGGAACCACAGCTCGGATATATCAACGTTATCGAGCTCTAACCAAAGAAAGTCGGTTAACATCGCTCTATATCTAAGAAAGAAATAAGGTCCGGTGATGCTGCCGCGCCATAAACCGCACCAAACAGTCAAACTTTGTGGATGCATTGATGCATTGACACTTGTGGATTGTGTTCGCTCCAAAAACAGTAACTTTGCTTGTTGACATTGTCGCTGAGTTAAAAATGGCCCTCGTCCGAGAAGATGATTTTTGGCCAAAATCCGGATCTCCGGCCAACAGTTCTAGCGCCCAATTAGCGAACTAACGGCGTTGTCTATGGTCGTCCGGATTCAATTCTTACGTCAGCACAATCTTATACGGATGTAGGTCCAAATCCAAACGCAAAATAAGCCGGGTTGACTCTCTGGCGATGTCCAATTCAGCTGATCGGCACCAAATCGGCACTTCTGGGTGTTTTTCGATACTGGCCGCCACGGCGGCAATATTTTCATTTTTTCGGATCAATTTCTGTCTGGTTGGTGGTTTAAGAGCTAAAAGAGTGTACTCACGCTCAAACTTTTCCACGGTGCAAACTTACCCAGCAAGAAGATGACAACGAACAGGTGGGTGAGTTAGTTTTACCGCGGAAATCATGGACAGATAAAATGGAATAAAGCTCCTGCCTCAAATCCAGTAAGGCAGGTAGGCGATGTGCTAGAAACATAAACACTCAACTCCAGGTACTAAAGGGGAAGCCAGAAATGTGAAAGAACCAGGTGAGATACGGAGGTTATCGTACAGGCAATTGGCAATTTGCAAGACCATTTCTGAGAGTAAAACGATCACTGAATTTCGTCTTTAATAAAAGCAGATTGTGCCACGCGCTGCGCAGCAAGTTAAAGTTACATATCTTCCAAGCCCTCTACATCCAATTTACCTAAAAACACAGGGAGATTAGTTAATATGGAGCTAGACGGCATACTCCATTAATTGTAACCGATTCGCCTGCATCGTCTTAGAAGAAATCAGGCTGAATGACACCTCCGGCACAGTCAATTTCTTCGTATACACAATGGCTATTGTTGGAACAGGCCTGTTGGTTTCATCAAATGTGTCACGTAGATGGAAATTCGAATCTTTTTCCATCTTCAGATGATCCCAATTACCGACACTTAGACGTGCACGATAGTCATTTAGTTTCAGATCGTTAGTCAATATAGCTGAAACTTTTCGCAAGATATGCCACAGAGACGTTCGGAAGATGAACAGCTTTTATGGACGGTGCGGAATCAATTGATTACTGTCTTGACTCACCAACTCACATACTCACACGCTGTCTCATTGGCATGGCAAGATAATGGAATTAATGAGTCGATTCGAATATTTTCAATAAACAATCACTTGGTCCGTCTTTGAGACAATTACGAGTATGCGTAGAAACGCATACCTTTCCATGATTACTTGGTAGATAATCTAAAACACAAAAGTGCTTTCGTTTAGAGCAATTCTATCATCTGATAGACCCTTCACTTTATAGCCTTTTTCAAATTAAAAAAATCCAACACAAACTAAACAGCAAGAATGGATGCAATTTATTAGATCCATTATCTCACATAACCTCCCAGTACAATAAAAAAATAAATCTAAAACCTTTCCACTTTGAGATAAATCCCGCTCTTAGTCAGTAAAAGTGATCTTCGAAGATCGAACTGGAGAGGTATCCGTGTCTTCTCACAAGTGCTGAATTTAAAATTCTTAATGAGAAGTGCTAATCCAATTTTGGTTTGCATTTTGCCAAACCTAAGTCCTATGCAGTTTCGGGGACCTTCACCAAAGGGCAACCAAGCTGTAGATTGTCTCTTTTGTCCTTCCTCTAACGTAAACCTTTCTGGGTCGAATTTCTTTGGATTGGGATATATATCTGGATCATAGTGAATCGCTTCTATTGGGATGAACACTAGAGTTCCCTTTTCGATTTTGTACCTTGGACTACCGGTATCATAGTCTTCTGTTGCAACACGTTGAAGGGAAGTAACAATGGAGTACATCCTCAGAGTTTCTACAAAAGAGAACAACTTATATCTTAACAGGTAAGTCTGTTTTTTTGAAACAAAGTACTTACCATCGATAACTTGAGTCATGTAATTCATTTCACCTATGCCTTCATATGTCAGCTCGCCCTTATGTTTTGCACATACATCATTCACTTCAGCTCTAAGCCTATCCTGGACATCGATATTTAGTGCCAACTCATACAGAGCATATGACAAAGTAGATGATGATGTCTCGAAGCCAGCCAAGTAGAAGATAAAAGCCTGTGCTGCAACTTCGTCCATAGTGAGACCGGTTAATACTTTTCCATCGTCAGTATCAATTGGTTTATTGTTCTTAAGATCAATCAAAATACTCATAAAGTCGTTACGTTTGATGTCGTTTTTCTCACGATAGTCAACAGTCTTCCTTACGGCGTCCATGAAGAACTCATTCACATCTTGTGGTACAATTTTAAGTCCCAATCTACGCGCTAGACTAGGACAGCTTGGCATAAGTTTCATTATTAATGGATGGTACCGTTGTTTCGCAAAGGCCATTCGACCATACACCCGAAATTCTGCATTAGGATCAATCAAGCTGTTACACTCAATTCCAAAGGAACATGTACCGATCACATCGGTGGTGTATCTTGCACAAATTTCCTTGATTTCAATGACTGAACCTTTGTCAACAAACTCACCAAACACCTCAGCGAATCGGTGACCCACCTCGACAACTGTCGGGAACATAAACTTCATTTTACCCGTCGAGAAGGTAGGTGACAATTTGCTGCGTAATTTTCGCCATTTTCCACCATCAACCGCAAGCAGATGAGCACTAAGTGGGTCGTCTTTCTCGTTGTAATAAATACCACGATCTTCAAAGCTGTTAAAGTCCTTGACGAGAACCTTTTTTATCAACTCCTGATCTAGAACAAGAACTGCCGGGTGGAGGAACAAATAAATGCCACAAAAGGGGCCGGTCCCTTTGTATTTTGAGTAAATCGCACGAAATATCTCAGATTGGTGAAGAGTTCTGGTGACACCTTTCATGTTGCCGAAGAATAGATTGGGTTCATCGTGAGGAATTCCACGCTTCTTCCAGTAATTCATTCGACTGCGGATGTAGTAGACAATTGCTGATAAGACAGCGATCAGACTGTATAACACCGATGTTGATAGATCCATTTTGGATGTGACTTTCAGACTAACTCCTTTCATCTTACTCTCATGGTTTTATGGAAAAGATATTAAAGTTTTCAGCATGTACGTAGATCTAGTAATTAAATTGTGCTGATTGTATCCAAAAAGATATGGCTGGCAAATATTTTCGAATGTAGTTAACCCCTGTTTTAGCTGCTTATCAGCGTCAGTTAAGATTTCGTTCCACATAAGCTGTGTGGCTCTAGTTAGATCAACAGATATTATCACACTAGTAAAAGAGTCAGCGATAGTATTTTTTTCACCCAGATTTGTTGAATCTGATAAAGACTTGAACGGGCAGATGAACTTGACTTACGACTTACTTACAGCAAATGCGGAATTGTCGTCCAAAATTTTGTTCTTTTTCGAAGTATGTGGTCACCGCATGGAAGTTCCTTTCCTTTGTTCATAACATTGAACTTTGTAACATTGGCAGAACCATTGTGCTATTGTGCAACACTAATCCTCGCCATTTTACTTTCTTTGGCTAGTGGACGACCTCAAGTGATGAATCATTTAACCTGGTACTGGGCACCCACGGCCCTATTCACAGCCAGTAACAACCCCAGCAGGACTTCTCCATACAGTCTGATTATAAGCGATAAGCTGCTCTGGGCGATGCATAGCTTCAAACTGTATAAGTCTGCTGGACCGGATGGTATAGTAGCTGCCGATCTACAAAGGTCCTCAGATATTATCTTGCCGGTGCTAGAGAATATCATGAACCGCTGCGTAGAAATGAACCACATCCCCTTGTTATGGAGAGAAGTTAATGTAGTTTACGAGTACATTCCCAAACCCGGAAAATATTCTCATGTTGTCCCAAAGGACCTCAGACTTATAACACTATCATTCTTCCTTCTAAAAACTCTAGGACGACCGATTTATATTCGCATACGATCTAAAATTGATTTACGACCGTTATCTAGGGCTCACCATGCCTGCTGCAAAGGAAAGTCAGTGGAACCGCCTTTAAAAGTAGATGACTCACTTGGGGAGTTGATCAGTCTTATGCTAAATAGCAGGATAACCAACTCCAAACTGGCCAAAAGCTTTATGCCAAGCAGAAACAACTACTTAGACGGACACTACCGTGTGGAAAAACACCTGACAGCCATGGGCATAGCACAAAACACTCCATACAGATTGTGCAACGAGGACACGGAAACAGCAGAACACATACTATATGACTGCAATGGCTTAATCCAAAAATGTCAAGGTTACCTAGGTAAATTCTAGCTCGAAGGGGCGGACATAGCTGCCAGCTCACCTAAAGACTTAGCCACCTTTCTCACAAATTGCGGTATCAAATTACTTACTTACTTAGGTTAGGTTAGGTTAAACAGGGGTGTGATGGATATGCCATCACACAGAGACTAGGCACCAAAACGGGCCCATCGCGGTCCCTGTGGAACCAATTGAATTTGTCTTCAAATGGCACAAACCTAAACACTCGCCCTGGTGAAACACCCAATTTTCTTGCAAAAGCCAAGAAGGCCTTTGAACTTCGTGCCGTCTATTTCCCCTAGGTTTTCGAAAAAGTATTTCCCAAAAATTTTTTTCGACTACGCGATATTGCCTCGCATTCACACAGTATGTGTTTTAAGTTCTCAACAGCTTGCAGACCACCTCAGAATCTGCAAATATCCGTATCTGACAATTTAAGTCTTTTTACTTGTTGTCGCAGTCAGGCAGTGTCCTGTCAGAATTCCTATTACTGTCCTAAACTTATCCCTGTTTAATTTTATTAACTTCCTAGATCGTTTCCCCTCAAAAAGTGACCGCCTTGGATACCCTAAGTCCTTCAAGACTTGACCACCTTAGGTTGGCAGTCTTTGTGATTTTTTGCTAGATAGTGCCCTTCACAATGCAAAGGGGTGGTTTGACATTAGCAACCTCACTATTGTCGAGAAGCTCATTTTTTCTTGCAAGCTCGTCCGCTTGTTCATTTCTGGACCAGGTCGATGTGGCTGTACAGCTCGTCGTTCATCGTTGAATCGTCTCCTCCAGAACCCGTCAACGCATACGGGACCAAATATCTTACCAAGAATTTTTCACTTAAAACGACCAAGGATATCTTCATCAGCTTTAGAAATGGTCCATGCTTCGGAACCTTAGAGCAGAACTGAGATTACAGGGGCCTTATATAGAGTTTCCTCGGTGCTTCGGGAGAGGACCTTACTACACAATTGCCTTTTCAGCCCAAACAAACAGCGATTGGTAAGCGTTAATGTTCGTTTGATTTCTGAGGAGATGTCCTTTTCAGATGTGATAGCAGAGCCAAGGAAAACAAAGTCCCTTACAACCTCACAGTTGTAGCTGCCGATTGTGACTCCAGTGCCAGCTCGCTCTGTTCTACAAATAATATCAACATCGTCGGCGTATGCTAGTTTCCAGACTCACGTCCCTGCTCTTCGGCTGTAGAACGGGAACGGCAGCGTATGTTAAGCTCATTAAATTCTGATATTAACAGCATAACCAATTGGGGAACTATCAACAGAGTGGAATTTAATTCTTCCAAAACACAATGCTGTCTACTGTCGTTAAAGCGAAATTTAATCACCCAGCCGTTATCCATGGATCCATATCCATTCTCGGTATGTGCATCAATGACAACTTACGTTGGAATGACCACATATTCGATGTCGCCAAAAATGCTGCGAAATGTCTGGGTTTCCTCAAACGATGTAAGAAATACTTTTCTCCTCTGATCTGGCCTCAATATATAAGACATTCATACGCCCAAAATTGGAGTACAATGCTCATACCTGACCAGGTGCGGCTAAAACATCGCTGCATCTGCTAGACCGGATACAAAACCGTCCGATAAAATTCATAGCTGATACCAATATCACTCAGTCACTGGACACCCTCGAACACCGACGAAATGTCTCTTCGAAATGTCTCACTCCATAGAAATCGCCAGTAGAAATCCGCCCCTTCAAACCTTTAACCGTAACACTCGTCTCGCTAGGAACGCCCATCACCATCGTATACTCTCAAGCCCACTTTCGGGCGTACTCGAAAATATCGTGATTCGTTCCTAAGCCGAACAACTCGGAATTCCCTGCCGAGCTCTCTATTTCCTAGTCATTATAACATTCAGACATTTAAAACCAACGTACATCGGTACCTATCCTCCTTTCCTCCCTAAATTTACTTCGCCCGCGCTGAGTGCAAACATTTTAAGGGTAGGTACCTTAACCCCTTAAAAAAAAAATTGGACAGACTTTTGAAAAATCGTGCCTCGCTTGTGAGTTTTGCAAAATTCTTTCAAGTATTATGTTGAAGAATTCACATGACGGCGCAGGCGCCTTGCCTAAACCCTTTTTAGACATCAAAGGTTTCTGTTAAGTCGTTACCGACTTTGATGCAGCAGCGAGCTTTCTCTGTCGTCATCCTACACTAGCGGACGAATTTGGTAGGGATGCCATAACTAGATATGGCTCTGTAGAAGCTATCATATGCGGCTTTAAAATCGATCAAAAGATGGGAAGTATCGATCTGAACTCCTTGGATTTTCTCCAGGATCTGCCGTAGTGTGAATATTTGGTCAATTATGGACTTACCGGGACTAAAACCGCACTAATAGGATCCAATCAGATCGTTGAGAAATGGTTTTAGGCGCTCGCACAATATTGCAGGCAAGATCTTATGTGCGATATTTAGGAGACTGATACCTCAATAGTTGGGGCAATTTAGAGGGTCTCCTTTCTTGTGAACCGGGCAAACGATGCTGAGGTTCCATTCATCAGACATACATTCATATCTGACCAAACCTTGGAAATAATTTGATGTATGATCTCTACCAGGTCAGCTCCTGCTGCCTTAAATAGTTCGGAGGGTAAGCCGTTCGGCCCGGCAGCCTTGTTCGACTTGAGTTTAGATATTGCTATCCTCCCCTAGTTTTGGTCAGGTGGACGGATTTCTTGACATGCATCGTCAATATTGAATGATGCACACTGCCTGACAGCGCAATTTATCTTGTCTTCGCCGTTTAGTAGTCTGCAGAAATGGGTTTTCCATATCCTCAGCATCGACTGTGACTCTACTAGAAGGATTCCTTGTTCATCTGGCACGTTCTTTTAGCTTTTTGGTAAAACTTCCGAACATTATTCCATCATAGATGAGCTCTAAATCTAGGATATCACAATAGGCCCATTTGTGGCCGCAGTGATCTGAAATTCATTATGCCACCTCAAGCTTCTATTCTTTATGCCTTATCTCTCTGTAATCTGTTCTTCTCGTTCTCTTATCAAATTTCTGTAATTTCTCTTATATTTATTTTGTAAAAGCTGTTATAACTTAAATATAAACAGAGATGCTATGAATTAAATAAATAAATAAATAAATACTAAATTTCGTTAAGACCGTCTCCGGGATTTGGATCTTGTATGGGAGGACCTTTAACATATTTTCCAAAATATCATAACATGCTCTGTTGAATGTTTTAATCCCAGTAGTTAGGCATATAGAAACTAATGTGTCACCAATCACTAAAACAAGAAACAACACCAAAACAAAGAATTTTTCCTATTTAATCCTTAAACTCAATGGTATACCTGAGCACACATGTATAGGAGATTTCATTTTGCTACTAAGCCCGGTCAACCCTCAGATAAATTCCACCCGTAGTCTGTAGTATTTGCTGGGCTATATCGAACTGAAGTGGGATTTGAGTTTTCTCACAAATACTGAATTTGAAGTTCTTAATTAGAAGGGAAAGTCCAATTTTAGTTTGCATCTGGCCAAATCTCAAGCCGATACAATTTCTGGGTCCGTCTCCAAATGGCAACCAAGTGATTGAGTCTCTCTTTTGTTTCTCCTCCGGACTGAAACGTTCTGGATCGAATTTCTTTGGATTGGGATAAATATCTGGATCAAAGTGAATGGCCTCAGTTGGGATAATGACAAGAGTTCCTTTTTCGATTTTATACTTGGGATCACCTGTATCGTAGTCTTCCATGACAATCCGTTGAAGGGTTGTTATAATTGAGTACATTCGAAGAGTCTCTGAAATTAAATTAGGAAAATGCACGTTTCATGAAAATCGTTTTAAATTGGGTGAGTGTACAGAGCTTACCATTGATAACTTGACTCATGTAATTCATTTCTCCAATGGCTTCATATGTTAGATCGTCCTTGTGCCTAGCAAGTACGTCATTCACTTCGGTTCTTAGCCTATCTTGGACGTCGATATTCTGTGCCAACTCATACAGAGCAAATGACAAGGCAGATGATGATGTCTCGAAGCCAGCCACATAGAAGGCAAAAACATGTGCTGCAAGTTCGTCCATGGTGAGACCAGTGTCAATAAGTTTATTGCTTTTTAGATCAATCAAAATACTCATAAAGTCGTTGCGTTTAATGTTGTGCTTCTCACGATAATCGACAATGTTGTGTACGGCATTCATAAAGAACTCACTTACATCATCGGGAGTAGATTTCATTTTCAATTTGTTGGCTAAATTTGGAGAGCTAAATATGAAACTCATGATCAAAGGATGATGTCTTGGTGTTTGAACAAATTTCCGACCATACAGCAGGAATTGCGCATTCGGATCAATCAAGCTGTTACACTCAATTCCAAAGACACATGAACCGATCACATCTGTGGTGTATCTTGCACTTGTTTCCTTAATATCAATGATTGAACCTTTGTCAACAAAATCACCAAAGACTTTAGCAAAACGATGACCAACTTCAACTACTGTCGGGAACATGAACTTCATTTTACCGGGTGAGAATGTAGGTGACAGTTTGTTGCGTAAACTGCGCCATTTTGCGCCTTCAATTGCAAACAGGTGTGCACTGAGTGGATCGTCATTTTCATTGAAGAAGACCCCACGATTTACAAAATTATTGAAGTCCTTCACGAGAATCTTCTTTATCAGCTCTAGATTGGTAGCCAGTACCGCCGGTCTGAGGAAGAGATAGATACCACAGAAGGGGCCCGTCTTCTTGTACTTGGTATAGATCTCACGAAATGCATCAGTTTGGTGACGAGTACGCGTAACACCCTTCATATTGCCGAAGAATAGGGTTGGTTTATCATGCGGAATTCCACGCGTTTTCCAGTATTTCATGCGGCTACGGACGTAGAAAACTAGTGCTGACGTAACAGCAATTAGAAAATATAACACCGATGTTAATAGGTGCATTGTGGAAATCACTCCCGGACTGGCCTCGATTGGTCTTTTCACTTGCTTTTATAGAAAGTAACTGACCTCAAAAAATGCCTATTCCGTGATCTATTCGCATTAAACTCGTAGAATACAGGACCGTCAATTTTAGTTTGGCGATCGCGTGCTGCTGAACCAATTTGATCACTACTTAGATGCTTATCTGGCTAACCGATAATGTAAACAATAGACTGAGCCGATGTTGTTACTTAAAAAAAAGAAAAAATGTTTACATCAAGCTCTCCCAATAGGGCTAGCTTTCAAACATCCACATTCACTACTTTGTGACACATCACCTTGAAGAGCGCTCCCGTGTCATGCAAACCTATAGAAGATTACAATCGACCAAATGAGCTGGCTTTTTTTCGTTCTGTGGTGGAATTTCGTACCACATCTACCACGGATGGAGCAAGGCCAGTAACGCGTCAACGAAAGAGGCAGCTTCGATCTCAGAAGTTTGACCTTCATTTGTTGTACGAAACTTGGACCATTTAACCAAAAGATTCACCCTACGCCAGTATCAGGCATATGTAGCTTTTGGCGGGATTTTACACCTCAGGCTCTTGAATAGCTTGAGGGCAACGTATATTTCTATCGTAAACTGGGCTTGCGAACATTTCCAAAATATCTATTTGTGGAGAGAGCAAATTTAATTGCACAAAAACCAAAGAAAAACGCCGGAGCTTGCACTTTGTATTTTGAGGCCAGATCAGAGGGAGTGAAATATTTCTTACGTCGCTTGAGGAAACCTAGACATTTCGCAGCATTTTTGGCGACATCGAATATGTGGTAATTCCAACGTAAGTTGTCATTGACGCACAAACCGAGAATGGAAAGATTATCGGTTTCGACGATGCAATTGCCATTCATGGATAATGGCCGGGTGTTTAAATTTCGCTTTAATGACAGAAGACAGCATTCTGCTTTGGAAGCATTAAATTCTACTCTGTTGATAGTTGCCCAATTGGTTATTCTGTTAATATCGGAATTTAATGAGCTTAACATACGCTGCCGCTGCCGCTACCGTTCCCGTTCTACAGGTGAAGAGCAGGGACGTGAGTCCGGGAACGAATATGAAAAGCAGAGAGTACTGTCATCTGCAAAGGAATATATTCGATTAGAAGTAGCAGACAAGAGATCATTGATGAAAATTAAAAAGAGTGTCGGAGACAGAACGGACCCCTGGGGCACACTAGCATTTATTTTGTGAATATCAGACTTGAAACCATCCAAGACAACTTGAATTGAACATTCCGAAAGGTAATTTCTAATCCATGCATTTTCGACAAAAGAGCCTGATGCCAAACTCTGTCAAATGCCTTAGAAATATCAATCGCCAGATTGACGTACGCTTTGTTTCCACTTTTGGATGAGACATGCTATCAGACCACCAATGGATCTATAGCTACGAAAACCGTACTCTGGGTCATTGAGAAGTTTTCGTGTTTCGAGATATTTCATGAGCTGACGGTTTATCCGCGTTTCCACGACCTTGGAAAGAAGGGACATAAGTGCAATAGGTCTGTAGGAGAAGAGGGAAGTAGATTCGTCTTTTTTAGGGACGGGCTGGTCAAATGCTGTTTTCCATCTCCTCGAAAATCGTTCTGAAGCTTACGCAGTGGTTTTGCCAGCGAGGAAGAATACCATCTGAACCAGCGGATTTGTGAGTGTTAAGATCTTTAAGAACTCTTGCTACTACACGATTGCGAAAGTGGATTTGTCCTATTGAAGATTCGATGCACTCAAGTGTAGGCACAACCTGGAAGTGTTGAGCTGGTCGTTAAGAGTAGGGCAAGCAGATTGGCCTTGTCCAAAGAGCTGGTAGCTGGAATGTCATTGTTAATGAGCGTTGGGATGGAGGAAGACCAAAAGCTTTTACAACCTTTGGGACATTCTAGTATTTTTTGCCGCAGTTTTTGGCCGTATTGGAATTTCACACGCTTAAGACAGACGTTATAGTCATTCCTGGGTTGTTTGAACTTATTTCGGTTTCCCTATGTCAGCTTGGGCTTTAAGGACCGAAAAAACATTTCTTTAACCCTGACAGCCTCTTTACAGCTCGAGTCACACCATGCCATTTCTTTCGGTCTGATACTCTTAATCCGATATGGGATAAAGGATCTCATCCCAAGGAGAATAATGTCAGAGATCATATTAGCAGCGGCATCGAGAAAACATAACGACCAGTTGAAATTCCTAAAGATCCTTTAAGACCGCTCCAATTGGCTTTCTCGTATTGTCATAGGGTTCTTTTCGGACTCTTTTCTCTAAGTGTGTGGTGGGTGTATGAGAAATTAATGACACAGTGGTCCGACGAGCCTAGAGGGTATAGCACATTGATCTTGTATTTGCCAGGGTGAGAGGTTAAGAACAAGTCTATGGTGTTGGCGGTATGACTATCAATGTTTGGTATTTGCGTGGGCTCATTTACAGGCTGGGTTAAATTATTTTCCGCAGCGAAGATTTCAACAGACCGTCCTTCGAGTCTTGTCTGTCCAGAATGTCGGAGCCACACAAAATTGTGTACATAGAAATCGCCCGTAACGATTATTTCAGTATGAAGATACAGGGATAGAATTCTTTGTATGGAGTCAGACATCGCATCAAACTCTTTTCAGGTCGGGTTGCTGTCCAGTTTGGGGCTTCTCTAAATAAAGCAATAGTGGATAATTGGCTTACCGAGATGGAATTTTAACCACATAAAATTGAATTCCGGATTGGAACAGAGACTACATTGTGATGGAGCTTGGTAAGCTACATCAGTACGCACGTAAATGTCGAGACCGCGATGAGAAAAGAATAGTGGCACTAGTTCGTAGACAGGTAGTTTCAGATCAGAGGGATCTAAGAGGTGTGGGCGGGGATCTACCTGTATATCACTAAGTGACAAAACAGGTGGTCTGTATTCACAGAAGTGAACGTACGCAGAAAAGTGGTTACTTTTTAGCCCGCGTATATTCACAGTATCCACTCTAAATTCCCGAGTCATTTTAAAGAAAGCCAAACACAAAAAACACAAACACCGACGTTACTAAGCGCAGATGTGAAGTACAAATTCGGAGTTGGCTTACCGAATCAAATTGTTGTAGGTGTTATGCCCTTATAGGACACCGCACACCAACAAAATTCATACCCACAGCCCGCTACCTATCCGTTGCTATATACACTCAGTTACTGCACGCGCTGTATGACAATGTAATACAGCAACGGCAGTTACCGAGTGCCAGCAATAGTAAGGCCAAGGTCAGGAAGGTTGAGGTGCCCACACTGTGAATGTCGATTGGGGTTTCACTGCACTCGCGCGTTGTTGTTTTTTTTTTTTTTTGCCCGCAGAGTTTCAAGTAACGAGGTTCGATCAACAAGCCCGCGACTATTTAAAAAAAAGTTTTGTTCCATTTCGTCAAACGTTGCTAAAATTGTTCGATCCCTTTCAAATAATAAGATTTGTCGAGGTCCTTAAAACAGGCGTTTGTTTGCACGACAATTTCACCATCGGAGTTAAATATCCTTCGCCGATTGAATTTTTCAGGTTTGGGAACAAGAAATAGGCACTAGGGACTAAATGTGGAGAAGATGGTTAATTTGTTTGTAATTCGTAGCCTAACTTATGAAACTCCACCATATTAACTACGGATGTAGGTACTCGTACATACCGTGCATTGTCGTGATAGAAGAGCACTTTCATCTTGGGCAAAGGCTGCAGGTTTTCCTTCAAATTGTCGTTAAACTGGTCCAATAAGTTGGAATATTATTTGCGGTTCTTAGTTTTATATTGCGTGCATTCTAAAACATGACACACGTCATGACCTGGTTGGCTGACAGACCCAGCTTTAAGTCCTTTGTGTGCCAGATGAAACCCCCCTATTCGACTGCTGTTTGGTATCTGGTGTATTGTAGTAGATTCATGTTTCACAGGCACAAAATCTCGTCGGGATTACATTGAAGAACCCCATACTCTCGAAATTGTCACATGAAATTCACATTTTTCGATTCTCGCCAATATTCACGCGGTTGTCTGTTTGTCACAGACATCTACTGACATGTTTCCGGTTTGCAAGTTACAACAGTGGAAATCCAAAAGTCACTAATCCACATCCTCGCAAATCTTGTAAAGGTCTTCGGTTTCAATGCATTTCATTTGTTAAAGTGTGATCGTCCCCAATTTAAACTCTACCAGCCCATCAGCACACTGAAAAAATAAGGCGCGCGCAAGCGATACAATAAGTAGATAATCCAAAATTGTGCTGACTAATGCGCATCATGCTGCCTTGGCACATTACCAGCTCCAATCCAAATTAGATTATCTGTTTTGAAAAGTGCAAGCTAATCAGACCTAGTCGTAGTAAACGTCAAGCGCTTGCCGTAAAATGACTGGCTATCAGGTTCTCCCCAGATCTTAATCTTTTGACTCAACCTGCTGAATCACTTTGCCAAATCACAGAAAACGAATAATCACCGAATCAAATGTAGCAGAGTAGCAAAAACCCTCTTCCGCTTGCATCGAACAAAGGCCTTAATAGGTAGGAAAATCGAAAAGCTTACGTTGTATGTATCTAAACATCTGCCATCAGCCAAATTAAGCTTATTTCTCGTCCGACAAGTTAATTTTTGAATTTATAAACAACAAAGTATTTGCCCCATCATGCAGTAGATCTACGTCTGCTAATATATTTAGATTTGAGAGATAGCAGACTAACAAGTTGTTGACGGAGGCACCCATCATGATAGAGGTCTCTTCATTTTGAAAAAAAATAAAGTCTCTGTCATTATCTACGGAGTCCCGACAACAGACTGATGTATGTAGTCGTACATAAGTCATTTATGGCCACACAATTTCTGAAGTCTCAGATATGGCTGACAACAACAATCAAAAATCTGCCAGTCATCAATACACTCGTATGCGTAAAATATTTTTATTTATGATTGCTACCACAACAGGTTTATGCTTACCCTTCTAAGGGGTGAGCCAACAGAGAGTGTGGAAGTTTCGTTAAATAAAAAAAAACATCTTTACTGAGTAGTCGTCACTGATCTTTATCTAAATTGAAGTTCTCTTTATGGCAGTTATGAATAGAATACAACCTTGTCTATGTGGTTATCACGGCTCAGATTACCGGCCGGCATCCGAAGGTCAACATTTTCGGAGATATATGGCTCAACACGAATCTAAGTGCAAATGTGATGCTTGAGGTCTTGAATCGAGCGTAGTCATTACTTATTTAGACGGCACCTAGGGCCTCAGCTAGCATGCATCTCTAGCTAACCGGGTATTTTGCAAGCTTTCTCCAGTTGCGCACATGAACTTGACTGTGGTATTCTTCCACTTGTATGCGCTTTAGAGTCGGACAACTTCCGGACCGGTGTGCTGGTAGTCATGCGTTCAAGGTGGCCTAGACATATTCATTAAAACATCTCCTCCATTCTGCGTTAATGCAATGCGGGATACCTTGTCGGAGTTAGTAGTGGAACCGAGGTAGACAGAGTACTTTACTACCTTATCGTGACGCTTTGTCCTTTGACGTCGATGTTGTGTTGACAGCATATTTGTACTGGTTTTTCCTTCATTGATCACTAAAACAGTCTTTGCCGTATCTGCTCCCTTCCATTATGAGAATGTCGTCTGCTTACGCGAATAACTGAACAGATTTTATGAAAGATGGGTTTCGCACAATTTTTTCGAGAACGATGTTGAAAAAATCACATGACAACGCATCGCATGGTTTAAGTCTTGTCACCATCATCATCCTGAATAGACGAATAAGTCTGGCAGGGATGCCAAAACTAGACATAGCCCTATACAGTTCAATCCAATAGATGCCGTCATATGCGGCTTTGAAATGGATGAAGAGGTGGTGTGTATCGTTATGGAACTTTTGGGTTTTTTCCAAGACCTAGGACGAAGGGTCTTGGGCGTTTAAATAATATGGCAAACAGGAATTTATATGTGATGTTGAGGAGACTCATTCCTTTATTCGGATAAACAATGCTGAGGTTTCATTATTCGGGAATATTTTTGTGGCCCAAATCTTAGAGGTGAGCTTATGTATGCTCCGTATCCAATCATCACTTGCTACTTGAAACACCCCGGTATTTAGCAGCTTTGTTAGACCTAACCTTCGAAATTGTAGTCTTGACTTCATCTTGGTCGGGTGTACGGAAATGTTGTCTGCCTTCGTCCAGGTTGAATGGTTCATTCTAGCTGACAGTGGGATTTTGTTCATCATCACTGTTTCACAGTCTAGAGAAATAATCTTTTCAAATCCTTAGCATCAAGCTTGGTTTTTCTATGAGGTTTCCCTACAGCCTTGGCATGTTCGTTTAATGTTTTGGTAAGACTTCCAAACTCCGTTCATCTGATAACACCTCTCTAAAGCCTCCATCAAGTGCTTCTCGTGCTTTTTCTTTTGAGGGGCATATGTTCTTTCCTTGTGTTTCTGGACTTCTCGAGAGATTAACGAAGACTCGACCATAATTTGGTATTAGTCGAGTACGCATACTTTCGTAAGGATTTACTCATGCTATTACGGTAGTCTTGGGGCACCACTGGGAGGTAAGGGAAACACTGCTGGGCCCTGATGTCGAAATCAATATAGGACAGTCAGCAGTTTCGTGATCATGATGCTCTCCATGACCAATGAGCAGAATTCTTCGAATTTCGTTCATAATAAGTTGTGCGGACACTATGCGAAAGCCACAAGTCATCAAAACCGTGGAGCATGGAATTCGTTGAAATCCGCTGCGCAAGAAGAAACTCTCAGATGTACCTAGTAGGGACATAAATACTGTTACACAGAAAAATCAGCGCCAAATTATAACGAATTAATATTTAAACAATTTTTTTTTGGTTTTTATGAGGTTATTCAATGGCTACAAATCTTAGAACAACTTATTCGAAATGACTTCCATTTGCCTTCCAGAACGACTTAAGACGATGTGGCCACTCATCGGATGCGAGACGCACTTCATGCATGTTGAAATTGTCCACTGCACGGACAAGGGCTCGCTTCAACGACTCAATATTTGAGTGTCGAGTAGAGCAAGCCATGCCCTCTAATACGGACCAAAACTTGTAATCCAACGGGTTGAGGTCTGGACTACCAGCTGGCCAATCATCCGTTGATATGAAGTCCGGAACATTGTTTTTGAGCCACAGTTGAGTCGTTTTTGCTTTGTGAGCTGGAGCCGAGTCTTGCTGGAAAGTCCATGGCTATTGAATATTGATTGGTTGAGAGACTTCACAATGGGTTCCAAGACGGTCGATTGATATATGTACTTTGTCCGATGTTTTCACTCCATTTTCGCAAAAATGGAGCTTGGTAACGCCATCGTAGCACACTCCCCACCATACCATTACAGACGCGGGATGGTGGCCTCTTTGAACCCTCGGGATGAGTTGGGATGCTTCTCTGGATGATCGAGCATACACACGATCGTTCTGCTTATTGAACGATTCTTCAACAGCGAAGATTTTCTCGTCAGTAAACAGAATTTGTCTGTGAGCGTTCTTCGCGTACCGGCTGAGTAACGCTTTCGATCTTCGCTTGCGTTTCTCCTTCAATGCGGCCGTGAGCTGATGTCCAGTGTGTCGCTTGTACGCGCTGAGTCCTAAATCTTCTTTGATAATGCGAGACATGGATTTTTGCGAAATTTGCATTTTCCGCGACAGGATTTTCTGTTTTCGCAGCGGTTTTCTGTCGATTCGTTTCTTCACGGCTTTGATCGCTTTCGGAGTTCTCACAGTGCGCGGACGGCCGGATTTTTGACGGTCTCGTACTCCACCAGTATCCTCAAACAACTTCACAGCACGATACACAAAATTGCGAGTGATCCCAAGCGGTCGCAACGTCCTAAAGATATCGCCTTTTTCCATGTTGCATTTAAGTAGGCCAACTACAACAATACGATTTTTGATGTCGCCCCATTCCATGATTGTAAGCAATTAATGTCAACAACGTTTTACGTCACAATGAAGCATAAATATTGTATCAATTGTCAAATCGAAATCAATACGAAATGGATGCGCCCAGTGTTGCATTCGTAATGAGTGAGTTCAGTTGTGTACCAGTATTTATGACTTGACTAGGTATATCAGCAAGGACAGCAGATGCAAGAGACACACCTAGAAGCATTTAAACAGAAACCTAAGTCAAAACTGAAAGCCTTGCTTTGCCAGTACGCGAAGAACGTACCGCTGAAGAATCGTTTAACAAACAGGACGATAGAGTGTGGCCCCTACCCAGCTTCTCTGATGGTTTGGTGGAGAGTCGACTACGATGGGCTAACTGAGTTCTATTTCTGCGAGAAAAGTATCAAAGCCTTGACGAAAGTATTGTACGTATATCAAACGGATGTTTTAGAGAACATTGTGCTGCCCCTTAACAAAACAAAATTCGCAAATAAACCGTGGACCTTTCAAAATGACTCAAGAGCCACGTTCCAAACATCATTTCCACGGATGATTTGCCATCTGGTAGCCCAGGCCGCAATCGACTAGACGGTCGGTTCTGGGGACTATGGCTCGCACTACTCGACATCCAAGTACTGACCCTTTGAGTCTTTCCAATGCATGAGGAGCGTACTGCAACCGAAGAGTGGTCGCCGTTGCTGGAAGTCAAATGGGGGCCTTTTCGAATAAGTTGTTTTCGTGTTCGACGAACGTATGTTCGTTGAATGCTTGCCGAGTTGTTAATGTTCGTAGTTGGATTGATTGTTAGCTGAGTTAGCACATCATTGTTTCATCTGGCGGATGTGGAGATTGGTGATTTGTGGTCTGATTCACTTTGGTGAGAGTATAATATGACTCAGGTGAGTTTTGGTCGGCTGAATTTCGCTTAACCAAGCGTCGCTTTGTATTTCAGTTTCTTCTTGTAAAAGTTGTTATCTTTTTATTTAGATACAATCGATGCTGTTTGAGGCGTTAACAGTTCAATTGTCTATTTCTTCTGTTAAAACGAATTAGGTTTATTTTGGCGAATTTAGGTTCGATGTGGAATGTTGCAATACCTCTGCCCACAAAAGCTTAAAATTGATTGCCTTAGTCGGTCACTATCCGAAGCAATGTTGTCTTTCTTTCGGTTTGCACGGTCGTCAACAGGAAATCTGTCCTCATCCTATGCTATTACCTGCTTCGCAATACTAGAGGTTTTATGTGGCCGGATAGGAGAACCCACGAATCTGGAGGGACTGGCGCTTTCTATGACCGGAAGATGACGGATATTCCGAAGTTAGTAACATATTTTGGGAATACGAGAGCTGCCCTTGATCCGTTAAGGTTTCATCCGCCACCATCTCTATATCAGCTAGTCCTAAAAAAATTCTCAGTTCCCGAGAGTTTGAAGTACCTCATATAATACTCTTACATGCGAGTAGATATCATATGTCATGAAGACTATTAACGTCACCGTTGATTCAGTCTACTGGAATTCATCCGCCGAAAATCCTCTTTTTGAGGTTTAGTCATTCATGACAGGATACTATAATCTGCTCAATACTATCGTTTATAGATGTGGCAGGTTAAGCCTCCCGGATAGAAACCTGAACTAAACGAGAACGCCGGTGACAATTTGTACCGTAGTTTGCATAATTTTCTATTGTCCATCGCGAATAAGTCGACACTGAGTGGATCATATTGTTCGTTGCTGTAGATTGCAAGATCTATTAAATTGATAAACTCCCGGTTTTTAATCAGTGAATAGAACTACTCAGCTTGGATGAGGAGAAAAAAGTACGAAGTAGTCTTGTTTGATTCTATTTTGAATAGATCTCTCAAATTTTCGTCGGAATAATGACGAGACACTCTTTATATTGACAAAGAACATTTCCGCTTCATCGTACTTAGCACCCATTTCTCTCAATAGCTCTACAAAATAGCTGATGTAACATTGATCTATATATAGTCGTAGAGCTTATTATTCGCTTTTATTATTTTATTTTTTAATTGTTGATGGCCTCAGAGAGAGATAATCATATCTGAATACTTAGAGTGGTGCAAAAGTCATTGACAGGCATTTTTGTAATAATTTATTTAAGATTAATGGACATTTTTTCCAACTATTTCTGAAAGATACTCGTAATATTCCAAATCAGCACAGGTTCAGCCAACAAATACTGGCATTTTGTTGAGCATCTTCAATATCATTTCATAAAATATCTGGACGCAGTACACGAAAAAAGTGGTAGGTCCCCACCATCCTTAACACTCTTTGAAGGTTACATAGAATTAACCAGAGCGCTTTCGTGTTGGGGGGACCCTCACAACACATCTGCAGATTCGCCATAAATTCTCAAAACATAATTTCTGATTGTCTGTCATCCAGCGTCGTTAATTCTTTATAGGTTTAGATACATCTAAATAGTGCGGAAGTTTTTAGTGCTTTTAAAAGGAAGTTCTTGGTAAATATTACGTTTACTTTCATGACCAAAGATACAATAGAAAAGTATGTGTCGCTATAAAAACGTTTAATACTAGTTTTAGTTGACGATACACCTGAGATATACCATTATCCAAATCATTCAACGGAACTAAATTGTCTCAAGTGCCTCGCAGACACACATTCAACCTATGATATTTGGGAGTATCTGTGAGCACTAAAATATCGCATTTTATTGTAAGTGTGTGCTGCCTTTATTGAAGTTTTTATAGGAAGCTTTCAAGGCAAGTTCTTAGTGCAGGTAATTGATGGATATCCGTCTGAGCGATAGTTTTTTTTTTATTATATTGTTAAATCAGTCTTCAGGGATAGGACAGATGCGACCGCAAGATTTTATAAGTTTCGTATCCCCAGAAGATGTGTTTATGTCCTATTCCAGTATCTTGTTATTACGAGTACTTCAGTATTGAGTTAAGATCCAATCTTTTCCGTATATTTAATCCAACCAGATGAAGGTGCCTTCCTTTGATACCTAACGTCTTCCAGCTAACTTAGTTCAATTTACGGCAGACTCCTCAATGAATGTATGCACTACAAAGTTTTAGCTGTCGACACCTTGTCTTTGGTCTTGTCCTTGTTCAGTTTTAAACAACACTTTTCCACTGTTCTTCTCTGGCTAGGAAAATGTGTCTTCCGTGTGAACACTTGCCTATACTTGTGCCAATAGTCGTAAGATAGTGTATCTCTTTACTTAAATCCGAATGTTTCATGTCGAACAGCATGCCTCATAATTCCCATCTCAACTCCATATAAATTAGTGGCGTGACAGTCTGGTATGGACCAAGGTCTAGTCACTCCACTGACCTTGTTGTCTGTACTGTATTCGTAGCAGTCTGGTCAAAGTCTGAGAAGATTCAGGGCTAAGGTTGCTTGAGTTTGAGCTACTTGTCCACTCATAATGTTCATAATCCGTAGATTGCGTCTGACAAGATCTGAATTTTGTAAAGCTTGACTTTGGTCCTTCGAGTTTAGAGTTTGAATGTTAAATGATGTAGCAACGTTTTACTAAGGTTATCCTTCATTGAATCATCATCCGAGTATCATTTGTGGAGCTAATAAATATGCAGAGTACTCTTGGGTAGATAAACCTTACCCATCTACTGGTCTCAGTCTGAAACTCTTGAGTTTTTTCCAAGATCTGTCGTAATGTGAAGATGATCGGCGATGGACTTTTCTGAATTAAAACCACACTCACAGGGGCCAATCAGATTGTTGACGAAGGTCTTCACACAAGACGATTTTACGTGGACACCTGCCGCATAGGCCTTATTCCACTAAACGCCTGCGCTCATATCGGGATTAATACAAGGCGTCAATCAACGCCCTTCGGATGGTACGAGTATTAAAACCACCCTCCAGTACCTACTAGAAGTTGTGTATAAGGCACGATCTCCTCCCTTGGTTAAGGATTGAGGCCTATCTAAAACCTCTGTCATTCTGTGGGTCATGGCACCCTTTTGCTGTGCAACTCCACACCGAACAGACCGATTGGTTCCATAGCCATTAGTTGGTTGAGCACAGCCTATGCTGAACCATGAGGTGTCCGAGTTCCAGTCGATCTACTCTCCCCGCGATTTTGGCTATAACCCGACAGCCACCACGCTACTCCCACAAAGAGGCCAACTCCTAGGTCAGGACGAAACCGTAGTTCCGGGGGCTCCTGTCGTCCCGTGGTACCAGAATATAACCTCCGGTCGAGCTTCGCAACCTTGCAGTTACTTCCAGTAGGGCACCTTCTTGCCCAGGACTAGCCACCTTCAACCATCCTTACTAAGCGTCAGGGTATAGCTGCCTATATCGACGTCTAGAAAAAACTATGTTCGCATAGTCCTGAATCCTTGCTATTTGCGCATTATCAGCTAGAGCGCTGACAACGTCGCAAACACCGTCTTCAAAACCTACGCCCACAGCTCGAAATCCCTGACATCGTGATACAAGGGACGTTCACACAGAATGTGCACCCAGTCTTCAAAGCCCTCCACCTGGCTCGGGCCCCTTTTATGCAGGAATGCATTAAAGGAACCATGTCCAGTAAGAAGAAAGCCCAAGTTGAGATTCAACCTCAGCTCCGGCCGCTCCCGAGTGAGCAAGACATTATTCAGGAAGCGGTAAGTTACCCTACCGTTATCGCTATCGTCCCATCTAGACTGCATTGCCATCTACATAGATGTGACGCATTCGTCTAGCCGGGCCTTACACTCTCGTAAGGACATCCGGTTGACGTCAATGTCAGCCAACCAGTCTCTCTCTCACTTAAGGGGATATTCCTCTTTAGCTTGAAGGCTATACCACGTCGGATCGCCTCTAAGTCGAGAGGAGGCACTCCCATAAGAACTTGAAGTGCTTCCGTGGAAACAGTACGGCAAATAGGTAAACACCCAAGCAAGTCCATTTTTTGGCAAGAGAGGATATTTTTGCGACCGCACACAGTCGTAACTACGTCGCACCACACTGATGCCCAAAATGTTGCACAGGCACCAAAAAAAGGGGCACCATATATGATACGCACAGCACGCTTGCTGAGCCCCCAGTCAGACCCCATAATGCGCAAGCTATGTATTAAGCCGCAATAATAGCAGCGATGTTGTCAGAGAGGCATCTCCGGCGCAGCGAAGTTCTTATAAAATCTTTGTGAAATATAAGCAGAGTGCGTGTCAGAGAACCATCGTATCAATATTGTAAATTGGCAACTTATCAACTCTATACTTAGAACCTAATAATAGCTTCGAAATGACTGCACAACTGCTCTTTATTTTTAAGCTACTCATTGCGATGCTTCACCAAAACTATTGTAGTTCCACTCAATTCACGCTCTCCCTTTTTAAGGAGAAAAATCCTTAAGATAAATTTTAATGAATCCTAGAACAGGGGGGAAAAAAAACAGACATTATCCGTACTTCTCATCTTAGTTCCTTTAAGCCGACGCCATTATGTATTTACTCATATATATGCGAGGATAATGGCTTTGCCCAAAACCCAAAGGACGATAGCGTGAAAATCATTCTCGCTCAGATTAGAGAAGAATTCCTCAAATTGCTTCAGAGAGCATCGTTAAACTGCTTTTTCGTTTCGTTCTCGTCCTTTTGCCTCTATAACAGTTGATAGGTTGATATGAGATTGATTAAAGGCATGGTGATGATGACAATGATAATGATACTCGTATGTAGAACGAATAGCTAAGGTATTCAGAAGCCTCTACCGAAATGAGCTTAAATAGGTTCGAGTTGAGTCGAGAAATTTCTCAACAAACCTTTGCCTTCATCAGAAATATTTACGTAGCTAGAGCAAAGGAGTAAAAGAGTGAAGGAAGGACCAACATAATGGCAAGTGATATGCGGGCTGAATAAATGCACGTAATTTACACATCCTTGGGAGTGTAAGGACTACCGACCAGGTAAATCCATTAAGCGAACTAAATTATTCATGCAGAGGAACTAAGGTTCATCCTATTTTCTACACCATCATCTTTTGTTTTAGGACATAGTAGGTGTGTGTAGTTGCTGCTGTTGTTGTTGATATGGTGCGGCTCCCTCTTTCGGCATATCCTCCCTGACTTTGTCGTTTTGCTTTTCATCTTTATGCATAGGATACCTGCATTTCAGGATATTCTTACCAATTTCCTTAGTAGCAAATTTTATTTCTTCCCCATCCCTCCGAGCCTTTCCTTCTTCTTTATGGAAAAGAATATTCTTCTTTATTAGATGCCATTGGTGTAGACTATCTTAGTGCTTCCGCTTGGTTGCACATTTTAACTGGATTTCCTGTTAAGCTCTGAATAAGTGCTTAGGTAGAGGGTGTAGCTGGCAATACTCATTGTACCCATAAGTACGCAGGATATAGTACAGGTTTGGCACTACTTATTTTCGGCTAGACAAACTTGAGTTAGGAAGTTGAAATCCTGTCAAGAAATGTCGACGGATGTAGCCTACGGAACTACACCTAGAAACTAATACAGGAACTCACCACAGAAGAGCATATTTGCTTCCAAAAATTAGCTGTTCATTGTGTGCCTCTAGGCTTTACTCAAAATGTAAACGAAGGACAAACTATCATACGTCCAGTTTATGAAAAACCTTCACAGCTACGTACATCTTGGCCAAATAAAGCTCAAAGTGTTAGACTGTTCGAGATTGGAAGGGCTCGAGGGGGAAATTCAACCATGAACTGTACGGGCTGTACGGTGATATTAGTCTAGCCAGGCGCCTACGGATCAAACATGTGAGATGGCTGAACCATGATGGTGAATAGACGGCACAGCTCTGGCCCGAAGAGTATTCGAGTCTAGCTCTGGAAGACAGGGCAGCAGAGGACAACTGCACCTAAGGTAGCGCATGCAAGTTGAAAGGGACCTCAACTAACATGGAATGTGGCATTGCAGGTGGCTGGCGAGTTATTATTCTAGCTGGAGAGGCTTGTTGATTAACGTCTAGGCCTACGTCAAAGCTGTAGCTCCATCTTTGACTTCAAGTCCTTTCTCATTCCTTGCCTGCTGCTTATACAGTTATATTGTTCTATCAGGTGACATAGAGAAGCCACATATTCAAGGTGTGTGCCTTAGGCACGTAGGATTCGTATTTCAAGTGCATAGCGTTGTACCGTACAGCAAAAGTTTGTTCTTCCCAGCTCAGCTTTGCTGATGTTGGCTACAGGTTGTAAAAATTGCCGGGAACACTGACTGAATACTGTTGCGCATTTGGTAAATTATTGGTCGCTAGCGTCTTGAGCGCTATATGCCACCAATCGTATCACCGAAACCGCCACGCCATTAATAGACTTTTTAAAAACCGCAAAGTACATGCATATATACGAGTATGCAACTAAAGAATTTCTCGTATTTTTTCCAAGTACACGTGTAAGTCCGAATATTAAATTGAGCTGCCACTCTCGCTGTTATTTCCCGAACGTCGCCATTATAACTCCCTGTCCGATTCATCCAGGAAGAGGATTTTACGTACTCCACCACTTAACCAACACATTAACCCTGAATCCTGGTACTCCTATTTCTCAATGCCTCTGCAAGTAGACCCTCGTCCATTTACACAAGCTACCTCCTTTCCATGGCGTAGTCTGTTAATAAACGGGGGTAGAGCAATAGCTGGTCTTACGTGTATGTAAAAAGACAGCAGGCCTCTGACTGATGTACAACGAATTTGACAAGCTGCATTTTGAACGCTTTTCAGTGACCAGTCGAAAAAGAGGTATGTAGCGGTCTTACTGGTAGCCCGACCAGAGGTTTAATTCTGGGACCATGAGATTTAGGAGGTCTTGGAACTTCGGTTCTAGCGTAACGTGTAAGAAGTAGAGCTCCAGAACCCAAGGAGGGTTTCCAGACTTTCGTTGAATTAACCCAAAATGTAGCGAATACTACTTAGCCTAGCTGAAGTTTTAGATAGGTCTCATCCTTCACCAAGAGGGAAGCTCGAGCCGCCACGTAGCTTCAAATATGGTACTGATCTAGCGGAGTTTACCCAGGTTGATCTTAATATCGAGAACAGTGATTATTCCCCGTTTTAGATCAGGGCGATGACGGACGCAAAAATTAGTCCCATGTGTGATGGCATACCGTAGGTTTAAGCCTAATAATGGCGTCTCCACTGTTTTCGCAAATGGCTGACGTAGAATAACACAATCCTTTGCTAGGTCTAAAAATACCTTAACCCTATACAAAATCTACCAAGGCGTCGATGATGTACTACGATCTAACTTCTTTCAACAGAAGATGTGATTGTCTCCCACCTGGTTTGTAGATTGAAAGTAACTTGCCTTGACCCGTCAGCTTTCCTTTTCGGAATGCCCCCTTTTCCTGGCAGTAAATACACCTTATATCACCTGGTCGGTCTTCTTCTGGTATTCCGGCCCTCCTGTCTGCGTCCCATAAGCCGGTGGCCGTAACTCCTTAAAAGAAATTTAGAATCCGATAAACTCAGGAATTTACCTAAAAGTAGGACTTCAATTTGCAGATTATAATATCGAGCCTTGCAGAGTGTATCAGTCGCTTTCAACAATTAAATCGTCGTTGGCCACTACCATCTAATGTATGTGTCGGGCATATGATAACTATTGAATTCAATTTAGGAATTATTTTGGCGATGTTTTTAGCGCCCTTGTTCTGTGATCGCTATTACTGTTTGTATCGTCTACACATATCTCGCTCAATTATCAAGGCTTCTTCCATCAATGAAATTGGCTAGAGTGAGGGTAGAGCAAATAGTGGTCAATTCGTAACGGTTTTCTGAACTCAACGCATCTGAAAGTTGCTACGATTTTACCAGTTACAAGTTACAGTCATAGGTCATACGTCCTGTGGGTGGCAGGACCGCCGGTAGCCTATACCCGAACTTAAACCACGGTACTGTTGGAGTTAGGAGCCGGTGCATGTCTGACTTGTTGAAGTAGACCCCCTAGTGGGAGCGTCAAAGTGATTCCGGTTTAAACCTAAAATCGCAGTTGGGTGCCGTGACCCTAAAATCGGCAAGAGGTTTTAGGTCGGCCAATGATGGCGCTTGTCCACTCAACATCGGAGAGCGATTGCAAGGCATTTCCTTGCTCCCAGGAATGTATGGGCATTCAGTGAGCTTTGTTATCAGGTGTTCACTTAAAACACAAGAGATGTTCTATACATATCAATGTCAAGACCCGGCAAGGTAATGGAAGACAGCGCGCCAACACTTCTGCCATAAACTCTGTCATAATCTCTATTTTGTTGTTCTGCTCCCTATTGCAACCTTTTCCGATTCGCTTAGTTTCTTCAACTTGCAGCTGTAACATTCGCAGTTACTTTGCAACTCAAAACCCTAACCGCTTGCTTCTGTTACACTTCGGCTGCTACTCCACAAAACTTAATTCAGCCACTTAGCCTGCTTATTCGCTGACTTCTACATCATATTCACTCTGTCGTTACTATCATCCCCGTCTTTGCGCCTTCTATATCGATGATGAACTGATACCCTGCTGACAAATGACTGTCTGGCTTGTTTGCACTGCTTTTTTTAGCATATCGCCCTTTACAACAAGCCTTTAGCAGCAAAATCAAAGGATAAGAGCTGTACGATGCGGTCCTTCACAAGTTCTTCACCAATGATCTATGCCCTACCAAGCTCATTTGAGAATTATCAATAAACTTACATCACCTTGGTTTTGAATGTTTGCAGATTGTAATGACTAGAAAACAACTCGCTAGATAAGGCATTTCGAAAGCAAATTGTTCATTTTAGGAATGAATCAGGATATTTTAGAATTCACTTTCACCTTTCAAAGTGCGACGTCTGTATTCAACTGTCGCTGAAAGTTTTAATGCAGCGGAATGCTGGTAATTTTGTTGGAGCATTGGTAATGAGAAAAGGAAGAAAACAGATCACAAGAACGGCGAGATCTACGACAAGTTAGCGGAAAGACGGTCGAAAATTTTATCAGAAGATAAAAAGAACACGCTAGGTCAACAAGGTATGAAAGGAATCCTGTAGTAAAAGGACGAGCAAGAGTCTGTAGGGCTGTTGATATGGAAGAACCATTTATTCAGATTGTTAAAAGGCGATGCCGACGAAGATTCCGCTGTCAGGCAGAAGGACAACAATTTTTTACGTTCGACTTCGATGAACAAAAAATGGTCATTTCCAGGGTTTAAATATTACATAGCTGCCGGTACTCAGGTTCAAGCTACCGAGCTGTTCAAGGCGACGGGAGATGACTATGTGAAGAGCATTCATCAAATCATCTCTAAAGTAGGACGAATACATGTCAGGTCAGACGATTGCAACTTAAGACGAATGGTCATTATCAGTGTGCGTTTTGGTCTATCTATGAGTAAATTTTAGATTGGCATGATCTTGGAAAATACCTTCTAATTCCAAATCGGCACCCACCTCCTATTTGTCGATTTTAAGGCCGGCTATGACAGCGTTTATTGGGAAAATGTTGTATATGACGCCAAGTCCAGTGTTGGCATCACTACTTCACTTCTGCGGCTCTGCAGGTAGGTGTCCGAGAGGGTCGTTCATGATTTTACCGAGACTTTCAGACAAGGAAATACAATGTTAAGCGATGTTTTCAACATCGTAATTGAGAGTATTGTGCCAAACTTGCAAGTTAACACCACCAGAGGCCACTCTTTCAAAAGTCTGTACAACTACTTGTCTATCCGGACGACATTGACATTATTACCAGAACACAGCGAGCTGTTTGTAAGGCATTTACCAGAAGAACACATAAGGTCGACGACTTTGTCAAAACGTGACAAAAGCAAGTAACTTCGAGGTAGTCCTAACTACGACTTTGTCTACCAACTTGGAAGTAGCTAGCAAACAACAGGGCTGCTCGGAGAGGCTTGATGCTTGAGGCCCAAGTCCATTTCGGACAGTAGTGCCACCTAAGTAAGTAATTAAGTGGTGGTGAAAACCAAATAAGGCCAGGCAAAAGTATGAGTATGAGCCGTTTACAAGCATCTGGAAAGGGAGTCAATATATACTCATAATGTGTGCACTAACTGAGCTCATGAGGGAGGTGATGAAATTGTCGTTTACAATGATAGCAACTCCTTTCGACAAATAGTTGCCTTACAAGATCCGGAAGAACGGTATAATATTTCGAAATCAAAAATGGAAGGAAAGAAAGCTATAAGACCATTGGACTTGGGAAATCTACTAAATTTGGCTCGGAACCAACCCTAAACCCAAACAAGCTTACAGTTTCACACACTTATGTCCGTGAATAGATACTGGTAAACGTACGAGTTCTTCTTCTATCTGACCTTCAGACGCTCTAAGGAAGCCGGTACCCAACAGTAAGAGCTATAACTTTTTGCAGTTTGTCAGTGTCAATTTTTATCTGAACCCTCATTGTTCCACAGTTTTTTTCCGGATAGTAAACTGGTGAAAAAGGATCACAATAAAATTAAATCGCTAGGATTTGGAGGAACCAACAAAAAAAAGTAGTTTCAGACAACATCCGACAAATGTGAGATAGTTGAACGAAATGGGAACATGACTTTTTCAAAGAACGCGCATAAAGTGGGAAATAAAGACGAGTGTTAAGAGTACTCCATTAAGTGTATAGTGAGATATTTGATGATGTTGATGTTGGTGATGATGTTGTTGATGATGATGAAGACGGATTTGAGTGGGCAATCCAATACCAGTCTCGTCATTCCCGTACATTAGTTGTACGAGTACGAGTATGATGCAGCAATACATCTCTATTGCAGAAAGCACTTAACAGCGAATGACTGCGAGTATAGTGTACTGTTCCTTAGGGAACAATGCATGTGTTCGTGGCTGTCTTATGGGTCCTAGGTAACAAGAGTTTTTACGATTCCCTACAAGTGAATGGACGAAACATGAAGTGATGGTAAAAATCCATTGTAAGAATGTTGGAGTTTTATGTGAACATTAAAACTGCAGCTTCAACGTGATATGTTGAATGTAGTGCAAGATATTTTGAAGTTAAAAATGCAGGTGCATCTTAGCTGCTTTATCTTTTGATATCGCTGTTGGTTATTTATTTACAGCACACTTTAGGGACAACCGTCACTAAAAGCAGTTTCGTTTTTATGAGTTCCAGTGAATCCCACTTTATTTCGATGCCAACAAGTTGTGCTGGAAGGATACAAATTTACAGAAGTAAAAATAGTCCAGGTAGAAACTTCAAACCTTAGAATCAATTTCAATTCTGAAGTGGTGTACCTCAAGGCTCAGAACTGGGTCTTCTTTTGTTTCAAGAAGCAGGAAAGCCTTCTCAGTTTTGTTGGCATCCATGCCAGGAGACAGCTTATTCCGCCGCTGATAGTTTTTTTTTTTTTTTTAATTTTGGTGTGGGCTGAGGTCCTCATTTAATGGCTCCATACAAGCTTAATCTAACTTAAAAACTAGGACTAAAAACCAACAGAAAAACTTAAAAGCTAGGAGTCAAGAGGATGATGAAATCAAAAAGGAAGAGGTTTGAGTTGACCTTTCGGAGCATACGGGAGATTGGTTCGTTGGAGCCACAAGAGGTGCGGCAGACCGGAAGATAGAAGAGACGAGGACAACGTAGATGGAACTTGAGAACAGTCGATGGATAAAAAGAATGCCAGCAATATTCCTACGTTTTTGAATACCATCGATTCCGGAAACATGAACTCGGTGAAAGGTGGACCAAGCTTAACTAGCATGCTCAAGCAGGGGGCGAACAAAGGTAACATAGAAAGATCTGGTTACGGAAAATTCCTTGGACCACCGTTTAATAACACCAAGTGATGAGTTGGCTTTAAGGATTATCGAAATGGGAACGGAGATTAAGCTCACAGCCGAATAATATGCCAAGGTGTTGAAAAAACTGAACCAGGGGAATTGGTTGACCATAGAGAAAATAAAGTCGAGGAGGAGATGGGTTGCATTTACATGAGAAGGTTATAGGTTGACATTTGGCTATATTAAGTTCTAGGCAGTTTTTGAGGCCAAAGATTGAAAACTGATCACGGTCTTCTTGAAGAAGGGCAGAATCATGGAGAGAAGAAATAATTTTAAAAAAATTTGTGTCGGCAGCGTAAACGGAGAGGGAGGAGTGTTTAATGACATTCTGAACATCGTTAATAGTAAGAATGAAGAGAACAGGACCAAGATGACTGCCTTGTGGAACTCCAGATGAGGCCAGGAATGGAACAGGAAGGATCTAAACCGAACACTATAATAACGGCTTATCCGGTAAGAAAAAATCCATTTCAATAAAAGAGGCTTAAAGCCGAGAGCAGACAATTTGAAGAGGGTCAATTGATGAGATATCATATCAAAGGCTTTAGTGTAATCGGTTGCGAGAACATCGATTTCTTTGTCATTTTCTAAGACTGCGAGAGCAAAAAACACGAATTCAAATAGGTTTGTGGTAGTTGGTCTACCTTTTAGAAAACCAAGTTGTTGGGGCGGAATAGAAGGCTTGCATTTGAAGCTTAAGGCTTCGTATAGAATGCTCTCAAAGAGTTTGGGTATATGAGAGAGTTTAGCAATGGGATGATAATTGGTAATTTCATGCTTAGATCCCTTTTTGTGTATCGGGATTATAAAAGAGGTCTTCCAAATCTGTGGAAATTCTTCCTGTGTCTATCCCTTACAGGTAGGAAAGGGGTAGAGACAGGTTGGAAGAGCATTTTTTAAGAAAAACGGCGGAGAATCCATCTGGGTCAGGTACAAATTCGTCCTTAAGATTTACTAACCTTTCTTCAACAACTGCAGGATCGAAATTTTGAGTGAGAAAGGGACCAAGGGAGAAATTTGGTATATCATTGAAGTAAGAGGGATCTGGTACAAAGGAGTTGTTGGCAAATGATTGTTTAAAAAATGTAGCAAAAAACTTTGCGATGGTAGGAGAATCCCTTGATGATCTGGTTTCAAAAGCTAGGGAGGAAGGATAACCATCTTGCTTTTGCAATTGATAAATTGAAAAAAAGGACTTGCGGTCATTTATAAGATTGGTATGCCCACTATTCCGGTAGCGTTGATAGAGAGAGTTATAGACTTCAATGAAATGAAATAGTTTGAATAGTCGGAAGAAGAGCGGGTGCGAAGGAACACCGCCCGTAACTAGTTTCTTTTCTTTCGTAGAGACCGGAGTCTACGATTATACCAAGGAGGGGATGTAAAAGAAGTTTTATGGCGGAAATATCGCACATAAAGGGGATAGCTTTGAATATTTCTCTGTAAAAAGTGGCGGGGAGAGTTGTGGAAAAATGAAAGGAGAAGTGGAGGATGAAAGTTATCAATAGTTGAAAGAGATAGGGGACAACACGATACTGAGGAGTTGATGGGATCAGTTGTGAAGATACGGTCTAATTGTCTTTCCATATAGTTAGAAACGCCACTGACTTGACATAGATCTAAGAAAAGGCATTCCTTAGTAGAGATGGGATTGGAAGCGATGAAAAAAGATAGGTCTTCAGATGGAGTCCACTTCAGCTGAGGCAGATTAAAATCGCCGAAGATAATGATATCATTAAGCGAGTCTGATAAGTTGAACAAATTGTTTGTCAATTGCTGCAATAGCAAGTTGGTAGGATTCGATAGGTTGCGCCGGAAAAATGTAACAACACATCTAGGAGTATTTTAACTGACACAAAGTCGAGCTTAGGAGAAGACGAAGTTGCTACGAAAACTGCGATGTTCTCTAGTAAAATAAGGACTTCTAAAAGTTGACCTCGTTGATGTATACTTGGACCAGTTATAAGTCAATTGTGATACTGCTGGGAGAGCATGGAAAGTCCTTGTCGTAGTTTCTCCTGGAACTACAGAGATTTCTTGATAAATTTCTCAAGTTCGATTATCTTCGTAGAGATCATAAAGAACTCGGAAGTGGTATCTATTTAGGGATTGCATTGAGATGGACGTCAAGGCAGATGACTTTAAGAGCAAGTATGTCACAGATTCATCTTCGTTTTCGTCCTTGCAGTTCCTACAGAATTTGTTGTGAGGAATACTTAAAAGCTGCGCATGTTTCGCAATGGCTCAATGTTCCATGATCATGTTCTTGAGCTTGAGGATATCTCGTCGCCAGCTCTATTGATCATTGAGGATCGAGTATGGGCCATATTATATATGGCGATGGATGCACCTATGACTAAACTTAGAGCGCATTAGAAAATGTTACCTATTATATGATATGATCCTAGGGACAGTAGTCTGGCAAGATCATCACTGACACCGACAATCCTGAGATTGCGGAGTGTCCCGGCACTCAATAGATTGTGACTTTTTGCTTCCTTACTTTGATTTTCTGTGTACATTTCTATACCAAACGCAGGTAATGGATTTAGGTTGAGCCAACTACCAGGCTGATTAATAGCCAAGATTTTAGCTTGAAAGTCAATGTAGAGTACGTTGGTAGACTGAAGGACTAGTGCATGCAGAGGTCAGCATATGCATTTACTAAGACTGTTGTTATGTCTGTTTACTTTCTTCTGGAATCAGATGACTAAAATCAACACTGAAGTCACTTTCAGATAATTGAAGGTGTGTTGGATTTAGAAGGCCGCGATACAGGTGGAAGTTGATTGCCATGACTGGCATATACATAGATCTTCGATTGCCTCCAAACCTGAGGGCAGAATTAATTGCATTGTACATGCCGAAAACGTCAACTGGCAGCTATTGCAGCAATGTTAGTAGAGTCATTGTAAGGATTAAGGATGGGCAGATTGTTGCGTATTTCTAACAAGTTGATGTTAGTTCAACTTTCTAGTGTAGGCCGCCAAACGGCTATTGATGTTACGACCGTTGTGTAGAGCCACTGCATGGCTTAGCGTTTTAGGCTTCACCTCGAGCCTATAGCATGAGCCATATATATGACCATCCCAATGGATATGATGTTCCATAGATTAGGAGGAGGGTACACCCCCTTGTGAATGTTAACCTATTTGGGTTATGTCTTGTAAGAAGCGACCAAAGGTTCCATTTACGACACTATTGCAGTTTAGTTTTACGAGACAAGGCTCTGGTACTGATCCCAAGAGAACAGTCATTCGCAAGAGTAATTCCGCGTCTGATTTCTGCGCTGATGTCGTTGTTGCATATAAATGCGAAACCAAAGTAGAGGAAGTCCTTAGTGGCCAGTAGAGACATCGATAGTGTGCGTCCTTTTCTGATAAGAGCATGTACACTATTTTGCCCTCGTTTATGGTCAAACTCATTTTGGCGGCTTCAGCCTCAATACCAACGAATGCTTCATTGACAGCTCGAAGTGTTGGTCACTCCTTTGTTTAACCGTGAGTTTCGCATGATTCCTTCTAGGGCTATGTTGAATAGTCATTGAAGGTCTCGGTTAATTGATTACCGAACGTGATGGAGCGAAGAGAATTAAGACAATTCCGAAATTCCATGCTGAGATCCCATGATCTGATCACATCTTATAGCTAAGCTGGTGCCTGTCCTCAATCAGGTCATCTCCAGGTGCTCTAAAAAGTTGATCAGTCAGTCTGTCTGTGGCAGCAATTTCATTAAACTTTCGATTAGATATTGACATCTTAACTTCGGGTAGGTCAGGGGGACCGAATTCTATATCGTCTTCGACCAGAATGAATGGTTTATTCTCCTTGGAAGACGTATGCTAACCATCGTCGGTGTTTTACAGTTTCCATTTTGGATTTGTGACCCTTGCATATTCATTTTATGCTCTGATTAACACTTCGAACGTCATTCC
The DNA here is from genome assembly GCA_963966105.1 of Volucella zonaria. NCBI lineage: Eukaryota > Metazoa > Arthropoda > Insecta > Diptera > Syrphidae > Volucella > Volucella zonaria. The sequence goes on along the minus strand of OZ014531.1, from coordinate 59,856,045 downwards.
TGCAGTAACATCTCTCCATTCCCAGAACCATATGTTCTTGTTGTCTTTCTTTTTTTTCCGAAAAGCTTGTGCTGTTCCTTTCTTTTCTGCCCGTAGAACTCACGAGCAGCTCTAGTCCTTCGATGCAGCGCAGCCATATATATTTCTTATTTGATTGCAGGTCTCTGCCTACATTCATCGCTAAACCAGAGGTTTCTTTGTGGCGGCGCTTTGAAACCCATCTGTCCAGCAACCGCTTCTCTGGTGGCTCATTGACAATACTTCCATTTGTGCTCTGCGGTTTGTGTATATGGGCTTGGGATTTGATTGTTGGGAAAACAGCTTTTCAACGTCGAACGTCTTACTTGACTCCGTCGTACCTGTGATACCAGCATTTGTACCCTATCTGCAACAATGCATTAATCCGAGCTGATGTTGGCTCCTCGAAAAGTTCGCATATCCAGATTCCTGAAGAGCTGTCTGGCGTCGATCGCATTGTGATCAGGGGATAGTGAAGTCGCCTTAAGCTAAAACCTGAATCCATTCTCCTCTCTATGTCAATTTAACAAAATTGCTCCTTGCAGCTCCAACTTTTAACCCGTCCACATGCTTCAACATGCTTAAGCTTTAAGCAGGGCACTGTCTTGCTAATAAATGTCAAATCCTAAAAATATCTACCCAATGTACTCTTTGAACGGACACAGAGACGACACCATCGCAAGTTCCATTCCAATTTCCACGATGAGCTATGTTATATCAGGAGGTGAAACCAGAGTAAAATCATAGCTGAGATAGCGTCACAACTGTCATACTCGTACATCAAATTGAAGGAGAAAATGCTTGGTTTAGTGGCTACTTCCTGTCAAAATTATTGTAGTACTCACGTTCTACATTTCCAATTTTAATATCTTAATACACAATAATTGTTTATATTATTATTCATAGTTTGCACATGTCAGGATTTAAAAAATCGACATCGTTATGATGATCTAGTCCAGAACTTTTAGAGTTCCAATATTTAGCTTTAAAAAAAACTTAAAGAATCTTATCGAAGAAGTCCTCAGAATATCAATGAAGGTAGAATATTAAGGATAATAGGATGATAAGGATAAATAAACTCAAACCAATGAATGTAACTCTGGTTTGGAAACCAAGCCTATATCACCTACATTGGACTATATATATGGTACGCCGCAGTATCACGAAAACTAGCTCCCTACTTAAGTTCTCTTGGGAAGTTAGCTATTCATAAAAGCCAACCATTTATCTACTTAAATCCCCTCGTCCAAAGTTACCAAAATACTTTTTAACATCTCATTTATCTATCCATAAAAAGTAACAACATCAACTTTAAGTGGAATGTTGCCACCCCCCCAAAAAAAAAATAGACAAAATCCAAAAACTTCAATTCCCGCATGCAAACATCCAATTTTCCGGCATTAGGGAGTCTATTCCCCCAGTCGTTAAATAAAAAAAAAAAAAAAACACCCTAATCCCCATTGTACAAAGATCTGTTGTGTATGTATGTATGATTTCCTTATAGCGGCTGCAGAACATAATTTATTTCATATCTTTGCCACCCCAAAAATTCCCAGGATAAAACCCCAAACAACTTTGTATCCTGTGTACCAAAAAACGAGCACCAACTAAGGTGCCAGGTGCCAGCTTGCAAATAAAACTTTGTCGTAGACTGGAAAATGGAAATGCAGCTTCACGGAATTGGTTGATAGTATAGATGGTAATTGGTAGAGGTCATCTGTGACAGAATTTTCACGCCACCACTGTAGTGACTGTCAGCATATGAACGAAAAGCGAAAACTTTCACAAGTCCAGCTGCCAGTCTGCCAGTGGCATACGGAAAGTGTTAATGGAATTTTGCATTAACGTTCAAAAATTTTGTTTGTTTGTCCTGTTGGGGTAGTTTCTGGATTTCCTCTTACTTCAATCGCAGCGGTCACCAAGGAATGGCAATCTGCCGAAAAGTTCTCACTGGGAAGAGTAGCATGTATATGTAGATCCTCGTATAGCAGTAGTAACAATAGTATAAGGATACAATCCTCCAATGAAAAATATTATAACCATTCCAATGGGGCAATATTAGCCGGGGCCCTTGGTGCCGAGGTGCCAATGCGAATATTACGACCAGAGCTAAGTCAGAGAAATAAAATTGCAATAGCGAGAATTAGCAGGAACATATACGAGGACATAACATCTTCGTTTTATGGCACTGAAGCATGAGCTCTATCAGAAGTAGATGAACTTAGAGGTATGTACCATAAACGATTTTCTGTCCGATTATGGAAAAATCGAGCGGTGTAGCAACTTACTTCAAAAAGATACAGCAGCTTAGATGGGAAGAATGTCATTGAAAAATTTCGAATCAACTCCTGGACGGAAGTATTGCCAAACGATGTCTCACCTAAGGAAATGCATGTTGTCCAACAAGCAGCCTACGGAAATAGATTGAAAGACTTTTTTGCTATGCTTTAGACCCAGACTTTCTTTACCACCTTAGACTCACATACAACCTAAAGAAGATCCTTCCGTAGATCCATTCGTGGAACTGATAGCTCTATTTAATTTGCTGTCTTTACAGGTCCCTGATTGTGGCCGAATAAAACTGTCGATCTCCCTTCATCATCAAGCTTCTTGCATACGTACAGCAACCTCAGGACTATCAGGTATTTAAGTGAAGAAGACTACTGCAGAGACAACTATATTTTGTCTTTTCTTTGAGAACTAGTGCATAAAAATGAGCACAGTCTTAACCTGGTTGGCGATTGATTGGGAAACTGCTGACTGCCCTTTAACTTGGATTGGGTCAGCAGCGAAACAATCAAGTTAATTGTGTAGTGCTCCTCCGTGCAGTGGTCTCCGGTAATAGTAAATCCTTATTCATGCTGGCTGAAATTGCAAGTGCGTGTCTGACCAGTAATATAATACTGGCCTACACAGTCGTAGGACTCACAGCCGCATACAGAAGCTTCAAAGAATGACGGAATCACTATTGACGACCCTGCCAAATGATTTAAAGAAACGATCTTAGGATCTCCACTTGGAACCTTCAAACTCTTAACAGATCGCGTGCAGCAGAACAATTAGCGAAGATCCTCGACTGCTACAAAGCAGGTATAACTACCATCCAATAAATGCGATGGTGTGAACCAAATAAAAGGATGATGAGCAAAAGTGCTACACGGACAGCAGTCGCAGTGTTTACTCGGATTCGAATTCGCCGTTAGAGTAAGACTACGGGAACAAGTCAACAATGCTTGCGACTATTCGTACAAAGGTTAAATTCACCAAGGTATAGGAGGCTTAGCGCCCACATCTCGATAGAGAAGTGCGAAGTTACCAAAGACTGCTGTTATGAACTTCTTGACGAAACCTATAAGCAATGCCCCAAAAATGACGTGAAAACCGTCCTTGGCGATTTTATTGCCACGCTAGACAGGTGATACGGTCGCCAAACACAGCCTACTGACATCACCTCCCGAAGCGGACGCAGATCTATTGAGAGGGTTCCCAAACATCGATATCTATAAAGAGACCTGGCTGGCTCCTAATCAACAAATTTTGGTGATACTGCAATCGATGCAAGGCTTGTGTGAAAATTTATAGCAAGAGATCGCCAGGACTTTTGCCGATCGAGTCTTCCCTCATCTCTCAAAGAGTCGAAGACGCCAGAATCGAACATAGAAGACCAGTGGCATCACTGCCAAAGGGCAATCAAACAACAAGAGGTGTTCGCGAGCTCGACACCAGCAAACTTCATGTGCGCAACTGGAACCAGCTGGCAAAAGACGGCCCTAGGTGGAAAGGCAGGTTAACCGCTTAAGCGAAGGAGAATTTGGGAAAACAGGGGTAGCGGCGCCCGTGTTGTACGCCCTAGGACAGAATCACAATTCATTGGACGTGAGCAGGGCTAAACTAATGAGCATGGAATGAATGTTGCAGTTGAAAATTCGAACTGTCGGACCACTGCTGGTAGAACAAGGTAAGGCAAGAGTGATTACGTTGGTGTTTTGTTGCGTCAATTGATTGAGCAATATTGACGCTATCCATGAGGCCCACCCTCGGTTCAATAGGCTTTGAACTATTTCTAGGGTGCAGCAAATCCAGACGACACATATAACATAAATCTCAATTACACGGACAAAAGGACACTTTTTGGTGTGGTATACAAGCTGGTGGCACCATAGGTTCTTAGTTTTGCAAAACTGGAGCTGAAGCTCACGGTGCACACCCTAGCCAACGTTACCAGACAATGATCAGTAACTAATGTATTCCTTCAAAAATATGGACACATATGATTCGGATGATATTTAAATCCAGTAGCATTGCGTTATGTCCAATACAACCCAGCCAATGTTCAGTTCTTAGTAGTGAGATAGAGCCTTGCATGCTCGAAAGAGTGGCTCAAAATTAGATTGACAGATTGAGTCGGACTTCAGCACAAATGCACGAATATTTATACCACAGAAGAAAACGATGTGCCGGAGAGAGCATGATTTTGGTGGATGATTCATTCTGGGCCAAAGTGTGCAACATAGCCGTATACGTAGTCAATAGATCAAATTGTGCAACCCCAGCCCGTAAAATAAAGAGTTTGTATCTAATGACTCGAAACATTCATGTGGGGGTCTTCAACGCCTTCGTCTTCGCCGTCACCGGTGTCCATGCCGTCTTCTTCGTAACCCTTGTCAAGAGCGGCCAAATTTCACGAACCGCTGAGAATTCACCTTCTTCCATACCTTCAATGAACGACAGCATGCTTGGCATACATCAAGTTGAACTTGTGATCAGGTTCAGGGATGGCTGTGGTGTTGGACAATATTGCTGAATGCGCGTTGAACCTTGGCCAAATCACCAGCAGGTACAACAGTTGGGAATGGTAGTTGATACCAACCTTGAAGCCAGTTGCACACCAGTCGACGAATTAGATGGTGCGCTTGGTCTTGATGGTAGCAATGGCAGCATTGACATCCTTGGGCACAACATCACAACGGTACAACATGCAACAAGCCATGTATTTACCATGACGACGATGGCACTTGACCATCTGGTTGGCTGGTTCGAAACAAGCGTTGGTGATTTCGGTCACCGACAATTGCTCTTGATAGGCCTTCTCAGCAGAGATGACTGGAGCATAGATGACTAGAGGGATGTGGATAGATAGATGGAAGATAGATTGGAATTTAGTCCAGTGGACGTTCAATGCACCATAGAAACGCAGTGAAACAGTGATGGATACAGCGTGGTTAACCAAACGATTCAAGTTGGTGTAGGTTGGTAGTTCAATGTCCAAGTTCCTGCAGCTGATATCGTAAATGGCGTCATTGTCGACCAAAAAGAAGCTGTCGGAATGTTCTAATGTTGTGTGGGTAGTTAAGATAGAATTTTAGGGTTAAACAAGAGCAGTTGACACTTGTGGGTGGGGCTGGATAAATTGAGAATTCCAATTTAGATTAATTTCCGTAATCCAAAGAGAGACGAATCCTGAACCGGTACCACCATCGAAGGAGTGGAAGATCAACAAACCTTGGATTCCGGTACATTGGTCAGCCAATTTACGGATCCTGTCCAAGACTAAGTCAGCGATTTCCTTTCCAATGGGATAATGACCACGAGCGTAGTTGTTGGCAGCGTTTTCCTCACCAGTGATCAATTGCTCTGGATGGAACAATTAGCGTTAGGTTCCGGTGCGAACTTCATCGACTGCAGTACGTTCCAAATCGACGAAAACGGCTGATAATGTCAAACCTCTGCCGTTTGCAGCCGGCACAAGATCGCAGGTTGCCTCTCATTGTGCAATGAAATGACAGGATGAACAACCAGTGAATGACTTCGATTGTGTCCATGAACTGTGTCCATTGTAAGATAAAACTTTTCAGCTATATCCCTAGTACCTTAAGTCCGCATTTTCAACCAATCTAAACTTTAAAACCTTCTACATCCCGTCATTAGGAACCACAGATACTTAAGACCATTGGAAGATGGCTCTTAAAAGAAGTATCAGAGTGTGACATGCACATGCACTACTTAAGTACTACTAAATAGTAGCAGCAAACGGCAACAATGTACAGCAATCTTTTTTCAACATTTATGCGTGTGGCAGAGGATAAAATCCAAAACCCCTGCAGATAATTTGTGGCCGAGCCGAGAGCAATTTATTAACTTTCCCAGGATCTATAATATATTGTAGATTAAATGCAGTCATATCCTTGTTTGCATATGCTCGTGCGAGTTGTTTTATCAAACACTGAACACTCAACAGAATTTAAATGGCAATTATTAGATGTACAGTCGTCCTGCAAAGTCCTGCAAAAAAAAAAAACGTTTCTGCACTAACTCAAATACAATGGTGGTCCCTCGTAAATGAAAGGAAGTACACAATTACTGTACAAATATGCTTTTGGATGAAAGCTATTGTAAATATTTTATTAAACGCGCTTAAATTTGGTCGGTTATTCAGCAAATGTGAACGGATTCGTTACACAGGATGAGAATTTATTCGCAACACATAATCACAATTAAATTAAGGAAAAGAGTGGTCCATTTATATATAAGAAAAAAAAAAACAGAAAAAAGAAACAACTCCCTGAGTTTTTCTGGGAAGAATTACTGAAATGTCCTTATTTTGTGGATAATGAGGATTTATTTACTGCTATTGCGACAGAGATAAGTGAAACTTTTCCAGACACACTTGTACGCGATAATGGCTTGCAATTAGCAAAAGTTTTAGGTAACAATTCTGGAGATTGTCGGTTTGAGAGTGAGCTCTGAGTCAGAAACCGGACTCTGTAGGTGCTGTAGGTGTACCGTATATGTGTTGTCGGAAGCCACACTAATTTGTTATTATACACTTCTCTGTGGGGAGAAATGCGAAAAATATTTATTTTATGGGTCATGGTCGAAGGACTTTGTTTTACGGGTGGAGTGGCGTTAATTATGAGTAATTTGGGAGCAAAAAAAAAAACCAAAAAAACATAACAGATTTGCCCTCAAGGCGACATGAGTAATTAGCACAAATTCGAAAACAAAGTGGAAATATTTTTGTTTGAATGAAAAGGAAGAAAATAAATAAACGAAAAATGTTGCCGATCACATTGGCTATGCAATAGTTACGTTCTTTTTATAAATTCATGGAACAAATCTGCTAATGAGGTTAATCTATTTGTGAAAGTCTACGGCCACGGAAGTATGTCCTTTCGTGGACTGCAACTGTGAAAATTCTGGACAGATATAATTGTATCACAATACATGTCAACGTCTGCCACATTAGTTATGGACACCTTCCCAGGGGGACACAAATTTCGAGAACTCAATGTAAGTTCTATTTATCTATGTATTTCCAGTTGTTGACATTAATGCTGGCATTGTAAGTGTGTAAGCGGTCTAGCCAAGCAAACTCATCATTCCACTTTAAAAGGATCAAGGAGTAAAATATTAAGGCGCTGCGCTCGATAAATCAAAAGAGGGATTTCAACTTTATCAATACGAATATGCTCCTGGACGCATAGTTGGCCCTATATTTGTACGCCTGAGTCATGGAAGGAATCACTTATTACCACCCTTGAAAAAGTAAGTGGAAAATGTTTGACTTTTTAACTCACTGCCAGTATGCGAGAAAGTTTTTAAAAAAAATTATTCAACACTCAGCCCGATGAATAACTTGAAAATAATGAGCTGTTGACTGAAAACCGGCCGAACTTTCGAAAAAAGCACTCCGCGTTCTCATCTCATCAAAAAATTATATCGTCACCGTTTTTCTGGTTTTAAAAAGGACCCTCGAGACCATAGACAGAAATGTTCTTCTCGTTACGCACAATTATGGTGTTAGAGGCTGAGTTGGTTAGCATCATTCTCAAGCAGGAGGTTGCAGAGAATAAAAGTTAATGGATCAATGTCTGATAGAATATCAACAACTCTGGGTGTGCCTCAACGTTCCATCCTTGGAGCTCTGCTCTTCAACATATTTACAAACGATATAAATGCCCAATGCAGATTCGCACAGACAGTCATATTTGCTGACGACACTCTTCTCTATATGTCAGAAGAAAACTGAAGAACGCGTTAAAAAAAATGCAGGAGGATCTACCAAATATGTTGGCTAGAACTATCACCTCATCTACCTATAGGGGTTCGTAAAAAAGATTCTTATTAGTGTAGTTCTTCAGAGATGAGATATCGCACACCATCTAGGCCTAGTGTATGTAGGTGACCTACCAGTACACTTACTCGAATTTTATCTCAACCACCGTCTAATTTTTTGAGCTAAGGTTGGTAAGTGCTTTGTTATTGGGTTCTTGCTAATGTTAGAGATTCGTCCGAATGACTTTCAGCATGATATTGAGGCTGAGATATTTCTTCCATAGATCGGACCTGCAACAGCTCGTTGATTGAGTCAGGCCCATTTATCTTGCCTTATCGGATGACGACGGCCTTAGCAGTTTTTATTCCAAAGATAAAACCTAAGCTCACGATCTGCAATTTCTTAGTGAATGGAAAACAGGTACGAGATTCTGTTTTTTTATTTTTTGGATTGATGACTGACAAATTATTTATCGCAATTATCAGGTTTTAATTCCTAGAACGGTTGAGAGGGTTCAATCTGCTGAACAGGTGCCAAATACGAGCACTAGATTCCATTGCTTGTCATAACTATACAAGATTCCAGGAAAGTCTTAGAGTACTGGTTCACGATATTCCAGCTCAATCTCGGCGGAATGTAAACCGATCAACAGCAGGGCCCACAAATGGATCTCTAAAGTTTCTTTCGCAAGGCAGGCTGGTAGGAGGATTGTAGAACAGCATTTTTTTTTTTTTAGAAAAAAGTATCTGCAATCTGTAGTTCTTAAGGAGAGCAGATTCACAGGCAAAAACGATTAACAATTAAATTACAAATTGAATGAGTGATTAAAGAATAACTTAAAAAGCAGTAACAAATATGAAAAGATCGTAATTAATAGAAATTAACATAAAAAGCAATAAAAGAAAGAAAAGAAGAAAATAAATAAATACATTTAAAGACAAAGACAAAGACATAGATAATGTCAATATACAAAGCAGTTCAATAACATCTCTGTAGTTTAAGTCTGAAAGCCATGATTTCATTTGTTTGAGGAAACTGGATTCATTATAAGGTAGCTTGTTAAAAAGTCTAGGAACCGCTCCGTCGTAAAAAAATTAAAAAAAGATTTGCACATTGTGATGAGGTACTTGGACGAGATTTAGTTCATTTATTCTAAGTCGGCAGTTAGATGAGCGTCTATTTAATAAATAATCAGATCTTTGGAAGAATATTTTTAGGACTTTATAGCAATATAAATGTTTCAAAGGTAAAATGTTAAGGTTTTTAAAAAGCACTAAGCTATTATACCGTCGGAGAGGATGCATTTTTATTTAGGTGAGTGCCACCCCAGGAAGATAAACCATATTCCAGTTTAGAATGCACTAAACCATAATAAATACGCTTTAGAAGATCCTGTGAGCGGTAAGACTTTACAAAATAGATTTGTCTAATAGCTGCCATCAGATACTTCTTAAGCGCAGTTGTGTGTGCCGACCAATTCATCTTCTAGTCAGGCAGAACTCCAAGATATTTGAACTGATTAACTTTAACTATACCAAAACATTTGTCAAAGCAAATACGTCTGTGAACTTACATCAGAATTACAAACAGTCATACTATGCTTATATCTATAACAGTGAAACACGAAAGGACAATAGTCTACTTCTATTCCACTTAAAAATTATTAAACATCATAATTTTTGTTTTGTCACTAATAACCATTTTATGCATTTTGAACCAATGACTTAGAGTTTCAATATCATGCTTGATATCAGCACAAAGATTTAATGCTGAATTGTTTGTGAAAACACACGCAATATCGTCCGCAAATGCAGTGACTTTGCTTTGATATTTTTGTAAGAATAATGAGTTAATAAATATAAGAAATAGAACAGGACCAAGAACAGAACCTTGAGACACACCGACAGAAACAGAACGTAAGGAACTAAAGACGCCACTAATTTTTACTCTTTGCACTCTATTGGAAATGTAGGATCGAAACCAATCATGGATAATACCTCTAAAACCACATTTGTAGAGTTTACTCAGAAGTATATCAGGATCTACAGTATCAAAGGCTTTAGTTATGTCTATGAAGAGTGCACCGGTTAAGTTCTTATTATTAAAACCGTTATATATTTCAGCGCAGAATTTAAGGAGGGCATCCTCAGTTGAACAACCAGAACGAAAGCCAAATTGACACTCACTGAAAAAACGATTTCTTTCTAAGAAACTGACCATTCTTATTTTAACAGCTTTTTCAAAAATTTTCGAGAAAATCGACAGTAACGAGATAGGCCTATAGTTGTTTATTAAGTTATTAAGGTTTTATCGCCTTTCTTATACAAAGGTATCACTTCAGCTATTTTTAAATAATTTGGAAACACACCACATAAAACGCTTCTGTTAAACATAAAACATAGAATATCACAGATGTTTAAAGCCATTTTTTTAACGAAGTTGTTTGAAAATCCATCAGACGTTTGTGTGTTAGAATTTTTAAGAGACTTAATAATTTTATATACTTCATAAGAGGTTATAGGGTCAAAGAAAAAACTCTGAAGACATGAGCCTTCCTGAGCTAAGCAATTACAGTTAGAATGAATGAATGAATCAGTACAATCGGAAACTACCTTAGCACCTATCGAGTAAAACAACTTATTAAATGTGTCTACGAACGTATTAGAGTCTGATATAAGAGCATTATTTTCTTTTATACTCAGGAGCTGTTCTTTTCGATTTGATCCATTTAATATGTCTTTAAATTAATTCCCATTCCTTTTTGGAGTTACCATGGGCCTCACTAAATTTGTTAAGATAGTAATTGTTTTTACATAGAAAAACATCTTTACAGATATCTTTACACAATTTTTCATACTTAGTCTTGATATTGTCATTGTCAGGATTATTAATTTTCTTTTTGTATAATTTATTTTTATTCTTGATTTTTCTCAATAACTCAAAAGATATCCAAGGCTTGAGTTTTTTTAACTTGTTCTTCTTTTTTACTATTTTTTTGGAACATTGAAGGATATGGTATCCTAGTGTCTTGATAAACTTAGAGAAGGCAGTGGAAGGATTACATTCATTCAATACATTTTCCCAAGGAGATTATCGGTTTTAACAAAAACATCATCATTTCGAAGCCTTTTAATTATAGGGGAACAAGAATATTTTAAACTAAGACACGTAGAACAATGATCAGAGACTTGCAAATCAACAACAGAGCTACAAATTCCTACATTTTGAGGTTTGGAAAGACGTATCATAATGTGATCAATACAAGTACTAGAAGAGACAGAAATACGCGTTGGTCTATTAATACACGACTCAAAACCGAAAGTTGATAACAAAAACAAATAATTATCCACCAAGGTTGTGTTTTGTAAGATATCTAAATTAATATCTCCCAGAAGAATAACGTCATTGGAAACATCAGACAATAAGTCATCCAACTCCTCATAAAACATATTAATTGACGAGGACTCATTAAATCTATAGACACAAAGAAACGATAATTTCAACTCCCGAATTGCAACTTTTAGTACATCACATGTGTTCCAATTAAAGCTATACGATTTAGGGCGCAACGAATCAATTATAAAGGCTGCAACGCCACCAGCCGCATAGTTGTTGTTACAGCAAGTTAATAATTCGTACCCATCAATTTTATAACGCGTCTTTTCTTTGTCATATATCCAAGTTTCTGTCAAGAAAATGAAGTCAGGCTTATTTACAAATAAATTTAAATGAGCAAGAAAATAGTCGAAATTCTTACGCATGCTTCTTATGTTTTGGTGGATAACAAGATAATTTGGTAAGTACGTTTGGTCAAAAAAGAGATCGAGAGCGTTAATGTCAATACAATTGACAGAGGGGACATCTAAAAGATTACTATGTCGATCTTGCATTTTAGTTAAGAGAAGAAAGATCTTCAATTGAATTTATAAAAATGATGTCATCATTTTCGCCTTTACGCATGAGCACTTTCCCGTTTTTGACCCAAACATACTTATACATCTTTTCTTTTTTAATTTTTTTAGCAGCGTTTAAAAGAGTTTTTGTTTGCGTATTAAGTTATTCATTTATAAAAATTTTACTGTTCTTGTCACAGCCAAAAATCTGAGATGTTAAGTCATTTTTATGTATAGTTTTTTTCTTCATTATAATATCTTTTTTTTAGCTTAGAAACAAATTTAACTACTAAAATAGGTTTTCTTTTACCAACATTAACATTATTTGAATATTTAATATTTTTAACAAAACACTTATCTATTTCCAATTCGGACACATTTGTAGAGACACCCTGTTGAAAAGCTTGCAACGCACAGCTAAGAGCATTATTGTTGTCAACATCTGGAACACCAACAATTTCAATGCACTTTTCTCTTTCTTTTTCTTGCAAGCGGTTGACTTCTCTCTGTAGATCCCGAACAGTCAGCATGAGATTATTTTTTTTCCTCCTGAAGTGTCGATATCAAAGAGAGAGCGCGAGTATTGTCAGCTCGGAGTGCAAGAATTTCGTTGTAAACAGTGAGAGGCACTTGTGTATTGTTGTTGTTGCACTATTATCGAAGCCGATGCTGGAACTCCTTGTTGATGGTGTTGGCTTCTTTGTTCTCCAGTTGACATCAAAGAGAGTGGTGAATCTTTCACATTAGGCGATGTTTGTTCTCTTTGCACTCTCATAGCGAGAGGAGAGCGGAGGGAGCTCCTTTTTGCAGTGGAGCAACTCTTACACCGAAAGATCTTATTTGATTTATTAAGAAATTCAATGTCAGCCGGTTGGATATTTACACAGTTGCAGTGAAAATAATTCTTGCAGCTAGTGCATAATATTTTCGGCTGGTTGCGTTCTACTTTATTTTTACATACACACGGCATTATGCACTATTTGTATTAAGTTTACGAAAAAAAATAAAAAAATAGTTAACAAGAGACGTAAAAAAAGTACACACATATTAACTGATCCAATCCATAGTAGAAGCAATTTGATAAATCTGGGATATCCCTCTTTTATCCAATCGTATATAGTTCCCTCTGTAGCATAGCACATCGAATTTAAGCATTCCGTCTCTTCCAACTTTCAATCGTAACACCCGTCTCGCTGTGAATGGTCATCAGTACACCTTCAGGCCCACTTGCGGACGTAGTATGAAATATCATGGATAGTTCCTAAGCCGTACAACTCGCTTATGGAATGCCCCGCCAAGCTCTCTATTTCCTATTCATTATAACTTGCAAACATTTAAAACCAATGTACATCGGTCCCGATCTTTTTTTCCTTGTTAAATTTCCTTCGCCCGTATTTGCATATTGCAAGTAGGCAGCGAGCAATCGGAAAAAGAAAAATTTTCGGCAATAATACGATAAGCCGTTAAATGAAATATCTGGCAAGCAAATACCTTTCATCGACCAGCACTTCAACAGACAGATTGGGGAATTGAAATGCGAATACCATGACTGTCCTGGAGGAAACGGTTTGGAACGAGTAGATGTAATAAACTCATACAAGTCACACAGTCCTACTATACTAAATACGCCTTTTTATTGAGCAGGATCAGAATTTGGTGACATACTGTAACAGTGGACACCAAACCCAGATAGATTGCCATCATCTAGAATGACATAAAGCGGCGAGTAAAAGATCGATCGAAAAGAACAACCAATTATCAAGCAAGTCAGCACCGACTTTGGTTGGCAGAATTTTTCGTGAAGAAACTGGAGAACAACCAACTTAAACCGCCATCAGTTGAGGCAATAAATAGGAATAATTCAAACAATGACAGAGGCCAACTCTGGGCGATAAATTTGCGTGAGTTTGCAAGGCCTGTGGAATATATGCGCTGAAAAATACAAGAGTAGTACAGAACCTCTGCTGACTGTTTTAAAAGCCCGCTATACATAAATAAACAAAGGTCATCGTGGACATGAAAAAGGCCCCAAAAACAGGAATCAGCAATAGAGTGGGTCTTGAGTTAGACTACAAACATAGCGATGAAAGTGGTAGCTGTGATAGGTGACCTAACAACCCATAAGCAGGTGACAGGTCGTAGAAGTAGTGCAACGTCGGCGCACGGAAGGATAACGAGCTAATATTTAAAAGATATTGGAACAACAAAGCTAACACTTGGAACAGATCCAATCGTCGCAATGTATTAAAAGCGAGCAAGGACAAATGTAGGCGGATAAAAATTTGCAATACATGAAGCTTCAACATGTTACTCAACCAAGAATTCCCACTAAAAAAAACACGACAGGTGTCACAGAAGCCAAACCTAGCGAATAAGTCGCAAGAATAAACTAGGGGCATGCAGTCAGGCCGGATCACATACCCTCCGAAATATCGGCGACAATCATAAAAAGGCAAATGCGACGCGAGGATATTGAAAAGCTACTAATTGGTGAAACTAATGTCGCTTACTACGAAAATATAAGAGAGAGATGCAGACAGTCGACAAAGGTATATTTTTGAACTCCATGGCAGCTTTGTAGAACCTAGGTCAACACTGAGACCTTTGGTCGACGACGGCGCTAAGATTTCACAATGTTCCCGAGACGTATATAAGAATGATACGTAATAGGTAGAATGATATTAAGAAGGAAGTCATATCCACAGGGGAAATAAGTGTAGAATTCGAAGTTAAAGTTTGAGTACACCAAGGCAGCATACAAGGTCCGTTTCTTTTTTAATTTATTTATTTTATATTGAAGCAGCGCATAAACGAATTTAGAACTTCTCTTCATTTCGTCGATGATAGTACTATCATACGCAATGACGTGACAGCCCTTAAGGCAGTTTTTCATAATTGGATGATGGCAGTAGAAGGCAATCGGTTTTTTTTTTTGCCGGAATAGAGCTCTAAGACGTTCCTTTCACCGGAATTTCTCAGTCTTTCGAAGGAAGGAAGGACTTCAATGATAAAGACAGTACCAGCAGCTACAATATCAGCGCCAAATACCTGAAAGCCAGTTAGCATCCTGAAGTCTTTTTTTTTTAGAGACAGCAGGAAATCGACTGATCTCTTAGAGGCATCGGGAAGCATTCTTCGGTCTGCCAGCAACCTGGAGAAACATGCCGTCTCCAAATATGTTTATATGAAACCCAAATGTCAAAGGAAGGCCCAGCGAAACACTTATAGTGCGGATTCTGGAAAGCTCTCCTCTGAGCCTTGCCTAGCAGGTTCATCAGGCGTATCATATCCCATGATCCCATTGTAACCTAGGACACAAACAAGACTCAGTGAATCCAGCCTACCGACTGCATTTTCTTGCATTCTCGAACTAGTATTGAGAGGGTTCAGCAAGGTTTTCAGCGTAGATTGCACGTGGAAATGCTTCGTCCGCTCACCAATTTCTTCGCAATATAAAATAGTTCATTGTCATCAGGATTGCGTATATTTCCGTTGGAAGACATAGTAAAATCGAACGTGTTGCCCTTCAGAAAGATACCAGCGCAGCATCCTAAATTGGTTTTGGAACCATCCGTGAAGACAAGACTTCATTCCTTTCTGGCCCAGATTCTGGACGAAACCATTCCTGGGCACAGGAAAAGTTGAGTTCTTATTTTTTTCCGCAGCAAGACTTCTGGTGTCATTGTTCGTATCTCACGGCATGTCAATAAGACAAGAGTAAAAAAAAAACTTTGTAAGAAGCTTGCGTCATCAAAACTCCAGCGAGACCACTTCTCTTTCAACGGAAGATACCTTTGAGAATGCGGCTCATGCAATAAATATTAAGGGGAGGGCAATTCGTCAGTGCAACTAGAGCATCAAGACAGACAGGGTCTAGTAAAGGCAACAGAGACGTATTTTTGTGAAAGCTTGTTCCACCAGGATGAGACCCACTTGCTTCTTTGGAAAAACGGATGGTAATGCCTCAAAACACTTGATGAGTCAGACCTGTCAGCTGCCTCCTTTTCATAAAGAGATAGTTTTGAGAGGATTGCGTGAAAGTGCAGCAGTCGTCGAACGTATTTGGCCTGCCTGCGATTTAGAGCAGACTGTTGTTAGATGTGACTCAGTAGACAATATACCTACATCATCTGCATATCATTGAGTACAGACATCAGAACTAGTAAGAGCAAAACAAAAACACCGCGCGCGTTTGCAAAAAAAAACAGGCTGAGTGAATTTTGTTGGTGCACAGTTTCATATTGTTGTAAGGGCATAACACCTACAACAAATTGATTCAGTAAACCAACTCTGAATTATATTTCGCAGCTTTGCTTAGTATCGTCGGTGTTTGTATTTTTTGTGTCTGACTTTTTTTTATAATGACTGAGGAATTTAGAGTGGATATAGCTAAAATTCGCGGGCTTAAAAGTAATCACTTTTCTGCATACGTCCACGTTTGTAAGTACAGACCAGCTGTTTTGGCACTTAGTGAAACACAGGTAGATCCCCGACCACACCTCTCATATCACTCTGATCTGAAGCCACCTGGCTACAAACTAGTGCCACTCTTCTTTTCTCGTCGCGGTCTCGACATTTACGTGCGTACTGAGGTAGCTACCAAGCTCCATCACAATGTAGTCTCTGTTGCAGACCGGAATTAAATTTCATGTGCTTATACGAGTAATTCCATCTCCTTAAGCTAATTATCAACTATTGCGTTATTTACAGAAGCCCCAACTGGACTCGACCTTAAATGGGTTTGATGCGCTGTCTAACTCCATACAAAGAATTTTATCCCTGTATCCTCATACTAAAATCATGGTTACAGGCGATTTCTATATACACAATTCTGGGTGGCTCCGACATTCTGCACAGCAAAGACTCGATGGACGGTGTGTTAAAATCTACTCTGCCGAAAATAAACTAACCCAGCTTATAAATGAGCCCACATGAATACCAGACGTCGATAGTCATACCGCCAATACCCTGGACTTATTTTTAACTTCTCACCTCTAGGCTCGACGGATCACTGTGTCATATCAGCTAATTTCTCATATATTGACTGCACAGTTAGAGAAAAGATTTATAAAAGAACCGTATACGATGAAGCCAATTGGAAAGCACTTAACAGCTCCTGCATGGATTTTAACTGGTCGTTATGTTTCCTCGATAACGACGTGGATGCCGCTGCTGATATGATCACAGACACTATTTTCCTTGGAATAAGATCCTTTATCCCTCATCGCATGAAAAATGTCAAACCAAAACAAAAGGCGTGGTACGATTCGAACTATAAAGTGGCTGTCAGGGTTAGAGAAATGTTTTTTCGGTCCTTCAAGCTGAGGCAAAAAGTACTACAATGTCCCAAAGGTAGTAACAATTTCTTGTCGTTCGTCAAAAACATTAAGAATTCTGTCTCATCCTCCATCCCAACGTTCATTTACAATGACAGTCCAGCTGTCAGCTCTTTGGGCAAGGCCAATCTGCTTGCTGCACAATTTGTAGCCAGCTCAAAACTTTCTAATTGCGCTTGGTCTCCACCTGCACTTGAGTGCGTCGAATCTTCAATGGGACGAATCCACTTTCGGACTCGTGCAGTAGCAAGAGTTCTTAAAGATCTTAACATTCACAAATCCGCTGGCCCAGATGGTATACCTCTCCTTCTTCTGAAGAGGTGTTCATCCACGCTGGCAAAACCACTGCGTAAGCTTTTTCATCAATCCTACTCTTTAGCACTCTTTCCGAGCAGATGGAAAACAGCATTTGTCCAACCCGTCCATAAAAAAATCGAATCTTATTCCCTCTCCTCCTACAGACCCATTGCACTTACGTTCCTTCTTTCCAAAGTCATTTAAACGCTGTTAAACCTTCAGCTCATGAAACATCTCAATGACCGGCAATATGGTTTTCGCAGCAACAGGTCCACTGGTGATTTGATGGCATGTCTCACCGAAAAGTGGAACCAAAGCGTACATCAATCTGGCGAAAGCAAGATAGTTGCACTTGATATTTCTAAGGCATTGGACAGAGTTTGGCATTAGGCTCTTTTGTCGAAAATGCGTACTTTTGGGATCAATGACTCTCTTCTTCAATGGATTAAAAATTACCTTTCGGACCGTTCAATTCAAGTTGTCCTGGATGATTTCAAGTCTGATATTCACAAAATAAATGCTGGTGTGCCCCAGGGCTCCGTTCTGTCTCCGACACTCTTCTTAATTATCATCAACGATCTCTGGTCTGCTACTTCTAATCCAATATGTTCCTTTGCTGACGACAGTATTCTCCGCTTTTCATATTCGTTCCTGGACTCACGCCCTTGCTCTTCGGCTGTAGAACGGGAACGGCAGCGTATTTTAAGCTCATTAAATTCTGATATTAACAGCATAACCAATTGGGGAACATCAACCAAGTGGAATTTAATGCTTCCAAAACACAATGCTGTCTGCTGTCGTTAAAGCGAAATTTAAACACCAAGCCATTATCCATGAATGGCACTAAGTTCGTCGAAACCACAAAACTTTCCATTCTTGGTATGCGTGTCAGTCACAACTAATGTTGGAATGATCACATATTCGATGTCGTCAAAAATGCTGCGAAATGTCTAGGTTTCCTTAAGCGATGTAAGAAATATTTTACCTCCTCTGATCTGGCCACAATATCCGCCCAAAATTGGAGTACAATGCCCACATCTGGTCTGGTGCTCCTAAAACATCTCTGCACCTGCTACATAGCATTCAAAACCGTGCGATAGAACTCATAGGTGATACTAATATCAGTCAATCAATTGACACCCTCGAACACCGACGTAGTGTGTCCTGTCTCACTTTATTTTATCGCTATTTCCACCAACAGTGCTCCATAGAAATCGCCAGTGGCATTCTTCCCATTCAAACTTTTAATCGTAGCACCCGCCTCGCTATGAATGCTCATCAGTATACCCTCAAGCCCACATGCTCTTAAATATCGTAATTCGTTCGTAAGCCGTACAACTCACTTAAGGAATGACCTGCCGATCTCTGTATTTCCTGGTCGTTATAACTTGCAAACATTTAAGAACAATGTACATCGGTACCCCTCTTTTCTTCCGTGTACAAACATTTTAAAAGTACACAAATCCCTTGAGAGCGCGCTAATTATACAAAAAAAAAAACAGCGTTATATAGTGAGTCGGCTGCAGTGAGGATTACCAATTAACAGTCCTATTCACCACCGCGGCTCTTCTTTACATTCTCGTCTACGTCGCGTTATCTAGGTGAGTTGCATTTACCGTCAAAATTCGCATTTGCGAAAACACCCTGAATGTCGATGAAAATAGGTATGGATTACGAGTCAGTTGTACTAAGACCGAATATCTACATTCAGAATCCGTAAGCCCAACTCTTGGCATCTATTAAAAAGGAGTCAAAGTTAGCCACCAAGGATATCGCGGTGACAATCTCGCATGTTGAATTAGCGCGGCATGGCTTAAATAGCACGAAAAGCAATATTTTGTGACCGACATTTTTCCAGCTTAAACATACGCATCACACTGCTGGATACTGTACGAGGAGTATGTATAAAGGTAAAATGACAGCGACTGAAACGAAAATGTTACACATGGCATTGGGAAGTCTCGCATTCACGAAAGTCTCCACATTAAGAAATCGAGTGTGGACAAACCTCAGTCTGAGCAAATCAGATAGTTTTGCCATGTTCAATGAAATTCGTCGGAGAATTCGGCCCGAAAATAATAGGGCTCACGTTCCAGACGAGGTTCAAATAAGAGACCGAACGAAAAATAATTGGATCACTCAAATACGAAAACATTAGCTACAATATATCTTGGTCTTACTGATGAGATGATCCAAAATATAGCGGCCCGTAGCATCATCTGTCGATGATGGCAGTTATGGCAGTGCTAGTTTCAAAATCCCCACCTAACAGTGACTTTTTATGGATGCAACTGTTATCGCCCCAAATTCCTTGCTTACATATCCAATCATCCAAAAATCAACCCCGAAGATGATTTTCCATCGAAATCGGAGTCCACTTCCAACTGCCCCTGAACGAATGTTCGACGCTACCCATGCTCGTTTACCCACAGTTTCGGGGTAAATTGAACTCTCTATATGTATGTGCAGGCCTCGCCCAGTTGATGTCAGCGAAAGGCCTCGGGTTATTCTGTATACTCCCGTTGACAGCAACAACGTTTTCTGCAGACCTCACGTTTCGACGACGGACGTACGGGTATCGTTTAACTGTGAACTGAACCAATTGATTCGAATTTGTTCACCAAACAACGAATAGTCAATTCAATAGGACGCCATTTCTTTTCAGAAACCTCTCAAATTTCAAAGTCATCCCAGGGGTGTAATTTCCAACTTGGTCTTGCCAAAGTATTGTAACACAAAACTAGGGCAACCAACATTTCTACTGTTTGATGTGTTTTAAGAAAGCTCTTTCCAGTTCAAATTTCAAAGTAAACTTCGCCTATACATAGATGTACGTAGCGACTTGGTTTCACTCCTAATAAGACTCTAAATTAATTTATAACTGATCGTGCAACAAAAATCAATTATCCAGGTTATCCTTCACGTCGTCATTGTCAACGCTTTTTATCGTCTTCAAAGCCTACACAGCCGAATCAAGTGTCACACGATTGACATCAATGTGTCACACAAATACAAACCAACAGCTACAACTGACACTTATTCAAACGCCCATTTCTAAGTAACTCAATCGGAAATGATGACTCCCTCTATCCGTACCTTATCTACCTACCTATCCATCGGCAATTTTACCAGAAAAATTGAATTTCTCTCCTTGCGAATATAATCCCCGGAACTTTAAACGAAAATTAAAGAGAGAGCGTTTTAACAGCAGCAGCAGAACCAAAAGTTGAAGGGCAACCAGAGCAGGAGGGTAACCTCGGTGGATGGATGGATAGATGTCTGGATGGATGGATGGTAGAGGAGCAAAAGGAAATACATCAAGGAAAAACATTTAGTTTAGAGAAGAAAAATACCCACGCTTGCTGGCGTAAATATTGATTCTTTCCATTTGAGACGTTAAGCATTCCCTTTGACTGTTATTCATTTTACTTTACTCTGTATTTAGGTTGCTGCTACTGTTTGTCTGATGGCGGTGGCGATGATTGTAGTGCGCGTAGCGTATCTAATTGGAGGAGTGAAACTTCAAAATGTGGTTCATATACGACCCGGCTTACCTTACAGCCACCCCATCCTACGCCCACCCATCAACACAAACACATAGCATTAAGTCTTACAAGTTATGATGGGATCCTACATGTTATGTTTGTTAGTATCCTTATACTCCCCCTCTCTCTATCTTTTGTTGAAACCATCCAAATTGTAGGGGAACATTGTCATATCAAGTTTATATTTACGAATACCATATACCAGACTACAAGTACTCGTATGTATGAAGGTTTGTTTGTGTGGGTTTGGCAGTACGAGTATAAGAACACCATCATCTCCCTGTCGTCAGGGAACTTACTGTTCTGAATAATTAAACAGCAGTATCCTGGAAGAGTATCTATAGGTACAGTCGTGCATACCAACAAATAAGATACGAATACGAGAGTATCTATTATACAAGATGGTTTGCTTACGAAAGCTGTACTCTTAGTTCGTTAGAAAAAATTAAGAATGCCATCTACGCATAACGTTCAAATGACACGCGAGTTAAGAGCGACAAATGTGATGATTGCCTTAAAGTGTCTTTGGGTGAATTGTGAATTGTTGTTCTCGTTATGGATTGATGAGTAAACATACATCCAGGGAATGACAATTGCTTGTTAATAATGAGTACTGTCTGTGTGACAATAATTTTGACACTCTATTATTTCCAAGAGCTGGAATTTTAAGATTTTAGGCATGAAGACAAGTATAACTGGAGATCTTTTTACTCCTTGCCCATGCAAGAAGGCTGTAGATTCGAAGTGGGGTCTCCCATCCCAAGTCAAGCACTGGAACTACAGCATGGACATGAAACCAATTCCCACTATTGGTGGCCTGCACTGGAAATTATTTAAAAAAAATTTCAAAAGCTGCCTGCATAAGGATCACTGACGCGTAAAGAACCACTCCAACGGCGGATCTCCCACTTTTGTGCTATCTGCCCCTATAAAGTCGTTCAACATGGAAAAGTTGAATTAGTTTTGCCCTTAGGCTAGAGACATTCAGAAGAATTAATATATCTGAAAAGGACTTCAATCACCTATTTCCAGGAAAGGATGAACGTAGACGACTCTAAAATTGCTGAAGACTTTCACACAGGGGTATTCTTTGAGAACCTTTGCATAGGCAGAGGATAGGGAACTTCGGGCGCCATAAATTCGAAAGTGATTAGAAACTGTCGTGCATCTCTCCACGGGATGTGCAAAAAATCACACTCCGTTGTGCTTGGACGATCCAGAGAACTGCGTTGCTGAAGAACTTGACACACTGTGATCACCTGGAAACAAAGAGTAAGCAGCTTAGCAACGTCAAGCCACCAACGTTCTATGCACTTTAAAGGGCTCTTAAGGACCTATCATAGCTGCACTCATCGAGACAACTGTGAGGTATATTGAGTAAAGGGACACATTAGAGTTACTAAACAAATTTTGCGATGCGCTTTAACATGAACTAAGGGCACTGTCAATTTAATTTTGATTTAGGAACAAACGAAACCACGCTGAGCTACACACAAGTGCTCCAGTACACACTTTCTCCTCTACTTAGGACACAGCAGAAAGGAAGCACTTAACTTGGAAGTGTTAGGTTAAATAATGTCCTCGTTGACTGTAGGTTTTTGTAGATTCGATGGTTTAATCTGTCATCGGCCATGGTTGATGGGTAGCTATAGTAAAGCATTGACCAAAACCACCAGTAACGAGCTCTTAAGGGCACTGAAAAAGACCAGTAAATCGATGACAACCGGCTCGATTCAACCCATGTACTATGTAGTTGAACACTCAAAAACCAAATTTTGTCACAGAAGTCTAAAATCTGTTCGTCGAAGATGAAAACCCTACCGAAGGAGAGTTTTACTAACCTCTTCAACGGATCCTACAAGGTGAAAATATGTTTGTCGGCCTTCCGGTGCTGCAATCGATAAAAAAAAAAAACATTTTTGGCAAGCATTCTTGGAAGTTTAATTTCCAGAGAAGGACAACAAACTGACCAAATATGGTCAGGAGGACCTGAATAACTCCTCGTAGTGCAAATGTCTAACAAATCAACCAACTGATGATCGATGGACGACATGACTCAAGTAGTGTAACAGTTTCATGATTTCCAGATCGCAGCTCTATAAGGAGTCCCAAAGCAATAAAAAATCAACTTTTGACGACTCAGCGTGCTCGTAGAACCTACGCTGAAGTTAGTTCAGTAAGACTATGTGACGAACCTTACCCGATTTAGACTGCAGGAATGGTGTACTCATTGGTTTAATAGGTTTTCGAAGATAGCCCTATGATAAAACTTCTTCCTTCCTTCGTCGATTTCGGAATTCGTGGAGCGTTCGGAAACTTTGAAGTCCACGCCACAGCGTCGATTCCACCAGAATTGACTGTCGCATGCCTCTAGAAACAAACAAAATCAGCGGGGCTATGCAGGTTGGGTATATGATTTGACATGTTAATATTGGTCAGCCGTTGAATCTCTTTTCTTTCGCATTTCAAGGAATCTACTCGAATACAGCAGAGAACAATCGTGGTGTCAGTCTAAGCAAACATGGGAATGCCGTTCTACTCAAAAGTCTGTTGAATGCTTTATACAATAGAATCTTGGCTAGTATGATCCTTCTGCATACCATTGTTATAAACGTGGAAGAGTGCCCGTTTTAGATCTCAAATTTCGTGACAAGTCCCAGAAGCCATAAAGTTGAAATAGAAGTGTCCTATCAATTGCACACTCTGAATTTGGAAGCTACATCTTTCTGATAGCATGCAGATCGCCATGGAACATGTTTCAGTCTTGTAAGATTGCATACGGGTTCAAAGCTGCTGCAGAATTTGTTTCAGATCTACTTCCGGGTGAACTACTCACATAATACCTAAACCTAATACTCACTCTGTTTTATCGCTATTCCCACCAATAGTGCTCCATAGAAATCGCCAGTACAAGTAGAATTCCGCCCCTTAAAACGTTTATCCATAACACCCGTCTCACGTACGTACCTTCGCACGTACTCTAAAATATCGTGATTGGTTTCTAAGCCGTATAACTCGCTTATGGAATGCCCTGGCCAGCTCTTTATTTCCTAGTCATTATAACCTTCAAACATTTAAAACCAACGTTCACCGGTACCTCTCTTTCTATCCTCCCTGATTTTCCTTCGCCTGCGCTGTGTGCAAGCATTTTAAGGGTACTTAAATCCCTTGAGCGCGCAAATTATAAAAACAAAAAAAAACCCAAAAGGACGCCTTCCGAATTGAGGAATTGCAAAACAATGCCCTATCTGCAACAGATGTTCCAAAAATCGATACATACGGCTCCAAGGTGAACTACCAATGACTTGTCCATTGAAATGAGGATCTCAGAAATGGATCCTCATCCAGATTCATCCAGAGCTTCTCAAATGCCTTGCCAATAATCGAAAAAGCATTTAGGATAGTGACTTAGGAATTTTTATCAACAACCAGGCCGCCAGCAATGCATCCCATTCGAGTTCCTTTGCCAATGAGTAAATTTCCGTCCATATTTGCAAATATCATTAAAACTACCGGTCGCATCTAAAAGCTAAGACACAAAGACTTTAAAGGCTGACACAATGCTCTAGCTAAGAGTGTCTACAAATTTCAGGTTCCTATTTCAAGTAAATGTTGGCCAAATATCTGATTCGATGAACGAACTTTATGCACGATAGGAATGTTTGTGTTGCAAACTGCACGCTAGGTGCTTGGAATACGCACTGTATATACGTTCAATAGACCAGAGAGAATTATGTAATACAGCCTGAAATAAAAAAAAATCTAAAGGGCCGTTTCTTGCGATAAGACAACCACAGAACAACCACAAAACTTCGCCTTCAATAAGTCGATTGTATAACGTTACTAAAATCTGATATCCTCCAAGCCATCTCCTTTCAATTTATCCTAAAAAAAATTGGTTAACATAGAGCGATGAATCTTATCGACACGCTGCCATCATCGCGAAAGAAGCATGGCCCAATGACACTGCCGGCATACTCGTACAAACCTGACGAAACAGCCAATTTGTTCGGCTGTTCTTTCGAGCAAACGCGGTCCTTTTACTTATTCCCAAAGCCATTAAGACAAATGTGAAAGAGAAAGCAAGCATCAAAATCTTGAAGTGCACGATGGTCATTTTGCTTTAGCTCATGGGACAGAAGCAAATGGATTAGACTTTCATACCATCACCTGACCTGGCTTTCAGCCAATATTTGCTACGAAAGTAAGACACCATCAACTTGACGCTATCCGGCAGGAACGTTAAATAAATCAGCGGCTGGATAGAACTATCGAAGGCTATCATGTTAGACCATAAGAACATCGAGTTCAGGACCGGATGCAAGAACTCGACCATATCGAAGTGGAGGAATCCGCGGACTGAACAAGGCATAGATCAGGTAATAAACCAGCTGCTGAAGAGAATCTTCTATGCTAGCCTGGCACTAACATATGTACATACCGAAACTCTGGCGAATAGTGAAAGTAGCATTCATGCCGAAAATGGTTAGACTCCCGGTTACAGCACTGGATCTATCAATCTTACCTTCTTGATGTTTAAAACGTGCGCTCTCGACGACTTCAAAACCAAGGTAACCCTCTTTACGAGAAGGAGGAAGCTGACTGATCTAACTCGTCTAGTTCTTAAAGGCATCACTACCCCTTGGTCCATCGAAGCTCAGTATTAGGTGCGCAACTAAGTTAGCGCTGCAAAATGCAACTCAGCGGAACTGCTGATCAGCCAGACCATGTATCATCGAACGGAACAAGTAATAATCGGACGGCGTAATATCTGGAAAATATTACGGGTGAAGTAAGACTTCCCATTTGAGCGTTTCCAGATAGGTTTTAACGAGTTTGGTAACGTGAGGCCGACCGTTGTCATGCTGTAGAATCACTTTTTCGTACTTCTGCTCGTATTGTGGCCGTTTTTCGCATGCAATCGCTTGGAAATGGCTTGGCGGGTAACTCCTAAGGCTGGAGCAAGCTCTTCTTGCGTTTGGCACAGATCCTCATCGAGCAACGCCTTCCTTCACGCGGTCAGTTGTCAACATCGAAATCACGGTCTTTGAAGCGACGAAAGCAATCATGGCACGTTGTTTCACTTCGAGCAGCATCTCCGTAATTTCTTTGGAGCTATCGATGCGCTTCAGCCGCCGAATTAAAGAAGAAAACCAACGCTTCCCGCAAATGGCGATTATTTGGCACAAAATCAGACATTTTCGCACAACCAAAAGTATATGACGCCAAAACAAAATCATCAATGTGTCAAAACGATTTGCTTACCATATGTCTAAGTTTGGTTCATGACGTTTAGATATGTCAAAATCGACCTGGTGGAACAAGTTTTCAAGCTTTTACCAGACTCCAGACCAAACTCGGCTGAATGGGGACTTCCCCTAGCACGCATCTCCCTCCACCTTAATATTCACCATGTATTTGGTACAACAAGCACTGGAGTTTCCATTACCTTGCACGCCGACTGTTTCACTCTGGTCTTATGAACGTGCCATCTCCTGTTTCGGAAAAAATACGACATCGACCTTTCCTGTTTCCAGGATCTGAGCCGAGAAAGAAATGTAGTCGGGTCTTCACGGATGGCTCCAAAATCGATTTAGGATGCGACGCTGGTGTTTTGCTAAAAGATAACAACCACCAATTGTAAGGAGTGCAGTACGCCACGGAGTCATCCATGATGCAGGAGTAGACGGCAATGACACGCTCGCGATTGCCCGGCTAGCTCAGTCAATAGAGCATGGGGCTCTTAACCTAAGGGTCGTGGGCTCGGGCCCCATGTTGGGCGCCATTGTAAGGGATGTAGTCAGCCATCATGCATGCATGTCCCCATGGCTGACTACACTCCTCACACAATGTTGCGAAGAATCGGTGGAAAGGGCGAAGCATCTGCATCTATAGTGACAGCCAAATTGCGCTTAAAGCCTCACTGAACCCTCTCTCGACTTCCATGCACCTTGAGGATGCAAATCTTCATTGAACGCAGTCGAAAGACTGAATTCACCGAGTCTTGCCCCAGGTCTTAATGGGATCACGGGAAATGAAATTATCGATAAACTTGCTAGGCAAGCCTCAGAAGAGAGGTTTTCCGAACGCCAACTTGCGATAGGACTGTTGGAGCTTCTATTGACAGTTGGGCTTCATATGAGAATAACTGCAGAGGGCATGACTTTACAGGTTTCCAGTAAAAAAATGCTTCCTGACTTTCTAGGAGGTGAACGACTTTCTTGTTGTCCTTCAGTCGGAAAGAAGGCAAACTACTAATTGACATCGTGGGAAGGCAAACACTTTTGCTAAGCATCTAAGCGACGATTGCTGTAAGAGTGCTGACGACACCGTAGAGCACTAGCTCTATGAGTGTCAGAACTATGATCGCAATAAGTTAACTCGGCGCTAATGTGGTCTAAGCTCGTAATGATGGCACATCTTTCGACAAAATTTCAGTAAAAGGAACATGCAAGGAGTACAATGGACTAGTTCTCTATCTGAGAGAGCTCTGTTCTGACAGAAAAAAAAGGGAATGCTTCTCTGCATGAAGTATTTTGAAAGTTTTTTTCGATCCCAATATGGCCAGTACTCAGTTACTCGTAAAGCCCGACGTGTTCTTCCATTGTGATCTCGGTATCAGCCAGCTTTTTCTTAGTCCTTCTCTGATATTGTTCACCACTAGTTAAGAACAAAGGAATACTTGAGAAGATATTCCTTGCATTCATTCACTCGAGTGTCATTTAGAAGTGTTCCAACCTTTGTACATGAATTGTTTAACCCTACGCCCTTGGTTGTAGCAAAGTCAAATTTGTAATACTTATATGACACCGCGATTAACTTTATCAAAGATCGAATTAAATATGTACGAGTATATGCTCCACAATTAAGGACTGCTTCTCTTGCTGCAGACAGTGTCACAAAACACTTACACCAACAACATGTACTCGTATGCTTCTAAGTAAATACTCATTCAACTAGACCACTTGAATCAATGGCTTCATAACGATGAACGCATTATATACATTCTTCTTTTCTTTTTTTTAAGGGGTGAATACTTAAAAACCCATGGGGTGAGAGGAGAAATCTAACGCTTGTCGTATATCCCCCTCAGGATCACATATTTCGAAACGTTCATTGATTTTTATGATGGCAATTAAAGGAGACAACAAAATGACAACAGATATTAACGAACGCCGTCTCCAAGGATATCTTTTTCTTACCATTATTTAAGTAGCATAAGATAAAAACATCTATACAAGTGCAGGTTCGTTTTATGCGTTTTTATCGTACCCACCGTAACTTATCACCTTTTTGTGCGCTGGATAAGCAAAGCCTTTTGCCAGTGCCTCTTCCAATCGCCTTAGGAGACAGGCCTGAAACGCCTGAAATTAAGGACACTTTTTATGGATCTAATCTGTTTTAGCACTGAGCTAATTTAAAAAATGAATCCAGATTTACAGGGTATTAAACGACTTAATTGCTTTTGCTTTTCATTTTAGCGAGCGGTATGGCGGTTTGGTATGGTGTGCCGAGTGTGGATCCTTTCAGTTGGAGACGATAAATTTGCTGTCGCTCGTGAGTTAATTTTGTGATTCAAGGCGGGCGATAAAAAAAAAAAACAACGCCCCATGGTTACTTCCGGACTGAGTTTTGTTTTTGTTTTTTTTTTTTTTTTGTTAATCTTCCCACGCACTGGAGGATTTAGAATGATTGAAAATGGTTACGAGAAGCTTATTACGCGACAGGATGTGATGTAAAAATGACGTCTTTATGGAAACCAGATAACCAGATAAGGGGGTGATGGAATGTTGTTAAACATGCTTGACTAGGCAACATGAAGTGAAGTACCAGGATACTGGGGTATTTGGAGGAAATAAAATGAGGGCTTCTCGATAATAGTGAGGTTGCCTACATTAAACCACCCCTTTGCATAGTGAGGGGCACTATCGAGGAAAAAATCACAAAGACTGCCAACCTAAGGTGCTCAAGCCTCGAAGGACACAGCGTGTTCCAGTTTCTTTCGCCGCTTTTTGACGGCAAAAGACCTAGAAAGTTAATAAAATTAAACAGAGATAAGCTTAGGACAGTAATATGAATCCTGACAGGACACTGTCTTCAGCGGAAACACGCAAAGAGACTCAAATTGTCAGACACGGATATTTGCAGATTCTGCGGTGACGGCACGAATTTCAACGGCCTTCTTGGCTTTTGTAGGGTATTCTTTCACCATGGCGATTGTTTAGGTTTTTGCCGTTTGAAGACAAATTCAAATGGTTCCACAGGAACGCGATGGGCCCGTTTTGGTGCCTGGTATCTGTGTGATGGCATATCCATCATACCCCTGCTTAGCCTAACCTAACCTAATCTAACCTAACCCAGGTTGATGTGAGCTTGTTTGATGCACAATTGGCAAAACTTCAAGCATCTTGTTGCGATTCCAGCAGCTCAAC
Source organism: Volucella zonaria (assembly GCA_963966105.1). NCBI lineage: Eukaryota > Metazoa > Arthropoda > Insecta > Diptera > Syrphidae > Volucella > Volucella zonaria. The sequence continues at coordinate 59,826,468 of OZ014531.1, read as the reverse complement.
GACAAATCTCCTCACAGTATTTATACGTTGTTGTAACACATGAGATACCCGTACATGCGCTTTGACTGCAACCGAGCCCTAGCTAGCCACTCAGAATGTTCCGGCATCTATTTTATAATACTGAAGGAGGACCTTATTGATCGCCAAATGGTCAATTTGGTTGACTGCTATGTTGCTTTAAGAATATTAAGATGAGGAAATCATGTAAAATCCGACACAGCAGCAACTCAATTAGTTTGACCCCGTTTCCAGATGTGGTGTCGTATAGGCCATTCTTTCCGATTTTACTACCGAAGATGTCTGCTTATCCTACTTTGGAGTTAAAGTCAACTTAAAAACAATTTTAACATCCTCAATACGGTCTCCTCATAGGTTTCGTCCAAGACTTCGTTGAAACATTTTTTGGTAGCATCGTGGCGAAGTGACCGTATATCAAGCTGCTAAAAGTTCAATGCTTCTTGTCTAAACCTTGCGCTACAACAAATCCGCACTGAAATATATTCTATTTCTCTATTCTCTGTCGCATTCATCGGAGCGTGATATATGGAATGTCGCAGTTTTTCATCCACTTTTCTTCCAGCCCAAACCACCGAACTGCCTAGATGGTGGTGATATCTGTTTAAGGCACTCCAGGTCCTTCGCTAATCGTTAGGTTGCACGTGGCCTATGCAAGGTGTGAATTTTGCATGGTTTTTGCTTTCTTGGGTCGGCATTAGCCAGGACTTTGGTAAAAGCTGGCGGAGATTTTTTCCAATCACTAGCCAGTTTAGGAGATATGAGAGTTGCCATAGGTCAGCTACCCTGACTAGTGCCGAATAATCCTTACCGACCTCAACTCCCAATACGTTGAAGTTGCTCATAGAAGGAGTATGCAATGCTGACATTTGAGACCGCCGTTGATTCAGTACCACATTCTCATCCGCTGTACGTTCTTCTCTGAGATTCAATAATTTTTGACAGAACGTTGCAGTATTGCTATTTAGTCCAGCTCAACACTCGCACTCGTACAGAGGGCACAGAAGGCATCAAAATAAGCACAAGGTTAACGTTGCTTATTGCCTATCTTAATCTTACATCATCTATCGATATTAGACCATTGAATCTTGTAAATACGAATCGCAATTTTACCTTAGGTAGGTTAAGGAAGAAAGACTCTTTGAGAAAAAAACAGGCAAAGAGGACTCAAGGCCTTTAACTTTTTCGAAAACTTAACTAGAGAGGAGTATAAATGGATTTGGGATGATGATTTGGGAATGATTTTGTTGAAAACCATAGATCATTTATAGAAACTAAAGAATATGCAACCATTACTAAGAGCAATGGACCATTTGATTCATACTACTATCTGGCCTAGTCATGGCCTAGGAAGAAAGTAATGAATCGACTAAGCCCTATTGACAGCCGAAAGATCTGACTTCAAGATTGATTAATTAAACTGTTTCATTAATTAACGCACAAGCAAAAAACAAAAAACAACAATCACAGGATCATTAATTTAAAATCCAAAGTATGCAGGTTATTCTTCTTTGGGAAGTAACTCCTCACACATCCCTATAATAGCCACCTTGTTAACATTAATACTTACAAATTGTATAGAGATATGTGCAGAGGAAGGAGATAAATTGTTCTCCAACTTACCTGAAAGAAAAAGAGGAAACAATTTATTAAAAAATGAGAAAAATAAGAAAACAGTTAAACTTAAATATTAAGTCTAGATACTTTGATACTCGTAACTTCGTGCAATCAATTGTATATAACTTTACCTCCAAACCAACACGTTGTAGTGCTAAAAGTAATTTGAAAGAAGATCCTAAAAAGTCGATGCAGTCTATTTGTATTCTTGTTATAAATTCTTAAGGGGTTAGGCTACTCTAGGGGCCGTAGAACTAGTTTTTTGTATGATTTTTGTCAATAGATGGCTCCAGCAGCAAGTGCTATGGCAACCATGAACTGCTAAAGTCAATTAATATTCAATTTATGGACCAAGTGCTATCCGGACTGGAGAGTTTTTGCTCATGCTACCTGGACGACATCTTCATAGCATCAGAAAACCAAGACGAACACACAAAACATCTCACCACTGTGTTCGACCGGTTGCAAAAATGCGGATTAGTAATCAATGTCGCGAAATGCACTTTCTTCACCAAGGAAATCGAATACTTAGGCTACTGGATCAGCAAAGATGGAATGAGACCTCCTATGAACAAGATTGCAGCAATATGTAGCATGGAGAAACCGAAAACAGCAAAGAAGATCGCCAAAAAATACGTTTGGCCCTACATGCAAAAAGACATTCATCAGTGGCCGCGAACTTGTATACTATGCCAAAAAGCCAAAATCCAACGGCATATGAAAAACCATCCAGAGAAGATCCCTGTTCCTCATAACCGCTTCGAGCAAGTACACCTAGACTTAGTTGACCCTTTACTTAGCTCTTCCGGATACAAGTATTGTTTAACCATGATTGATCGTTTTTCCAAATGGCCTCAGGCGGTTCCAGGAGAATCACGACAGACCACGGTCCCCAATTTGAGTCTGCGTTTTTCAACAGGGCTGTGAACGCATAAGGACATCACCGTATCTTCCAGCAGCGGACGGCCTTATAGTGTACGGTGCCACTCAAAGCCGCAATAATGTGCCACGAAAGGAAAACGAAGTGGGTCAACATCTTGCATGCTAGGATTGCGAAGTTGATTCAAAGACAATCTTCAGGCTTCATGTGCTGAAATTGTTTATGGTACCACCCTTCGCGTACCAGGAGAGCTTTTTGTCGATGGACCAGTTGCTGATGATATGGAAATCTTCCTGAATCACCTAAGAAAATACATGCGTGAGTTAAGGCCAGTATTAACAATTCCCCATTGTAAGCCGCAGTGCTTTGTGCACAAGGAACTTTCTTCCTGTACGCACATTTTCTTGCGAGATGACACCGTCCGAAAATCGTTAACTGCACCATACACAGGTGCGCATAAGGTAATTGAGCGCATCAGTCCTAAAAATTACGAGAATTTATCAAACGGAAAAGAAATTATCGTTTCAACTGAGAGGCTGAAGCCAACATTTCTCCCATATGAAGAAGAATAGATCTCTGAGCAATGTACCTCAAAATCACTAACCTCGATTCATCCGGTCAATAGAACCACCACATCAGCTTCGTCGTCAGCCAACTTTAAAGACGAAAAAGCCTTAAAAATTCGTCAAAAGCCATCACCAGCTTCAACTTATCCGGCCAGAACATATGTGCAACATGTTCGTTTCGTGTCATAAATAAAAAAATAAACAAATTATGACACTTGGGAGGGAATGCTATGGCAACCATGAGCTGCTAAGTTCAATAAGCGCAGATGCACAGAGTTCAAATACAAGTGCGTTTTTTGTATTTTATCTTTTAATCTCTGTAAAGTGGGATAGAGAAGTCCCATAGTACTAGTCGATTTTGACATATCCAAAACGTCATGAACCAAGCTTAAACATATGATAAACAAACCGTTTTGACACTATACTGGTGTTGTTTTGGCGTCATATATTTTTGGTTGTGTCGTCATTTGCGGGAAGTGTTGACTTTCTTCTTTCATTCGAAGAAAACGGCGGCTGAAGCCGGAGATGCTACTCTAAGTGAAACAACGTGCCGTGATTGGTTCCGTCACTTCAAAAACGGTGATTTCGATGTTGACGACCATGCGCGTAATGGAAGGCCAAAACCCTTCGAATACGCTGAATTGGAGGCATAGCTCGATGAGGATCTGTGCCAAACGTAAGAAGAGCTTGCTTTAGCATTAGGAGTTACCCGCCAAGACATTTCCAAGCGATTTCATGCGTTGTGAATGACTCAAAAACAAGGAACTTGGGTTCCTTATGATTTGAAGCCAATGGACGTTGAGCGTTGTTTTTTCGCCTGTGAACAACTGCTCCAGCGGCAAAAAAGGAAGGGTTTTCTTCATCGCATGGAAATGAATTCATTACAGCAACTCAAAGAGAAGAAAGTCATGGGGACTGCCCGGTCATGCGAAGGTTATGCTGTGTATTTGGTGAGACCAGGTCAGTGTTATTTATTATGAATTGCTGATACCCAACAAAACCATCACTGGGGAACGGTATCGACTTCAATTCATGCGATTGAGGCGAGCACTGCACACAGTATGACAACGCTCGGCCTCACGCTGCCAAATCCGTTAAAACCTACTTGGAAATGCTCAAATGGGAAGCCCTACCCCATCCACCATATTCCTCAGATATTGCGCCATCCGATTATTACTTGTTCCGTTCGATGGCACATGGTCTGGCGGATCAGCAGTTCCGCTCATATGAAGACATCAAAAAATGGCTTGATTCATAGATAGCCTCAAAAGATGAACACTTTTACTGTAACGGTATTCGAGCTCTGCGAGAAAGATGGGAAAAAGTGGTACCTAGCGATGGGCAATACTTTGAATGATGCACTTGTAACCATTTTTTCACAAAATTGTACAAGTTATGGGTGTAGCCAACACTTGAAAAAGGCAGTTTTGCGATAAACGCGTTTAAAATTTGAAGTCACAGAAAGTCATGAAAAATTTTGCAATACCTGCAGTCTTCCAGATTAGTGTCCTGCTCCTCAATTTTTTTTCTATTGCATTTTAATGCGGAGGATCGCTCTTTTGTAGCCTCAGACAGCGATTTTTCTGCAAGCTTTACGCGCTCTTTGTCAATCTCCAAGCACATTTCGTAGCTGTTCGGGCCGATTTCTAAATCCATCTCATTATGAGCAAAGTTGAAGCAAGGCCGTAATTGTACAGCTATATCCAACACAGTTTTACCACTTGAAATGGATTTTGGGGCAAATGCCCATACAGTCGAATTAAAACGTTCATTGCCGCCGATGTCGTGGGTGGCCGTGACTCAAGTGGTAGTGTATTGGCTTCCCAACCGGACGGTTCGGGGTTCAATACCAGCCGTGGCCAAATGTGAGACGAATGGTTGCCTAAATACAACATCAAGTCCAATTTACACTAGTAATTTAGTCTCCCCAATAATGTTGGATGCCACCCATGGAGCGAAATAACCACTGAGCCCAAACATCTTTCTCTCTCTCTCTATCCAATTTTTTGAAAAAACTTACCACGTGCTCCGGCATTTTAAAGGTAGTAATACTCTCTTAACTGTTAAGGAAAGGAAGATCGTCTCTGGTCAATTCTTCGTAGACTGGGTGGCTAGCTTCATACACTTTAATTGGAAGAGCTGGCTAATATTTGTACTCAGCCAAACTATTTGTAGCTTTAGCTTTTGCCATGAGCACCATGAATCCTTTCCGATCGGACATTTATCGTGCTGCGGTTTTGCATTCGTAAATAATCTATGATCGAGTGTAGTCCATATAGTGTTTCTCATGTTTTCAACTGAATCACAGAATGGCTAATCCATAATAAGTTGAGAGTTTGGCTATTAGTTTCCCGCCAATTTGCCTCTTCCACCGAGACCTTTTGTATTCGTTTTCAAATTACGTAGCCGGGTACAAATTCGCTTTTGAATGCGATCTACACAGTCTTTTTTGAGTACTGTAACACTCTCATAGGGCTTAGCATCCGTAATGCATTTAAGAGTTCTAGAATCACCGTCACCAACATAATGAGCGGATTTTATCTGGTTCAAAGCTTCGGATCGCTGAAACATTTCAACAACTGCATCGACCTCCATTTTCCCTGCTGATCCACATCGCACTTATCTTTATGATTTTGTGCCCATTCCGTACATTCTTCGGTATCTTCTTAATTCCAGTTCTCACGCGCCTTACAGTATTTTGATTTCACTACAACAAGGACGTAAACCCACGTTTTCTCTACGAACCATCGCCTGAGACCATGATTCCATTTTTACCTCTTTCAATAGAAAGAGTTGTCACATCTTTTGCTGCTTTCATCATACTGCTTTTGCAAGCTAGTTTAGTTGCGGTTGAAATTCTTTTGACAACCTTATCATTTAAAGAGTGAAACAAGGCCGTGGTAATTCCATGAATGCACAAATCTTTTTTTATTCAGTGCAAACCAATTGCAAGTAATCGCCTGGAAGCTACAATTCTACGGTTTATTTCATAGCTTTTTCAATAAATGGACTGCTAGGCATTTCAGTCTGTACACATGCTTCACAGAACACTACTATTTTGTATCCCAAACCGCGCTTACCACTTCCCGTAAATTTCACTTGCGATTTTCCCACGAAATAGCTGAAAAAACTGCAATAAAGTGTTTCACACAATATCCAAAGCCTGGATTCACTTCAAGTTCGTACACATCTTCGGATTGCTTCAATTTTTTCGTGGATGTACTAGCATTCACTCATGTCGATTCAGCGGTCTTCTTCCAGATATTTTCGCTCTCTTGCTGTACGTACGTGTCCCTCTTGCACCTTAGTCTATTGAGAGTCGTGGGGTGCACATTTCAGTTTAAATTATTAACACTACTACGAGTAAATTCAAAATGAAGTGCTCACTTTGTACGGAAAAAATTGAAAGAAGTTGTTCCGATAAGATATCGTGCGGTGATTGTTTGAATTTTTTTCATATCTCGTGTGTTAATCTCACTGAAAAGGATGCGGAATATATTCAATCAAGTGGCCAATCCTTTCGTTGTGACAAGTGTGGTGTTCTCAAGCGCACATTCGCTTCACAACAACAATAAATGTGAAGGCCAAACTGAAACTGCACCATCTACTTCTGATGGTAATCGAACACCAAAGACTAGTGCCACCAAAACTCGATCCACACCAGCCAAATCCGACACAAATAAAGATGACAACGAATGCACTCTTCAAATGATTTATTTGAAACTTACGAGTACAAAGCTAGAGGAAATGAACAATCGTTTCCTATCATCACTCAACGAGCTACGGGCGGAAAATCCAGAGCTGAGAACTAAGGCTGATGTACTGGAGAACAGACTCAACTGGCAACAACAATACCTAGTCAGAAATTGCATCGAAATTGTTGGTGTTCCAGATGTCAACAACAAAAATGCAACTGACAAGGCCAAGCAAGTCTTCAAAAATGCATTGTCTATTGATGTGTCCGATGAAAAAATTGAGAGATGCTATGTAAAGGATATGCAAACCAAATAAGGAAATAACAGCTCTTCCAAGAAATCAATAATTTGTGTTAGGTTCACTGACCCCTCAAAAAAGCAGCGAATAATGCTTGAGAGGGGAAAACAGAAAAAAAACATCAGCTGTAACATTATCAGTGAGAGTGGCCACAGGAGCAGCAGCATCAGCGGTAGCGGCGGCAGCAAGGGATTCATTTACATCAACGATGCGTTGACCAAATACACGCGGACTCTCTTCTTGCAAGCAAAAGATGTAAGCAAGCGTAAAAACTGCGAAGATGTTTGGGTTCAATAACAATCAAATACTTTTGTGGCAGGTTGAAGCTGGAAGAGTAATCTCAATCAAATCATTTAATGATCTTACGATTATATAGCTCTTGGGTTTTATCTAAAATCTAAATGAATATTGATGATGATCTGTGCGATTGCTCTTCTATTCTTAATCTATTGGGTCTATAACTTAATTCGTGCGGTTTGCTAAGAGATGGCGTAACTTGTTTTATTTCATATTCCAATGGAATATTGGAACATGCGTTGGAAAGCTACTGTCATTGTACGTCATTTCAGTATATGTCATTCATTTGAAGCGTAAACAACAATAATTTTTTTTCACTCAAATATGTCGAACTTTGTGCCTGAAAAAGTGTTTTCACGGGGAGTTCTTCTTCATGAAGAAAACTGCTACCGAAAGTCATTGTATTTTAATGGAAGTTTATGGTGAACATGCGCTAGCTGAGCGAACGTGCCAAAAGTGGTTTGTACGATTTAAAAGTGGTGATTTTGGCTTGGAAGACGATGAACGTCCTGGGCAGCCAAAAAAGTTTGAAGATGAAGAACTGGAAGCATTACTCTATGAAAATTGTTGCCAAACACAAGAAGAGCTCGCAGAATCTTTGAGTGTCACTCAAGCAGCCATTTCAAAACGTTTAAAAGCAGCTGGATATATTCAAAAGCAAGGAAATTGGGTTCCACATGAACTCAAGCCGAGACACGTCGAAAGGCGGTTTTGCATATCCGAAATGCTGCTGGAACGCCACAAAAGGAAGTCATTTTTGCATCGGATTGTTACTGGTGATGAAAAATGGATCCATTACGGCAACCCCAAGCGCAAAAAATCATATGCGAAACCCGGTCAATCAGCCAAATTAACTGCAAAGCCGAATATCCATGGCGCGGAGGTAATGCTCTGTATTTGGTGGGATCAGATGGGTGTGCTGTATTATGAGCTGCTAAAACCGGGTGAAACCATCAATGGACAACGCTACCGAACACAATTAATCCGTTTGAAGAGAGCAGTGGCCGAAAAACGCCCGGAATATGCGACCAGACACGAGGCAATAATTTTCCATCATGACAACGCTCGGCCCCACGTTGCTATTCCGGTTAAGAACTATTTGGAAAACAATGGATGGGAAGTCTTACCCAACGCGCCTTATAGCCCAGACCTTGCCCCTTCTGCCTACCATTTGTTCCGGTCGATGCAGAACGCCCTCACTGAAATACGGTTCACATCAGAGCAGAATATCAAAAATTGGCTTGATTCATTCTGGGCTGCCAAGCCGGCGCAATTCTTTTCGGATGGGATCCATAAATTGCCAGAAAGATGGGAAGAAGTCATAGCTTCAGATGGGCAATACTTTGAATAATACTATTGTGCATGTTTTTCTTAAATAAACGTTCAAATTTTGAAAAAAAACCGCACGAAATAAATTATATACCCAATAAGTAATTCAAATTGTGAAAAGGTATTCACAAACAGCACATACTGCAATAACAAACTTTTTGTTGTTCACCAGAATGTGAGAAGTCTTAGAGAAAACTTTTCATCCCTTGTTACCAACCTAAATTGTTTTTTGTGCATTCCAGATATCGTTTTTGTCTCTGAAATTTGGATTTATGGCTTAGAAATTAATGACCACCACTTGCCAGGTTTTAATTTCTTTGCAAATCCTAATGAAGGTTACGCTGCAGGTGGTGTCGAGTGCTTTGTTAATGAGCAATACAGAGTTGCGATTTTAAGAGTGCGGACATTCTAAAGGTCTCTATTGAATTTAACAATGTTGAATATGTATTTTTATGAGTTTATAGACTACATATGTTTTACGAGGGGCGTTCAACATATCGGGGTGAAGCTGTGGTTGTAAATTGACTTATTTATCAAGTAATACTATTATCTTAGTGCATTCATGTAAAATTTCATATAAATGTGATTATTAATTCGCGCTTTATCTCTAGTTAAACAGAATCATAATGGTAACTGAGACGATGATGGTGAAAATTGAGCATCGCGCTGTAATTAAATTTCTCACTAAGCAAGCAAAAAGTCAAAAAACTATTCATGAAGAGATGATGGCTGTTTACCAGGGTTCCGCACCTTCATTATTAACTGTGCAAAAGTGGTCAAGTGAGTTCAAGAGAGGCAGAGAGAGCATTGAAGACGACCCCCGCTCCGGCGCCTTGTACGGGAGAAAGCATCAAAGAAGTCGAAAAACTTGTTCTTGAGGATGCCCGAATAAAGGTGAAAATGATGGCAGAGATCACCAAGCTTTCAATTGGTACCATTCACACCATTCTTCATGACCATCTTAACCTTTCAAAGGTCAGTGCAAGGTGGGTGCCACGAATGCTCACAGCGCCTCAGAAAAAAGTGAGAATCGCATGCTGTAGAGAGCTTTTGGAGATGTGTAGTGAGAACGCGGACGGTGTTATGGATCGAATTGTTACTGGGGACGAAACATGGGTCCACCACTATGACCCTGAAAGCAAACAAGAGTCCATGCAGTGGCATAAAAAAGGAACAGACCCCCCGAAGAAGTTCAAAGTCACTCCGTCTGCCGGGAAGCTCATGGCCACAGTTTTTTGGGACTCAAAGGGAATCTTGCTCATTGAGTACAAAAGGTGAAACCATCAACGCCACATCCTACGCTTCCACTTTGCATAATTTCCGGGAGGGAATTAAAAAGAAAAGACGGGGTAAACTCGCAGCGGGTGTGTTGCTTCTTCATGACAACACCCACCCTATAGTCCAGACCTTGCCCCTAGTGATTATTTCCTGTTTCCGGATTTGAAAAAATGTCTTCGTGGAAAAAGATTTTCGGATGATGAAGAACTCAAGTCGGTATTTTGCAGAGAAAGAGGAAATTTATTTTTTTGAGGGTTTAAAAAAGCTTACCTCAAGATGTAACAAATGCATTGATGTTAGGGGAGACTATATAGAAAACTTCAATTTAAATTGAATTCGCATTTTCCTTCATATCGATACCGAGAATATATTGAACGCCCCTCGTATGTTGTGACGTATAGTGAAGAATTTTCTTGTCTGTTAGAGAGCCTAAAATCTAAAAATCTAATTATATTGGGTGATTTCAACTTAAACTTACTAGATAACAGTGATACTGTATCTAACTATTTAGCTCTCTTATCGGGAAGTTGTTTGGATCACATTTATGGTCGTTTTTCCAAAATCTCCGATCACACAATGACAGGGTTATTAATTAACTCTTCCTTGCGGAAAAAACATAATAATGAAAATGCAATCAAAATGGCGAAAAATGTTGATTTCCTCAAGCTAAAAAACATTCTGCTTTTTGAATGTTGGGGTGATGTTTATTTTCCAATGATCCGTCCATTTCTTATGCACTGTTTATTAATCGTCTCTCTAATCATATTACCAACTGCACCTCCATTTTATCCTTGAAAAAAATCTTCAAAAAGACTTAAACCTTGGATATCATCAAGCCTTATTAATAAGGTGAGATGTAAAAACAAGCTTCGAATAAAGTGTTCAAAATTTCCTTCCAACCTTAGGTTGAGAAATCGGTACAAGAAACTATGCTCCCAACTTAAAAAAAAGAGATTCGAATTTGCCGCGATAGTTATTATCGAAATCAGTTCCTTTATGCCAATGGAAATATCAAAAATGAATGGAAGGTGGTCAATGATATTCTAAACCATTCCTCATCCACTAATAAACCCAATTCGTGTTAATAATGCTGTAATTTCTGATAAACTTGACATTGCTAATGCCTTCAATAATCATTCCACTTCGATAGCTACCAATTTACCAGTACAAACAAGTCAACACAGTTGCCGTTTATATTCGGTTGTTGGTAACCTCTGTAAACCACTGCAAAGGAATAGTTTTGCCTTCGAGCCTATAACTGCTTTTGAACTTTTAAAACTAATTGATTCTCTAAAAAAAACACTAGTGCTTGTGGTTGTGAAGGCATTTCTAATGTACTGTTGAAACGGATCGGTTGCTTTGTAGTTGATATTTTAGCTATTATTTTTAATCGCAGCATATTCCTTGGAGTTTTTCCTGAAGACCTAAAATGTGCTGACGTAGTTCCACTTTTTAAAAAAGGCTCTGCAGAAGATATGAGCAATTATAGGTCTATTTCTCGTCTTCCTACTTTCAGCAAAATCTTTGAGAAAACTGTTAAAGTAAGGATCATATCCTTTCTAAGCAACACAAATTTTTTTTAGCTCGGTGCAATTTGGCATGTTGAAAGCCACCAAAGACGCCCTATTTAGTTTTTGCTCTAACATTTTCTCAAATCTTGAAGCTAAAAAATTCACTGCAGGTCTTTTTGTGGATATTACAAAAGCCTTCGATATGGTTAACCACTCAATTTTATTGGATAAGCTTAAGAAAGCTGGAATTCGTGGGTTTATGCTCTCCTGGGTTAGGTCTTACCTTTCCAATCGATCTCAAAGAGTGAAGGTTGGCGAAATCAGGAGCGAAATTCAGTTTTTCAATTTGGGAGTTCCTCAAGGTTCCGTCTTGGGACACATTTTGTTCCTTATTTACATTAATTCCCTTTTCAGTCTAAGTTTTAAAGGGAGACTCACTGCTTTTGCTGCGTTTTTAATTTGGTATCTGATATCAACTGGGATCTTTATTTGTTAAGAATCTGGTTCTCCGAACATAGATTAAAACTTATCTCCAAAACTAAAATTATGTACTTTAGTCTCTCAACCCAGATTGGTTCAATTGGAGAACTTTACTTTCACGCACCAGAATGCCTAAGATTTAAACTGGCAGATTGTACTTGTGCTTCCGTTTTACCTTGTCCAACTTATTGTAACACTTTTAGTTGCAGCGACAATTGTTTTTTAATTGAAAGTGTAGATGAGTTTAAGTAGTTAGGACTTACTATAGACTCTAGGATGAGCTTTGCTAATCATGCTGAATCGTTAAGGAAATATTTTCGTCGTACTCTCCGGAATTTTTACTACTTGAAAAACGTTTGCTCTACAAGATTATTGAAAACCATCTATTATGGCATTTTTCACTCGAAGCTCATATATGGTATTTCTTGTTGGGGTGGAACTCACATAAATAAAATTAAACCACTTTTAATCCTGCAAAAAAGCATCCTAAGAATGATATGCCGAAAAAATTGTCGACATCCCAGTTATCCATTATTTCATGATATGAAAATTCTTCCTGTCCGTCACTTGTATTGTTTTAAAGTATTGAAAACTTTCTTCATGAGATCGGGTAATCGTAATTACAGATTAATTTCCGAATATAATTTGCGTAGAAACATTTTGAATGTAGTGTCCATCCCGATGTATCGCACCACCGCCTTTCGTAATTTTTATTCGTTTTCATCGTGCCGCCTATTTAATAAGCTTCCACAGTCTCTAAGAGCTTTAACGGTTTCTGGAAGTTTCCAAAAAGGTGTAAAACATTGACTTTTAGATATGGATTATGCTAGCGTAGAATCAATCTTTTACGACATTCTGGTGTAACTACACTTAGTACTATATTTCCTGTTGTTGCTGTTTGCTAACCTTTTTTCTTCTATTTCTTATTTATTTCGCTTCTCTCAATTCCCTGCACATATTTTCTCTGACTTCTTTTTTCCCCAAATGTAAAGTTAATTTGTTAAGGGTCACCCCACCCACAACCTAAATTTTAATATTGAAGTTCTTTGAAATGGCATTTGCTTCTATTTTAATACTTAAGGTATATATAAATATGAAATGTCATTATTATTTCTTAATTTGTTTTGGAATTAACATATTGTTAGAATTTTTAATCTATGAATTATGTACATCCTAAATTTTGTATGAAATAAAATGTATCTAAATCTAATCTTTTTGACCACCATACACTTTGTCATTCATTATACAATAAAAACGAACCAATAGCATTCACAAAACCAAAAAAAGTTAGCACAATTAACGATAAAAAACAAACGTTCCTCAAATAGCGTCTTTGTCGAATGTTTCACCTTACGAAACAGACTGAAACCGACATTTCGAAAGACAAAAAAAGCCATAGTCGGAACACGTGGCAAATAGCTTCTAAAACATCTGCCGCGTACGCACTCTAGTCCCCTAAAAAACCGTCCCTCGTTTCGGTCATAAGAGGCTCGGTGCATACTAGGCGGCTTTGTACTATACTGTGAAAAACACGTCCTTTGAGATATTTCCCGGTCATAATCTTTTATGAGGTCCTAAGGGACCATTGAAAGCAGTAAAAAAATCGATTTTTTGCAAATCCTAGAGTGGCCTAATCCCTTAAGCTAGCGCATATGCATACATATATGTATCTAAATATGCCACTACTACGAAAGCGACAACTCTCGTCTGCCACCTAGTCGTAAATTGCGCACCATTAAATAGAATCATCTGTCAAAAGCTGGTATTGCCCCCATTGCCTCTCTGTGTGACCAGTGTCAGGGCAAAAAACCTGTGTTTTGCCAGCTGAATAATGGCCGCTTATACAACAAACAAATATCAAACTACGTCAATAACTAACAAAGCATTCGCTTAGATACAAAGTTGCATGAATGCATAAAACTCGCCATTGTACGAGGATTTCAGCGATTATCCGAAACTATGGTGGCGCAGAGTACCACCGATTTAGTGGTGATGCAACAATGCACGAACATACGCCATAAACTACGAATACTTGTTGAACGACGATGAAAAGTTTGAATTCAACTTTAGCAAAAACAAAACGGTCAGAAAAAATTTCTGAAATTAAAAAAAATTCACCAGTTACTCGTATCCTCGTTTATTTAATTTTGAGCTGAAAAATAAAAGAGTGGACCTATGGACCTACTATGTACGAAAATGAGAAAGGGTACGAGGACCCATGTAACCATGCAATGGAATGTGAGTTTGAAGTTTGTTTTATGAGCGGGAGTCTCCTCCACGACTCGGGGTAACGTTGGTGTGGCATGGTAACAACAGACAAGTGGAGAATTATTTTTATACCAATTTAAAAGTTCACAGGAATTTTACTTTTTGGCGAATGGAATTCTTTACAATTCTTTGGAGGTATATTTCATTCTTGGGGCAGATGTGCCGGGATATCCTTTTACTGACGGCCCTTTTAAATGATGAAAAACTATGGAGAAAAAGGATCGTTTTTGTTGCAAGTTCGTAAAGTATGCGTAGATAATATTGGATTTCAGGTAAAAGAACACCCAATTAATATCTAGTAACGAAGAAGCTGAAGGAGCTCTGTCTATTGTATCTAGGATCTTCTTTACAAAGGAATTTCTTTCTCAAGAACACAGGTATAAATTTAGAAATGAAATTATGTACTTCTTTAGCTGAATAGAGATGATATACAATATTTTACGTAGAATTTGTTGAGTATTTTCTGTTCCTAATGGGAGACAAATTATTAAATAAAATTCTAAGAATGCATTTGTTTGGTATTCTTTTCGATTATTGGGAATCCGAATTCCAAGACAAAGCACTCAAAGAGGTTCAAATCGGAGATTCTCTTAAGGTTCTTGCTACACTTGTTATTTGGGGTACCGTATCCAGGTTTTCAATGGTAGTCAAGCGTCTTATGAGGACACTACTGTCAATACTTCTATATAAAGGGTGACCAGATAAGAACGATAGAAAAAAAAATTTAAATAAAAGAATAACGGTGTGAGATACAAAATTGATTCTTTCTTTATTTTGAAGCTACGTTCATGCCATTATATGTGGAATCAAATTCAAATGGACACTTCAACTTCTCAGGGAGTGCCTCAAGCAGTCGGTCCAATTTTTGATGATTCGGTCCAATATGTACGGCGTTATTTCGGCAATAGCGTGTCGACTGTTGGCTTCGAACTCGTCTAAAGTAGTTGGCGTAGGCTAAAGACTTGACGTAGTCTCAGATAAAATAATCGAATGGTGTCGGATCGCATAGATCATCCAGTCGCCAAATTTCTCCTTCACAACTTCGAACGTTGCGTCGCTTTTATGGCATGTAACGCCGGATATATCGATGTTGTCGAGCTCTGACCATAAAAAGTCGGTCAACATCGCTCTATATCTGAGACCAGCGCAAAATTTGCGGACTCACGTTGTCTGTGGCTGTCCGGCTTCAATTCTTGCGTCAGCACAATCTTATATGGTTGTAGGCCAAAATCCAACCGCGAAATAAGCCGGGTTTACTCTCTGGCGATGTCCAATTCAGCTGATCGGCCCCGACATTTCTGGGTCTTCTCCGATACTGGCCAATACGGCGGCTATGTTTTCCTCATTTCACACCAATCTCTCTCTGGTTGGTGGCTTGATACCCGAAAGAGTTACTCACGCTCAAACTTTTCCACGGTCGAACGAATTGCCTGCACACTGAAACCATAATGATGACGATGAAATTCACGTTGCAACTGAGCCGGAATTTCGATAACAATTCCCGCACGTTCGGCAAACGTAAAACGATGCATGATGAAATGGGAAACCTAACTGAATATTCTGACAGCTGGATGTCGTTGGTAACTTTGACAGCTGCTGAAACACAACAATTGGGAAAACTACTTCTCTAACCTCAACATAGTGAAGCGTGGAAGACTAGTACTTTGACTGCAGGTGGCATACCCTTCCTCTGCGTGATGTTTTCTTCACTTCTCTTCATCAGGAATTTTCATAAATGGATCAACGGCGACATCCGCGGCTCTAGTCAGTTTGAGTTATTTCATGCACAGCGCCTTGAAAAACACTTCAACGTATCTGAACAAGCCAATAACGGGTCTCGTAACCTCAGCGAAACTACTGACACAGTGCTGTTTTCCACACCCATTGTCCGGGGGTTTAATGAAGAACCCCAAGGTTAGGGGTGTTAGGGATTACACGTTAGGGTACCGTCCCTACCGTGCAAAAACGAAAACAGTACATAAACCACCAATAGCATTGAAAGGACAACGAATTTCCGCTTTGCACATGGAATGTTAGGACCTTAAACTGATCACGTGCGGCCGAAAAACTCACGGAGGCCCCAGACTGCTACAAAATAGATACTGCCGAAAATTCATGAAATGCAATAGGATTGGATGAAAAACTGACTGCTGCAAAGAATAAGGACGAAGCTTATTTGCATCTGTATTTGATATTCAAATACCCACGCAAGCGATCACCTCATAACAATCCAGGTCCAGGCCAAATTCGGAGATGAAAGGCTGATTAGTTGTCATGCCCTACAGAGGATAAAGATGTAAGCATCAACGACGTCTTCTATGACCTCCTAGATCCACCACATGGACAATGCCCAAGCTATGACCCCACAAATATGGTCGGAGATTTTAACGCAGGACTGGGTAAGAAGCCGTCTTTTAGAGGGTCATCGGAGAACACAACCTGTATAACAACACGTCCGGAATTCGGGTTTTCATGAAGCGTCTTGGCTATCATTTGATCAATTAACCGTCCACCCAATTGATCACATGGATGACCGAACTTTCCGAGCAGCCAACATCGAAAAGGGTCAATACGTTCTTTTAGCCAGGGTACGACTAACGACTAACGACGACCAACAAAATTCGCTGTTTAAAAGCTACGATCCCAAGAAACTGCTACTCGTAGCTCTCTCAAAATCCTAGCCCTCATACATAAGCCGTAAAACACCAATGAGAATTTTGCAATAATCCTTTAGAGAAGCTGCTTCTTATGTCATTGGTTTCAAAACGCCGTGACAAAGAAATTACTGAATTGAATATAAGCATTCAAGCCAAACAGGAAGCATGTAAATGGCCTTTCTATCGAAGGACGGGAGCTGTTCGTAAGGTCTACGAGTAGGCTAAGGAAGAGCAGGAGAAGCGCGCAATCAAGGAGAGGTGAGGTTATAAAGTTTTATGACAGAATAATATGAACATTAAACGGCTACAAAACTAGAATGGAAGCCTGTCAAGACATAGACAACTACGTATTAGTGGAGTATTAGTAGATTCGTAGTTGGTGCTGAGAATATGGAAAGACTACTTCAGGTAGAATGAACCATTTACCCTGGATGAAGGCGACAGAGAATCTCGTCTCCCAGACATAGACGAAGTCAAGGTAGGTAGCAATATCGAAGCGAAAGTCCAATAAAGCTGCTGGCACAGGTGTAGATATATTGAGCTATTTGAAGTAGCTGGAGATGCCCTGGATGGGAAAATGCTGTGACTCATCAGCAAGATATGGTCAAAGGAGATCATGAACGCAGCATGGAATCTTAGCATCATTTGCCCGATTCATAAGAAAGAAGACGCTTTTGACTGCGTCAATTATAGAGAAATAAGTTTCCCAACTATCGGCTATAAGACCTTTCTGCCCTATTATGCGGTTAGCCCAAATCAGTGCGGTTTCAGGACAGGAAGTCTACCAACAATCATTTATTCACACTAAAGCAGATCGTGAAAAGGACCCGAGAATTTCAGATATCCACTCAGCATCGGTTTCATCTCCACATACCATATGATAGCATCAAGTCTAGTTTTGACATCCCTGCAGGTTGTGCAGGATGACGATTCTTGCTGGTCCGTGAATTAACTGGTACTTTAAGTGTCAAAAAAAGTTCTAGACCAGGCGAGGAGCTCTCATGTGGCTTTCTAGTATCGCACTAGAAAGAATTGTGCAAAACTCACTAACAAGAAGCACGTTCTTTTTCAAGTATGCACATTGATATGATTGGATGAACACCGCTTTCGTTACTTACAGTCCCGAGGGGCCTGAATGATTTTAATGGCAAACGAGGGCAAAACAAGGTAAATATATGCTTTCATCAGAAAAGGATGTACACCATGACGATAACGGCTTGGCCAGAACATCATCATCAGCAGTTACACCTTCGAGGTACTTAAGGACATTATCTACTTTGGCTCCGCAATCACAAATAACGTAAAGCTACTGTAGCTTTCTTGACTCTTCGTGAATGTAAGGTTTCCAGTTTAGTTCCTGTTAAAAATGAGACTCAGACATTTTGCTGTATCGAAAAATACTAAACTGGTACCGTTTATTCAAGGAGGGCCTGTAATTGGAATTTTGTATTTCCTGGAAAAAAGGACAAGATCAGTTTTATCTATTGAGATTTACCTTCAGATGGTATTAAGATATCTACCTGAGACGGCTATAGCAACGTCATCCGCATAGGCAATCACCCTGCTACCACCCACATCCATGTATATCAGCAGTTCATTAACCACTAAGTTACAGATGAGAGGAAAGAGGACACCGTCTTGCGGCGTACCTCTGCTGACACATCTTTTAACAGAAGTCTCACCCAGTTTGGAGTTGATTATCCTGCTTTTTAGCATAAGACTGATCAACTCCCCACGTGAGACGTCAGCTTGCAGAATCGACAGAGCAGACGTGATTGCGGATGTGTTGACGTTGTTAACGGCACCCTCTATGTCCAGGAAAGCAACCATTGCGTACTCTTTATATTGTAGGGATCGTGCGTGTGGCTAGTCAGTGAATGCAGAGCCATTTCCACGGACTTTCCTTTACAGTAGGCATGTTGAACCGTTGACAGAAGTCCTGGATCAATTTTAGCTCGTATATGGATATCAATCAGACGTTCTAGAGTTTTCAGAAGGAAAAATGATAGACGTATAGGTCTGAGAGCATTTTCAGGCTTTGAGAATGAAAACTACACTGAGTCCATAACAGTGGAGTTCTACACAGCTCCTCATGATATTCTCTAGCCTAGGCAGAATAATATCTGAGGACCTCTGTAGCTCGGCAGGTATTATACCCTCCGGACCAGCAGACTTGTATGGTTTGAAGCTATGCAGCGCTCAGAGCAGTTTGTCTCTTGTGATCTGAACATGAATTTTGGTCCCGGTTGCAGTAGGCCTGTTTGGGTTGCTACTGGCAGCGAATTAAGAGCTACCTGGAAAGCGGATGTCCGGTAGCAGGTTGAGTGATTGATCACTTGAGATTGTCCAAGAGCCATCGGTTTTTTCAAACAGCTAGGCATCATAGGATTTGTAGAGAGAATTTTTCTTAGCCGCGATGCTTCAGAGGTTTCCGTGATTTTATCACAGAAAGGCCTTCAGGATTGTCGCTTTGCCTTCCTCAGTTCTTTTTTTGTATAATTTGAGGGATTCTTTGTATGAGTCCCAGTCAGTCAGTTTTCTTGTGGTTTTTGCTACGCTGAAAATTTTCTGCAAGTGTTTCTGAGCAGTCCCAGTGCTGATGTCCACCAATGTGGCTTTTTCTTGCCTCTAGGTTGAATAAGAGGGCAGAAAGCAGCCAGAACATGATTGAGAGCCAGAGTGAATTCCTTGACTGTCATGTGAAAGGGGTAATAAAAGCACTTTTCCAGAGATGAGGTAAGAGCCTTTCAGACAAAGATAGTTTGAAAATACTAGTGAGGAGGTGAATTAGATTATCAGCACATTTTTTAAGACAACTGAGCGGAATCCATCAGGATTCTTTTATGTATTTCGCAATAACGATTTCAGTATAACGATACAGGGATACAATTCTTTGTATGACGCCAGGCAGGGCACCAAACTCGTTAAAGGTCGAATTGCTGTCCAGCTTGGAGCTTCTATAAATGAAGCAGTATACGACGTTGAAAATTTAACCAAATAAAGCTGAGTTCGAGAGATCACGTTGTCGTGGAGTTCGGTAAGCTACATCACTGCGCACGTAAACAGCGAGAATGCGATGAGAAAATCAGCTCTCCTGTACTTACAGACGCTAACATACCCATTGAAGTGATTACTTTTAAGCGTGTGTATATTTGCTAACTCCACCCTGAATTACGGGTACAATAGCCATAAACTCAGTCAAGTACTTTTACAAAAGACCGAACAAAAACATTGCGCCGAACTGTGACTGGAATATGTATATTTATTTGTTAACAAAAAGGAAATCACAGTTTTTTTTTTTTTGGCATCTCAACTATTCCTATCAACACATGGTGGAATGGATCCCTAAAACAGTCATTAAAACTACCCCACCAAACCATCGAAAGAATATTTAATAAAACCCTTAACAGTTGGCTATCGCTTTCCCATGGCAAACAAATGAGAGTTTCTTCCACAAAACCACACATATGCCCGACAGTTAGTAGCTGTTTTGAGTGCATTTTCAGCATAAATTACCATTTTATGTGCCAACAAAACGACATGGCACAAATAAATGATTGTGTGCTCGTCAAGCAAACATTGGATTGTGTTGAGGCTGAGGGGATACACAAAAGGCAACCGCTCAACTTTTAACGGGGTGGTGTTTCTATAAAAAGCAAAATAATAAACGTTAATAGGCACCGCTTAGCAAAAAGAAATTAATATTTTCCAACTAAACGTCGTCCTGTGACAACTTTAGCTTTTACATAGGACTATTGTCTATAGTTTGTATGGTTTTGTCGCATTTGTGGGTTAGTTGTGTTTAGAACTCTATCGTGGAAGCATGGCAACATTAGGCTTGCCATCTAGTCGAAAATGCCATTGGCGGAAATTCCGGGAATATTCTGTTGAAATTTTGCCAACTCAAATATATTTCCTATAGGCCGCCGATTTGGGAATGGAAAATATCTCCGAATCGGGCTCTGGCACTCTACTCCGGATAAACGAAAGGTAATGAGTCTTTCTGAGCGAGCTGGCTAGAAACGGTTTTTGGTTGAGGCGGAGTTCACCCCGGACTGCAGTATGTGCCAAATTTAAGCACCCAATCTTGAGCATATGGAAGCGGAAAACATCGCGTCCTATGGGTAATAGTGGAAACTGTCTATAAATTAGGGGGTTGTGTTGGCTGAATAACTGAAATTGATTACGAGAAAGGAACAAACTTCGTGCGAGGGTCCACTTATATTGCATCTTCACGTGGAGCGACAAGGATCACACTGCAGGCAAAAAATGCGATGATTGAGAGTCTACATTACAAAGCCATTGTCCACACCCAAGCCATGTCATACCAACCTGATTAAAAGCTTTATTAAGGTGAAGTCTTACTTGCTCATGGGTAAAGCATAAAAAACCGTCCAGAGTGAGTAGTCAAAATTATTCTCGGGAACTTGATTTGACAAAGTCGACAACGACAATATATTCGGCCGATTAGTTACCTGATCGATAAAATGTTTCCATACATACTCGAATCATCCATACAAGAACCACAAGTAGGGAATAAACGCATCTGTGATAAGGTGCTTAAGGTGTTTCAAGCCACTGAATGACGACTGATCGGAAAGAGACGAGAACTTGTCTTTTTGTGTTGAATTAACTTGGGCACTTTTGCGGCCAGGATTTAGTTGCTGTAGACATAAACTTATTTTCCCTACTGGTATCCGCATTACCGTCTCTTCCGAAAGCAGTAGCCATCAAACTCACTGAATACCATGTCTCCAGGAAGACAGGGCTTATCATATGCTGCGTGGCTAATGGTCAGGATATTTTATGGGGCACACTAGTAAATGTAACGTGAAAGACATTCATCTCCTATCATCTGGCCTAATTGTCAAAAATTTTGTTAGTTAGCCAACAAAATTTGCAAAAAAAGTAAGACAGCAAGTTACCGACTTTACACCATCCAACAAGTACGCTAAGAGTTTACTAGTCGGAGGCCCCAACTTCAGGCCCTTTGTGCAATTCATCAGATGCAGAATCGGGTGCGAAGTCTTAACTTTGTTGAAATGGAGGAATCCGCGAAAAACCAAAAACCAACCAGCTTATGCTAGACATTAACTCTGAATAAATCACAAGTTAGAGAAAGCTGGAGCCCAACGTTGGGCTCACCAAATGTTACGAAGTAACGTATCGCGCCAAAGAAATAAAAGCCCTGCAGATCGTGCGTTGTACTGTGGAACGCAAATTTGTAGAGATTTCGTAAAAATCTGGAACCATTTCAGATCGAAGGAAAAAGAATGTAAGAAGCTAATTCGAAATTCGAAGAGTGAGACAAGATCGAACAGCCGGTAACACCAGTACGCTAGTCAAAGTCCTCGAAAGAGGGAAATCAACAAGCTTGGAATCACTCACAAAATCTGATGACACGTACACTGAGTCGAAAGCTGAGACTCTCCGTGTTATATTTAAGACTCACTTCCCTGCTCACAACTACCTTCTATTAACTAAGCCGCTAATGAGTTGAATAACATACCACGCCGTAGCTGGCATATTTCATCAGTTCTGGTGACAAATGAAACCCTCAAACTTGCTGTTGCTTCCTTTAATGTCTTCAAGTCACCTATCATCGAAGGCATATATCCAGATATGCTACAACAGATAATAGGACCAGCTGCTTGAAAATTTGAAGAGAATCTCTACTGCAAGCCTGGCAGTGGCATACATACCGAAATCCTGGTGTACAGTGAGCGTACGCTTTATACCGACAATCGGAAAAGATAACCACACACGCTCGCCAAGAGCTACAGACCTGCTATTCCGACGTCATTCAAGTTGAAGCAAGGAACATGGAGTAAATAGTCGTGGTTCATGTGCGTGGAACTGCTTTTCGAATGCGTCCTATTTCCAAGATGCAACATGCATACCAAAGCGAATTATACGAGACTCCACTTCAAAACCCAGTGGACAGAATTGAAGGCGTACTTGACAAAAGTATTTGCGACAATGCAATGCGCAATGGCAAGTGCAGATGGATCTCTAATTTTTTAAATAAGAGCATTGCAGGTCAATAGGACCTTGATTGGGTATACACAGGGATTGTCCGACATCGTATCTGGTTCATATTGGTCGACTCGCTGCTTAACGCCCCCAATAGTTCTGACGGCTATGCACAGGCATATGCTGATGATTTAGCTATACTATCTGTTCGATCAAGCCTTGTTACCGTTTCTTCTAAAGCGAAAGCATCTTCAGACGTGATCGCGGATTGGTCCACTAGAAATTGGCCTCCAAGGAACTCCAAGGAACTTGACTGATCCAGCTCATCTAAAGCTTAAAGGAGTCACCATATAGGTTTCACCCACGAAGCTAGATGTCATCCAGGATAACAAACTTCTTCGGACTAAGTATATAACGCCTACTAGGCGCCATCGGAGGTGGAGGAGAAGCTTTCAAGCGGCTTCTGGGGCTTCTCACCGAAGTGCGTCCTTTGGATCTACACGACTATGGTAGCACACCGGTTGTCTGGTGGAACACGCTTTTACATTAATACGTGACTGCACGTGGCACTTTCTCTAGTACACCTGGTCCTCCTCTAGCCGCACTAATGAATCTACGTCCGCCTAATATTCATATCATGGCCTGCACTAAAGAGATCACTGCTACAACAAGCACTGTAGTTTCGATGGCATTGCATGCCAGCTATCTGTTGACATTGGCCTTGCGGACATGACGTCTGAAGCACTGACACCAGCTATTCTGTTGCTGCGAAACCATAAACTTTCCCTGTACCCAACACTGGTTCCGGCCAGAATCTGAGCTATGAATTGAATTTAGTTGAGTCTTCACGTTTAACTCGAAAACTGATCCAGTAGCACTGGTGTCTGTTTGCAGGACGACAATGTTATACTTCACTCCTCGTAAGATGACGTGCATCTATCTTGCACTGAATCTTGTCACCACTTTTAAGCAAGACCTATTTATGTAAGGGTTCTCGGAAGACTGAATTCACTAAGTCTTGTTGGAATCCCAGGTCAGAATGGAATCAGGGGAAATGACATCGCTGATGAACTTGCTTGACAAGGCACAGAGGAGAGTCTCTCAAGACCCGGACCTGCGTTCTCAGTAAGGCATTCAGTTGGGATGCATGTAAGCATGACTGTGAGAATGCCCGCACACCAAACAAATACTTCCCGACTTCTCTAAGAGGACAGTACCTACTCGAAGCACTAAGCTCTCGCTAACCACCTAATAGTCCAGGGCATACCTGTCACAACTACCTGCAGTACTTACTGTGAAAGTGATGACGACACCGCTAAGTACACATCAGAACTCAGAGAACTCAAACAGGTGGCAAGCCTGAGCAATACCACCCCTCCGATAAGAAACTTTAATCATAATAACAAAAGAAATGTCTCTGATTCCTTTACTTATCCTGCCATCAAAATTCCATTTAACAAACCAACAAAAAGGAGAAAGTCTTTTGACTATCTTCTATCTAACTGCTGTTCATTAGCATCCCTCCTTCGTTGACTTTCCTAGAGTTTGGGGATTATCCAACAAAACAAGAACGGGCATTGCTTCTTTTTGGCTTTGTGACTCAAGACTCATTAAGGACGAATTTGCTAATTACTATTTTCCTCTCGGTGTCCTTGTGATGGTAGAACAACTCTAAACAAATTCAAGTTTCAACTGCAAACCACGTCCAGACCAGAGAAAATATCCTCGCCCATTTGAATGCATTCACGAAGGCCCTCATGTATGAGTTATTCTCCGCACAAATACTCATACACCACCATTGCCATTCAATATCCTGTTTAGTAATCTCTTACCAATTAGTTCGACGAGCTAAACATTAAATGCTTGATACGGCTAATGGGCAAACAACTCGTCCTTCGGTAAGGAGAGTGTTTATAAGCGAATCAATATTCGAATAAACAATTCTCGCCAAGACCGTACACAGTGAATTAGCTGAAATGGTAACGTATAAACCGAAGCAGAGAGAAATGGATTTTCCAGTTTCCTGTTTTGCATTTAGCCGTATTAATCGATGGGGTAATGATGACAACGAAGACGATGATGATGATGATGATGATGATGATGGTAATGATGTTGGTGCCAGCTTGGTCAAGGACGATGCATGGTCTTTTGTTTATTACCTCGTGAGGAGGAAACTTCCATCATGATGTGGTACAATATTTGCTGAAGTACGGATAGCTCAATCACAACCAAGGTAATAAAAAAAGGTCCGTGTGGTTGTCATACTAAAACCCTGTTGTTAAACTCGCATACATATGACACTCTGATGACTATTAGTCGGCTTATTCGTCGACTTGATAAATATTGCAAAAAGCCAACGAAAAATGCAGGAAATGGTTTTATCCCTCGTGGCACCACTTTACTTTACTTTTAACTCATATTAAAGACACGGTACGTCCGGGGCCTCGACCGGTATGCTTATTCAGCCAGCTCGATCCGTATCTGGCTACTTATAGACGAAGCTGCCTAAATCCATGACACTGTTTAGTCAGTATACGTAGTTCTTGATTTAACCTTTTTCCAAAATAATCCGCTAAAGCAGAGGGGACTTTAGAAACTGTTCAAAGCACTGTTGAGAACGTTCTTGCCTCTACTCAGTTTAGCGATGATGCACGTCTTTCTTTTCTCAATAGCATTTTTAGCCCAAAGAAATAGTGCTTATGTTATTACTGGAGTTCACTGCGCCTAGGTGGTTAGGTAGATCTCTGGTTCCTTGAGAGCTGCAAACAATGCACACCTTCACACCTTAAAAAATACTCGCTGATGTTTTTCCTCATTTTGATAGAGCAGCTGGGGTTTCCAGAGAGAACAAAACCAAACATGGCTATGTATAGCTCACCTCAATGGAACCCGTCATAGGTAACCTTAAAGTCGATGAAGAGGTGGTGTGCATATACAAAACTACGATATTTGGAAGGCATTTGCCCCTGTTAGTGACGCAACTCAGTTGGTCTTCGTTCCATTCACTGGTTGGGACAGTTGGTGCACACTCCTCACCATATCATTCCATCCGTCTCATGCATTTGTTGCATTTGAGTTTTGCTATTGCTGCCCTCAGCCTCAGTTTAGGTCGTTGTCCTCGCCATTAAACAATCCACAGAAGTGGTCACTCTAAAGTTTGAACACTAGCTGTGTCTCTACCACGACACGATGTTCCTTAGTCACCTTTTCAGAGTTCAGGTTGACTTTTGTTCCCTTGAGCCGTATTTTCTACGATCTGGTAAAATGTCCGAACCTCTTTCCTGTACCTGCATCATTCTATTCCCTCCACCACGCGTTTTTCGAACAACCTCATTTTAACTCGCAAGAGTTTGTATTATTTGATTCCACTCTTTTGCTGGTGCGTCTCAGGATAGCGTCCTCGAATCCTTTGTCGAACCATGAGTTTCTTCGGTAGCCTGAATTATTTTTGGGGGGCTTGCGTAGCGATCGATCGGGAAACTGCTGACTGCCCTACAGTATAACTTGGATTGTGCCAGCAGCGTAAGAATCAAGTTCGTAGCGACGTGCTTACCTTAGCTTCTACTGGTGGCCCTCGGAAATTGCATGAATTACGGGCTGAATTAGCAAGGGCATGTTCGGCTACGAGTATTATACTCGCCTACGCCATCATAGGGCTCACAACCCCAGACAGAAAAGATTGAAATATATGACGAACCAACTAGTGACTTACAATAAAAATGGACTCATTGAATGTTCGGACACTTAACAGGCCACATGCAGCCAAATAATAGGCAGAGCCCTTGACTGCTATCTCGCAGATATCACCGCCATCCAGGAAATGCGATAGAGTACGTACATAAGGAGGATGGAAAACTGTGACAAAAATGGCGTTCATTCGGATGCGGGTTTGCCAAATGCAGCAGACTTAGGCAAGAAATCTTGAGCTTCCGACACGTGAGCGAACGTCTTATGACAATCCGCATCAAGGCTAACTTGACTAACATAAGCCTAATATCCCCTCCTGCCCATATTGAAGACAAGGACGACGCCTCAAAAGAATGTTTCTACGAGCTCCACGATAAGCAATGTCGATGTGAGCGATTCTAACGACAGGATAGAAAAATAGGGCATTTTTAGTGGGACAGTGGGTAAGCATAGCATACACTACACCACGTCTTGACAACACACTCAAGTGGTTACGATTACGCTTAAAGTTTTTTGGAAAACGGAACAACGCACTTGGGCTTATTGACATTACGGCGGGATGAAACATTACTATAGAAAGTACACGGTTTCTTCATCTCAATATACGCAAAGAGACATGGCGGTCTCTGGATCATCAAACGTTGATGTAGCGTTTGATCATTTTGCTATAGACGTAAGGCATGCCTCCAGCATTTTGGACGTCCGAATGTTCCGGGCAGCCAACATTGACGCGGGTCGCACCTTATAGCACTCAAGGTGCGAATGTGAATTTCCCAAGCACCTCAACAAACAAGAACTACTCGTACTCGTACGTAAAGTAAGAAGATGTAACGTAGAAAAACTGCAATCGGAAGAGACCGCCAAAATCTTCGCGGAACGTGTATCCCGAAATCTTTCAATAAGTCCTCTGGTGTCATCATCAAGTACCGAAGACCAGTGGCAACGCGGCGAAGAAGCCCAACATTCCGCCGTCAAACAGAATAGACCAAGCAATGATAGTGAAAACTTCCATCCACCTGACAAGAACGAAGTAATGATAGCAAAATCTGACTTTAAGACCGCATATGACAGTATTTATAGAGACGAATTATATAGAGCCATAGCCAGTTTTGGCATCCCTGTCAAATTCGTCCGTTTGTCCAAACCGACGATTGAGGGCGATCGCTGATCCGTCGAGGTCAGTAACGATTTAACCGAGACCTTTAATGTCAAAAAAGGTTTTTAACAAGGTGACGCACTGTCATGTGAGTTCTTTAATATCATGCTTGGAATTATTATACGGAACTCACAAGCGAACACAAAAGCCTCTGCAACTACTAGCGTACCCCGATGATGTCAACATAATTGAGAGAACACAGCGGGCTGTCATTGGTGCATTCGGTTGTATTGAAACGGAAGCTGCCAAAATGGTTTTAGCGGTTAATTTGGGCAAAACCAAATACAGGGTCTTCTAATAGTGACTTCCTTACTTTGACAGTTGATAGCGGCCATATTGTTGAAGCTACATCTGTCAAATTGGCTGTCATTTAGTCAGTCTGTTCTGCCAAATTACCATGGACGAACATAGCGTTCAACAACAGGAGCAAATGATAAAATTGTTTTATCAAAATGGGTGTTCTCTTCGGGTAACGTTCCGCGCTCTTCGCCCATTTTACGGTCGCCATAATCGTCCTACCAAGAGGACTAATCGCAGCGTCTTGGATAAATTTGAGTCCGCTGGTTCAGTAAACGATAAACCGTGTCCGTGAGAGTATGCAGGAGAATCCGAGGCAGTTGATTTCGCGTCGCTCACAAGAACTCTGCCTTTGGCAGACCACGACTTGGCGAATTTTGCGTCGTGACTTGGGCCTGCACCCGTATAACATTCAACTAACCCAGGAGCTGAAGGTAAATGACCGTAGACAATGACGTGTGTTCGCTGATTGGGCTCTGGAGCAGTGGGAAATTGACCCTAATTTTCATCGAAAAATCGTCTTCAGCGATGAGGCCCATTTCTGAATGAATACGTACGTCAACAAACAAAATTGTAGAATTTGGGACGATACCAATCCACATGAGATCCAAGAGCGTCCAATCCATCCCGAAAAAGTCACTGTTTGGTGTGGATTTTGGACTGGTGGCGTCATCGGTCCATATTTCTTTGAGAACGACCTTGGCCTGGCCATCAACGGCGACCGCTATAGGTCGATGATTATCAATTTCTTTTGACCTGAATTGGATTATATGGACACCATCGACAGGACGGCGCTACGTCCCACACAACTCACGCCACATTGGAAATTCTGCACTAGCAATTCGAGGGCATGGTCGTCTCACGTGGAGGTGATATGAACTGGCCACCGAGATCATGCAATTTGACCCAGTTCGACTTTTTCTTGTGGGGTTTTCTGAAGTCACAGGTCTATGCGAATAAGCCACAGACCATGGCTGTCCTCAAGGCCAACATAGTCCATGCCATCGGTCAAATTCAGCCTGATTTATGCACCAGAGCCATTGAAAATTTGACATTTCGGATGCGCGCCACCCAGAGAAGCCGCGGCGGACATCTGAACGATGTTATATTCCGTACATATTGGCATCGATAGGCCTTCCAGATGAATAAAAATTTCGATGATATCTCACACACAATTTGTTTTATTTAAATTTAGAGATAGGAAGCGCTTAATTGAAGACCCTTTATATGCTGTCAACAAGAAATGACACACAACATCGACGAATTAGACAGAACGTCACAGTCGACAGCCATAATTTAGAGGCAGTAAAGGACTTTATCTACCTCGGATTTGCTATGAATTCTGCCAACATCACCTCGACAATCGCTGTTTTTTTGGGCTAAGAAGGCAATTAAGTATTAAGGCCCTATCCCGAAAAACCAAGCAGACTCTATATAAGACCTTGGTCATCCCAGCCGTACTTTATGACGCAGAAGCATGGACCCTATCGAATCAGTCGTTTCGAGAGAAAAATCCTTCGAAAAATATTCGGTCTTGTTTGCATTGACGGGCTTTGGGGGAGAAGATTCAACAAGCTGTACAGCGACATTGGACTAGTCAGAAAATGCGCATCAGTCGCTGGATATGGCTAGGACATGTGGAACCCGAGGGATAACGCATCTGAGGCAGACCTCATCTTAGGTGGCGCGCACAAGTACAAGCGGACCTCAACCCACTTGGAATGCGCAATTGGAAGCAGTTAGCTAAAGACTGGACTAACTGGAGAGACTTGTTAATTGACGCCAAGGGTTAGCCCCAACTGTAGCGCCACCTAAGTAAGAAAGTAAGTATTCAAAGTCGCTTTGATTTTTATCAGCAGATCGCCATTTGGATATACAGATGTGCTATCATGCCAACATGACCGCAACACTAACAAAAGCCTTTTTTTATTCAGGCTTTAAGGTCACGAAATACAATGTTTATGTCGCTGTCCTTTTCAAAATTGCGAGGGTCGTCATCTGAGGCCCTCTTTGTCTTCATCTTTTTACATTATTGCTCACGGTGCATCCAGCTTTTTCTTATGACTTCCATGACGCATATTATAGCCGACTACATCCAGAAAATACTCGTATGTATGTCACCACTCGTACAATCTACAGAAAATCTTCTAATCTAGACATTTAAAGGGACTTTCACTGTGGTAACTTAACCCAAAGAAAATCCTAAAATCCGATTATTTCAAATTCGTCTAAAGTTCTTACTTAGTAAGGCATAAGCTTAATGATGATTCGTAGGGTTGCTATTATTAACAAGGCACTAATATACTGGGATGTTGCAGGATCTGCATTCTGCAGATTTCTTACTAACTGTATTCAATGTTTTTCAATTTCGATGTACCATATAAATAGCGGCCCCATCCGTGATTTGGCTTATCGTTGGTAGAGGGTCCTCGGAATACTAACAATACTCGTATATGCAAGTCTTGCTTGCTTTCGTGTCCTTCAACTAACGATGTATTGTAACAGCGCATTCAACGCAGTATCTTACTGAAGTACTACTTACTAAAACACCATGAATGATTAGAATATGAACACAAAACAGGCTTCTTACTTCAAACTTTCGAAAATCCTGTGAAAAGTAAATAAACACGACCACGCATCGTTCACCTGCTAATTTTCATATCTTCGTTTCCCTCAATTATTTTATTTTTATAATACCACCATGCTCGAATCATAACCTTACAAGGCGTGTTGCACATTTACATTCGTTTTACGTAAATTATTATTAATTCAGAAAACCAACTACCGCCCTAACTATTCTCGTCTAATCGAACACTGAACGAACTTCCCTTGAAAATAAATTATTTCCACGCTTAAACTAACGCAATTTTATGCTTGATTTACCAATAAATACCAACAATAGGAACAAGAACCAACCAGCAATACATGGAAATGGGATAATTCAACGAACTTCCTTTAGAGGCGAAAGTCCTTAGAGAAATTTTAACTTACTAGCACCAATGCATTACAATGGGTAAACATGCAGCTGTAAAACCATAAGCTGACTCCTTCTCCGTTTTAAAATATTACCGCTATGAGATTTGAAAGAAGGACATTGTGACCAACCCACTTGAAGTCAGACACATACTCACAAATGCATGCAAACTGCATAGAACTGCATCAGTGTGGCCAGAACTGTTTCTATAAGAAAAATTAGTTCGACATGTTCAAGAATGTCATGGCAGTGGACACAAAGTCATGAGCGGCTTATATACTTGGCCCTGGAGTTCAGTTGTCAGTTATCAATTAATATGTTTTCAAGTTCAGTCAATTAAGTACAATAATTTTGTGACTATGTTCGTTTAAAGGCCAAAGTAGTGGGAAAATCCAAGCTACTCACACTAGCTGAACGTCAAGTTATAATTGAAATGCATAAGAAAGGTGATTCCAACAGGCGCACTGCAATTATTTTTAAAAAATCCCGCATAGTTATCGGAACAGTCATTCAAGCTTTTCAGACACAAGGACGAATGGAAGTTATAAAACGGGTCGTGTGGCCAAGAGTGACAAGCAGAAGGATTAACGCCATTTCAGACAATAAGCCACTCATATCAGTGCCAAAAATTAGAGCACAGTTGCTAGACAAAGGTCAGGATACCCCATCCACGTGCACAATATCCAGAAGGCTACATGAAACTGGTAAACATGGATGCGTTGTTCGAACAATTTCTTAAATTAGCAAATCTTATGTACGCACATTCCGGGATAAAGTCAGGTGGACAGATGAATCCATGATCAGAATGGCGTATTTCCATGGACAAATATACGTTTGGAGAAAAATAGGTGAGACTCTGTCTTATGACTGTACAAAACCAACCTTCAAAGCTGCAGAGAAGGATATAATGGTCTGAGGATGCTTATATACAAACGCGGTAGGCAAAATTATACCATTAGGAAGCAAAATAAGTGCGGATACATATTTATCTAAATATTTTAAAACACTTTTGAATTTTGTCTTCCAACAGGACAATGCGCCCATTCATACTACCAAAACGGTTTTGGAATGCATATGAGGGTAGTCGCAGAAGTAGGTATAGATGGCGGTTGTTGTTTAAAAAGTGTAGCAGTGTAGCAGTTCGAGACTAGCGCCTCTAGTTGTCATCTTGGCATCTCATCAGTTGTTCTTTTGACCTACTCCTTTTTTATTTCTTTCTTATTTTTTTCACCTTTGCACGGACAACGTGTTTCATTACTTTTTTTTAAATATAATAAACCTAATCTTGTTTTTAAAGTGACATCATAAAGTTTTATTTAAAAGTCGTTGTGGTCAATTTCATCCCCCAAAGAAATGACAATCGTAAAAGCGTATACGAGGGTTGTCTGAAACATGATACAAGACATTTTTTCTCAAATTTTTTTTCTTATTTTTCTACATAGTCTACTTGCAACTCTACACACTTCTCCCAGCGATGCTCCCATCTCTCTAACCCGTCCAAATAGAACAAAGGTGATTGCCTCCTCATTTGATGAAAATCACTGTCCTACGAGCGCTGTTTTTAGATGAGGGAACAAAAAGAAGTCGCTTGGGGCTAGATCTGGTGAATAAGGCGAGTGGTCAAGCAGTTCAAACCATAATTCATTGATTTTCGACATGGCAACCACTAAGGTGTGAGACGACGCGTTGTCTTGATGAAACAGGATCTTCATTTTCTGCAAATGTGGCTGTTTTTCCGCATTTCTGCCTTCAGCTTGGCACGTAATGATGCGTAGTATGCTCCTGTAATGGTTTTTCCTTTTTGAAGATAATCGATTAAGATAACTCCTTCACTATCCCAAAAAACAGTCGCCATCACTTTCTCAGCCGAAAAAACAGTTTTTGCTTTTTTTGGAGACGGCTCGCCCTTTGCAGTCCACTGTTTGGACTGAATTTTTGTTTCGGGCGCATAATGGTGTATCCAAGTTTCATCTACAGTAATTGATCGGCGCCAAAACTCGGATTTATGGCACCTAAACTGCGCCAACAGAGCGCTGGAAATGTTCATTCGAACACGTTTTTGGTCTAACGCAAGCAAATGCGGCACCCAACGCGCGGACCGCTTTCTCATGCCTAAATCTTGATTTAATATTTAAAAAACACCTTCTTTGGACATTTTCATAAATTCTACTATCTCTCTCACTTGAATTCGGCGGTTGTCTAACACCATTTGGTGAACTTTAGCAATGTTATCGTTAGTGGTTGCAGGTTTTGGACGTCCCGAACGTTCATCATCTCCCAAGCTCTTACGGCCACGTTTAAATTCAGCTGCCCAAAATTTCACTGTGGTAAATGATGGTGCAGAGTCCCCATATACAGAGTTAAACTCATTTTTGATTTCCGTAGGCGTATTGCCTTTCAAAAACAAGAATTTATTAACAGCTCGATACTCAATTTTTTCCATCTTCACAACTAAAACTGCGCGTCCAAAATGACTGAGACTTCGGTAAGTAACTGTCAAAAGGAACACAACTAGCATTCATTAGCTAGCTTTTATTGACGAGTGCCGCTATCTTTACGTTGCGGTCGGAAACTTCTCAGACAGCCCTCGTAAATCTTAAATTTGAAGTTTGGCGACGCTATGTGGTTTAGTATTTGTTCGGCAGCCATCAATAGTGAACTCTCTCATTCGAAAGGCTTCAATCCAACCAACATCAAAACGGAATTGGATTCTACTCTCGAGGAGTCTACTCCTTCGTTTGCGACAGTAAAATATTGGGTGGCAGGGTATAACCGAGTACGGCCTCATACGTTGTCAAGACGAACATCGCAGTGGTCGACCAAATGAAGTGAGTTCACCAGAAATGTTGAAAAAAATCCACAAAATGGTATTGAAAGTGCGTGAACTAGCAGATATGGTAGGCATTTCAAAAAGCTATGTACATCGCTTTAACTTAAAAATTGGACATGAGAAAGTTGTGCGCAAGATGGGTGCCGCGATTACTCACAGCCTCGCGAGGATGTTTCAATCGAGTGTTTGGCAAAGTTTCACAGCAATAAAGCCGAGTTTTTGCGTCGATTCATAGCCATGGATGAAACATGAGTTCATCACTTCACACCCGAGATGAAGGAACAGTCAAAACAGTGGACTCAACGGGTAAAATCGGATCCAAAAAAGGCGAAGATAGTTCCATTTACAGGCGTCAGTTCAGAAAGGAACTGCGAACTTATTGCAGCGTTTGAAAGATGAAATCAGGAAAAAATGGCCGCATTTGGCGAAGAAAAGAGTTTTGCTTCATCAAGGCAATGCGCCAGTTCACTCATCCGTCCATCGCGATGGCCAAAATCAATGAGTTTAAGTTCGAATTGCTTCCTCATGCACCCTATTCGCCAGACTTAGCCCCCGCGGAATATTTTCTATTTCCGGATTTGAAAAAATGGCTCGGTGGTAAAAGATTTGCCAACAGTGAAAAGGAGGACTTTGTGGTTGATGGCTATTTTAAGGAGCTCGACGACTCTCGCTATAAATAGAGTATCGAAGCTATTCAGCATCGCTGGGAAAGGTGTATTGAACTAACAGGAGACTACGTAGAGAAATAAACATATTTTCCCCCAATTTGTTTGTGTTTTCTTTGTTAGGTCTGGTACTTCTGGAACTACCCTCGTATATTCGCAAAGAAAATACTAAAGATTTTGAAGTGGCCACCATAAAATCCAGGTTTATCGCCAATTGAAAATGTATGGGAAAACCTCAAAACCTAAGAGAATTAAAGAAATGCATAAATCAAAATTGGGAAAAAATTGTCCCAGATCAATGTAAGCAACTTGAGCATACAATGCAAGACCGATTGGCAAAGATGTCCCATCGAAAAGGTAGTCATTGGGGTACTAAAGATATTGGAAACTTAAGCCTACTTACCCTAAGAAAAAAAAAGGCAGAATAAATTTTGTTTGCTATTAATACTTTTTTTTCGTAATTTGTTCAGTTCAGTAGCGAGAACATTTTTTATGTTAAATTTATCTACACGGCGTGGAAGTTTATTTTATGACGTACTGTATTTATAATAAATTACTCCGCCGGGCACAGACTACAACGTGTCTATTTCAGCAATTTCTGCTAACGTTTTATTTATTTTTTTTTTTTGTATTTAAATTTACATAATAGAATTATCTTAAGCTAAGTATGCAAATCCAATAATGAAAAGACTGAGAAAAATTAGTGACAAACTTTTTAATTCAAAAATAAGTGGGGCAGCCAATATAATAAACGAAAAATACAAAAATTTATTAAGAATAACATGAGAAAATAGAAATATTCCCCAATAAAAAAAAGAAGAAAAGAAAAAGGTAAACGAATAAAAAAAAAAAACGAATTCAAAGGTCCGCCAAACAGCTAGATATTTGCGCATACATGTAAATTAATTATCTAGGGCTAGACATTCAAAAGAATTTCTAGATCGTCAAATACAATATTGTACAGCCAGTTTTTTAATTGTGTCAGATAAAAATTTTGCGAGTTTATTGCCCTAAGGGACTGTGGTAATTTGTTAAATAAATGACAAGCAAACACTATATGGTACATATAAATATAATAAATTAATGTGTAAATATATAGCTCTGTATTTATTTATTTATTTTCCTGTTTTAGGTTAACTTGTTTATCTATATTTATTACATTTTGTTATTTATTTATTTATTACTTATTTATTATTATTAATTGTTTTTTTTTTTTTTTTCTTCGTAAGAGGGTTTTCAATTGTTATTTTCCCTTTAAAAATACTCAAAAATACAAAATAGTACATGAACAATATTGTAAAGTTTTTTCTCAGTTGAAAGAAATATTTAATATCATATCTCTGTGTGTAAATTGTGTGGTGGCAAACCTTGTACAAATTTTACAAACGAAATATGATGTTGTTTATTCCACCCTGATTCATTTTCCCAGCGCAAGTTACTAGTGACTTTCAGTGATGTATGGCCTTTTTGGGTACTCCACGAAACTTCATCAATGCTCTAGCATCCTATCCTTTTGCATAAGATAATAAAAACTATAACTCCTCCGTATCTTTTTAATAGACTTAACTTTTCCTGTTCCAAAAGAACATTTAGCATAAATGCAATTAATCATATATACAATGACTCCTTTCGGCTGTTTTTCATTCATACCGTCAAATTACGAAATATTAAGGCAATTTCAAGCACCAAAAACTTCTCATCTCCATTTCTTTTCTCGTTTCATTCCTCTTTTCTCTCCTCTACTCTTTAATTAAGAAATAAAATTATCCTAGTTTTAAGAATTGTAATTTATTTATTATCTATTGTACCTAAGTTTCTAAGTACTATAAGAAAATTTAATTTTTGTAAGGAACAAACCTTTAGAATTAAATAATTTGAATTCAAATTGAATTGAATTTCGCTACATTACGCCGTCTTATTGAAAAAAACAAACGTCATCGTCCACTCCATACCTGGAAATGTTGGCCATAAAAATTCATTGATCATGGTTCGATAGCACATTTTCGAAGAAGGACCAATGATGTGGAACCTTCTCAACAATCATCCTTGCATTTTCCAAGCTCGTGTATTTGCAACACCCAATTTGCACAGCGACAAGGCTGCCAATGGTCAGCAGGCATAAGTTTCTCTATTAACAATCGGAACTTTCAGGCATCATAAATCAAGTCGTTAAGCAAAATTTGATGGAGTGCTGCTTGTGCTCTCGGCCACAAATCGAGTTACAGAAGCAATATCCCTCTCCAGTTATTCTTCACAGCACTTACTTGACCGTGCAGTTTTTGTTTTTGTTTTGTTTTTTTTTTTTTCTTAAAGAAATTAACATTTACTCTTAAAGTTAAATTTTTTTTGGATGGTTGGTCTCAGTGGTTATTGCGCTCCATGGGTGGTGAACTGAACCACACCTTTGAAAGGATCGAGAGCAAATGAAAGTTATTTCGATTAGAGTTACTTTATATACGCTGTTGAATTAGTTAAACCAAGCTTTGCATGAGAAATATTTCTAATATTTCAATAAATACTTCAAAATGATTTTATGTTTCAGATTGTTTCGATAAAGACTTCAAAATGAGTTTAGATTTAATTTGAAGAGGTACCTTCAAATTTATAATATTTTTATATACGTAATTTAATTTAATTTAATTTGGATAAAAAGTTGCTTGATTCCTGTTCCTCTTAGGACAACTATCTGGAACCGTTTGTGACGTATCTGATACCATATTAACCCAGACAAGATAGACGAAGGAAAGTGCTGAGTTTGCATTGATTTCCAACAAGCTGAATTTTTGTACAGGTCTTGAATACGTCATTACAAATGCTATGTCAGAAGTTCCATCGGACCCACTTGTGCTGTTTGTTTTTTATTCGAGGTCAAAGGTCAGAAATTTTGTTTTTTTTTTTGCGTATATCCCTGAAACGGTGAGAGCTACCGGAATGTGTGAGAGAAATTTTGTAGATCGTGAAACTCTCTACGACGCACCGTTCTCGAGTTATCGCGGTTTCAAACCTAGAAAATACGAATAGGCACCCATATGTGGCCAGTATGCATCATCGGGTCATCCATTTGAAGAAAAAAATTTTGGAATATTGATTTTTGTGATTCATGCACTCAAATACTATACGTGAAAAACATACGATTCTGAGTGAGTCAACGTCCGCCCCTAATGCCATTAGTCGGTTGGCCTTGAGTAACATCTGCCTGCGACATTTCGTTGTTCGGATAGAAACCGACGTATGCATGCTTTAACATGGTTTTGAATGAATCCTTCGGTGCGATTTTAATCATCAGGTTGCAGTGTTATGGCTACTGCTTGTCCCTCGTGCAGATCGACTTGTGATTTTGAATGTCTGTCAATTTTTCTTGCTTTTATAGTAGTTCGGCGTTGAGTGATTTAGTCTTTTACGTTATCCGGTATGTTTAGTAGAAGATCTTTTTTACTACGCCAAAGTTGTTCGAAGGGACACTAATTTAGCGGGACACAATTATTAGCATAGATAAAACAACTCATTTGAATCATAAAATATATTTAAAACTGTGAAGTATGTATCAAATATGAAATGGACACGTATTTACATAGATTTAAACATAGTTAAGACTAGCAGTCGTCAGAATCACTCGCTTCGCTGCTGCTGTAGTCATTCTCAGTTTCCTCTACCTGTGGTCCTGATACCGTTGCCATATTTTCAGAGCATAGCAATTTTAAAATATTCGGTTGGAGAGAATTTAATTTAATATCTCCTTATGACCTTAGCGATATCACGACTGAGCCAGAAGTAATCAGAAGACAGTTTCGATATTTTCCTTGAGTCGAGTCTAATTTGTCGAAATTCTTTGGAAGTAAAAAACTTCGTATTACTTCAGGCCCATGCAACAATATTTTATGTAAGGTTACTGGCATCGAATACCATTTATACAACTGAATGTACAGGGTCTTCCCAACTTTGACAGTTAATCGCGGCCATATTTTTGAAGATACATCTGTCAAATTCGCTGTCATTTATTCAGTCTGTTTTGCCGAATCAGTATGGACGAACATAGCTTTCAAAAACAGGTGCAAAGGATAAAATTGTTTCGCAACGTTTTGTGCGCTTTGTCCATTTTACGATCACTATAATCGTCCTCCCAAGAGGACTGTTCGCAGTGTGGTGGATAAATTTGAGTCCGCTGGTTCAGTAAACGACAAACCGTGTCCGTGAGAGTGTGCAGGAGAATCCGGGGCAGTTGATTTCGTGTTGCTCACAAGAACTCGGCCTTTCGCAGATCACAACTTGACGAATTTTGTGTAGTGACTTTGGCCTGCACCCGTACAAAATTCAACTGACCCAGGAGCTGAAGGTAGACGACCATAGACAACGACACGTCGTTTGTTCGCTGAATGGGCTCTGGAGCAATTGGAAACTGACCCTAATTTGCATCGAAAAATCGTCTTCAGCGATGAGGTCCATTTCAGCAAACAAAATTGCCGAATTTCGGACGATACCAATCCACATGAGATCCAAAAGCGTTCAATGCATCACGAAAGGGTCACTGTTTTGTGTGGATTTTGGGCTGGCGCCGTCATCGGTCCATATTTCTTTGAGAACGACGTTGACCAGGCCATCACCATCAACGGCGAGCGCTATAGGTCGATGATTATCAATTTCTTTTGGCCTGAATTGGATGATATGGACACACATAACTTACACCACATTGGAAATTCTGCACGAACGATTCGAGGACATGGTCATCTCACGTGGAGGTGATTGGACTGGCCACCGAGATCGTGTGATTTGACCCCGTTGGACTTTTTCTTGTGGGGTTTGCTGAAGTTATCTCTGTGGGATACCGATCTCATCTCTTTTCTTCTTCTTTTTTTAAAAAAAAAAGAACTTAACACTGAAGTGGGTATTACTGAGAGAGAAAGAAAGATTTTTGGGTTCAGTGGTTATTTCGCTCCATGGGTGGCATCTAAAATTTAATGGGGAGACTAAATTATTAGTGTATCCTCTGATTCCAAGACACTGCTGGAGTCCATTAGTCTAATAGACACTGTTAGGGTCTTCTGAGAAGATACCAGAACCTCTTGACCTGATTATTGCATTTTTTTGCCAGCCCTTCCTCTCCGGATATATTATATCCCGCGGAATATCGATGTCGACCAAGGAAGAAATTTCATGCGCTAGAATTTTACAGCCTGGCAGAAACTACTGCTCTTGAAGTAATCCAGACTAGTGAGTCGTATCGCGCTGGTGCCAACAGGTTTTTTGATCTGTAAATCAAGCGATGTTAGGTGCAGAAAGGTGTCGAATGCTGCCGTAGATTTGGTACGGAGCGCTCCTGTACTGGCTATGGAAGCCGTTCTTTGAGTTGCCGCAAATTTTCCGTAAACCGTTTTTTTGTTTGTTGCTTTCCACAATACTCGTGCGCCGTATGTAAATATGGGTCTTACCATCACCGTATACATCCATTACACCATAGCAGGTTTTAAGCCCTACCCTTCTTTTGGACATAAAAAGAGCATTATATGCCTTTTTGGTTCCTTCCACTACATTAAGATTCCAACTCAGTTTTTTTTCCAGAATCACACCCAAATACGTTGCGCTGTCCGAGAGGGACACTTCCACTCCGTTGAGTTTTGGGAATCTGAATTGCGGTACCTTGTACTTCCGTTTTGCATTGAGACTGTAGCTTTTTGCCCAAGTGCTCATCGTCTTCAGGGCAATCTCCATAATGTCGCTTAAAATATTTAAGTATTCTCTCTGCACTATTATGATCGCGTCATCTGCGTATACCGTGGTACGATTCTATTGACAATCAGCACCCACAGGAGTGGCGATATGACTCCCCCTTGAGGCTTTCCCCTGGTTACAGACATTCTAACCGAGCTTTGACCAATGGAACAGTTTATTTTCCTGCTTGCAAGCATGTTGCAAACCCAGTTGTAATGCCCTGTTCAATATTAGCGTCTACGAGAACGCTTTAAATGGCAGTGCACCCCACATTATTGAAGGGTCCTTCTATATTGAGGAAGGCTGTGATCGCAAACTTACCGAAGTGTAGACTCTTCTACAGATTTTCCTTTTATATAACCATGCCATTACTGCATCTGTTCCTAATATAAATCTCCAATAATCGCTCTAGAGTTTTAAACACAAATGATGACAGACTTATTGATCTAAAATCTTTTGCTGTTGTACGCCCCTGTTTGCCAGCATCGTATAAAAACCACCTTAACTTCCCTCCAAGCTATTGGTATGTATCCTATTTTTAGGTTGTGCCTAAGAATTTCCATAATTTTTTGGATTGCTACCGCCGGTGCTTTTTGTAGCATAATCGGTAGGATTATCCAGACCCGAAGATGTGTACGGCTTAAAGGACTGAATTGCCCACCGTAATGCCAGAGTCTTCTGATAATGTAGATCCAGAAAAATAGGTTTTCTCCATCGTTACCAGAACTTTTTGGCTACTTCAGCTCTGGTTCCGTCATTTGTTCTAAGGTAGCTAGAGAAAGTAGCATTTCGTAAAATTCGTGAATTTTCCGATGGAGCCCATTTTTGTATGGATGGGTACGTTTCTCGGGACCGGAAAACCCATACGAGATTCGCGAAAAACCAATGCATCCCAAAAAAAAATTCACTGTATGGTCTGAATTATGGGCTAGCGGGATCATTGGCCCGTACTTTTTCGAAGATAAGATGGGAACGTTACCGCAACATGTTAACCGGCTATTTTTTTGAATTGGGTCTAGTCCATCACTGGTTTCAACAGGATGTTGCTACCGCTTACACAAGCCATCAATCAATCAATTTATTGCGTACGAAATTTGAAGATCGCATTAGTTGGGTTAGAGGAGAAGTTGATTCATGCGATTTGACACCTTTAGACTTCTTCCTATGGGGCTATTTGAAGAGTGCGGTCTATACCAATAACCCAGCGACAACTCAGGATCTCAAACATAACATCCAAACTGCAATTGCGGTCATAGTCCCACTTAATCTTCAAAAAGTCATCGATAATTTTGACCTTTGATGGCCGCTTGCAACAGAAGTCATGGTGATCACGTGGACGATGTTGTGTTCCATTCATAATTGCTATAGACCGAACTGCATGAATCAAGAAAATTTTACATTGATTTCAGAATAGATGTGTGTTTAAAATAATGAAAACTTCCACACTATCTGTTGGCTCACTCTTTAGTATATCATCTGTGTTTGATTTTACTCCTTCTAGGACGTTTACGGTTTCCTTTTTTTTTTGTTGGTATATCTCTGCTGATGCACTTGTGCCGAGCGGGAGAACCCTGACCCGCCTGTAAGGTGTCCAGAAACTTGTCATGGTCATACTGTCTTAATGTGAGGGTATCACTTTGTATCGTGACGTTGTCACTGATGTAAATTTGACATCCACTGGATTCAAAATGTTCTTGATCGTCCCTTTTTCTTTACGTGTACATCTTTCCAGTATCTGATTATACATGCGAGCATAGGCGAAGTTCATCATCGTCTAGTGCTGACAACCATGGTTTTTATGGTTTCTACCTTTTCGACTCCTTTCAGTACGAATAGTAATTTCGAAGCACGTGTATTGTAATTTTGAACGAATTATTAATGAAACAAATTTCAATATTCCTATTTCTGGAAATATTATTTTCAAAAACCAACTGGTCACTCTAATTAATATCCGAAGGGTATTTATCGAACTTGACTATTATATTGAAAGCAATAGTGCTGCTTTCGTCCTTATCGCAGACCACGATTCCTGTAACAGCTCTGCGGTGGTCATAATTACCATTCCATGCTGCTGTCGAGCGTACTTGAAAAAAAATTTCCATGCCACAGTCGTAGTCATTGTCATACACAGTGCTGTGGGCAGTTGTAAAAATCAATGCAGGGATCAACCCCATCGTCCATAACATTTTCTTGTTTTCCTTTCGAGAATGTACGAGTATCTATTTATCTATACGACCGACTTGTATATTCAAAATCGATTTTGGTTTATTTCTCAATGTGTGAGGATCAT
This sequence comes from Volucella zonaria, assembly GCA_963966105.1. NCBI lineage: Eukaryota > Metazoa > Arthropoda > Insecta > Diptera > Syrphidae > Volucella > Volucella zonaria. The sequence goes on along the minus strand of OZ014531.1, from coordinate 59,783,999 downwards.
GGGGTGGGTGTACATATGTATGATAGTGAAGGCTGGCACTGGCCACCCATTAACGAATACCAAGTACGACAGAAAGTCGATTTTTTTTTTATAAAACTCTTCCTGATATGAGGGATTTTGGCGGACCCTTGCGAGTATGTTGAATATTTGATTTGTTATGTGAAACATTATTTGAAATCGGGCTTATTTCTCTCTACGTCTATCTCTCCTTATGCCTTTTTTACGGAGGATTTAAGGAAAGCTTTACTTCCAGGGAGTTTTGCCTACCTCCTCTTTTGGAGGAAACATTAGGAGATGAAAAAAATTGACATGATAGCGCCGTAAGGAGAGAGTTGATATAAGTGTTTCAGAGAAAGAAAATAAAAAACGGAATGGGGTATTTATGGAAGGAATCATATTCAATTTTAAAACTTCAACCCTACATTAAGGGAGAGGCAAATCTACTTTTGAATAATCGAGAAGGTTACGCGGGAGTTACGATAAATTCGCGTTTGTGGATTCAAATTCTACTCATAGAAACAGCAGGAAAGCTAGGGAAATAAGGAAATGCAGTGTACGGATATGAAGGTGTACGTGGATAGACAGCAATTTCTATACGTATATCCAAGGATATCCATTTTTGAATAGTTAATGCAACTCAAGCTGCTTCTCACAAGAACGTAAAAGGTTGATTGCTTTGGAAATTCTGGAAGCGTCTCATTAGGATGGATAGGTACGCAATTTATATGAGTGGTACATGCATACAAATATATTCATACATTTTAAAATTTTTATCTATTATAAGTTTGTTGCCATTTATTGTAAATTCACTTTTGAGTATATTCATATTTCACAAAAAAGCGTTAAGCTGAATCACAAAATCATTCTCCCTTAATGGCTGCTGATTTGGGATAACTATCATATCTTTGGCTTCTACTGCTGTAGCACAAATCAAACGAAACATCTGTTACCAATTGATGATTGAAAATTTTGTAAAATTCATTATACCAATGGCTTCGTGGTCATTCAACCACTACAGATTAGAATACAAACCTGGGTTTACCAATATTGAATTACGGATTCAATTTGTTTCTTGTAGTCGTTTGGGAGGATTTAGAAGCCCTTGAATCGACTGCCAAATCGTTTTTGTATTTCCGAAGCTTTGGCAGCCGCCAACATTATTCACAGGGCGAGAATGGCATTAGACCGGGGCTAAGATGACCGATAATCAGGACTCGGCTTTTCTACAAGGTGGCGCAAAAGTTATCTCTCGATGTTCTTTGGCTGTAATTTTTTTTATAAATGAAAAACTTTGGTTCGGCTTTTGGATTATGTTTACTTGAAGTCTTAAATTTTTTTTCATGATATCGGCTAAGTGTCCGCCGCTTGAATTGATGACCATTCGAGCCCGATTTGTGGCATTTTCCATCATTCTTGCCAGATCTTCCGGCGACAGGTCCTCGCATTCTTGACGGATATTCTCTTTGAGGGCTTCAAAAGTCTGAGGGTTTTTGACGTAGATTCATGACTTCAAAAAACCCCACAAAAAGATGTCTAGAACGGTTAAATCAGGCGATCTTGCCGGCCAGTGTAAATCGTCAAAACGAAAGATTAGGAGATCCGGAAATGAAGCCCTCAGAATTTCGGTTGTGACTCGTGCAGTATGCGCCATTGCTCTATCCTGTTGGAACCACAGGTTCTCCAGCGATTTGAGGAAAGTGAAAGTCCTTGACCATGGCTCTGTAGCGCTCGTCGTCCACAGTAGTCGTTTGACCCGCGGTGTTTTCGAAAAAATAAGGCCATATGATGCCTCCAGAGTAAACAGCACACCATGCAGTAACTTTGAGCGGGCGTAATGGCTCTTTGTGGGTTACACGCGGATTTTCTGTGTCCTAGAAGCGGTAATTTTGCTTATACACATATCCATAGATATGGAAATGGACCTCGTCGCTCATGACGATTTTCGATGAAAAGTTATCTCCCTCGTGGTCGAGATTCTGGATTCTTTAGGAGTATAGCGATTCATGTCTTAGTGACGTCTATTTTGTATCTATGTACTTCACAAATATCAAAGTAGAATTGACATTTGCCACCATTTGCAAAAATTATAGCATCTTTTGCGCCACCTTCTATTCTTGGAGTATCATCAAGCCGAGCACAACGGAGAGAGCTCACAAAAGGCGTAAGGTGGCTTCTAAATTAAACGAAAGCCATATGTGTTGCTATCCCAAGCAGGATATGTTGAAGCCGGACGCATGATTGTCATAAAAGTAAGCGTTTCAAGTCAGAAAAGACTGCATAATTTTCGTGGGGCATTTCGTATGTACATATGTACCGGGTGTTTGTTTTAGCTACATGAGAAGTTTCGATGGTTGTTGTCTAAGGTTTGACAGCTGTCAATATCAAACTGTGTTGACATTTCTGTTCAGTAAGGTTTGGCAATCCATCAAGAATCGTTTGACGGCAGAACAACGCTTCCAAATTGTAGAAATTTACTTTGAAAAAAATAAATCTGTTCGTGAAGTTCATAGAGCACTTCGTCAATTTTACGGTCAACATAATCGGCCTAGTGAGCAAGCAATTCGTGCAGTTATTAATCGCTTTCGCACTAATTTTACTCTTCTCGATTCAAAACCATCAACAAGATAAAGAAACGTGCGTACCGAAGAGCATATTGCTGCTGTAGCGCGAAGTGTTGAAGAAGATACCGAAATGTCGATTCGTCGCCGTTCTCAACTTGTTGGCCCTTGTCCCTCGACTATGTGGACAATTTTACGTAAGGATCTTGGCTTACGTGCACATAAAATACAGCTCGTGCAAGAATTAAAGCCATATGACCATCGTTCACGGCTGATTGGGCTAATTTGAAACTGACCGAACATGAGCATTTTTATCGAAGAATTGTGTTTAGTGATGGAGCTCATTTCTGGTTATATGGCTTCGTCAACAAGCAAAATTGCCGTATATGCAGCGAAAACAATCCTCAAGCTGTTAACCATTACATCCATTAAAATCAACTTTTGGTGCGGTTTACACGCTGGCGGTCCTTATTTCTTTCGAAATGAGGAAGGAGCTGATTTTTTGTTTCCAAAACTTAATCAGTTAAACATCGACGATATTTTGTTCCAACAAGACGGCGCAACTTGCCATACAGCGCGCTTAACCATGAATTTATTGCAAAATCAATTTTATTTCCAGAAGTGGTCCTATTAACTGGCCCCCTCGTTCATGCGACTCAATGCCTCTCGATTACTTTTTATGAGGCTATGTTAAGTCATTGGTTTATGCCGACAAACCGACAACTCTTGAAGCATTGGAAGCCAATATTCCAGCAACCATTGACGCCATACGGCCAGATTTATCGGAAAAAATAGATAAGTTCTTCCATGCACACACATAGATAAGGTCTCCCTTTATTGCCATGCCTGCTTCACTGGGATGGTTTCGAAAATCATTCGGGCTTTTGTAATGGTATCCATTCGCTCTACATGGCTTACCCGTTTTGATGGCTATAGGCGCAGCCTTCTGACAAAATCCATGTCGTTGTACAGTCGGTAGTTCTTTGCTGTACCTCCTCGTCCACACTCCATACCGTGAAAATCCACTCTGGATTTTTATATCAAGGGAGATCCCTCCCCTTGATGTTCATATCATGGGATGCACTCTCAAAACCATCTTACGTTTAAAAAGAAGTGGTCTTTGATACAACACGCACTGGAGCTTTAATGACCTTGCGGGTCGGCTGTCTTACGACTCTGGTCTTATGGACATGCTGTCCGATGAAAAATACGAAATCGACTTTCCCTGTGCCCGGGACTGGTTTCGGCCAGAATCTGAGTAGGGAAAGGAAATATAGGATGTGGCGCTGATGTCTTTCTAGAGGACAACAACGTTAGATTTCGCTTCACGTTGAGAAAGCTCACATCTGTCCTCCAAGCGGAAATTTACACAATCCTAATGGTAGTGAACTATATTGCGGAGAACCGGTCGAGGAGGCGAGGCATTTGCATCTGTAGCGACAGTCAAGCTGCGCTTAGAGTCTTGCAGAGCTCTCTTACGACTTCCCAGCTAGCTCAAAAATCCAAGAGATCACTGAACGCAGTGGGAAGGCTAAATTCACTGAGCCTTGTCTGGGTCCCAGGTCACAATGCGATCCCGACAAATGAAATCGCTGATGAACTTGCCAAGCCAACTTTAAAGGAGAGCTTTAAGACCCGAGCCTACTTTGGGTCTGCCTGCGTCCTCGGTTAAGGCTTTCATTGACAGTTGGGTTTCATATAAGCACAGTTTAGAGTCACTTTTCCTTTCAGAACCGGGCAGGCGATGCTGACGTTCAGTCCACCAGTTATGCGTTCCTCTGTGCAAATTTTACAGATGAGCTGAAGAGCGTTCATCATCAGATTGTTTTTTCTAGATTTGAAAAGTTCGGCGGATTTGTTGCATTTGAGTTTCGATATTGCTACCCTCGCTCCGTTTTGGTCCCATGGCAGAAAGTTTTCACGGTCTTCGTTGGGGTACTTGATTTTTGCATGATGTCAGCACCAACTGCAATTGTTTAGACACATGCTTTCACATTCTGCGGTAGCTTATTTTGATCTCATCGATCATGTTTTCGGACTTCATTTTTTCCTTCGCAGAAGCTTATGATCGGTTGTCTTTTTCCTGGGTTTCAATTTAGGTGTCCTCATCGTGCAGTATTGCACGGTACGCTCTCTGTTTAGTTGAGGATGCCCGTCGGAATTAATTGCAACTTAGTACATCAGACTTGGCATTTATGATGACCTCTTTACAGCATTATCACTGGGCCCCAGCACTTGGCTCTCGCGATTTCTGGCAACTACTTGCTAGTGGTCATATAGAATACAGGAGATCAATAGTTGAATCAATCCTGGGGTTTTATATCCCAAAGTTGAAATTAGCTCATATGAGCAATGAATTTCGGGATTCAGTCAATCTTAACACACGCCCTCATCGTCAGTTCACTAGACTATGGTTATCCAGTACAAATCGCGGGGACGTTAAAGTCCACGCAAGCGGGCCATCTTAGAGACGCTCATTCTCTACTGCGTCCGCCATCGGGGTTAGACTTGAAGACTCCCTGGACCGGAGCTTTGGCGTCCATTCGCACAACACGGCCCAGCCATCCCAGACATTAGATCCATAGCCGCCTGACTAAACCGATGTTCCTGTAGACTGCGTATAGTTCGTGGATGCATCTATATTTTTTATGCGCAGTATATTTTTTATGGAAACGCCGCCATCATGGAGTGCGTTCTTTTGTGATGACAGCGTGGACTTTGTTTGCTGTTAGAATCATTTTGGCAGGAAGCGGTCTCAATACTTACGAAAGCTTCATTGACTGTGTTCGTCAAATCACATCAATGTCATTCGTGCGGGTTTGAAAAAGATCCTTTGATGGCTAGTGGCTTTTCAACAATTCCAGCGATGATAGCGCGTCGCCTTGACCAAAATCTTTCTTCACATTGAAAGTCTCGAATGAACTTGACAGAGCAAGACATGGCGTTCTAAAGCTCGTCGCTATGCATTGATAGTGATTACGGATTTGAAATTCCCGAATATTTTTCAAGACCTGTTCTTGGCCTGAAACCGCACTGATATGCAGCAACTAAATTGTCCATGAGTGGTTTCAGAAGCTCACATAATACGTCAAAAAGTATCTTAGAGGCAACGTTAGGGAAACTTACCCCTATAGCTTGGGCAGACAAAAGAATTTCTTTCTTGTGGGTCGGACAAATGATGATAAGATTCTATTCTTCGAGCTTGCTTTACTCTTGTTTTAGTTTTAGCTTCTGCAAGTCCACGTGGGCGGAATTCTCTGTCGCCTTCATCCATGGTGAATGGTCCATTCTACAATTTGCAGAAGTAGTCTTTCCATATTCTTAGCGCCGACTGTTGTCCATGTTCACATTTGCCAGCTTCCATTCTGGCTGTCTAGCCCCAGGATGTTCGTTTTTTCCCTGATAAACTTTCGAACATGATTCCTACATTAACATCTCTAAACTATATCGAGCGCGCGCTTTTTGTACCCTTTCTTTATCGTTCCGAGGACATCACAACCTATTTAGCAGTCCATCTTAAAGTAATCGATGAAGATCTACACCTAGTATTTCGCACAGCAGGGTAGAGACAATGGTTGGCTGTTGAACCTTAAAACCATTGACCAGCTATTTGATTACACTTTTTACGGCCACAACATATGTATGTCCTAAACGCTCAACTCATTCTAAACATCTGTGTGATGTTAAAATATTAACTGCCCCATCCGCATACGATACTACTTCAACCCTATCTCATCCAAGCCCTGACAGGATTTCTATAACCGAAAGGAGTCAAACCAATAACCCTTGGTATGACAAGGGTCCACACTCAATCTATTTACTGAGAAAACACACTCCCCATCTAACCTGCCGGAGTTTTATTACATTTTAACTACCCCAAAAGTCATCAAGAGTTATTTCCAAAGCATAGTTAGTTCCCTTGGAATCTTAAAAACGAGACTGAGTGAAAATTTTGTTTACAAAAGGCTTGGAAAGATTCTGAAATTAATTTGGGAACCATGGCTGGTTTCCACTCCTCTGAACACACATCGAATTGTAATTCACAATTATCCTCGTTCTGGCACTGGATGGCCAATTGCGCCTGGAATAACAAACTGCCTAAACAAACACAATCAATCCAAAAACAAATCCACTCCCCAACATTCAATGGTACTCAATCTGAGGTTAAAAATTAAACACCTTTTCGAGTACTTCCCAAAGGATTCAAAATCTCATCTTATCCCACTTTCATTTTAAATAAAATCCTTTCACTCCTTCACTGTTTCCTTCCAACTCACTTAATGAATAAATCCTATTATGCATCCTCTCAAGTGTCACGATTCTTTTACACCACTCAAAGTGTTTGCGTCTGAGAGAACCATACCAAAAAAAAAAGCATCCTTTCTCAGTTTAAATTAATCACAAACTTTATGGCTTCAGATTATTTACTCAGAAGAAGGACACATTGGTTAAAGTGTTGGCCCTAAGTCCACAACATTTTCTCAGATACTAAAGAAAACACAAAATTCTCTACTTCTTCAGTTAATAGGGACAAACTTTTCGAGGACAAAAATTCAACACAAACTAAAACGGGATGAATCGAAAAAAAAAAAAAAAACAGAATCATCTGCCTCCTGTCTTGTTTTTGTTTTGTCCTTCAGTTACAAGTAAATTCGGTACATGCCCCCTAAAACCATCACCTAAAAATGGAATTTAATTCTCTAAGCTACAAGGATAACACCAAAATTGAAACTGAAATATTTCCTCCTATAATTAGCGAATAGCTAAACGACTTTTGTGTATTTGTGTAAGTGAAAGGACTCACAACAACCCCAACCAACAGAGAGAGTCTGCTTAATTAGGCACGTAACGAGACAGCCGGCATTGATTACAAGGACTCGTGTCAGTCATTTTGCCCCAAATACTATATATATACTCGTACATATAAAGGAAAGAACTCATAATTTAAGCCGCTCCTATGGAAAAAAACGGCAATCCTTAGCCAAAACTTTTATTTCTAATAAGGCGAGACAAATTCGAAAAGAAACAAAATCACCAGCCAATTGTTTGGAAAATGAAGTTGTGTCTTTGATTCTCTATTACAAAAAGTTTTCCCCAATTCTCGGCTGAATGTTTATGTGCGAGTGCGTACGAGAAAAATGAATTTCGATTTCGTTTTGATCGAAAAAGTTATTTACCAGTCAGGCCTTCAAGAGGGTGCCTTTGACTAATGTGAGATTGTTGTGTCTACATCCGACATTGAATATGTAATAACGATAATCTGATTTTGGAAAGCTGGAAACAATTTTCGAACTTACCTCACTGTCGTTGCTATGAAGAATCAACTTGAACCCGGGCAGTAGATTCTTTTCTTTGTTAACATCATCCAATGCCAGCTTTGCAGCTGGCATACACGCCTGACCACCTTGCCATCCTCCTTTGCCGGCTATCGGAAATATTCCACCAATGTGTAGCTCATCTGGCCGACCACCGTTTGTTAGATTAACATTTAACAATATAACGGAAAATAGTAATAATATCCAAAATGTCACAACACCACCACATGTCATATCCTGGAAAAAAGAAAATAAAAGTTTTAAAAAGATTTTTTTTGAAAAGTTTTTCGTTGCAAAAATAGAGGAAAACAGTGACAATGATGATGGACAAGGTATATACGAGTACATGTTACACATCCAGGTACCGTCAAGGAGAAAACGCGACCAAACACAAGCGTTTATGGCAAGAAAAGGGATAACTTTCCTACGCCGAATTTTTTTTAGGATCAAAGCGAACACCTAGCTCCCCAACGTGAGAGAATGGATTACAAAGATTAGAAGGACCTAGAAAACCAACCTACTGTTCCAATTACACGGTTATTAGCAAACGAAAAAATTAGCGGGACACTAACACAGAAAGCGACCGTCAACATTAAGAACGAAGCGACGACTACAAGAGGTACAGGGTTTTCCAATGTGGACTTCCGAACTTTGACAGTTGATAGCGGCCATTTTGTTGAATTGGCTGTCATTTATTCAGTCCGTTTTGCCAAATCACCATAGATGGACAGGGCGTTCAACAACACATGCAAAGCATAAAAATGTTTTAACAAAATGGGTGTTCTGTTCGGGCAACGTTACGCGCGCTTCGTCCATTTTACGGTCGCCATAATCGTCCTGCCGAGTGAAAAAATTTGAGTCCGCTGGTTCGTCCGTCGTCGAAACACATGGGCTGAAAATTCCATGCCGTTTTATAGTAAAACACAAAATTTTTGCAAAATTTAACTTTATTTATCAATATAGTTGCCTTCAAGGGCGTTACACTGATTGAAACGATTTTTCAATCTTTCGATACCAGTTTTGTAGTACGATATCGGTTTAGCCTCAAAATAAGCTTCTGTTTCGGCGATTCGGTCTTAAATCTCTTTCCGGCGAGCATTCTTTTGAGGCCTGCGAACAGGAAATAGTCGCTGTGGGCCAAATCTGGAGAATACGGTGGGTGGAGAAGCAATTCGTAGCCGAATTCTTTCAATTTTGCCATCGTTTTCATCGACTTGTGACACGGTGCATTGTCTTGATGAAACAGCACTTTCTTTTTCTTCAAATGCGGCCGTTTTTCTGCGATTTCGTCCTTCAAATGCTCCAACAACGCAATGTAATAGTCGCTGTTGATAGTCTGCAACTTTTGGAGATAGTCGATGAAAATTATTCCATGTGCATCCCAAAATATGGATGCCATAACCTTGCCAGCCGAGGACGAGGTTCGTGGCCTGCTCGCTGCTCAGCTGACTGCCGACTTGACTCTGGTGTGAAGTGATGGAGCCAAGTTTCATCCATTGTCACATACCGACGCAAAAATTCGGCTTTATTGCGGTTGAACAGCTTTAAACACTCCTCTGAATCATCAACACGTTGTTGTGTTTGGTCGACTGTGAGCAAACGCGGCATCCACTTTGAACAGAGCTTTCGCATGTCCAAATATTCGTGTATGATTTATCCAACACGCTCTTTTGATATCTTCAGAGCCTCAGCTATCTCACTTTACGGTCATTCGTAATCATTTTGTGGACTTTTCTTATGTTTTCATCTGAAACAGCCTCTTTTGGACGTCCACTGCGTGCATCATCTTCGGTGCTTGTATAACCACTTTTAAATTTTTTAATCCACTTGCGAATGGTTCGTTCGGCTTGTGCAGAGTCCGTGCAACACTTACCAAGCCATTTCTTTGCATCGGCTGCATTTTTTCCCATCAAAAAGCAATGACAAATCTACACACGAAATTGCTTTGAATCCACTTTTTTCACAATAACAAAAGTTATATCTCGAGAACTAATCGTCCGACAGCTGTCAAATTTATACACGTATCTTTTGAAGATTGGTACTAACTGAAAATGGTATGGATTCAAGTTTTGCCCTCTCTTAGAAACGGCACGGACTTTTGTGTTAAGATCTGCCGAAATCATCGCTGCTGTCCATGAGAATGTGCAGTAGAATGCGAGGCAGTGGATTTCGCGTCGCTCACAAGAACTCGGCCGTTCGCATACCACAACTTGGCGAACTTTGCGCCGTGACTTGGGCCTGCACCCGTACAAAATTCAACTGACCCAGGAGCTGAAGGTAAACGACCGTAGACAACGACGTATGTTCGCTAAATGCGCTCTGGAGCAGTTGGAAACCGACCCTAATTTCCATCGAAAAATCATCTTCAGCGATGAGGCCTATTTCTGGATAAATGGGTACGTCAACAAACAAAATTGTCGAATTTGGGACGATACCAATCCACATGAGATCCAAGAGCGTCCAATCCATCCTGAAAACGTCACTGTTTGGTGTGGATTTTGGGCTGGCGGCTTCATCGGTCCATATTTCTTTGAGAACGACGTTGGCTAGGCCATCACCGTCAACGGCGGCCCTATAGGTCGATGATTATCAATTTCTTTTGGCCTGAATTGGATGATATGGACACCAACGACATGTGCTTTCAACAGGACGGCGCTACGTAACACATCGCTCACGACACATTGGAAATTCTGCCGAGTGATTCGAGATCATAATCATCTCACGCGGAGGTGATGTGAACTGGCCACCGAAATCGTGCGATTTAACCCAATGGGGACTTTTTCTTGTGGGGTGTTCTGAAGTTAAAGAAGAACAAATTAAAAAAACTCAAGCCTTGGATATCTTTTGATTTATTGAGAAAAATCAAGAATAAAAATAAATTATACAAAAAGAAAATTAATGATCCTGACAATGACAATATCAAGACTAAATATAAAAAAATGTGTAAAGATGTCTGTAAAGATGTTTTTCTATGTAAAAACAATTACTATCTTAACAAATTTTAGTGAGGCCCATGGTAACTCCAAAAAGGAATGGGAATTAATTTAAAGACATATTAAATGGATCAAATCGAAAAGAACACCTCCTGAGTATAAAAGAAAATAATGCTCTTATATCAGACTCTAATACGTTAGTAGACACATTTAATAAGTTCTTTTGCTCGATAGGTGCTAAGGTAGTTTCCGATTGTACTGATTCATTCATTCATTCTAACTGCAATTGTTTAGCTCAGGAAGGCTCATGTCCTCAGAGTTTTTTCTTTGACCCTATAACCTCTCATGAAGTATATAAAATTATTATATCTCTTAAAAATTCTAACACACAAACGTCTGATGGATTTTTAAACAACTTCGTTAAAAAAATAACTTTAAACATCTGTGATATTCTATGTTTTATGTTTAACAGAAGCGTTTTATGTGGTGTGTTTCCAAATTATTTAAAAATAGCTGAAGTGATACCTTTGTATAAAAAAGGCGATAAAACCTTAATAAACAACTATAGGCCTATCTCGTTACTGTCGATTTTCTCGAAAGTTTTTTAAAAAGCTGTTAAAATAAGAATGGTCAGTTTCTTAGAAAGAAATCGTTTTTTCAGTGAGTGTCAGTTTGGCTTTCGTTCTGGTTGTTCAACTGAGGATGCCCTCCTTAAATTCTGCGCTGAAATATTGGGTCTACAAGTAAGTTTCCAGCGTTTTTTCCAAAATTTTAAGTTTTATTATGAAAACATAGTTACAATGCTTTATTCAAAGTATCGTCCATCGGAAGCTACAACTTCCCCCCATCTTTCTCGCAATTTATGAATTCTGAACCAAAAAAATTTCTCGTCTTTCGAGCACAAGAACGTATCGAGCCAATTTTTGATTTCCTCTACTGAGCTGAAGCGTATTCCCGTAAGAGCGTTCTGCACCGAACGAAACAAGTGGTAGTCAGATGGTGCCAAGTCTGGACTGTAAGGCGGGTGAAGCAGAATTTCCCATCCACTATGTTCCAAATAGTTTTTCACCGAAACCGCAACATGTGGCCGAGCGTTGTCGTGATGAAAAATGACGGACTCATGCCTGGTCTCATATTCTGGCCGTTTTTCTTTTAATGCCCGCTTCAAACGAATTAGTTGAGTTCAATATAATGGTCCTTTGATGGTTTCACCACTCGGAAGCAGTTCTTAGTATACGACACCCTTTTGATCCCACCATATGCAGAGCATGACCTTATTCAACGTGAATATTTCGTTTCGGCGTCGATTGGGCGGGCTCGCCGGGCTTTGTATACGATTTTCTGCGTTTAGGACTACCATAATAAATCTATTTCTCATCACCAGTGACAATACGATGCAAAAATGATTTATTTTTATACCGCTACAGTAACATTTCGGACATGCAAAATCGCCGTTCGACGTCTCTTGGCTTCAATTCGTACGGCACCCAGTTTCCAACCTTTTGAATGAATCCCAGTGCTTTTAGGCGCAGAGAAACGGCTTGTTGCGTGACGCCCAATGATGCAGCAAGTTCTTCTTGAATCTGACACGGATCCTCATCCAGTAAAGCGTCCAATTCCTCGTCTTCAAAACTTTTCGGCTTTCCGAGGCGATCTTTGTCTTCAACTCCAAAATCACCACTTTTGAACCGTTTGAACCACTCGCGGCACGTCGATTCACCAATACATTCCGCCCCATAAGTTTCCGAAAGCAAACAATAGGCCTCAGCCGCACTTTCCTTAATATTAAAGAATAAAAGCAACGCTTCCCGCAAATGACGTTTATTTGGCTGGAAACTTGCCATGATTTTGCTCGATAAAATGTACGACACCGATAGAACTGGTCAAATATAACCCTGCAAAGTTGTTGACAGATACAAAACCTACAAATAAAACACATGGGGTCTGACATTTCTGCCCGGGATCCACTGGTGGCGCCATCTCTAACAAACGCTGGAAACTTACTTGTAGACCCAATATATAACGGTTTTAATAATAGGAACTTAACCGCTGCACTCTTCATAGACATAACTAAAGCCTTTGATACTGTAGATCATGATATATTTCTGAGTAAACTCTACAAATGTGGTTTTAGAGGTATTATCCATGATTGGTTTCGATCCTACATTTCCAATAGAGTGCAAAGAGTAAAAATTTGTGGCGTCGTTAGTTCCTTACGTTCTGTTTCTGTCGGAGTTTCTCAAGGTTCTGTTCTTGGTCCTGTTCTATTTCTTATATTTATTAACTCATTATTCTTACAAAAATATCAAAGCAAAGTCACTGCGTTTGCGGACGATATGGCGTGTGTTTTCCCAAACAATTCAACATTAAATCTTTGTGCTGATATCAATCATGATATTGAAACCCTAAGTCATTGGTTCAAAATGCATAAAATGGTTATTAGTGACAAAACAAAAATTATGATGTTTAATCAGAGTGGAATAGAAGTAGACAATGGACCTTTCGTGCTTCATTGTAGCAATAGATATAAGCATAGTATAACTGTTTGTAATTCTGATGTAAGTTCACAGACATATTTGCTCTGACAAATGTTTTGGTATAGTTAAAGTTAATCAGTTCAAATATCTTGGAGTTCTGCCTGACTAGAAGATGAATTGGTCGGCACACACAACTGCGCTTAAGAAGTATCTGATGGCAGCTATTAGACAAATCTATTTTGTAAAGTTTTACTGCTCACTGGATCTTCTAAAGCGTATTTATTATGGTTTAGTGCATTCTAAACTGGAATATGGTTTATCTTCCTGGGGTGGCACTCAATTTAATAAAATGCATCCTCTCCTCATAACACAAAAACATGTTATTCGTCTTATTTGTGACAAAAACCGACGATATAATAGCTTAGTGCTTTTTAAAGACCTTAACATTTAACCTTTGAAACATTTATATTGCTATAAAGTCTTAAAAATATTCTTCAAAAGATCTGATTATTAATTAAATAGACGCTCATCTAACTGCCGACTTAGAATAAATGAACTAAATCTCGTCCAAGTACCTCATCACAATGTGCAAATCTTTTGTTAATTTTTTTACGACAACCGCTCCTAGACTTTTTAACAAGCTACCTTATAATGAATCCAGTTTCCTCAAACAAATGAAATCATGGCTTTCAGACTTAAACTACAGAGATGTTATTGAACTGCTTTGTATATTGACATAGATAATTTTGTCTTTAAATGTATTTATTTATTTTTCTTTTCTTTCTTTTATTGCTTTTTATGTTAATTTCTATTAATTACCATCTTTTCATATTTGTTACTGCTTTTTAAGTTATTCTTTAATGACCCCACTCATTCAATTTGTAATTTAATTGTTAATCGTTTTTGCCTGTGAATCTGCTCTCGCTTCTAGTTCCTTAAGAACTATAGATTGCAGATACTTTTTTCTTCTTAATACATTTCTTCTATTTGTATATACTGTTCCTTGTACTTACTGTTTATAACATATTTGTAAAAAAATATTAAATAAATAATAATAATGCCACCAGTCGTAGGTCTATGCGAATAAGCCACAAACCACCACGCCATCGGTCAAATTCAGCGTGATTTATACGCCAGAGTCATGGAAAGTTGAACATTTCGGATGCGCGCCACCCAGAGAAGCCGTGGCGGACATTTGAGCGATGTTATATTCCATACATAATGGCATCGATAGGCCTTTCAAACGAATAAAAATTTCGATGATGTCTCACGCACACTTTCTTTTATTTAAATTTAAAGATAGGAAGCGCTTAATCAAAGACCCTTTATTTGCTAGGGCCCTTGTACCTAAAGAATATCGAGGCCAACAAATGTGCTCAGCCTGAAGGAAGCCTATAGTAGCATGCATATAGCGACAGCAGGACTGCCGTCGGAGAAGGCAAACAAGATGTTTGAATCAGTTAAAATCAAAATCGCTGGGTGAACTCCGGAATTCGGTTGCACAAAACACTCCCCAAAGCCGAAGTAGACAAAGTCCCTTATTACCTAAAAGTTATAGCTGTCGATTGTGAAATCCTGACCGATTCGTCGATGTTGGGTGTCCCTTCTTGTTGACAGCTTATACTTTGTTTTTCCTTCATTTACCGCTAGACCCATTTGGGTGACACATCGCTGTGTTCTACCAATAATATCAATATCGTCGTCAAATGCAAGCATTTGAACAGACTTTTGAAAGATCGTACCTCGTGTGTTGGCTTGTGAGTTTTGCACAATTCTTTGAAGTAAGATGTTGAAGAAGCCACGCGCGTCGCCTTGAGTAAATCGGTTAGGTCGTTACCGACCTTGATGCAGCAGCGATCTTTCTTTATCGTCATCCTACACAAGGGGACGAGTTTGGCAGGGATGCCAAAACTTAACATGGCTCTGTATAGCTCGCCTCTGTTGATGCTGTGATATGCGGCTTTAAAATCAATGAAAAGGTGGTGACTATCGATCTGAACTTCTTGAGTAGTGTGAATGTTTGGTCAATTGTGGACTTACTGGGCCAAATACCGCACTGATTGGGTCAAATTAAACCATTGACAAATGGTGTCAGGCGTTCGCACAATGCGGCAGACAAGATCTTATATGCGATGTTTAGGAGACTGATAACTAGTTGGCGCAGTTTAGAGGGTCTCCTTTCTTGTGAACCCGGCAAAAGATGCTGATGTTCCATTCATCAGGCATACATTCATCCGACCAAATCTTGGAAATAAGTCGGTGTATGCTCTCTACCAGGTCAGCTCCTGCTGAATTAAATAGTTCGACGGCCTATACGTTCGGCCCAGAAGTCTTGTTTGACTTCAGTTTAAATATTGCTATCTTCACTTCATTTTGGTCGGGTTGATGGGTTTCTTGACTTGCATCGTCAATATTGAATGGTTCGCACTGCCTGACAGCGGGATGTGTATCGTCTTCGCCATTTAGCAGTCTGCAGAAATGGTTTTTCCATATCCTCAGCACTGACTGTGACTCTACTACGAGTACAAGGCTTCGTTGTTCATCTCTACAGGTTTCCTTTCGGGTCTTATTACCCTGGCACGTTCTTTTTACCTTTTGGTACAACTTCCGAACATTATTACTCGATCTCGCGCTTCTCATGCTCCTTGTTTTTTCTCCGGAGAAGCCGATGTTCTTCCCTCCTCTTTTGCTCGTAGAGCTCACGAGCCGCTCTCGTCTTTTTGTGCCGCGCCGCTTTGTAGGCATGCTGTTTTGCTGCATGTGCCTGACTGCACTCCTCATCAAACCAGGGTTTTCATGATGGTGGGCGGATGAAACCCAGCACGTCAGTTGTGGCATTTCTGATGGCATGTCGGCATCTAAGCCACTGGTTTTCAACACTTAATGCTGGTTGCAAATGACTTCCCGAGAGGTTGAGGGATACGCGATCGGCAAAGGTTCTGGCGGCTTGTTGCGATTTTTTTATTTACACACGCCTAAGGGGTTATGATACCCTTTTACTGTTGCCTGGGCGCGGGCGGAAAGATAGAAGTAGGAGAAAGGAAAGCATTGTTGTGATGTAGTGGTTTGAAACTCAGGTGTGTTTGGTTTCGGTATTGACTCTCCAGGGGTGGGAGTCCGAATAAGACGGAGAGATTTCCTTCACTCGGAATGTGAGGTTCTGAATTTTAACGGTTGTTTTGTGCTTGAAAAACCTACAACAGCCAAATCTACATGTCAGTGCTATGCCTTCACACGCAGATTTTTCTGACTGAGTTCCAATTACACAAATGAAAACTTTGTCGTGGCTAGAATTCGAACCTTGACCCTCCGAGTGAGAAGCAATTGCTATTACCACTACACCACGGCCACCCCCACGGCGATTGCAACCGTTTAACGTTAAATTTCCTCATATTATTTCCCCGTTATTGTGGCGTCTGAAAATATCCGTAGACGTATCTTGGGTGGAACTAGGTAATGCTCTGGGTATATGTTGGTCGCTCGGAATGTTCGAACATCGAAAATACTTGAGGGGAGCCTTACATCCATCGCAATATGATCCGTAGACAGTTTACTAGTCTGGTGTCGGCCATGTTCTCTTGTGAATATTGAGGTGAGGAAATCGTGTGCTTGCTATAGTAACGTTACGTTCCGCAGCGAAATCGATTAATCTAAGTCCGTTTCCAAACGTGGTGTCGTGTAGGTTATGTCTTCTGATTGTGCTACCAAAGATGTCCTCCTTTCCAATTTCGGCATTAAAATCGCCCAGGACGATTTTAACGTCGTACATCGGACATTGTTATCTTTGACAGCATCGTCCTTTTCTTCTGTTGGGACATGAGCACTTATAAGGCTGATGTTAACGATTTTTAGGTTTGATACGGATTGTCATTAGGCGTTCACTCACATGTCGAAAGCTCCAGACTTCTTGCCTAAATCACCCGCTTACAACAAATCCGAATTCAAATAGACGCTGCATACGTTCCCTATAGAAATCACAGTAGTAAACACCACAGTTTTTCAGCTTTCTTTTGCCCGGCCCACCGCAGTTCCTGGATGGCGGTGATGTTTGCTTTATAGCAGTCTAGGGCCTCCGCTAATTGTTCGGCTGCACGCGGCCTGTTCAAGGTCCGAAATTCTACGTTCAGATCCGAGAGTCGTTGTCTTTTGTTCGTTTTGCAGGGTCGTCCGCAGTGAATCCGTCCTTATCCGAGGCTATTGGTCGCTTCGTAACACGTAATTTTTTACGTGGTCGGGGAGTCAACTCCACGCACAACGGCCAACTTGGAGGGCCAGGCCCTTTGTGAGATCCCTAGGACAAAAGGAGCCGGACCAAATTCCGGAGCCAGTATCCCGCTTCGGGGATGTGAGTGCTGCCGTTGGCCTTTATTAAGGGCTCATCCGCCACCATATCTATTGCAACACCCTGACTTAGTGTTGGAGTTCATATAGAGATAGCATTAGTTCGACCTAACTAGAAATGGACGCCACCGTTGATTCCATCCTTAGAATTCGTCCGCTGCCGCTCGGAAACATGTTTTCATTTCTTTTAATTTTGCGGTTTATTTTATCAGTTTTGTTTCTTGTGTTCGTCAATCCAGTGTTCTAAAACAAACTGAAGTGGGGACACCGAATATGTGTTGAAAGAAATATGTAAATTCTGTTTAGATCATTAATTGAAGTCCTGTAGCTTTTTTCCCACTCAAAGTATATTATGAGGGATAAACCCACCTGCCACACTTTTATTTTGTTAACTTTACCAAAACCTTTCCAGCTTAACCTGAAAACCCATAGGAGAATACTACAACTTCTCGTTACCAGGAAGTTCCTGGCGTGACCCACCGGTCGCACCCATTTCGGTTAGTTTCAAATAGGCTTACTGAGATTTTTAAGTATGCAGATTCAAAGGCAAACTCAATAAGAGCCCCATTAAGGAAAATACCGGAATCTTTAAGGCAGCTTAACATTCACCAAATTTACATTTGCTGACATTTAAGGTGAAGCGAGACGCACACATTTCATCGCAAAGTTGACAATCGAAAATAAAACTTTGGCAATCCCTAGACGACATACTCCTGTAAAAATCCATGTTAAAACCATGATACAACACATCTTCCTGAATGTCTGCTTAAGGTGGTTGAAAACACCTTTTGTGAATTTTCTCTTTCATTATTGATTAGAAAATTTTCTTTTGGCAATCGTCAACCCAGTCACGTTGTTCCATGAAAAGTCTGCTTAAGCTTGAATGAGCTCGAATGAGCTTAGGCGTGTGCAGGCTCCTTATGCTCACTGGAATCCTCTGTTTGCTCTTATCCCCATCATCTTGAGGTATCATATGAAAAAAAAAAAAAAAATAAAAGGGAAAAAGGAATTTATGTTGAGAGGAAAATTGCCCTGTTTCCTGTAGTAAGTTAGACGGTGGTGATGGCAATAATATTGTCGGCATCACCACAAGCACGTACATACTTTACGACTTTCCAATAAGGACTAAACCAATAAATATCTCCGCAGCTTTAATCCTTCCCTTAAATTCATTAAATTTACTTTCCTACCCAGTTGGTCGAAATCATTTGTTCCCATCGCACCTACTTAAATTTTGTTTTTTCTTTTTGATAAAATCAATGACAGACAGAGGGCATGGCAAACTCATACGCATACTCGTATAACGGAAAAAAAAAACCCAGAGGACTCTTACAATTTCATATCCTGAATTCGTATCCTTGCGGAACACTGACACTGAATTTTTGTCAAGTGACACCCAATAAATAGAAACACTTTCACTTCATTATTTGGTGAAAAGTGCGACGACAACGACAAGGATGACGACGATGACGATGACGATGACGATGACGACGACGACGACTACTGTCGGAATTTTGTGTCCTCAAATTGAAGTCGGCGCACCTCAGTAATGGGCGACGACAGCAACGAGCAGAAGGATAATTTACGAAAACGAATACAAAGTACGTGTTGGGCTCAAGTGCTATATTGGTTTAGAACCTTTGAACACATCCCTGCCAAAACCAAAAACATGCCCTACGGCATTTTGAAACATAAAGGATACGACTTTTCAAATATGTACATATGTATGTATGTAGTCGCACTCAAATGTGCACATTGTCTATGGGACTGTGTGACTGTATGTCCCTGTTGGGTGCTATAGAACGTAAACAATTTTGAAACTGCGAAATACGAGTAAACTTTGCTCAATATCCTTGACAGAGGAGCAGGGAAAAGGCAAATGAAATGATGCATGCGTGCGTGGAAAATGTACTTAAGACTAATTTCCTGATATGAAACAATGTGAAGTTAAATGAGCATTGCAGCAAGGGTGGCTCAATGTTTGTAATTTTGTCGTTCGTTATTTATTTTGTCCTTGAGAGTTCTGCCGACTGAGGGAGCGTGAGCTTGTACTACATACAATACGAGTATGTATGTATGTATGCAAAAGTGACTTGCACCTTCAGGTTCGTATTGAATTGAGGAAAACTTACTAATTTTCCATTTCCCATTCGAATGGAAAATGAAGTGCTCACTTTAATGTAGCTGAACGACGATGTAATTCTGTTTAAATGGATGGTTAACCAGAAGTGGGAATTCCCAACACGTACCTATGTACATTCAAAGAGGAAGGAAGTTCAGTTATATACGGGTGGTGGTAATAAGTTACAGGTTTCCAAACCTTCTACCAACTCAACAACAAACATATTCCGCCGTTTTAAGCGGTCTTGTAAGAGAGCGTCTACCAGAAATGACTAGTCACTGCCCAAACGTTCGCATTCACTCGTGAATGTACGAGTAGTTCGTTGAAACTGCTCTGGATAGGCTAATCCTTCGAACGCCATTTTATAACCAAAGTTAACGTACCCAAACTGAGGAGTGCAAAGTGGCTCTGTAAATTTGGACAATAAGTGGAAAACGGCCCTTCTGATGTTTTGATGAGCTCGCAATAATACTACTCTTCGAGGTCAGGGATTTTCTGAAGTTTTCAGGATATGACTAATCGGATGACTTTTCCTTCAACGTCGGCTTCAAATTTCGGTCAGACCTTATGTTTTGGGCACGATCTAGCACAATCCAAAGCGTCATGTTCAATTCCAAATTTGTCACAATCAGTTTCTTGGCCTGGTTTGTCACAAAGTACCATTTAGAATATTCAACAGACCAACTAGCTTGCGGGACGCGCCTTGTCCAGAAAGACGGGTTCAACTCGTGAGTTCTACAGTCAAAATTGCAAGATTTACATCGACTTCTATAAACGACCATGAGAAGCCACCACGGTCGAGGAAACAGAGAAATGATACAAAGAAATAGAACCCGAACAGGGACCTGTAAAAATTAACAAGGAAATTAATCAATGGACTTACAGAAGGTACTGAAGGTGTGCAGAAACCACTTGTATGTCCGAATGAACCACTTATATGTCTGACAACTCAACCAGAATGAAGCAAAAAAAGCAAGATCTCAACTTAAGCACGACAAGGCTGGCGGATCTGGATTGCCCAATTTTAGTGAAGTTTTAGGCCGCTACAGAGGATAAGGACGACCTTAGCAAAAACTGCTTCTACGAGTTCCTTAACAAAACCTGTACGCAATGCCCAAAATATGGTACGACAATCGTCCTCGGCAATTTTAATGACAAGGTGAACAACTTCGACAATAGGGTCGGAAAGTACAGCCTCCACGACATAACCCCGGGAAATGGACAGATATTTTTAAGGGTGGGACGTAACTTTACTATAGCCACCACACGGTTTCCACACCTTGATTTCCACAAAAGGCCCTGCCTGGCTTCTAGTCAACAAACAAACAAGAACAAGCAAATTGATCATATTACGGCTGACACAAGGTACTCCTCCAGTGTTTTGAACGTCCGAAGTTTCCGAGCAGTTGACATCGGTTCGAACCACTACAATGGCAAGAGACCGAGTTTCCCTTATCATTTCTCAAAGTTCTATGCCACCAGCTTCAAACAAAGAAGACCAGTGGCATCACTGCCAAAGAGCAATGAGAAAGGCCGGTTCTGATGCACTGGGTTTCCACCCTCCCCAAATGATAACAAATGAAGACAGACATATCTAGAAAAACGGCGGACGTAATTATCGGCCCCGCAGAAAAAGTTGAGATAGGCTCGCGAGCTCTACGACCAGAAAAGAAGGGAACCACATAGGCTCATTAGAAGAAGAAAGAAAGACCATCAAACGCGCTCAGTCGACACGTTATAGATGTGCTTTCGAAAGGATGCGTTTCCGGAAAAAGAGCGAGAATGCCAAAGCTGTAAAGCCCGAGCAGAAATCTATAAGGATGAGGGAAACCTTATGGTAAAACTACAACGGTGATGACGAACAACAACTCAGACACAATGAATCATCCAACCTGGACGATGATATTGCCATCCACCCGACCAAGATGATGTCAAACTTAAATCCACGAGTGACAAAACTGTTGGACCCGACGGTTTGCTGTTTAAGGCAGAAGGTTTTTTTTTATATTTGGCGCGCCTTAAAGGATTTTGCCTTAGAATGTTTGCAAACAGCGCGGACGAAGGAAAGGTTAGGGAGGAAAGAAAGAGAGATAACGACACACGTTGGTTTTGAATGTTTGCAGATTATAACGACTAGAAAATATAGAGCTCGGCAGGGCATTCCGTAAGCGGCTTGTACGGTTTAGGAAGAATCAATATATCGATGTACGAGTACGTCCGAAAGTGGACTTGAGTGTACATTGATGAGCACTCATATCGATATGGGTGTTAAGGGTAAGGGTTTGAAGGAGCGGAATATTACTGGTAATTTCACTGGAGCACTGGTGGTGAAAATAGCGGTAGAAGAAGGTGAGGCAGGAGACATTTCGTCGGTGTTGTAGGTACATCTCTGAAATCTGGGTCAACGAAAGTATTCCCAACGAATGGAATCTCACAAACTGCTCCAACTACATCGGAATAAGTCTCCTCAATATCGAATATAAAATCCTGTTTGCCGTTTTATGTGAAGGCCTAAAACCATTCGTCAACAGTCTGACGGACCCCTATCAGTATGATTTTGGGTCAGAAAAGTCCACCATGGATCAAATTTTCACATCAAGACAGATTTTGGGAAACACCCAAATCATTACACATCACCTCTTCATCGATTTCTAGCCGCATATGACAGTCTATGGCATTCCTGCCAAGCTCAGCCGACTATGCAAAATGACAATGGAGAATGGTTGGACATGACAAAATCAATTCATTCAATATCAGGAAAGGACTTAAACAAGGTGATGCGCTGTCATGTGATTTTTTCAACATCGTTCTTGTGGTAGAAGCGGCAAAGATGGGCCGGTCAATATAGGCAAAACAAATGATAAGCTGTCAGAAGGACACACAACCTCGACGCCTAGGACAATATGACACGATAGGCAGCTACAACTTCGAGGTAGTAAAGGACTTTATTGACATTGGCTCCGCTCTCAGCTCCGACAACAGCGCGAAAATCATCACTAATCACTGCTTCTTTTTGCTTAAAATTCCATTTGGTAATAAAGCCTTCTCTCGAGCAAATGAAAAACCTCTGTACAAGACCCTGATCATCCCAGTCTTGCTTTAAGGCGCAATAGACTGTACACAAAAGCGGATGAAAATGCCCTCGGATGCTTCGGGGGAAAAGTTTTGGGTAATTTTCAGTCCAGTTTGCATCAATGTAGGATGGAGGAGTCTTAACAACGAATTATATGGGATGTATAGCGATGTTGACCTCGTTGATACAGATCACATTAAACGCATGGACACCAGCATCCCAGCTCGGGAAGATTTCGACTCCAACATAGAGGACAACGCAGTATAGGACGACCTAATCTTAGAAGCACATAAGTGGAAGGGGACTTCAGCCAGGTTTATGTACGCAAGCGAAGGCAGCTGACAAAATACCGTCCTGGTGAGGCATGTTAGCTGAGGCTCTGATCCACCCGGACTCTGGCCCCACCAAAGTAAATCGTAAGGTAAGGTAAGGTAAGGTAGTAAGTCCGCAAAAAGTCCAGGTACATTTTTATCGATGTAAAGAGCGCATAGGACGTCTGTAGAGTTGAGCTACATTGGGCCGATCCATTTCAAACTCGACGGATTATCCAGAATGACGGTGAGAAATACTCGCTGCTCAGTAAAGGTCGAAGGCAATCTAACCGAAGGTTTCGATGTAGAAAAAGGATTAAGAGAAGGTAATGCGTTGTCTTCTTTAACGTCGTAACCCAACTCCAGAGAAGGAATTTTCCAAAATTTTGTCCTGATATCCTGATATCTTTGGCATTGTCATAAATGCCTTAACAAGCATTGAAACAGAGTCCGCCTAAATATTTTTAGCTGTGAATCTCTGCAAAAACAGGTAGTGTGGCTGCATGTTGGACACAGGCACACTTAGGCCAAAATAGACAGATTGTGATACCACTGGAACTTGATCCATTTTTGCCACGTGGAAAAAACCTAGAAGTTAAAGAAAACATTTTTGAAACCAATTTGAGCTGCTGATGAAGCGGAGACGATCGGCAACGTTGGTGTCTGCGAGATCACCGAAAGCATGATTCGAGAAAAGGTTTATTAGTGCTTGATAGGGTTGTGCAGCTTCTACAGAAATCTTTTGAGAGGATGCCGAGCCTTGCGGTATATCTTACGATTAGATACTGTCCAGTAATGAAACCTATGAGGCTACTGAGCGTTTGTTATCTAACTTAGCCCAGATCTGTCTGGTGACGTGACACTCTGCATCGTTTGCCCACATGTGGTTCACCTTGTCAATCGCATGTTTTAGAGGCATGTGCAAAGCTCATTTTTTTCGTCAAAATTGCAGTGTTGTACCATGCTTAGCAAGCTCATCTGCTCTACAGTTTCATGAGACGTCACCTACCAGCAGAAGTGAATACTTAACTGTTCAGCCACCTCGTTTAGAGATGCCCGGCAAATGAAGCCGGCCCTTAATTTAAAAGTGGCTGATTCCAGGGATATAATAGCTGCCTGGCTGTCAGAGTAAATGCAGATATCTTTGGCCGATATCACGTTCCACTTCAGCCTTTCTTGAAAGCTATAACCTCCGCCTGAGAGATACTGCAGTAGTTTGGGAAGCGGAAGTAGAGATCAAGCTTTAGTTTCTCAGAAAAGATCCCAAGTCCTACCTCTTGTTCGGCTTTTGAACCGGCCCTATAGATGTGGATGGATTTTTTATCAGGTAATGTGACATTCACCCAGTCTTGAGGATTCGAAATAGTAGCTTTGAAGCACTTATCGAAGCAGTATTTGATGGTGGTGTAGTCGGTATCTTCTGGAATTTGTCCTAGGCCATCTAAGATGGTGGCGTGCCCCGTGTGTATATAGAACCATTGTGAAGAGGTTTCCACTTTATGGCTGCGTTGGCAGCGAGTAGTTTGCGGAAGATGTCTAGAAAGTGAGATAGAGAATGGTGTGCACAGCAGAGCAGTTCCTAAGAGCGCCACTGATGCACGTGCAGGTTAGACGCTGCACTTTCCCTAGATTGTTAAGGTGAGTTGCCTTGTCCAAGGCAGTCCATGAGACAATAACACCATACATTAGTATGGACCCTGTGACAAGTAAGTACAGCCGGTGCGTGATTCAACGAGAAAGCTTGTAAAGATTTTATTTCTTAACTGTCTCTTCTTTAGTTTGTAGAAGCACTAATAAGACTTGCTCTCGTACAAATTAAAAGGTCACTCTGATTGTTCTATTGTATTGAAAGTAAAAGTCCATCTTACGAGTAATTTCCATTAATCAGCTGGTGTTTCTCCTTGTCATTATGCATGAACTTGACTTCTATTAGGAAATAGCAATCAATGAAGTTATGTTCGACATTTTAACGCTGGACTAAATCAAATCTTAATCCGAAGAAGTCAGTATTTCGATACGAAAGCATATTCCCCATACCCACGATCATAACTATCTCAAATTTTCTTCCAAGTCATTTCAATCAATTTCCAATTCCCAATTCTCAACTTTCAACTAAATGTTACCAACTTTCTTGATTTATTCTTCTTGAATCCTAATCAAAGCATCAGTGCTTATTACAGATAAAACCGTCCGTGCCTTTGTCCTCAAATCAGGTTCTTTCAATCTGATGGCGATTGAAATGCCATGCCTCCATCCCAGGTACACACAAAGGCATAGTACATTCTCAGTAAATCGCTATCCAGCGACACATAAAGTTTCCTTTTTTTTTTCAAAACCCACTGACATACCTAACAAATCCAAATCCATTAATACGATTTGATCTTTATACACACCAAAGGCAAGTTAAGGCAGTCAACCAACCACCACCATCCGCTATCATCATCAGGATTCTAAAAGGAAAGAA
The DNA here is from genome assembly GCA_963966105.1 of Volucella zonaria. Lineage (NCBI taxonomy): Eukaryota > Metazoa > Arthropoda > Insecta > Diptera > Syrphidae > Volucella > Volucella zonaria. The sequence continues at coordinate 59,758,405 of OZ014531.1, read as the reverse complement.
CACAAGAAAAAGGACGAAGAAAGTAAACCTGAATGGTTTTCCCTTCATTTGCGAGAAAAGCTTCCAACACGAGTATTGCTGCGTTCACGTTAATGGCGTCTATTCAATTCAAGTGTATCTAATTCTGCTCAACAATTCGCTGACTTCATCAAAAATATAAAAAAAATGAAAAAAAAAAACTAAAAAATAGATAGCAAGGCAATGAGTTGAACTAATTGGTGTTGCCGTTGTATAAAAATTGGATAAACATAGTCTTTGTAGGAAATGGATACAATTTTCGGGAAAAAACGAAAAATCCTGAAAGAAAGAAGGTTGTGCGTTGAGATCTTTTAAAAATGGTCAGAAGATTTTAAAGAGGTTTAAAAAGCTGAAGTCCTATTTCGGGAAGGAGCCGTCAGATGGAGCTGCTGTAAGCATGAGTAGCATCCCACCAAGGGCTAGAGCTCCCGCAAAAACCACAGCACAACACTGCACTATGGCCGAAACTGGTAACCACACCAACCAGAACCGATTCAGCCCAAATCCGGCAGCGAATCGAGTAAGTGGCCAGATAACTAGAGCATATATCAACGGTCAGACAGGTAGAAAAGATGGTCTCTAGCAACAAGGTGCCATAGGACGTAGAGGTTACAACAAACCCTACAGAGCGAGGAACCCTAATTATGCACGAAAGAAATGATATCCCTTCTGGACGGAATGGGTGCCTCGGATACTTTTAGCCAGCGATATCCTGAAGAGAACATCGCTATTGGACTTATCCAAGAGAGATGGTTTTTGCCAAAGGTCTTTTTAGACCGAGGGCAGCCCTTTTTATTGCGAAAGATATAAAATACTCTCTCATCCCAGGTTTCAAAACTAGGGACCTGGTGGCAGTACAAATTGAACACCCACACGAGTACAGGCATATGTCCGGTTCCGTGAAGACTAGTAAGTACACCTTGCCATCGGTTGCGACGTCAACGCACACAATACGATTTGGGGCAGCCATGATAAAAACAAAAGAGGCGAGTCACTTCTAGAATTTCTATATAGCAAAAACCTAGCTATACTACATAAATAAGCGAAACAAACCCACATTTAGGAAGTCCTAGACCTCACTCTCTCGTCTCCATTTCTAAAGATATCGTGCAAGGCTGGCACGTGGCCGAGGATGCATCTTTATCAGATCACATGGACATTGTGTTCAAGATAAGGTGTAGTAACGAACACGCGACCCGTAAGGAAACCCTGAATATCTTGCTTCAAGTTCACTTCCCAGAGTCTTCTAATATTGACATGTCTTATGGATAGTAAACGGAGGTTTTACTTCCGAGAAACCTCAGCAGACTCAATAGTTTATTCGGAAAGCTCTTCAGCCCGGATAAGATTAGGTGAGCTGTCAACTCATTTAAGCCATACACGGCATCAGGCATAGACGGAATTTTTCCAGCTCTGCTATAAAAAGGTCTGAACTTTCTTGTATCTACCCTACTTGCCTTATTTCGGTTCAGTTTCAACTTGAGCTACATACCACGCACTTGGAGGGTAGTCAGCGTGGTGTTTATCCCTAAACCCGGCAACAAGCCCAGAGAACTACCTACATCATACTGACCTATAAGCTTGACATCGTTTTATCCGAAAACAATGGAAATAATTATTGACGTCCATATCAGAGGAAAATAGCTTGCGTCTGACCCGTGTCAGTACGCCTATCAGAAAGGCAAATCGACGGAAGGTGCTCTGATTAAGCTGACAGTTGAATTCAAAAGTTCCTTCCGATGTAAAGAAATGGCACTCATTTTTTGACATAGAGGTTTGCTCCATAAAAACATCGATGAACCTACCATTAACTGGGTCAAAGCGATGCTTGAAAGCCGGATGATAACTACTTCATCAGGGCCAACTTCGGTATCAGTATCAGCCGTAACGGTTGCCCGCAGGGAGGCGTATTATCGCCCCTCCTATGCTCTTTGGTCATAGATGATCTGCATAATAAGGTAAGCAATTTATGCTACAACACAATTGGTTATGCCGATGATCTAGTCATCATCATTAGGGGCAGAGAGACTAACGAAGTCACTACATTTTTCCAAAACGCTCTTAGGACAGTCCTAGACTGCTGCAGAAAGAATCTCTCCATAAACCCAAATAAGGCTTTCATAGGTCCTTTCAATAAAAAAAGAAACATAAACTTAGGTGTAGTTTCGCTTAACGATACAATCGTTGAGCGCTCCGACGAGGACAAATATCTGGGAGTAATCCCAGATAAAAGGCTCATCTGGAACTCATTTAAACAACAAAATAACTAAAGCAACCAACGCTTTGTGGACCTGCCGTAGCATGTATGGCAGCACATGCGGGATCTCTCCAAAGATCACTCACTGGATTTATAGAATGATGGACTAAACTCACGCAAAAGACCGCAATTTTAAAGCTCAATAGGTGCAGCGTCTTGCATGTCTGGGCATTTCTGGAGCCTTTCGGACCTGCCCCACAGTTAAAAGCACTAATACGATAAAAGCACTAATAGGACTAACGCCCCTACACTTATAATATAAACAAAGTGGCATTATGCAGCACAGCAAATTTGGTACAAATTAAAGAACTAAATCCTACCGATCAGTCAGGCCTAAGGACCCTGCACTCTGAAATACCGAAACTTGATATGATCTCCATGGTAACAGACCGCCTTCAAAAAACATTATGCTTCAATAAAGGCTTCTCTACGGAGATTCCCAGCAAAGAAGCAGGGATTAGCAATAGCCCACCAAACCGCCAAAATGGCATAAAGTGGTATACTCGTACGTATGGTTCTAAAATGGAACCGGGAGTGGGAGCTGGAATACACGGACCTAACCTAAATATAGCCATAGCTATGGGCAAAAGTCCCCGTCTATTCCAGGCAGAACTCCATTTTGCCCTTAGCTCGCACATCATTGACTCCAACTCAGACATGTACTGCTTCAAAACCCTTCAAAAATTTAGCTCTAGGAACAAGTTCAAACTATGGTGGGTTCCTGGTCATGAGGGCATTGATGGGAATTAAAAAGCTGACGAACTGGCCAGAAAGGGCTCAGAAACTCCCTTTAATGGACATGAACCCTTCTGCTGCACTCCTAAATCAGCAATCAATTTAGCTAGTAACAGCTGGGAGCAGTCGAAATGCATCTCACATTTGGAGAATAGCTCAGGTTTAAGACAAGCCAAACGAGCTATCCTGGCCTTCAACAAAAATGCCAATAGATGTCCAAATCTAAGCCGGCACGATATAAAAAACTTAGTAGGTGACCTCACAGGATATCGCGGTTTAAGATATCACCTCAACAAAATGAATCTAGAAGAAGACGGAACAGCTGAACGCATCTTATGTGAAGGTCCAGACCTCAACGGAACTAAAAGGAAGATTTTCTTTAGGGAACAATTCGGCTAATGAATTCTTCTGCTAGTAGTGTTATCAACTTCAATCGGAAAGTTGACCCTATGTCTAAGCTTGGTTCATGACGTTTTGGATATGTCAAAATCGACCAGCACTTACTGCTAGAGCCATCTATTGACAATTTAGTTGCGCACCTAATAGGAATCCTAGTAACCTAACTACAGTTCTGACTGAATGGTACAAAAGATTTTTTAAACCAAAGCGCTTTACTTCGCAATTGGAGAGTCAGAAAATTTAGGAGACTTAGGTTACATACACGGTATAACAACAGGTCCCGAGACTAACACATAAAAACACAATTTTTTTTGGCAAAATTTGGCTTTATTCAGTAGCATGGTCTCCTTCTCATTCTAGCTCCGTCCTAAAATCCTATGCCCTGCTTAGAGATCGATTTGTCAAAGTATTCAAAATAAGCTTCAGTTTCGGCTATAACCTCTTCATTGGAACCACAGCACTTTCTAGTGAGCATTTTTGTGAGGTTAACGAACAGGTAATACTCGCTCGGGGCCAAGTCTGGTGGAAGCAATTCGAAGTGCAATTCACGCAGTTTTGCCATCATTGCGACGAACTTCTGACGCGATGCATTGCCTTGGTGAAAGGACCCTTTTTTCTTCTTCGAGACTGAGCAGTCTCGAGACTTTTCGTTCCACCTGTTATTTTAACAAACCCAACAAACGGCAACACATCCCGGACGAAATAAGGGACAAGAGACCAGCCAAATTGATTGCCAACAAGACCTACGAGTACATTTCTTTTCATTCATTCGTACCATTTTCTTAGCATTATTCTGTGGCTTCTTTTCTCTGCAGTGTCGGCCCGAGTGCCTTTGAAGTTTCCTTCCCTACTTTTGGTTTCTCTCTCATTTTCTGTGAACCTAACTTTGCGAGTATTTATCTTGGACTTATTCATCTTTCTTTGGCAGATGGATGCTTTGAGTGGTATCATTGCATAATGGGAGTATTGTCTGGGGCGATTTTGATGATGTGCTTTAAAAAATTAATTCATTTCTTTTTGAATGCGAAAGAAAGGCATCAGCCGAGGTAGGGTCACTGTGGGATAAGACTTCAGACGGTTCTTTCAAATTTAATTGATTGCAATGAAGGAGGATTTGAATAAAGTTCAACCAGACAAGTAGGCTAGAAATTGTGGCTTTTGTCGAAAATTGTAGAACATAAAATGGATAAGTCATACGGGAATCCTTTCATTCAATTGGGAATGACACGAGGTCTTCTACGCTGCGGTCTGCAAGTGAATAAGGGTTTTCCGAGACTTTTAAGAGACTTGTCGAAGGATTTGTCTGCAATGCTTGCATCATGAAGAGCTGTAATATCTGCGATTACCAAATATTGCTGCCATCGGGAATGTGGATTGTTCTTAGATAAGTTAGAGTCGTCAGAGTTTGTCGCTTGTGCCTTGCTCAGATAGATCATTTGATATTTTTTCCCTTGAATTGAAACTCCAGGAAGACAGGAGATGAACTGTATGTCAGGATTGGTCTTTAAGTCAGTCGTGAAAGCCCAACCATGCACCCTTCTTGGCACTAAGCCTGAATAGGAGTGTTTGTGGTCACAGGAGACATTCCACTACAATCACTCCAATTGGTATTTACAATGATTACTTACTTAGATGCATCTAGAGCCCTGAGTGGACCTGAGCTTAAACCAATAACCATGTTCTGTTCGTGTCGTCATTATCCAACTGCTTCTGTTATACATTCCACGATGGTTTAGGCCTTCCTTCGGCGAGACCGTCTTCTACAGCGTTGTCCCGCAGGGTGGGATTCGGAATCTCTTCGGACCTTAGTGTAAATATTCATTCACTCTTGCAGTCCTATCCATATCAGCCCAATGTTGCTGCACAGCTATAACTAAAAATCGTTCGAAAAACCTTACTTTCACTAGCGTTCACAGTTCTGCCCCATAGACCAGGACTGAAACGACCAATGTTTTATAGAGAGCTATTTTGGTTCAGCGAGATGAAAATCAATTGCCTTCATATCGTCGTTTACATAGAGTCTTTCAATAGGGACGCTCGAAATTTTTTAGGTTACAGCGGCATGTTGTTGAAGCAACATCTGTTAAATTTGTTGTGGAGGTTATAGCGTCGAATAACGTCTGAAAATTTGCAGTTGAAGTTGACCCAAATTTCGCCAAAAAAAATCATCTTTAGCGGAGAGGCTCATTTTTGGATGAATAGATGCGTGAATAAGCAAAATTGTTGAATTTGGAACGAGGTACACTAGCACAAAATGCATTTTTGTCTGGCGGAATCATCGGGCTGTACTTCTTTCAAAACGTCAGCAGCGACCGCTACAGATCGATGATAAGCAATTTCTTGTGGCCTAAACGTGTTGATATGGATACCGACTACATGCGGTTTCAACAGGACGGGGCTATGTGACATACAGCGTATTCTATGATGGTCATTCCGCACGAGCGATTTGAGGGCATTGTTATCTCGCACAGCGGCGACATGAGCTGGCCACCGGGATCGTGAAATTTAACACCTTTAGACTTCTTCCTTTGGGGCTATCTTAAATCACAGGTCCATGCGAATAGACTGCAAACAATTGATGCACTCAGAGTTGTAACGAACGCCATCCAGCAAATTTAGCCACATTTATGCAACGAATTCATTGAAAATTGGATCTCCCGAATACGTGCCACCAAGCCACATTTAATGCCATAAAATGCTCTTCCAAATAAAAAATAATGGGTGGATATCTCTCACACAACTTGTTTGATTTACATTTAAAAATCGAACGTTATATAGTAACGGCTGACAGCTCCTTGACGACCTCGAAACTATACGTTTTTACTGTGAAACGTTGTCCGAGATGGTGATGCGGTGTGCACTTTCTCGATTATAGCATGTACTTCGTTATTGCCTCATTCGATACTCAGGAATGTTTCACAAGCAGCCTCTCTATGTTGTCATCCGTATAGACCAATAAGTAGTTCTAAAGACTTTAGAAAGATCGTGCTTCTAGTGGTCGCATACAGGATCTCAAGATCAAATAAACCCTATCTAAATGGAAAACCTTGTCGGAAGCCTATTTTGAAATCCACGGAGTAGCGTGCTTTCACTATGCTCATCTTGACAAATCGGACAAGCTGAGCAGATACCTCAAAACCGGACAAGCCTTCGTATAATTTTTGCCGACATTCATTGCCATAGACGGCCTTAAAATCGACAAATATATTATGGAGGACTTCGAGGATTTGTGCTAAGATCTGCCGAAATGTAACGTCTTTCCGATCGTGCATTTCCAAGCTTGAAACCACGGTGATAAGAATTGGTTGACTAAAGATTTGATGCCTCTACTCGTATGGTTCTCGGAGACTAGATGGTTCTTGAGATTCGAGCATACATTGTTTATTTCCAATCGTATGGCATTCTTTCGTCCGACCATATTTTAGACACGCTTTAGTGCAAGCTCTTCATCGCATAATTGGACTTGAGTTTGGATATGACTATCCCATAATTGCCAGGTTGTATATGTGCACCTTGTCGTTTTACCATCTGCAGAAGTGTTTTGTCCACATTCCAGCTCTGTCTTGTACGTCCGTTGGTACTTTGTTGGACTGACATGTTTTCACAACTCGTAAATTACCGGACTTCTCTTATGCTACAACAGCTTTCAATCTCGTGCTTCTTGTGCTCCATTTCCTTTTTTTTTGAGATGCCGGTCCTCGTCCTTCCTTTATTAATCGCAAGGCTGTAGTTTTCCTGTGTAGTGCCGCTCTATATGCTTTCTGTTTCCCTGCACCAGCCGGCATTCATTGTCACAGCATGAAAGCAGCACATAAAAGTCAGCAGTGACAACTTCGCCACTGAGTCTTAGGCCAAGATGCTTGCGGCGCACAACATCGAGGAATGTTTCGTGACCACTTAATCTGCAAGAGCTATGAAGCTTTCTATAATAGCAATTGTAGCCTTCCGATGTCGAACTTCCTCACAGTATTTTAAGGATACCCAAACACGTACTTAAGCTACTGCAAGATGGAGGTTCGAGTCAATTTAGACCGATTGGTATGTTCGGACATCCAAGATATTGGAGACGTACCGCTCAATAAATCTTGTTGGCAGTAGATTGATCAAAAGATCGCCAGATCCCGTGATTAATTTCGCGATGCGGAAATTACGGATCGATAAATCTGAATCTGTTGTGGGTGGTGATGTCATGAAACTTATGTTTACCGACCTACAAAAGATGTCCTTTTACATACGAGTATCAAGCTTTCCAAAGATCTTACAAAAACAGTCCTTTGTACCGGCGGCTACCACATTCTTTGAGGCGTGCGGGCATATGAGCCTGAAGTTGGAAAGTTTCACCTTTACGAGGCGATCGATCACATTCCTAAAACTCAAGACTTCTTGCTTAAGTCTGACACAAACGGCGAATCCGCGTCCAAATGGCACCTACTTGACATCTACGTAAATGTCACAGTTTTTAACCCTTCATACACCCGGTCGATGGAATGGAGCTATGTCGGTTAGATCTACTTTACAGCAGTCTAGGGATTTCGCGGGTTATCCGTCTGCACGTGGTCTATTTTTTTTTATAATTGACACGCGCACAATGGATTTTATATACCCTTAAGATGTTTGCACATAGCGCGGGCGAGGGGAAGTTAGGAAGGGAAAAAAGAGAGATGCCGATGTGCGTTGGTTTTAAATGTTTGCAAGTTATAATGACTGGGAAATAAAAAGCTCGGCAGGGCATTGCATAAGCGAGTTGTACGGCTTAGGAAAGAATCACGATATTTTAGAGTACGTCCGAAAATGGTGTCAATTGATTGACTGATATTAGTATCACCTATGAGTTTTGTCGCACGGTTTTGAATTCTATCTAGCAAGTGCAGAGATGTTTTAGGAGCACCTGACCAGATGTGGGCATTATACTCAAATTTTGGGCGAATGAATGCCTTATATATTGAGGCCAGATCAGAGGGGGTAAAATATTTCTTACATCGCTTGAGCAAACCTAGACATTTCGCAGCATTTTTGACGACACCGAATATGTGGTCATTCCAATGTAAGTTGTTATTGACACACACACCGAGAATGGATATGGATTCATAGATAATGGCTGGGTGTTTAAATTTCGCTTTAACGACAGCATTGTGTTTTGGAAGCATTAAATTCTACTCTGTTAGTGGTTCCCAAATTAGTTATGCTGTTAATAATGAGCTTAAAATACGCTGCCGTTCCCATTCTACAGCCGAATAGCAGGTACGTGAATCCGGGAACGAATATGAAAAGCAGAGAGTACTGTCGTCGGCAAAGGAATATATTGGATTAGAAGTAGCAGACAAGAGATCGTTGATGAAAATTAAAAAGAGTGTCGGAGACAGAACGGAGCCCTGGGGCACACCAGCATTTATTTGGCGTACATCAGACTTGAAACCATCCAAGACAACTTGAATTGAAGGTTCCGAAAAGTAGTCTCTAATCCATTGAAGAAGAGAGTCGTCGATCCCAAATGCACGCATTTTCGGCAAAAGAGCCCGATGCCAAACTCTGTCAAATGCTTTACAAATATCAAGTGCAACTATCTTGCTTTCGCCAGAATGGGACCTAACAACTCACCTGCAGTACTGAAAATTGTTCGCCTTTTCTTAGGCCGTCCATAGTGGTATCATTCGTATCCGAGACTTCTTTTTGCATCGTAACCATATAGGAGCAGGTACATTTTTTTAATACTGACGGAGATTTTCTCGATGATAAACCCCCAACTCAAAGGACGAAACCCTGTGTGGCATTCCTGAACGAGGTTATCAGTGCTGCCGTTTACCCAAACTGAGTCCGCCCGCTACTACAATACGTCTACTTCGGAAACCTTGACATCTAATTCTGGAGGCTTTTTCAGATTTAGGCCCTTTATATGACAACGAGAATCACTTGGTCAAGAGGCTTATAACAGGCAGCACAGTTGATTCCATCTAAGGAGTTCTTCTTCTGTTCGTTTATTCAAAGTTGAGTCTTGGTTCGCGCTTGTAATTTCAGCCTGCAAAAATTTATAAAGACTGCCATATGTAGCTGGAAGGGCACCCTTCTTCCACTAGTGTGGTACACCGACGGGTCCAAAACAGACGAAGAAGTTGAAGCAGGCTTATACGAAGAAACTACGAAGATACTATGTATATTGTATGCAAGTATGGCATCCCTGAACTTCGAGCTGTGATATACGCAATACAGCTCTGCATTAGGGAGAACTTAAACAGATCTGCCACCAACAAGAACATTTACATTCTCTCTGACTTACGAGTACTATCAACTCTTTTGAGATAACCTCAAAAATAATCTGGGATTGCATTGTACTTCTCAAAGCACGAGCCAGCACCAATAGAGTCCAGGTCACAGTGGTTATGATGGCAATGAGGGAGCAGACGAATTGGCCAGAAAAAGCTCGGCCTCAATATTCATGTTTCCACGACCATTTTGCGGGTTCCCAATGAGCCCCATAAAAAGCTAAGTAAATAACCGCCTAAAAATTAAGGCATACCATTACTGGAGGGAAACTGAAGGTAACAACGTCAAAACAACTCCAACACCTTTCTAGAGGTCAGATACATGCAGTAACCGCAGAGTCAAAAAGCAACTTATGGCTACGAGAATAGCACAAGCCAACAATTGTCGCATGTACAATGAGGACGAAGAAACAGCAGAGCATATCCTTTGCCACTACAATCCCTTAATCAGCATTCTATTGTATAATGTCTCTCCTGAAGGCTGAAGGAATGAGAAGACATAAAACCAGCGATAAGAAGCTTGTCAGACCCATATATCGCCGTCGCAACCTCATTGCAGGGCATAGTAATAAACAGATTGCACTAGCTATGATAGAGCAAATCATCTAACTTACTCGTATGTCTGCTTTCATAGACTAGTTCTTATCTCGGCATTGTGCACCCATCATGGAAATATACTGCCACATTTAAAGGCATATATGTGTGCGATGGCATGTAAGGACATTTTATTCATACATAGTTGCCACATGAGAAGGTAACTTAAAGTTACTTAAAAACCATCTTACTGACTTTCAAAACGAGTACGCTTAGTTTCACATCTCTTTTGATTAAAGTGAAATGTAACATCCTACTCAACGCACAACGAGCCAAGTGGATTACACCCCCGAAAAGTTCCAAGTGAGTGCCGCACTCGTAATGAGATTTGTCTTATTCTTCGCACAAGTCATTACGACTGGTGACACATTCTCCATATGCGCCATTCAGAACGAATCCAAACACGAAAATCCTTTTAATTTTTTTGGTTCTGTTTTGCATTTTATTATTATTTTTATTTTTTTGGTTTCGTTCCATTGACACGTTGACTCTCGAATTACGATGTCTGCCTCGTTGAGTGCAATATCATTAAGGCGTCCCCTGTGAACAGCAGAAGACACAATTCAATTCCAAGTAGAAAAGAAATAGTTATCCTCTCATGCAAGTGTCTGCAAGTGGATGCAAGTGGATGCATATATCCTTTATTTTAACGCATGCGAATATTCACCCCCCGTTGCACAGCAATAGGACCCGCATACAGCAGATATGAAACTTTTAATAACATGTTACAATTTAACACCATGTGCTTTGTGTACCATATACTTGTATCTAGTCTGGAGTGCAACATGGGAATATGAGAATGTTTGTGCATTTACTCTGTTTCATCGCCCCAATAAGTCTCCATTTTGCTCATTATTTCCTGCACAATTCACAGAGACATCGCATCTTTTTTGTTTTTTTTTTGTAACACCATCCGCATGATTAAGGATAACATAAAGTCCACATGCATCCTGGCCCTCAATTAACACTGCTGCTGCTCATGACAGTGTTGCCAGATTATTTTTTGAAACATTTTACTGTATGTTCTCAGGTCCTATCTATCTATATATAGTACAACGGCAAATGGCTCAACTCCAATGTCAGATACAGGAACAGACGTCGATCAGAACCAGATCTAGGTGCTTCTGCCCGAACTCGGGGGCAGTTACGAGTACTTCGACAATTGATTTCTACTCTACGATACCGACGATGGCGTAAGGCAGTACCACATAACTGGCGGAGTTCCACAGGGATCGGTACTAGGACCTCTCTTATGGAATATTATGTACGACAGGGTTCTAAGACTTGGAATCCCGATTGAGGCTAAAATCATAAGCTTTGCAGATGATATTGCAATCATTGCGGCGGCGAAACACCTGGAAGAAATAGAAGACATTGGCAATGGATGTATGCGAAAAGTTAGACGGTGGATGGCAGTTGGGTTAGAGCTGGCACAACATAAAACGGAAGCAGTTCTGGTAAAGAGTCGCAAAGAAAGAGAAACAATCACCATCAGGGTGGGCGATCACGATATAACAACGAAACCGGCTGTCAGATATCTAGGTATGATGATCGATGTTAGGCTCACTAACAAGGAACACCCTGAAAGAACGTTCGACAAAGCCGCAAAGGTGAGTGCTGCCTTATCCAGAATAATGACAAACATAGGAGGACCCAGACAACATATGAGACTACTTCTGTCAAGGGTGGTGCAGTCAATCACGATGTGCTCTGAGAGTTTGCTGTACATATCGGACAGCGTCAGATGATGCTATATATGGTATGTCATTGCGGGAATGCTACCAACAGATATACTGGCTACTGAGCCACAAAGGACCTACGATGCCAAAATTCGAGAATCCGGAGTTTCAGTCAAAGATATCAAGCTGGGAGAAAAGCAGCGCAGCACAAGTGCGTGGCAAGAGAGATGTAACCAGTCTACAAAGGGGAGATGAACCTACCGACTTATACCAGATATTCGTAAATGGGTAGAACGTAATTAGGGAGAAGTAGATTTTTACTTAAGTCATCTCCTAACTGGACATGGCTACTTTCAATCATATCTATACAGGTTTGGTCTGAAGGAATCTCATTTCTGCTTAAATTGCAGAGCGGCAAGGGAAGATGCACAGCACGTATTTTTCCAATGCCCCCACTTCAGAACAAAGCGCAGAGAACTAGAGGAGAAAATTGGAGAGATACCAACTCCTGAAAACATCGTAGACCATATGCTAACATCAAGCAACATCCCATATGATGGATGCGGTGAAACAGGCTGCGGCAAAAATAATGAAGGAACTTCGGCATTTGGAAAGAGTCAAAGAGAGCACTAGGCATTTCTGATACAACAAAGAACAGTAAATACTATACATAATGCCATACCAGTAAACGGGGAAAGAAGGGCATAAAGTGCTTACCAGCCCCGCGAAATATTACATAACGGCAATTCCGCGGAGAGTGTGGGAGAAGAGTGCAGGGTGTAGGTTAGAACATAGGCGCACCCTCGAAATCGAGTGCTTGGGGTTTGCGAATCGTGAATGCTGATAGCCCGGGTTATTAGTATCTTTCGAAGATTGCCACATCCTTGGACGGAACCCGAAAAAAAAAAATAAAAAATAAGCCCCTGAAAATTCAAACAGATGACATTGCCACCTCAAATCCATCACTTTGGTTGCCAAGAAGCATCTAGAACGCACCTAAATTTTCATCTGCCAAATGGTTTTGTTGTGACAGCCAATTGAAACAGACGCCTACGAGAATTTTCGTAAAAATGGCAAAAAGTGAATTTCGTGCGCCTATTATTCAGAGCTGTTAGATCGATTCGACGCCGATTTTGAAGCAAAAGCAATCACATTTGGCAGTAAAAAAAGTTATCTTCCACAAGGAAATGGCACAATTGCATGAATTGCGTTACTAATTGCTCCCCCATCCAGCAAATTCTCCAGATTTAGCCCCTGCGGTAATAGATTTAGGTCGAATGAAGAGGTCATCGATGAAACAAATGCCTATTTTGACGGCCTCGACAGATTGTATTATATCGGGGTCATCTAAAAATTGGAGAAACCTTGGACGAAGTGTAATGAGCTAAAAGAATGTTTCAATTTTCAGAGATACATTGACCCACTCTCGTAGAAATTTTTAATAACTTTAACACTTCTCAATCGGCTTCAGTAAGCAGGATTTGGAAATTTAATACAATTTCAACCATGAATAACTTTGCAGCGAAAGAACGCGCCGAAATGGTGACACTTTACATTGCAAATGTGGGTGGTTGGAATTGGCTCAAGTGTTGTGTATTGACTTCCAAATGGGACTGTTCGGGGTTCAATATTAGCCGTGCTAGAAAGACATTCTTTTTTTCAAGCAACTAAAATCACGTAAGATGTGTGGTTGCCTAGGATACAACGGGTTGGGTACCCTATCCAAAAATCCAAAATCCCCAAGCGCAAAACCCCCGAATATAACTTAATTCGTGCTTTTTTTTTTTTTTAATTATAACGTTTATTTAAGAAACACATGTACAATAGTATTACTCAAAGTATTGCCCATCTGAAGCTATGACTTTTTCCCATCTTTCTGGAAATTTGTGGATCCCATCCCAAAAGAACTGCGCCGGCTTGGCAACCAAGAATGAATCAAGCCAACTTTTGATATTCTGCTCTGATGTGAACCGTATTTCAGTGAGGGCGTTCTGCGTCGACCGGAACAAATGGTAGTCAGAAGGGGAAAGGTCTGGGCTATAAGGCGGGTTGGGTAAGACTTCCCATCCACTGTTTTCCAAATAGTTCTTAACCGGAATAGCAACGTGGGGCCGAGCGTTGTCATGATTGAAAATTATTGCCTCGTGTCTGGTCGCATATTCCGGGCGTTTTTCGGCCACTGCTCTCTTCAAATGGATTAATTTTGTTCGGTAGCGTTGTCCATTCATGGTTTCACCCGGTTTTAGCGGCTCATAATACAGCACATCCATCTGATCCCACCAAATACAGAGCATTACCTTGGCGCCATGGATATTCGGCTTTGCCGTTGATTTGGCTGGTTGGCCGGGTTTCACATATGATTTTTTACGCTTGGGGTTGTCGTAATGGATCCATTTTTCATCACCAGTAACAATCCGATGCAAAAATGACTTCCTTTTGTGGCGTTCCAGCAGCATTTCGGACATGCAAAACCGCCTTTCGACGTCTCTCGGCTTGAGTTCATGTGGAACCCACTTTGTGAAAGTGAAATACTCGTAATGCCGACTATTGCTTGTCAAATAAAGCCGAATTGTTGAATGTTGAAATATGTGTTCAATTCAAGTTTGAAGAAGGTGGCTCGCTTCGCTCGCTAACAGGATTTTACCCTTTTCTCCGCAGGGTTTAGACGCTCACGCGACTTCGTCGTTCAGCTAAGGGAATGTCAACAACTGTCAGGCAGGCGCCTATAACTTCTTAGCAATTGTATTTTAGTTGTAATTGTAATTGGTCGATTTGACATCGTTTATTTTAATCATTTTTATGACAATTGATTTTTATTAAACTAATATTAAAAACAATGAAAAGTGAAATTAGGCCGATAATTACTAAGTTTTTGTAATGTATATTTCACCACAACCATTTCCTTCGACAAATCTTTAACTAGTGCATATAACCCTGCATTTTTTTGTCAACGACACTTTGGAGGTGCCGATGACAGGCCTAGACAGAATTCTGCGTTCGAAGAAAACTTGTCTTGATACTATCAGTAAAGTACCAGTATTCTGATAAGTACTCTGTTTAAAATATATTTGTTTGGTACTGCAATACTGCCCAGTACATTTTCAAGTACAAGTTCGTACTAACTCAGCATGTCTTGCACTGCCTGCGTTTGGTGATTTTGGATTTGGGGATTTTGCGCTTGGGTATTATGTGGGTATCCCAATCAAAATGTCTCGTATCCCCGACTATCTCAGCTATTGAACATCAGTGGGACCGCTGTAAGGAGGATTTTTAGGCAAGACTTGTACATGTTTCCCTACAAAGCGCAGTTGAGTTAAATGTTTTTGGAAACAGCCGAGTTCCTTGGCTTACGCGAATAGCGTCATTCGAGTGATTGAAACTGAGCCGGATATTTGAGAGCGAATTCTGGTGACCGATGAAGTTCTTGTCGCTCTCTCTGACGAAGTAAACAGATAAACAAATGAACCATCATTGCATGATGAGAAAGTAATTGCTTGGGCCTGTATTTGCTCCAAAACCATCATCAGGTTATTTTTCTTTAAATTTCGAGACACGGTCGATGGAAATAGGTATCGGTAGATGTTGACGCACTTTGTGTGTCTACATACAAGACATCTTTTTTTAACAAGACGGCACGACATGCCGCACTACTTGCCAAACAATGAACTTCTTTCCGGGAGGTGTGGGTCGAAAAACGTTGACATTGGCTGCACCCCAAGATCCCCAGATTTGACTCCTCCGGACTTCTTCTTGTGGGGCTATTTTATAATAAAAACGAAGTATATTCCAACAATCCAAGGACTCTACATGAACTCAATAACAACATTCGAGCCGAATTAGTTGCGATATCACCTGAGACGTTGACCAGTGTTATTTAAAATGGCAGAAAAAGAGTTCAACTTTGTATCAGCAGTGAAGGCGGCCACTTAATAGATCACAAAGATTGTGAAGGACTAGACTAAATAAAAACTCGCTACATTACGAAATCTATTGTTTTTATTTTTAAAGTTATTAAACATTTCTCTGCCGAAGCTCCAGATCTCGCAACCTGTACAAGAAGGTGGTGTTGGGATGTTTATAAGCCAAGGGTTGCACTATTAAAACGAAAGCACGAAAGCGCCTCCAATACCTCTGAGAATATTGGAGAAGGCGCCCCAGAAAAAGGCATCACTACGAGCAGAGAAATGTGTTCCTGTAAATGATTTCCGCTGTTTTCCGACCAGACTGCATAATCACACGACGACCAAATGCGTCCAATAGAAAGGAAACATCACCAGTAAAACTTATGACAACTTGAGCAATATAAATTGCTTTGTTTTTAGGATCAGGAAACATCCGACGGCTGGTAGGCAGGACGGTAAACAATGGTATCTTGTACAGACACACCGCAAACACGGCTTGCACCAACAATGCCGTCACTTCAGCTGATTTTAATAACGCAGTTGCCAGGAGCAATGAATTCACATTGTCCTACCTCCCTTTTTGTCAGTATCAGCAGCCAAGAGAGTACGGGCGAAATTTAATGAATAGACAAAGCATAGTGATATAGCTCCAGCGGAACCAGCGGAATCAGCGGAACCTAAATTTGTCAGGAAGTAATGCCAGGATTGGGTGTTCTTGACAACATCTTCCAAGAAAATTTTCTTGTACTTATCTTTGAAGGCAAACTGTAAAGCTTGACTTGGGAATAGCTAAGTTACGAGTACTACGCCAGTGTGTCCGCTTTGGAATGCGGACAAAGCAATCGATCATGCCCTTGCATTGCTTGTCGGGTGAAATTTGTTTTGAAATATGTTGAACTTGCAAGAGCAATTTGACACATTTCAATTGGG
The DNA here is from genome assembly GCA_963966105.1 of Volucella zonaria. Lineage (NCBI taxonomy): Eukaryota > Metazoa > Arthropoda > Insecta > Diptera > Syrphidae > Volucella > Volucella zonaria. The sequence goes on along the minus strand of OZ014531.1, from coordinate 59,741,631 downwards.
GCGAGTTTCAGAGATTGCTACTGAAGCGGTAAGGCGCTTAGCGAAAGTCATGTGATCGAATTCACCTTTACCCATTTTGTTGTGGAACTTTCTTTTCGCCTTTGGCGAGGAGGAGGAAGAGACAATCCTCCACCTACTCTGTACATGCCCAACTCTCTCCCAAAGGAGAAAACTCCGCTTAAGAGCTTTCTTTTACAATGACTTAGCGATCTAGAAAATAAAGACGTTAACAGTCTCCTACGACTCATCATAAGCTCATATTGGTTCGAAGTGTAGGAGGGTCACGAAATCCACGTGGCAATGGGTCAATAGGCCTAAGTGGCTTGGTGTTTCAGCCACTCTTACCTAATCTAACCTAACCTTGGAGAGCCCACATGAACATTTCCCAAGCGGGGTCCATAAAGTGATGTAATGATGAAATCTACTAATAGTCCATCGTTTCCTACACACGGATTCTATTTGGATCTCTTGTTATCCGACAACTGAATACAACTGTCCGCGCACGTTCATATATGGCAGTGACCATTTCGTCCTTAGAACCGAAATAACTATTCTCAACGAAATTCTGGAATTAGAGGACCTTGTCCAAAGGTATTTCTACAACTAGCGTACGTTTGACGTCTTCAACACTAACCAGAGCACTCTCCTCGGAATCGAACCACCAACAGGAATCTATGAAACAAGTAGATAGACCGGTACCTAAAACGACATTTAGGAATTTACAGTACAAAACGTCCCGTCGGTAGCAAAACGAAGACACATTCCGCAGTACAGCTATTGGCGCCCTGGATCTGCATTAAAATAGCGTCCTATCGAGACAAAAATTTTGTAAGTTTGCATTGGATCAACGAAATACGTGATGTAATCACCAGAAACTCAAACGAATGAAATATTTCGGTGGAACGATCAAAAAGACCTCCAGTGCCTAAAGATCGCCTAAACGACAGGCAGTGAACAAGTTCTGCTTGCGCCGGGTATAAATTCAGGAGAAGCTGCCGATGAGTTCCCAGATCCGCGGCTGACTATACGAATAGGAGTATATAAGGCGAATGATGTCATTGACCTAAACCACGACCTGGAAAATCGAGTTCTTTTGTACTACTTCTACCCTCGAAATGAATTGGAGAACAGACGAACCGAAAAAGGTTTTACGGGCGAGAATATTGCAATTTGTATCATCGCGGAGGAGAGGAAACTACCTCAGTTCATGTAGAAGGAGGAGCTTCATTCGACTTTTGAATGACTGAGAAGTAAGAATTAAGCAATCAGTGAAAACAAAAGAATACCGAACAATGTTCTTAAACATCTCCCACCAGAAGTGGTGCGTATCCACACGACCCTGTTTACCAATGCTTGGCATAACGTCCATTATCTATCGCATTGCCAGACAGCGGCCATGCATCCAATTCCCAAAAGGGATAAGGACACGTCCAATCCGCAAAATCATCCATCGATAAGTCTTCTTCCGAATATGAGCAAGGTATTCGAAGAGATGATCAATATAGTCCTGACTACTTAAGTGAGATGAGCACAAGCATATATTGTAATTCCGAATAATCAAATTTTCAAGGCGGCACATGATTTCACATAGGAATAAAATACTGTACGGGTACCTGCCTGATTCACTCCTAGAAGGCCTGCGATATCGTATGGTTAAAGGGGCTCTTCTTCAAGCTGAACAGGCTTTTCAGAATAAACAGGCTTCTGGTTATTCTTCTTAACGTGATCTCTAGTCTACCATGAAGAATAGCGATGTGACTTCTATTGGAATGTTTGACACAAAAAATGGTCTGAAACAAGGTGCGATTAGTTTGCCTGTGTTCTTCAACATATACACAACTGATCTTCACCATAACAAAGCGTACTCGGATGACATGATCCCGCCCAGAGAGATTATTGATACACTCCCCTACAAGGTGACTTGAGACTTCGAGAAGATTAAGTGATATTGCGATGTCTGTAAGTTGAAGACAAACTTTCGGAAGTCGGAAACCATTATTCTTAAGACGATTTTTTCTGGGGCCTCTACGGACACTAAAACGAATTGGCGAACATGTTTGACATTAAGACAAGAACGGATAGACACCTGCTTATCGATATGCAGTCAGACACTTCAAGATTTGGATAGGTCAATGTCTGAATTCTAATAATATTTAGGGACCGCTCTAGCCAGAACCAAGGATCTTATAAAGAGACTGTTTTATAACAGCCAACTCATTGCGAGGATAAAGTCATACCGCCAAAACCCTGGACTTGTTTCTAATTTCTCACCCTGACAAATACAAGGTCAATGTGCTATCCCCTCTATGCTCGTCGGACTACTGTGTCATATCATCTAATTTCTCGTACACCGACCACACAGTTAGAGAAATATTCCTAAAAGAACCCTATGGCAATACGAGAAAGCCAAATGGAGCAGTCTCAACAGCTTCTTTAGGAATTTTAACTGGTCGTTATGTTTTCTCGATAACGACGTGGATGCCGCTGCTGATATGATCACAGACACCATTCACTTTGGAATGAGAAACTTTATTCCTCATCGGATGAAGAGTATCAAACCAAAAGAAAAGGCATGGTATAACTCGAACTGTAAAGAGGCTGTCAGGGTTAGAGAAATGTTTTTTTCGGTCTTTCAAGACGAAAACCGAAAAAAGTTTAAACGAGCCAGGAATGACTGCAAAGTTTTTCTTAAGCGTGGAAAATTCCAACACTGGCACAACAAATACTACCATGTCCCAAAGATAGTAAAAATGTTCGGTCGTTCGTCAAAAATATTAGAAATTCTGCCTCATCCTCCATCCCAACGCTCATTTATAATGATATTCCAGCTGTCAGCTCTTTGAATAAGGCCAATCTGCGTGCTGCACACTTTGCGGCTAGCTCAACGCTCCCAGATTGGACTTTGTCCCCGCCTGTACTTGAGTGTGTCGAATCTTCAATGGGACAAATCCACTTTCGCACTCGTGTAGTAGCAAGTGTTCTTAAGGATTTTAACATTCATAAATCCGTTGGTCCAGATGGTATATCTCCCCTTCTTCTGAAGAGGTGTTCTTCACCAATCCTACTCTTTAGGACTCTTTCCGAGAAGATGGTAAACAGCATTTGTCCAGCCCGTCCCTAAAAAAAGCGAATCTTCTTCTCTCTCCTCCTACAGACCCATTGCACTTACGTCCCTTCTTTCCAAGATCATGGAAACGCTGATAAATCGTCAGCTCATGAAATATCTCGAAACGCGACAACTTCTCAATGACCGGCAATATGGTTTTCGTAGAAAGAGGTCCACTGGTGATTTGATGGCATGTCTCCCCGAAAAGTGGAACCAAAGGGTACATCAATCTGGCGAAAGCAACATAGTCGCACTTGATATTTCTAAGGCATTTGACAAAGTTTGACATCAGGCTCTCTTGTCGAAAATGCGTGCTTTTGGCATCGATGACTCCCTTCTTCAATGGATTATAAATTGCCTTTCCGAACGTTTAAGTCTGATACTCATAAAATAAATCCTGGGTGCCCCAGGGCTCCGTTTGTCTCCGACACTCTTTTTAATTTTCGTTAATGATCTCTTGTCTGCTACTTCTAATCCAATATATTCCTTTGCTCATGACAGTACTCTCTGCTTTTCATATTCGATCCCGGATTCACGTCCCTGCTCTTCGACTGTAGAACGGGAACCCCAGCGTATATTAAGCTCATTAAATTCTGATACTAACAGCATAACTAATTGGGGAACCACTAACAGAGTAGAATTTAATGCTTCCAAAACACAATGCTGTCTGCTGTCGTTAAAGCGAAATTTAAACACCCAGCCATTGTCCATGAATGGCACTTGCATCGTCGATACCGATAAACTTTCCATTCTCGGTATGTGTGTCAATGACGACTTATGTTGGAATGACCAGATATTCGATGTTGCTTGCTTTCCTCTTCTGATGTGGCCGCAATATATGTATAAGGCATTCATCCGCCGAAAATTGGAGTACAATACCCACATCTGGTCAGGTGCTCCTAAGACATCTCTGCACCTGCTAGATAGGATTCAAAACCGTGCGATAAAACTAATTGGTGATACTAATATCAGTCAATCAGTTAACACCCTCGAACACCGACGTAATGCCTCCTGTCTCACTTTGTTTCATCGCTATTTCTACCACCAGTGCTCCATTGAAATCGCCAGTAGCATTCCGCGCATTCAAACTTTCAACCGTAACACTCGTGTCGCTATGAATGCTCATCAGTATACCCTCAAGCCCACTTTCTGACGTGCTCTAAAATATCGTGATTCGTCCCTAAGCCGTACAACTCGCTTATGGAATTCCCTGCCTAGCTCTTTATTTCCTAGTCATTATAACCTTCAAACATTTAAAACCAACGTTCACCGGTACCTCTCTTTCAATCCTGCCTGACTTTCATTCGCCCGCGCTGTGTGCAAACATTTTAATTTTAAGGGTACTTAAATCCCTTGAGCGTGGGCAAATTATAAAAAAAAGGTCCGTACTGCTGGGTGGATATCTCGTGTGATTCAACGTGGGAACAAGTTTAATGGAAAAGATGCCGATGTTTGAGAAGCTTCTCTCATGGTTTCTCTTCGTTCAAATAGAAATTCAGATTCAGAGTACATGAACATTTATCCTAATGAGGTCTTGAACATTTATCCTAATGAGGTCTTGAACAACAACGAATAGATTCATTTTAAGCTAGAGGAATGACCTTTACGGGCAATCTGATACCAAAATTATCTACATACTCCTATACCTCAAGTGTGGCAGGATTTTATACGGCTTCATTCTCCCAGAGGGGTTCTTCACTTTTTCTATAATCAAGGGCTAATCCAAAACAAAGTTGTGGTCCCGCTAATCTTCCACATCACTCGAACAACTAGGGGTAGATGACTCAAGTACAAGGAAAAGCTTTTATACGGTAGTGGGAAGCGTCTTCGGTTCAGTAGGGTAATCGGGAAATCGTGGTTTGAGGAATTTTGCTCAGCAGCACTAGGTTTGGGTGGCTTCCTAAAGGAGAAGAAATTACTTCGGTGACGAATGCTTCTGTAATCAAGGTTTTGATGAAAAAATTACACTTTGCTATTTCCAAGAGTGTCTCATTCTAAAGAATCTAAAGATTACTTCGCATTTCTTCGGAAATACATAGTAACTTCAAATTTCTGTGCAAATCCAATAAGTCATATCATGATAATCGAAAAGATCTCTGTTCTGCTCCAGGAGCCCTGATAAATAGACTTCATCTCAACACCCACAACAGCACCATGACCTGATCCTTCCAAGCTATCATTCTTATAAAAGGATGTGATGCTTGGAGTAAAACGCACTGGACTGTCGATAACTACTTTTTGATAATGCGACCTGAATTTTAATTTGGTGTGAAAATATCAAGAAGACTTTTCTTGTACTCAGGACTGATTTTGGCCAGTATCTGAGGCATGGATGGCTAACGCAGTTCATTTTTTTTTTAAAAAACGTGACTCTTGGACCCTTGTCTGGGTACAATGCGATCGCTGGAAATGAAATCGCTGTTGGACTAGGCTTTGGGGAAAATTTCAAAATGAAACCCAAATCAGGACTGCTTACATCTTTGGTGTGGGCTACTTTTGACAGACGGAAATTCCTTGAGCACAATCGTAGTTGCTATGACTCCACAAGAGCAAAAGAATGCTTTCAGACATGCGATTGTGGCTGTCTCCCAGTAGAAAATACTGTAGGCTGTTACTGGCGTGTAACCTGTGCCTATTGGCATATAGAGTGAAGCTAAAAATCTTGTAGCGAGGTCAGATCATTCGTCTGTAAATGTCCTTCTAATACCTGCATCAGGTTGCAGATACCAGCCTCTGTTCCTACAAATCAGAAAATTAATGTTGCTCCAGGTACACACCACTAGTTGCAGGACGCTGCAGATCTGACTACGAGCATAGCGTTAAACGGGCGAGTAATATGTGTACGTCGAGGATCGTAGAGGTCAGGTAAAATTTAAGAAAGGATATTCTCTTCAAAAGATTTCCATCTTCTTTGATACTAAATTAAGAATTTGTCTATTAACGCATTCACGGTCAAGTAGGCAGTTACCTGCATAGATCATTCTACGACAAGCCTATGACTCCAAATTCTTAATCAAGATGCTCAATAACTTAGTTCTATTCTAAAAATCCCGAAACATGGCAACAATGGTTGGCATAGTATATCTCATTACATCGAACAATAACAACAGTCCTCTTCGTACGATGTTTCTTTAACCGCATGGGAAAGGAAAGGGAATAAAAAATCATTCTAAGTAAGATTAAGCGGAGATGTGGCAAGACGACACAGAGGCAAGAAACAACAGGCGAAAATTCCTTACGGGGATAATAATTCTTCAAGTTTTCTCCTTGCCACATTATTTGAACAAAATTCCAACTTTCGTTCATTACTTGAGCTCTGTGTTGATGGCTGCTACCCTGCTCTACCCCAGACAACTACCACTATGAATACAGTTGCTTAAACTTAATTTGGAGTATACGACTATCAGTATTTGCACCATAGTCCTTTGTTCGTCCCATTTTTCATTATCCGCGCCATGTGTTGTACGCTGTTGTTTTCAACTTTGTGGCTGTAGTGAATATCAGAACTGAGAATCGAGAATGGGAATGATACTGGGAATAGTGGAAACCGAGTTGAAAAATTAAGGCCACTTGGAATAAGTCAACTGAGGTGAAAGGCTGTGTTTGAAAAGAGTTTAAAGTTAAATAGATACCCGAGTGGCAGAGAAGTGTTGAATGATCATCATTAAGGTGGAAGACAGTCACAAAAGTATTGTCTAACAGTCGAGTGGATAGAGATGTCTTGAGCTCATTCGAGTTATTGTAGACTTTATTCTTAACCACATGAAGTAGCCAACAATATTGTTAACCAACATTGGTTACTATAGCAAGACAGGAACTAAGCGACTAAACGACATTCAACACGTACACTAAGCCAGATATGGGCTACCAATGTCAGACCATATGTACATCGACTTCAGAATCTGCATCCGATAAAGAAGAACTGCGCTCGCTTTAAAGATTAGCTTGGTAAGCCCATTAACGACCCACCAACTCTCAGAACGCAAAGATTGTAGAAGAAGCTAGAACCTGAAAGGACCCACATCAAATGAAAAACTGACGTCTCCACGCAGAAAATTTTTAAAGAGGCCACTTGAGAAACAAAAAGAAAATAAAAGGAACTAACTCGCGTTTCGGAAAGTGACTCCTATAAAGCGTTTTCGAAAATATTGAAAGACTCGATGCTAAAAAGGGGCAAATCCGCAGAACTGGAAACAGTCAGAAGACCTTAGCCGAAAGCAGAGATTCAGAACCAGCTTCCATCAACGTGCCAGTAATACTACACGGCGTAGCCAGTATTTGTCATCAATTTTGATGACGGATGAGGCCACGAGCATGATGACCATGAAGTCGCTTGCCAACGATGGCATACCATATATCCCAGTTATGCTACAGAAAGATACATACCAGCTGCTGGAAAATATAAGAAACCTCACTGTTAGCTCGGCACTGGCATATTAACGAACCTCTGGTGCACAGCAAGAGTAGCACTACAGAATTTCAGACCAGTACTTCTGACCTCCTTCAAGTCGAAGATCATGGAAAGATTCGTCGAGCTTCATGTGGCCAAAACTGCTTTGTGAATGCAGAAGATGCGGGACTGCACTTTAAAATCTGGTGGGCAAAGCTGAAGGCAACAAGAAGGAGTACTCATACGCTCTGTGAATTTTCATCAGCATTGACGGTGCTTTCCACAAAACCACTTATGACAGCATGTGTAACTCGGGGTGGACGAATCTGTATTCTTGGGAATAAGAGTATTATTGATCAATAGGGTTCTGATTGAGAATGTTGATTGCGGTATGGTGCATGTTGGTCGACTCACTGCTGAGCGCTCTCAATAGTTCTGACGTCTATGATCAGGCATATGCAGATCAGTTGATCATATGATCAGCGTCTGTGATTGATGCACTTGAGATGGGCTTTCTTATTTCTTATCGAGCAGAAGGAAGATGGTTAAAGGCATCTCTTTCCGTTTCTCCAACGAAGCTAAGTATTTTGATTTACCCTGGATAACAAGCTCTTCTTCTCCACGGCATTATAGGCTTTCTGGCAATTTAAAGGAGGAAGAACAACATGGGACTTGTCACCAAGATTGTGTGTGTTTTCCAGCAAGCCTACCTCTGCCCTAGACACGCTGATGAATCTCTATCGCCTTGATATTCGTTGATATTCGTAGCATAGACTGTATTCTCAAAGCCATTTACCATTTAGAAAGAGGTGGTGTTTGATAGAACACGCTCTGGGATTTTGATGACTCGGCATGTGCAATGACGCCAGTACTCCTATTGGTGCAAGAATACGAAATCGACTTTCCTTGTGCAACGGAATGTCTAGGCCAGACCCTGAGCCCGATTACTCCAAAATAAATTCAAGATGCAGGACTGGTGTCTTCTTCAAGGATGTCAACGTTTGATTTCACAATGGCAAGGCTCCAAAGAGCGTCTCTCAGAACGATTCATTGTATTTTGTTTACCTTCAGATTTGGTTGTAGGTTCTGTTCACAATTGGTGTGAGAAGAATTGCAGATTACACGATTTTGCAGACCAAACGAATGCTTGACGACATCTCATGAAGGTCAATAATTTTCCTACTGTCCCTCAGTTGGAAAGACAGCTGAATGCTCATTGGCGCCTTAATGCATTTCTCCAGGCAAATGCTCTGGCATCCGCAATAGCTTGGTCCTTAAAATGGTCTTCCTTGCCGTCTCGAGGCTGTCTGGAAGCTATGATTAGAAGATCGTTTTTGCTGGAGCATTATTGTCCATTCGATTTCTATGACCAATTATCAAAGCTTCTTCCAACAATGACGTTGTCTAATAAAAAGCGGAGGTAGAACAAATTACTGGTCTTAACGTAACTATTTTCTAAGATTAACGCCTCTGAAGGTTACTACGATTCGACCTGCCGGTCATAGATTCTGTTGGTGGCAGGACCACCGATATTCCACACCAGGACTTAAATCATGGTACCGCGGGAGTCAGGGCTGACTTGTTGAAGTAGGCCTCATAGTGGGAGTGACAAGGTGGCTGTGGTTTAAACCTAGAATCGCAAGAAGGGTTTTCTGGTTGGTTTCAACCCGATGTAGAGTTGCAAAAATTACTGGGTTTTGTGATCCTAAGATCAGCAAGAGGTTTTAGATCGGCCTTGGCTCATGTCAGGGGTGGAACTTGTGCCTCCAATTCAGTTCCAAATTGGTATTCATAATACTTGCAAGCCATGGCAAGGCGCATCCTTGCTCCTATGGGTGTATGAACATCCCCTCAAATTGAATCTTCACAGTCAGGAGTTCAAGTAAAACACTTGAGGCATCTGTTCATTCGATGTTGCCGAAGCAGTGTAGTTGACGTGTTTTGGCTTTCTGGACTACATTCACATCTTAATACAGCTCATAGAGTTCGCGATTGCATCTTCTCCATCATTCGTCCTCCACCCATAGGGAACCAAATTCTTTCATCTTTTCAGGAAGGAGTCTTGAGCCCATTTGCATCGCTAGACAATATCCTGGATAAGCTACTAGGTAAACTCCTTTACCTCATTAAAGTGACGTTTTTTCCTAAGCGATGGAGAAGTGCTTCTTTATTTGTTGGCAATTTGTAATTGGTTTTCCAGGCTAGCTGGTTTCGCCTGTTCTTATACTTTCGTACACACGTTTATGATGGGGCGGTTGGAGCGACCGATGATACGCTGTTGTTTGCGCATTTGGACGGATTTGTTGAAAATAGTGCTTCTGGGTGAACGCCTGCCCAGCTTTTCAGCTTTTTGATAGGTAAGCCAACCTCTTCTATACTGGGGACAAGTAGGGTTCCTAATGGCTGGAAGACGGTTCTTTTCTTCCACAATCACTCTCTCTGCCTGATGCCCATTAGGTAGCTACTGGGAGTGCTTCTTAAATACATCTACGAGTAGTATTCTCTGTGCTTCGGTGACGGTTTCGAAAAGCCTGCTTTCTAAACTTGAAGACCAGTTCCTGAATGAGTCGATTTTCTTGAGGTGGGAAGCTGCGTAGGCCCTATTCCTTTAGTCTTATTTGCTCTCTTATTCTTGGTCGATACTCTTCCCACGCTGCTATTGTTTTGCATTGTAGCACTTAACTCGTCAGAGCCAGAATGCTGGATGCGTATCTCGTTTCTATTAGCCTGTGGTCGATTTGGTTGGTGGTTCCGCCCAGGTTACTGCGCGGATTTGTAGTTGCTACTTGTTGCTGTATTACGGTTTGCTGGAAAATCAATTAGACAGAAACCGTTATCTTTTGTCGTGTCCTTATCGATTTTGGTCCGCCCAGGACGTTATCTAACTCCTTCTTATAGTCGTTAGCTTCATCGTTAGAGGTGTGTGCTCATATCATGCTGATGTTTTGAAATGTTGCCTTTTCCCGTGTAGTCGATTGCACTTTTTTATAGCGACTAAGGCACTCTACCGCATGAGGGCAGATTCAAGTATTTGGACAGTTTAAAGTGTACGCACGTTCGAGGTGCATACCCATAAGTCAGGGTCTATGGACGTTACATATCGTGATCTTAAATAAGTGCCATCCGAGGCGTGTGTCTCTCTTTTTAACGTTGTAAGAATCTAACTCAAACGGCACAACTCTCAACGAGGGACCGCCCCCGCTGATGTTAGTAACCCAATTTGAGGCTGTAACAACTGTTGTTGGCCCATTAAGAGCTTATCCGCCATCATCTCTTTTCACAGAACTTGAGTTATTCTTGGAAATCCTCGTCCTTTTACCCCCAGCGAGGGCGAAGGAAACTTAGGAAGGAAGAAAATAGAGATACCGACGTTCGTTGGTCTTAAATGTTTGCATATTACAATGACTAGGAAATAGAGAGGTCAGCAGGGCATTCCATAAGCGAGTTGTACGACTTAGGAAAGAATCACGATATTGTAGAGCACGTTCGAAAGTGCGCTGGAGCGTATAATGATGAGCATCAATTGCGAGACGGGTGTTACGATTATGGCCTGAGCCCAGAATATGTCGAAGTAGCCCTGATAGGCTGTATTTTCTACTTCTGTTTGAAGATATGATGACCTTGGTACCGTTGACTCCATCAATGAAATTCGTTCGAAGTTTGTTAGATATTCGCGCTTATAAGTTCAGAAAGTCGAGTGCTGATGGAAACCAACTAGTACCCGATGGCTACCACTTGGAGGTAAGATGGGCCAAATTGATGTGCAGTAACAGTTACAACACTGGGGATCAACAGTTTTTTTTTTGTGTTTTATAATTTGCGAGCGCTCAAGGGATTTAGGTACCCTTAAAATGCCTGCACACAGCGCGGGCGAAGGAAAGTCATGCAGGATAGAAAGAGAGGTACCGGTGAACGTTGGTTTTAAATGTTTGAAGGTTATAATGACTAGGAAAAAAGCTAGGCAGGGCATTCCATAGGCGAGTTGAACGGCTTAGGAATGAATCACGATATTTTAGAGTACATCCGAAAGTGGGCTTGAGGGTATACTGATGAGCTTTATAGCAAGGCGGGTGTTACGGTTAAGGGTTTGGATCGGCGGAATGCTACTGGCGATTTCTATGGAGCACTGTTGGTAAAAATAGTGATAAAACAGACTGAGACACGAGACATTACGTCGGTGTTCGAGGGTGTCCATTGTTTGAGTCTTATTAGTATCACCTATGAGTTTTATCGCACGGTTTCGAGTCATATCTAGATGTTTTTGGCGAACCCGACCAGATGTGGGAATTGTACTCCAATCTCGGGCGGATAAACGCTTTATATATTGTTCCCTACAGCATTCAGTTGTCTGGTAACAAATGTGAGCGAATTGTAATGAAAACTTTAATATTTTCCTAATTGCTTAGTCTGGGTTATGTCATTTTCTAGCCGCTTCGCTTGAGAACTGCAGACATTAGAATTTATGATAGTTGTCTTTTTCCCAGATCTACTTCAGAGGAAGCCTCGACTATCAGCAGTTTTAGATTTTTATATTTGATAACCATTTGAGGGTTTGGAACGACATTACAGACTCGTGCAAAGGCTCAAGTTTCTACGATATATCCTCGAAAATTGCATTGAATTAGATACAAGGAATTCCTGTCAAATCTAGGTCTTCCCATGTCAGATTCGTAGAAGTCTTATTCCGGTGGACGCTCCTAGCAAAGTTTTAGCTACGTTGCTGAACCGAAAGCATGATTAACTTTAGTCGCTATTCATTTCACAAATTCAAGGCAGATTTTCAAAATGATAGGGAGGGGTTCTTCAGATGTAGGTTGTGGAAGTACATGATAATTTCTCGAAAAATTAACACTGGGGGACCTTTTAGTCAAAAAAATTAATAGAAATACCTTATCCATCCAGGGAATTATGTACTCGGATTATGTTATGCCTCTTCCAGACGGCTCTATCTATCGTAATTAATCATTCCAATCTAAGCGGAATTTCTTAAGGTAGTACCGAAGCAACTCAAAAACATTGGCACACTTCACTGTGTAACCAGAAAAATAACTGAGATAAAGAAATTTGCTGAGCAGCACGAGATAACATGGCAGTGATCGCCTAACTAAATTTGCCAGTCATGTATGTATGAGTAGCTATCAGCAATGACCAACAAGAATAGATTGCGGAATAGAAATATTTCGAGGGAAATGATTATCTATAAAAACAGGTGAAAAGAACAACCGACTCCAGTCCGGTAGTGGTTTCCACAATGGAACTATCAACATCGCTGTTGTATCTATTCATTGCTGTTGCGTCAGTGCTCGTGTACTACATTCGTAGTTCCATGAACTACTGGAAGAAGCGTGGAATTCCGCACGATGAACCAGCTCTATTCTTCGGCAATATGAAGGGTGTTACCCGAACTCGTCATCTAGCTGACGCAATTCGTGACATCTATACAAAGTACAAGAATACAGGGCCCTTCTGCGGTATATATTTCTTCCTCAAACCGGCAGTAATAGCTACCGATCCAGAGCTGATAAAGAAGGTTCTCGTGAAGGACTTTAATAATTTTGTAGACCGTGGGGTATTCTTCAATGAAAAAGACGATCCACTTAGTGCACACCTGTTTGCAATTGAAGGCGGGAAATGGCGCAGTTTACGAAACAAACTGTCACCTACATTCTCATCCGGTAAAATGAAGTTCATGTTCCCGACAGTAGTTGAAGTTGGTCATCGTTTTGCTAAAGTGTTTGGTGAATTTGTTGACAAAGGTTCAATCATGGAAATCAAGGACATAAGTGCAAGATACACCACCGATGTGATTGGTACATGTGCATTTGGAATTGAGTGTAACAGCTTAACCGATCCGAAGGCACAATTCCGAGTATATGGTCGGAAAGTTTTTGAAAAACTAAGACATCATCCATTGATCATGAGTTTCATGTTTAGCTCTCCACATATAGCGCGCAAACTCAGAATGAAATCTGTACCCGATGATGTAAACGAGTTCTTTATGAATGTCGTACATGAAACCGTCGAATATCGCGAGAAAAACAGCATTAAACGCAACGACTTTATGAGTATTTTGATTGATCTTAAGAACAATAAACCAATTGAAACTGATGATGGGAAAGTGTTAACTGGTCTCACTATGAATGAACTTGCAGCACAGGCTTTTGTCTTCTACTTGGCTGGGTTCGAGACATCTTCATCTACATTGTCATTTGCTCTGTTTGAGTTGGCACAGAATATTGATGTTCAAGATAGGCTAAGGGCAGAAGTGAATGAGGTACTTGCCAGGCACAAGGACGAGCTTACATATGAAGCCATCAAGGAAATGAATTACATGAGCCAAGTTATGGATGGTAAGTACTACACTCACACAATTAAAACGATTTTGAATTTTCTCTAATTTATGTTTCTTTTAGAAACCCTCCGAATGTATTCAATTGTAATTGCCCTGCAACGGGTTGCCATGGAGGACTACGATACTGGTGATCCCAAATATAAAATCGAAAAAGGAACTCTTGTCTTCATTCCGACGGAGGCCATTCACTATGATCCAGACATTTATCCCAATCCAAAGAAATTCGATCCAGACCGCTTCAGTCCGGAGGAAAAACAAAAGAGAGACTCAATTACTTGGTTACCATTTGGAGAAGGGCCCAGAAATTGTGTCGGTTTGAGATTTGGCAAGATGCAAACTAAAATTGGTCTTTCCCTTCTGATTAAGAACTTTAAATTCAGTGTTTGTGAGCAAACGCAAATCCCAATTCAGTTCGATATAACCCAGCAAATTTTACAAACTAAGGGAGGAATTTACCTAAAGGTAGAGCGTGTTTAGCTGAAGTTTTATGAAATATGGATAAGTTTGTATATATTTGTATATGTGTAAATGTCAAGAATTGTTTAAGAAATAAAATCTATTCTAAACTTTTCGGTGATTAGTAATATCTGCCTGATATTGTCCACAAGTTAACCAGGTTCGCTGTCACAATATGTGACAAAATGAATCACTTGTTTATACCGCTTTAATTAGTGTTGTATAGGTGAAATTTAAGCAACCAAAAAAAAAGATAAATTAAATGATTAGATACTACAACAATCGTAGAAGAGACATCCGGCTTCTTTGGAGCCAATAAGCCAACAATTCTTTAAGTTCACACATCTTTAAACAACTGGAAACTGAAATAACATTTTACAAAAACAATAAAACTCTGGACCGCATGCACTGCACAGACCAATGTGAATTCCAAATCTTAGCGCGGGCAATACAAGGACCGGATGAGAGAGGATTCCCTGATATTTTCCTATAAACCAGCCCGACATTCGCTCTTGAGCAATACGTTCTTATAAGAAGAGTTGAAATCAAATGGCCATCCTGCACGCGGAACCTTCGAATTTAGATCGAAAAATCATGCTCAATGACAAGGCACATTTTTGATTAAATAGCTTTGACAGTAGCGAAATTACCGCATTTGGAGCAGCGAACAGCCGGAGATGTTCCAGTAGCAGTTATTGCATGCGAAAATGTTAACTGTTTGGTGTGGTCAGCGCCTATTTCGATATGAATTTGTCATGAAAGACGAGTAAGACCTAAACAAGAAGTCGCAGACGTCTGAGGCAATATAAGCTTGATAAGCTTACGGCCCCACAAATCGAAAAGAGCAGCTTTGCCTATGATTGCTCTTAAGAGCTTTTCGAAAGCAATGTCGATGTTAAGATCGCACTTGGTGATTTGAAAAACATGCGATAACAGAATAATATCTTTGGCAAATAACTACAACAGCTCTGAAAACGGACTCTGAATAATCGCATTCGCGAGCAGGTGAAAAATCATCGTAGCTAGCACGCGTTTGATACACCTAAGGGATCTAGAAGTCCTCTTATCAAAAAACCATCATCCAGATTGATCTCATTGCACTGAATGCAAGGCAAAGCTCCAGTTTTCTGTACGTCCAAATATTTCGAGAAATCAACATCGACTCGGTTCACGAACTTGCTGGGCCCTCGATGTAAAGAAATTGACGTCGAGTGGCTACAGTCGCGAGAAGTTGTTAGATCAAATTCTCCGAAATCTGTTACGAATTCTTATTCTGCCAGTGTCAACAAAGACGCAACCTATATTGATCGCAGTCAGCATCCGCAATCGAAGTTCTGCTCACTAGCATTGCTTTAATCAACAAAATTATTGATTCGTCTACTAATATAGTACAAGGGATTTAAGTACTCGTACCCTTAAAATGGTTCCTCACAGCGCGGGCGAAGTAAAATCAGGGAGGAAAGAAAAAGAGGTACCGATGAACGTTGGTTTTAAATATTTGAAGGTTATAATGACTAGGAAATAAAGAGCTAGACAGAGCATTCCATAAGCGAGTTGTATGGCTAAGCAACGGATTGCGATACTTCAGAACGCGTCCAAAAGTGGGTTTGTCGGTATACTGATGAGCATTCATAGCGAGAAGAGTATTACGATTAAACGTTTGAAGGGGCGGAATGCTACTGGCGATTTCTATGGAGCACTGGTGGTTGGAATAGCGATAAAATATAGTGAGACACGAGACATTACATCGGTGTTCGAGGGTGTCCATTGTCAACTAGGGGTTGTATCGCACGGTTTTGAATCCTACCTAGCAGGTGCAGAGATGTTTTTGGCACACCCAACCAGATGCGAGCATTGTACTCCAATTTTGGGTTGATGAATGCCTTATATGTATATTGAGGCCAGATCAGAAGAAGAAGTATTCCCCACATCGCTTGAGAAAACCTAAATATTTCGCAGAATTTTTGACGATACCGAATATATAGTCATTCCAACGTAGGTTGTGATTGACACGCATGCCGAGAATGGAAACTTTATCGGTTTCGACGATGCAAGTGCCATCCATGGATAATAGCTGGGTGTTTAAATTTCGCTTTAACGACAGCAGATAGCATTGTGTTTTGGAAGCATTAAATTTCACTCTGTTGATACGAGGGGCGATCAATATATTCTCGGTATCGATATGAAGGAAAATGCGAATTCAATTTAAATTGTTTTTATTTTTCAATATAATCTCCCCTAAAATCAATGCATTTGTTACATCTTGAGATAAGCTTTTTTAAACCCTCAAAATAATAAATTTCCTCTTTCTCTGCAAAATACCGACTTGAGTTCTTCATCATCCGAAAATCTTTTTCCACGAAGACATTTTTTCAAATCCGGAAACAGGAAATAATCACTAGGGGCAAGGTCTGGACTATAGGGTGGGTGTTGGATTTCTTCGAAACCATAATCTCGCGCAGCAGCCTTGGAAACTCGCGCCGTGTGAACAGGAGCGTTGTCATGAAGAAGCAACACACCCGCTGCGAGTTTACCCCGTCTTTTCTTTGTAATTTCCTCCCGCAAATTATGCAAAGTGGAAGCGTAGGATGTGGCGTTGATGGTTTCACCTTTTTTTTGTACTCAATGAGCAAGATTCCCTTTGAGTCCCAAAAAACTGTGGCCATGAGCTTCCCGGCAGACGGAGTGACTTTGAACTTCTTCGGGGGATCTGTTCCTTTTTTATGCCACTGCATGGACTCTTGTTTGCTTTCAGGGTCATAGTGGTGGACCCATGCTTCGTCCCCAGTAACAATTCGATCCATAACACCGTCCGCGTTCTCACTACACATCTCCAAAAGCTCTCTACAGCATGCGATTCTCACTTTTTTCTGAAGCGCTGTGAGCATTCGTGGCACCCACCTTACACTGACCTTTGAAAGGTTAAGATGGTCATGAAGAATGGTGTGAATGGTACCAATTGAAAGCTTGGTGATCTCTGCCATCATTTTCACCTTTATTCGGGCATCCTCAAGAACAAGTTTTTCGACTTGTTTGATGCTTTCTCCCGTACAAGCAGTAGCCGGGGCGCCGGAGCGGGGGTCGTCTTCAATGCTCTCTCTGCCTCTCTTGAACTCACTTGACCACTTTTGCACAGTTGATAATGAAGGTGCGGAACCCTGGTAAACAGCCATCATCTCTTCATGAATAGTTTTTTGACTTTTTCCTTGCTTAGTAAGAAATTTAATTACAGCGCGATGCTCAATTTTCACCATCATCGTCTCAGTTGCCATTATGATTCTGTTTAACTAGAGATAAAACGCGGATTAATAATCACATTTATAAAATAATAGTATTACTTGATAAATAAGTCAATTTATATATACAACCACAGCTTCACGCCTATACCGAGAATAGTTTGAATGCCCTTCGTAGTTCCTCAATTGGTTATGCTGCTAATATCAGAATTTAATGAGCCTAACATACGCTGCCGTTCCCGTTCTACAGCCGAAGAGCAGGGACGTGAGTCCGGGAACAAATATGAAAAGCAGAGAGTACTGTCGTCAGTAAAGGAATACTCGTATATTGGATTAGAGGTAGCAGACAAGAAATCGTTGATGAAAATTAAAAAGAATGTCGGTGACAATACGGAGCCCTGCGGCACACCAGCATTTATTTTGCGAATATCAGACTTGAAACCATCCAAGACAACTTGAATTGAACGTTCCGAAAGGTGATTTCTACTTCATTGATCCCAAAAGCACGCATTTTCGATAAAAGCGCATGATGCAAAACTCTGTCAAATGCCTTAGAAATATCAAGTGCAACTAACTGGGTTCTACTTTTCGGTGAGACATACCATCAAATCATCAGTGAACCTGTTGTTTTTGTGTTTCGAGATATTACATGAGCTGACGGTTTATCAGCGCTTCCATGACCTTAGAAAGAAGGGACGTAAGTGCAATGGGTCTGTAGGAGGAGAGCAAAGAAAACTCACCTTTTCTAAGGACGGGTTGGACAAATGCTTTTTTCCATTTGCTCGGAAAGAGTCCTAAAGAGTAGGATTGTTGAAAAACCTTATGCAGTCTTTTAGCCAGCGAGGAAGAACACCATCTGAGCCAGCGGATTTATGAATGTTAAGATCTTTAAGAATACTTGCTACTACACGAGTGGGTTCTTCCCATTAAAGATTCAATGCACTCGAGTGTAGGCGGGGTCAGAGCATAATCTGGAAGAGATGAACTGGCGGCAAAGTGTGTAGGAAGCAGATTGGTTTTCTCCAAAGAGCTGACAGGTGGAATGCCATTATAAATGAGCATTGAGATAGAGCGTGAGAAAGAATTTTTAGTATTTATGACGAACGACCAAAAATTGTTACTACCTTTGGGACGTTGTAGTATTTTTGCCTCAGGTTGAAGGACCGAAAAAACATTTCTCTAACCCTGACAGCCTCTTTACAGCTCGAGTCGTACCATGCCTTTTCTTTGGGTTTGATACTCTTCATCCGATATGGGATAAAGGATCTCATCCTAAAGGGAATAGCGTCAGAGATCATATTAGCAGCGGCATCGAGAAAACATAACGACCAATTAGAATTTCTAAATAAGCTATTAACTCCGCTCCAATTGGCTTTCTCGTATTGTCATACGGTTCTTATAGGAATATTTTCTCTAACTGTCTGCTCGTTCAATGCCGTCAAAGGTTGCATTGTTAAAGCTATCCGCAACGGCGATGGGAATGCAATGCCATTCTCAACTTGCTGTATCCTCATAAAGTAGTACATTTGGCCATTAAATCACATACGTGCAGTTTTGTACAAAGGATTGCGTTAACTGCAAAACAAGCTGAATTAAACAGGTTCCTTCTTTATAGCCTTCAATGATGTCATAATTGGGTCTTGACAGACCCAGTTAACAACGTAATACAAGCGAATTTGGTCAAATGTCAAGTGAGCTTGCCATATTTTTAGATCATCAATCTATAGACTCCAAGGATTTGCTTCTATTTAGATAGCTAATATACATAGTCGTATGCCTTAGCGTATTTGTTCAATGATTTTTAAAAAGAAGTTTCTGTCTTACTGACTGTTCCAAAAAGCTCTACTGAATTTTTTCCACAGTACAAAAAGATAGCCATGCGCCAGATAATCTTGGGTTCCTGCATAAAATCTTAAACTGCTTCCAGTTTGTTTCCATCTTACATATTTGCCAAAACTTGATATGACTCTATGTATATGCAAGTAGTAAGTCTGGATAGTCGCTCTCATTGGGAGTCTTGAAATTGATGAAAGATGTACTAATTTGAAGCCTACCCAGCATTCCTCGTCGAATGCGGCTAGGCTTCTTGTCGTTTCTTGTGATATATCATATCTGCACCATCTAAAGCTTCGGTATAGAAATTAAACATTTCTAACTTTGAAAATTCTGAATCGATCGGCTTCAATTAGCACGATTTTGAAATTGACGTAGGACAATTTCAAATTTGAGCGAATGAACATAGGAACGCTTTACATTGAAAATTGTCCGTAAGTTGTGTTAACTCAGCGTGCATATCGTGGAAAATATTATAGCAGTTCTGCACCTTCCGACACCACAATTCGTCGTTTGGCCTCAAAAATTTTATTGACAACGGGTTTGTAGCGAATGTTCCAATGAAGCTCTTGAAGCTGTTAGAAGGAGTGCTGCAGAAAATCCAAATGCTTCGTATTCCCGCCTATCTCATCTATTAAACAATACGACTTTAAGGATGATTTGGAAGCAAGACACATATTTCCATAGAAAGTGCAGTTGACTCAAAGGTTTTTGGAAATAGACAAGCCGCGTGGGTTGGCTTACGCGAATGGCATCATTCGAGTGATGGGAACTGAGCCGGATTTTGGGAGCGAATTCTGATGACGTATGAGGTTCATGTCACCCTCTTTAGCGGTGTAAATAAATAAAATTGTCGCCTTTGGAGAACCGATAATCCTCACATAGCTCATGAGATACGATTGTACGATGAGAAATTGACTGCTAGGGCCTGTATTTGCTCCAAAACCATTTTTAGGCCATTTTTCTTGAAAGTTGGACAGACGGTCGATGGAAATCAGTGTCGGTGTGTCCGCAAAAAAGTGAATAAGGTCCACAAGACTTCTGGTTTCAACAAGACAGCGCGCTATCCTCACTGCATATTAAACAATGAACATTTTAAAGCAAGACTTTTCGGGACGTGTGGTGTAGAAAAACGGTGACATGGATTGGCCTCCAAGGTCTTCAGATTAGACTCCTCCGGAGTTCCTCACTTGGATATTTAAAAACTAAATTCACTCCAATAAGTCGAAGATTCTGGATGAACTCAAAATCAACATTCGAACCGAAATAGCCGCGATATCACCTGAGACGTTGGTCAATGTTATACAAAGAGCCCAGCTTTGTATAACCAATGAAGGCGGCTACTTAATCGACATTGTATTCAAAATATAGCGCACATAAATTATGAAGGACCAAACCACATAAAAACTCGCGACATTTCGAAAAGTATTATTTTTTTTTTCTTAAAGTTATTAAACATTTCTATACCGAAGCTCCATGTATCTTTGAAACCATACTACTAGTACACTTTTAAGAATATTACTCTTCCTAAGTCTAAACATACTTTAAATCAGAAAAATTGAACAGAAAATGTAAGACGATTTGCTCGTCCTGTATAAGGCATCTGGCATTTTTTGGGCTTTGTTGTTGCATTTTTGGCCAAGGAATCGTATGACATGGGCAGTCAGCTCACTGCTTTACACTCTCAATAACTCTAATGCCTACGCTCAGGCATGTGCAGGTGATGCAGGTTAGTTCATGCCTTGGAATTGTCAGCTCGATAGGTGCACTAGAAACAAGCTTCATTTAATACTCTCATAACATCTCAGGTAAAAAACCTCTTTGGACTAAGCGCTGTCGGCTTCGTGTAAAGTAGCTAAACCAGAAAAAAATGCGGCATGTCACCGCGGAGGATTCACTGGATCGATATGGCTACAAAAAGACTGACAATGCGTCGATTGCCTGGTGAAACGAAAATACATCATTTCAACAGACTTGAAAGAACTGTTTGTCTCGGCTACATGACGCTTTTCCTAACGCGCCTCTCTCTGGTCTGCACGCCTTGACTGTGGAAAATTAGATTGGTATTTCGTACAACACGCACTGGAGGTTTTCTGACCTTGTGCGCCGAAGTCTTTGACATGCATAGGCATAGACATGCGGTTTGATGAAGTGACGCCAGAGTGCTCAGTGCCCAGGAATGATTTTGGATAGAAACTGAATCAAGAAACGAATGTAGTCGGGTCTCCACAGATGGCTCTAAAACCTACCGGTTTAGAGCGGGGTTGGTGCCTTTCTGGAGGATGACAACGTTAGGTTTCACTCCTCGTTAGGAATACTTGCGTCTTTCTTTCAAGCGGATATACATATACGCTCTGCGAATAGCGATGAACTATATTATGAGAAATCAGTGAAGGGGAAGAAGTACCTACCATAAGTCCGTAAAGATAGCTAAGCTGCGCTTAAAGTGCTTTCCGACGTCTCTAAGTGGTCAGCTACTTTTCCGCTGTCCGTTCATAGGGAAACTCTAGCCTGCTTACTGACGCCATAATGACGCACTACGCTTTTGCTAAGCACCTAAGTGTTTTAGACAAAAGTGACATGTCGCTTGCTCTACTACTTGCTGACTACTAGAAAGTGATGATGATACCACCCATTGATTGCTGATACGTCACCACAATTGCGCTTACGAAAGACTGAGAAATTACAATAAATGGAACAGACGAGTATAAGGAGTTTAACTGACTAGTTCTTTGTCTGACTGTTCTTGACTTCTTAACCAAAGGCAGTATATCTTTCATCGAAAAGGATAATCCACATAATCGTTACCTTCTGCAACAAGCTGTCTGCCTCAAACGCCGTAAACTGATGCGCCGTTTTCACACTCTCTGTTTTAGTGTTTGCAAAGCAAAGTGCCGTTGGGCCGAGCTTAGCCATAGAGAACGAAGAGATGTTGAATGCTATTGCAAACGCGGAAGTTTAAGAAGAAGAAGGAGAAGAAACTGAGCAGGGTTGCCACTTTTTCTTTTATTTAAATTTTTATTTTATTTTTTGTATTTTTTTTTTACTTTTTTTAATCTAACTCTTTTTTTCCTACCTAAATATTGCTAATTGTTTTACCTTTTTCTTTCTCTTTTTACTTTTACCCTCCTTTTTTCTCTTCAAATCTGTCTTTACTATGAAAAATAAGAAAATGGCTTGTTTTCAACTTCATTCTGTGTCACTTATTTCTCGACTCCCAAACAAAATGCAGATAAGTAACCGAGGAGTGGATTCCCTGGGTGATGGTAGTGATGGAATTTGCGTGCGATGTTAAATACCTTTCGCTCCCATAGAGTTGGCGTCACCATATCGCATATAAATGCACAAAGTTTGCCACCAAAAATTGACGAATTTAGATATATTTTTGAGCAATCCAAAGTAGACGTGGTCTGTGTATCGGAAACCTGGTTTTCGCCAATTATTAATGATCAAATTAATAATGATCAAATTAATAATGATCAACTGTACTCTGTAAAAGGCTACAAACTTTTTCGCACAGATAGGTATAATCGTGTTACGGGTGCTGGTGTTGCAATGTACGTCCGAGACGGTATTCCTTGTAGATGGAAATATTTATCGCCTTTTGATTCCGCTATTGTATACCTATTTGTTGAAATTAAATGCGGTTTGAATAGTCTTCTTATAGGTACTGTTTATAGACCTAACTCAAATATAAATTTAACATCTCTATCTGAATTTTTGGATGAAATTTCTATTAGCTCAACCAATGTAATCATCTGCGGTGATCTCAATAGTAATCTATTGGTCGATGAGCGACTAATAGATCTTATGTGTTCATTTGATTTACATCCCGTTAGCAAAACCAACCCCACTCACTTTACCCGGTCATCAAGTACTTTACTGGATGTGTTTTTTGTGACAGATATGAAAAAAGCGCTTTTTTATAATCAACTTTCCGCACCAGCCTTCTCCAAACATGATCTCATATTTCTTACGTACAATTTCTTTATTGACAGTGGTCCGGTTCAATCAAAGCATCAGTATAGGGATTTTAGAAATGTACACGGTCCAGCTGTAGAACGAGAATTGTGTCAAGTACCGTGGAACTCCATTTATTGTATGCCTACACCAGACGAGCAAGTAGATTTTCTCAACACTAATATAAACATTCTCTTTAACCACCACGTTCCAATCAAGGTAATTATTGTATCACAACCCTGGTTCTCAGCAGAATTACAACAACTCATAGGACAACGTGATCGGGCCTATCAGAATTGGAAACGCTTTCGAATTGAGATACTCCATAAATTCTACAAATCTCTTAGGAACAAGGTCGTTCTCAAAATTAGGCAGACCAAAATTCGGTTCTTTTCTTCTCTGGAAGAATTTAAGAGAGTTAGGGATTGGTAAGCAACGATTAACCTGTCCACTTACCGTAAATGGTAGTGATCTCAACCGCAAATTTGTTTATCTCCCCCTCTCTAAGGTTGTATCTTAACAAAGTTATCACGCTTACAGTACGGTGCACTCCACAGATACGCCTTTTGAGTTCATCGGGGTTAATAACTTGGATGTTCTTGAAAGTTTTCTCTCCATTAAATTGAATGCAGTTGGTGCTGATGAAGTCCATCCAATTTTTGTTAAAGCCATTCTTCCTTACTTATTGCCTTATGCAGTAATTGTTACAGGAATATTTCCTCATCAATGGAAAATGGCAAAAATTTTACCAATTCCCAAAATCGGGGCTATCGATGAGTTCAGGCCTATATCAATTCTGCCTTTTTCTCAAAAGTTTGTAAACGTCTTATGCAAAAACAACTAAGTGTATATCTGTGCCGATATAACCTGTTGGATCAATTTCAATCTGGCTTTCGTCCCAAGCACAATTGTACTACCGCTCTAACTAGAGTGGTAAGATCTAGCCTAGATGCAGATAATGTCACCTTCTTGACCCTATTGGACTTTTCCAAAGCCTTCGACACGGTAAGCCATACAGTACTCTGAAAAAAAACTACGAGCTTCATTCAACTTTTCTCGGTTTGCAACGAATCTTATTTCGTCTTACTTCAGTGATAGAAAACAGGCTGTAGATAACGTCTTAAAAGATTTTCTTTCGTTGACCCGAGAGGTTTCCCAAGGGTTAATTTTGGGCCCACTTCTTTTCACGCTATACATTAACGAGGTTCCAAATTTCCAGTTCCAGAGTTGTCCTCTTGGTTTGATTGAAAATTGTGCCCGAAATATTAACCAGGACCTTGAGCGTATTCTGAGTTGGTCGGTTAAGAACGGTTTAACCCTAAATCCACATAAATGCAAATGCTTGGTGATTTCCAAGGACCTGTCGTACTTCCCGCCTATCTATTTAGGCAACGTACCTTTGAAGATGGTGTCTTCAGCAAAAAATTTAGGGATCGTGTTCAACAGAATTTTGACATGGAACGACCACATAAACTCTCCTGTTGGTAAGACATATGGTATTCAACAATTTACACAGTTAATAATGAGAATAATACTTGCAAAATCTTTAGCCATTCCTGTACTCACACACGGATGTGAAATCGTTGGAAATTGTGACACTGTTAGCAAGAGAAAGCTCCAAGTCGCTTTTAATAGTATTATTCGATATATGTACACCTTGCGTAAATATGACCATGTTTCACATCTGTCTAAAAACCTTCTTGGGATGACTTTTGAAAATTTCATTAAGTTTCGTACATTAACATTTGTATCTAATATCTTAAAAACACGTCAACCATCGTACCTATATCAAAAATTCCAGTTTCCTTCATTAACTAGATCAGCTTGTTTAATACAATACTTCCGCGTTTTTCTTGTTTAACGTCGGAAAGACAGTTTTTCATCGCTGCTATTCGACTATGGAATTTAAAAAGGAATTGCAACTTTTTCTATCTCGCTAGTTCTGTTTTTTATAGCAACGCCGTATCTGGCCTTTCATTTTCTTTATTCTTTTCTTTTCTTTTTTCTCTCATTCCTTCCTTATATTTCAAATTTTGAATTGTTAAATATGTATCTTTTTTTTCTTCTTTTTCGCATACTCGTATATAAATACATCTACATATATTGGGTCTACAAGTAAGTTTCCAGCGTTTTTTCCAAAATTTTAAGTTTTATTATGAAAACATAGTTGCAATGCTATATTCAAAGTATCGTCCATCGGAAGCTACAACTTCCCCCCATCTTTCTTGCAATTTATGAATTCCGGACCAAAAAAATTTCTCGTCTTTCGAGCACAAGAACGTATCGAGCCAATTTTTGATTTCCTCTACTGAGCTGAAGCGTATTTCCGTAAGAGCGTTCTGCACCGAACGAAACAAGTGGTAGTCAGATGGTGCCAAGTCTGGACTGTAAGGCGGGTGAGGCAGAATTTCCCATCCACTATTTGCCAAATAGTTTTTCACCGAAACCGCAACATGTGGCCGAGCGTTGTCGTGATGAAAAATGACGGACTCATGCCTGGTCTCATATTCTGGCCGTTTTTCTCTTAACGAATTAGTTGGGTTCGATATAATGGTCCTTTGATGGTTTCACCACTCAGAAGCAGTTCGTAGTATACGACACCCTTTTGATGCCACCATATGCAGAGTATGACCTTATTCACGTGAATATTTCGTTTCGGCGTCGATTGGGCGGGCTCGCCGGGCTTTGTATACGATTTTCTGCGTTTAGGATTATCATAATAAATCTATTTCTCATCACCAGTGACAATACGATGTAAAAATGATTTATTTTTATACCGCTACAGTAACATTTCGGACATGCAAAATCGGCGTTCGACGTCTCTTGGCTTCAGTTCGTACGGCACCCAGTTTCCAACCTTTTGAATGAATCCCAGTGCTTTTAGGCGCAGAGAAACGGCTTGTTGCGTGACGCCCAATGATGCAGCAAGTTCTTCTTGAATCTGACACGGATCCTCATCCAGTAAAGCGTCCAATTCCTCGTCTTCAAAACTTTTCGGCTTCCCGGGGCGATCTTTGCCTTCAACTCCAAAATCAGCACTTTTGAACCGTTTGAACCACTAGCGGCACGTCGATTTACCAATACATTCCGGCCCATAAGTTTCCGAAAGCAAACGATAGGCCTCAGCCGCACTTTTCTTCATATTAAAGAATAAAAGCAGCGCTTCCCGCAAATGGCGTTTATTTGGCTGGAAACTTGTCATGATTTTGTTCGATAAACTGTACGACACCGATAGAACTGTTCAAATATAACGCTGCAAAGTTGTTGACAGATACAAAACCTACAAATAAAACACATGGGGTCTGACATTTCTGCCCGGGATCCACTGGTGGCGCCATCTCTGACAAACGCTGGAAACTTACTTGTAGACCCAATACCAAATTTAAGATTTGCACGTATGCTCTTTATTTTATTTTATTTTATTTTTATTATATTTATTGTTACTTTTATTTAATTTTGTCACAACCTTGTATAAGCTTTACAATTCATAACATTACTTTGTATCTTAAGTATAAGCTCTTGATATGAAATAAACTAAACTAAACTAAACTAAAAGGATATGAAGCTCTGCACTTCATTAAAAGTTCTTCAGGGTACACACTTCGTAAGGCAGCAATACGATTTTTTTTTAAGATTCCATCATGCCAAGTAAACTGCTTACCGTTTACCAAAACATCATGTAATTTGTTTAAATCAGTCCTGTCAAGCTTGAAACTCGGATCAATAACACATTTGTACAACCCCTCAAATACAATTCCCACTTACACATTTGACCCCTTTCCGCAAAATTGATATCCATCCCCATTGAATATGTACTCGTACATAGGTTTTCTCGCAACCTTGCCGCATCCATTTTTTTACGCATTTTATGTCGTGTTTCCATTATGTGAGAGGCAAGGAGAAAGAATAGTATCATACCCTTATATGGTACATGTTACTGTTATGCTATCTTGCAGGCAGCATCAAAACTGAGCGCATAGGGTACAATCACTACCGACGACCAAAATGCCTTCACTTATCGGTATGGCATGTGCCATTAGGGGTTAAAATCGGCCATAGTACGTGCTATTGAAGGTTATCCCCTTCAACCCAAACAGTGCGAGATAAGACCATTGTTTCGGTATTGACCCAGTCAAGGGATGAAGGAAAAATTAGAAACCGAATTAATTCTGGTCACATTTGGGAGGATATACCTTTTCTGCAAAGTGAACTGGGAGAAGCAGTTCCCCCCGCAATGGGATCCGGTGCGAAAAAGAGGGTTAAGTGGAGTTTTTCGTATGCAACCCATGTACTCTTCAACGCATACAGGCTATACAAATTACATATTCGTAGTCATATTCGTGTGGAATGCGGGGGAACCCCCCCGAAGCAACTGCTAAAATTAACATATTACCATGTGAACAAACGCCTGGCTTAACACAAGCCACTGCAGATTTTCTAATCTTCCTCCAAAACTGGGTTGGGTGTAACCGGAGCTGGGTAGAACTTGGAATGGATGTAACCATTTGCAGGACACTGGAAGTGCTTGTGTCGGTAGTTCTTCTTCTTCTCAGGTATTAAAGCTTGTAGGTGTGGGATGTAGGCTGAAGTTATAGTCACTGTCTGTGGTATGTGGTGGTTCCACTCGTATACTGTGTCGAAAGTGAAAAAAAGGTATTCCGCTTCGGTTACCTTGTGGTCGTTTTCAGGACTCTGTATCTTACTCCTTGTATCCTTATTCATTTCGATCGCTCCGATGTGTGTGCTGAAGTAGTTTCTGCTGCAGAAGCTCTGGATGCATGAACTTTTCTCGTCGCATGCACTCACTGAATAGGGGAAATTTTTAATGTCCGCCCGGAAGGACATCCACTTTTTGCGGGTTCGCCTTTGCATACGTGCCAGCTAGTGCTGTCATTTTTATTTTTCAAAGCACTATATGCCTTGAGGTAAGCTTTATTGAAATTGGCTGTGTGCTGTGGGGGGGAAAGTTTTTTGTGTGAATTTCTTTAGATGAGTCAAGGGAAAAAATGATACTTTGGGATCAAACACTACCAGCTACGGCGAAAGTGTACACAATTTAGAGCTTAAGTCGAGACATAAAGCGGAAATTAAATTTTTATTTACCAAAATGAGACACAGGGTGTACAGGGACAGCACACACGAGTGTGTGTGGAACGGCAAAAACCTAAACGACTTGCCTCTGCGCTGGGGTTCTGCATTCTGCATCCTTGCTGCTACTTGGTTGGCTTACAATAAATTCGCGCATCTTATGAACTTATGTAAATGAAATTTTTATTTTACGATACTCGTATTAATTCTATCCTCGTTTTTGTACACAAAAAAATGTTATACTTGGCCAGTGTGTTGCGTGTTTTTTTCTCAGGAAATTCGAGTAACTCCAAGATTATTCATGACGGAGATGTTGCAGAATGGTTCATTCCATCTGAGCATAAGTTCGTGTACCGCGATAAATTTACGACGCACATCCAAAAGTGGTAGAATTATTCCGGTTGAGTGGAATTCACTTGGAAATTAGGTTTTGAATTTTTGATGCGCGATATATAATTTTTCTAAAGTGGTTAGGGACTTGTGCAGGCAAGAAAGAAAGATGTTACTGTGAAGTTACTGAAAATTATGCTATGGACTCGGGGGATAGATAAAACTTGAACTCAAAAATTGTTAAACTCGTTGGTATGCGGCGGTAAGAGTCTGTAAAAAATATCTCGTCGCTCGGTAATGAAAGATAAAAAGCGGAGTCCGAAGAATATGGTTGGCTTCAATAATTGGTGAAGGGAGTAATGGACTTCTGTGCTTGTAATGCATTGTTTCGTTGCATAATTAGCGGATGTGGTAAACAGTAAGAAATAAACAGTTGGTCATCAACATTATGGCATAATGGTCACTAGGAGCCATTTAAGCCATTTTTCAAGGCTGTTCGACGTTCGCGTTCATCCCCGAATATCCCTTATAAACAGTTTTACAGTGGAAGTTTAGTTAATAAGTTTCTGGCAAGCACTTTTTGAAAATTGGGCGATAATGCATTTGCACTTGGGCAAAATAGCATCATAACCTCCCAACGTGTCCTTGGAGAGCTGCCTAAGTTTAGTAAACTAAACTTGGGTAAGCATCTACAGTAAAATACACAAACTGCTTATTACTTCTTGCACTTGTGAGCAAGTGAACCTTAAGGTGGCAGACTAGACGAGGTATAAGTCAATACGCATTACAGTGCTCTTATGCATATCTGAAAGCAACCGTAAGTAAAAACTTACTACAACTCACTACTCTTTTGCTAACCTGATCGTCAATATTGTGCATGACGGAAGTCATAATAAGAAGCCTTTCGGGGAAGAAATAGAGAGTGTCCTGACCTATAAAAACGCTAATCTTCTCTCTATAGGAACGAAGCAATCTGACAAAGAACAAGTCCATTATTCTGTTTGTATGTTCCTTTTACTGGAAGTTCTCAGTATTCACAGAAAGATGAGTAAGCGCTTCAGTAACAGCATTCTCCATGTATGCGCAGCCTGATACGAGCATAGGCCAGGTCCTCACAACGATTGTGTTTCGCGGCAATGTTTTTTCAGTGTCACTTATGTCTAGCAAACGCAGGTGCTTACCAAAAGCGCAGCGCCCGTTTACAACACCAGTGAGCATTCTATGTACAGTTTTTCCTACTGAGGGACAGCTGGAAGATCACTGACCTCATAGAGACGTCGAGAAGTATTTGTTTGATCTGCCGGAATCCTGGAGAATTACATGTACTATCTGCATTTTTTCTCATATGAAAATCTACTATTAATGGAGGCCGACCTCGGGTCCTCAGAAAATCTTCCCTGATTCGTTCGTAGCAAGTTCATTTCCGGTGACACCATTGTGACCTGGGACCTAAATAAGACTCAGCGAATTCAGCCTTCCGACTACGTTCAAAGAAGTCTTGTCTTGCATTCTCGAAATCGTGAGAAATACCTCACTCCCCTCCCCTGATTCTTTGTAATATGATTAATTCCCATCACAATGATAGACGCAAGTTTTCTTTACAAGGAGTGCAGCTGTCGTCCTGCAAACTGGCAACAGCGCCGCATGTAGGATCGGTTTTGAAGCCTTCCGTCAAGACGCGACTACATTTCGTTGCTCTGATTCTAATTCCGCACTAATTCTGGTCGAAACCATTCCTGAGGACAGGAAAGCTAGATTTCGTATGATATTTTCGCAGTAACAGGAGTTGTCGTGTCATTGCATCAGACCAGAGTCAAAAGACAGTCATCAAAACTCCAGTGTTGAGCCAAAGACTACTTCGTTTTAAGTGAAAGACTAATCGTCGCTCACATTTGGGGCTGCTTGGGCTTTAGGGCGGACAGTCGTTTGACATGGTTTAACAGACAGCACAGCTATATCATCTGCGTATGGCTGAGCGTAGACGTTAGAACTATTGAGAGCATTCCTTCTTGTCGAGTGCAGGATCTTCTGCGTTGGAAGTGTAGGTTATGTAAGATTGTTTCGTGATGAGGTGCACTTAAGCCAGTTCGAAATTCGCTTATCCCAAGGACAGCGATGCCCTAGATTCATAGCGCAAAAATCATTTATATTTACGAAGTGGTAACTGCTTACAGATTTCCTTCTAATGCGCGACAAGTCGGGTCAATTGTAGAGAAAGTGTGTCACAGATTTCTCTACCTCTGCGTCCCTGCATCTCCTGCAGAAATCGTTGGGAGGAATCCTCATTCAATACTAATTATTGCTAGGGATCCTAGTCTGGCCAGTTCAACACATTTCCCTCTGGCACTCGAATGTCCCGGAACGCGCTGTTGTACCAGTAAACCATCACGTTGAGAAATGAACGGCAGACTGTAACTACTCTTGAGTTTATGGTGTATGAAGTTAGGGATCTAATCACTTCTTGGCTGTGGATATTGCAACATCTAACCCGGATATTGGATTCAAGATGAGCCAAGCTGGGGTCTGGTTATATGCTGAGACTAAGACTTAAAAGACGGTGTGGTATGAAGCTGACTATGGGAATAGACTTACTGAAAAGGACGTTACATTGTCTCCACTCGTTCCTTTCTGAAGTCAGGTGATTAAAGTCAACATTGATGTACTTTCAAACAATTGAAAGTCGATCGATTCGGCGACATTTAATTCTTTGCGATTCTGAGTGTCTCTCAGCCTAATCTGCACACCAAACAAATCTTGAGGTAGCAAATGAAGTAAAGAAGAGCACACCCTTCTTGTAAAGGTTTTCAAAACGACAGTGATGTTTATACGGGCACCTCGTTTCCTCGTAGGGTTTATATTTTTTTAGTTATTCCAATGCAGGCCACCAAACAGGAATAAACCCTTACTTATGCAGGCTAAAATGGCAAGAGCATATTAGGCCATTAGCATTATACTGGCCTATGCCGTCATAGAGTTCACAACCCTGTACAGAAGAGATTACAAAGATATGACGAACCAAATAATGGCCTCGGACAAAAATGAATTTACTGTTGACGACCCTTGCAAACGTTTAAAGGACAACGACCTTTGGATCTGCACGTAGAATTTTCGGCCCCTTAACAGGCCACGTGCAACCGCACAATTAGCAGAGGCCCTTGGCTGCTATCACGCAGATGTGTAATGGGATGGACCCGACAAAAAGACGATGAAAAGCTATGATATACCATATACTATGGTGATTGCTATAGGGAACAGAAACAGCGCTTATTCAGATGCGGATATGTCATACGCGGCAGGCACAGGCAAGAAGTCTTGAGCTTCCGACGCTTTAAGAAGCGTCTTATGATAATCCGCACCAAGGCTAAACTCACTCTAATGAGCCTAATTTGCGCCAATACTCCTACGGAAGACAAGGATGACGCCACCAAAGAATATTTTTCCGAGCTCCTCGACACGACTTATGAGCAATGTCCTAAGTATGACGCCTGAATGGGAAAGTAGGACATCTTTGGTGGGACAGTTGGTAAGCATAGCCTAAACGACAACACGTCTGACAACGGACTTAGGCTTATTGACTTTACGGTCAAATCAAATTGATAATTTTCCGATAGAGGCATGCCTCCAGTATTCTTGACGTCCGGTCCGAACGTTTCGGGCAGCCAATAGTGACTCGGATCACCGCCTTGTTACAGCCAAGATGCGAATACGGATTTCTCAAACGTCACAAAAAATAAGAACTAATGTGAGAAGATACAACGTAAACAAACTGCAATCGCAAGAGACTGCCAAAATCTTGGAAATCTCTCAACAACTTCTATGCCGCCAGCACCAGTGGCAACGCTTCAAACGTGCCATCAGACATGCTGCAACTGATGTGCTGGGTTTCACCCGACATCACCAAGAAATCCCTGTTTTGATGAAGAATGACGACAAATACATGCAGCTAAAAAAGAAGCATACAAAGCGGCGCTGCAACGAAGGACGAGAGTTGCTCGTAAGCTCTACGAGCAGAAGAGACGGGAAGAACATCGACTTCTCCAGAAGAAGGAAAAACAGCACGAGAGGCACGCGATCGAAGATATCCAGAGGTTGTACCCCAGAGGAGCACAGGTACAGAAGTTTTAACAACAGGTAGAAAGAGAAAAAGGAGACCTTACAGTGGTTTCCTAGTCGGAAAAACTTTTTCTGCAGACTGTATATTGACGAAGAAGCCCAACATGCCGCCTTCAGACAGAGCAGACCGTTCAATATATGTAGATTGTGATAGCTAAAACTTTCGTTCACCTGACCAGAATGAAGTAAGGATAGACGGCTAACCGGTCAAGGTATTGAAAGCAGCTGGAACTGACTTTGTGAAGAGCATGCATCAACTCATTTCTAAGATCTAGTCAGAAGAGTGCATGTCTGAGGAATGGAATCTCAATGGAGTTATAAGTCTCCTAAACATCGGATACAAGATCTTGTCCGCCATACTCGTATTGTGTGAACGTCTGAACCCTTTCATGGACAACCTGATGTCCACAATCGACCAAATCTTCGCACTCCGGTAGATCCTGGAAAAAACTCAAGTCCAAATCGATACGCGCCATCATTTCATCAATCTTAAGATCGCATATGACATCATAGAGACGAGCTATATAAAACCATGTCCGGTTTTGATATCCCTGCCAAAGTCGTTCATCTGTGCAGCGTGGCAATTGATAGATCGCTGCTGCGTCAATTTAACGACTTACTTAACCGAGACCTTTGATGTCAAAAAAGCTTTTAGACAAGGTGACTCCCTGTCATGTGACTTCTTTGTCATCATACTTGAAATTTTTGTGCGGAACTCACAAGTAAACACTGAAACGTTTGTGCAACTTCTAGCGTACGCCGATGATATCGACATTAATGGAAGAACTCAGCGGGCTGTCACCGGTGCGTTCGCTAGTATTGAAACGAAAGCTGGCAAAATGGTTTTAGCGGTAAATGAGGGCAAAACCAAATACGTATATGCTGTCAACAAGAAGGGACACACAACAACTACGAATTGGACAGAACGTTACAATCGACAGCCATAATATCGAGATGGTAAAGGACTTTGTCTACATTCGATCTGCTATAAACTCTGCCAACAACACTCGTGCCAATCGCTGTTTCTTTGGACTAAGAAGACAATTGAGTAGCAAGGCCCTATCCCGAAAACCTAATACCTTGATCATCCCAGTCCTACTGTATGGCACTGTAGCATGGACTCTATCGAGAGCAGAAGAAGATATCCTCAGTCTTTTCGAGGGAAAAATCCTTCGAATCGTATTCGGTCCCGTTTGCGTTGACGGGCTTTGGAGGAGAAGATTCAACGAGCTGTACAGCAACATCGGACTAGTCAGAAAACTGCTCATCAGTCGCTTGATATAGTTAGGATATGTAGAGCCGGAGGGATAACAGCAGAAGAAGACCTCGCTTCTGCAAGAGTACGCAACTTGAGGCTGTTAAGTAAAGCAGGCTTGCTAGTTGAGACCCAGGTTCACCCCGAACTGCTGCGTTGCCTAAGTAATTAAATAAATAAGGCCACCAAACGGCTATGCCAAAAGTGAAAATTGGCTTGACCACCCATCATTTAGCCCTGGAACTTTTTCCAACCTCAGTTTGCTATCCAGTATAGGACCTAGATGCATGACACTCTTCGAGAAACTCAAAGGAGTTCGATTTAGCTTGCGTGGAAGGATTGAGGGTATCTTCTTGTGAAGAGGGCCACCTTCGTTTTGGCCGGATTTGTGCTAAGGCCACAGTTACACGTTAAGGAGGAGAGCATGTTTCAGGTGCCTTGGAGAATTTTATAGAGTGTCTGTGGATATTTGCCTGACAAATAAAGGGTGACGTCGCCTGCGTGAGCTACTTCACCAAATCCTGCGTCCTCTAATTTCGTAAAATTTTAAGGACTAGATTCCATAGTACACTCACGTGTTTTCTCTTATCGAACCTTCACGAATCTTTCTGGTGAAGCAGCGACAAAACTTTGCATTTATGAGTCTGCTATTGAAAATTAAGTGCGTTAACCTGCAGGCAGAATTTCTGAACACAGCTGACGACCGAGGTGTTATCAACCTTGTTGAAAGTTCCTCCATTACAAAGTTATATACTCCATGAGGGAGAATGTATTTTCAATGGATCCCGAAAGGGAGCTTAATGCAGTGGCATGCAGGCAGTTCGAGAGTCTTCTGATGAAATCGAGGATTCTCTCGTGGATCATTAGCAAGTAATATGACAGACTGATTTGCCTGATTTGGATATAAAAACGATGGTTACCTCAATGCAGACACTGGCTATTGTATCAAGAGCTAAATAGGCTTTCAGAATGCAAAAAAGGAACGATGTCTCTGACATTCTTAAGAGCCTACTGGAGTTGTGCTAAAAGCTATAATCGGGTCCTGATACCCTGTATAATTCGAAGAAGACTATTTAAGATTTGATTTTCTCAAAGAAGGTTTGAAGTGGATTGCTCAAATGCAACCAAGGAAGTGAGTGTTATGAACTAGATCTAAGTTGGATTCTTCCTCGGATTCAACTATGAATAAGGTTGATTTCATTGTTGACGACATATGTAAAGATGAAAACTCTAAATATACAAGGTGTCCCGAACAATCGTTGGAGGTCTACAAGTCCTTCCAAAAACGCAATAGGCCGGAAAAAGTACTTTAGACATAAAAGGAACGACTTGTGACAATCAGCATAAAGTTAAATTCGTGTTATACGCAGAATAGAAAAGGGAAAAAATTTGGTAACGTCGCGCCGTGGGCACCAACTCTGTAAAGCACTCGGGGTGATAGATTTCGTGAAGAAACGAACCATCGTTGTAGCAAGTGTACATTTCTCGCATGTTAAGATGAAAACTTAGTGGTTACCGATATATTCAAAGTTAATGAATGATCTGGCTTCAGATCAAGGTACGCTCTTTTAAGGATATGCAAGATCAATGATTTCTAGCTCCTTGTCGTGCCTACCCTAAGTACTCGTAGCATACGTTTCATACTCTATGTACTTTAAAGGAGGACAACATATCAACAACAGCCCCAGCGGATTAGTTTATTTCGATGCAGCTCAGCTCACCGCATGTGGCAACTCCAAATTAAAGTAAAGTCAGAAGCAGTAACATTTATGTACTCGTCTGTACCGAGTGAGAATTATATTAAATTCTGTGCTGTTGTGTCTTCTACTCATCTGACCACTTATGTGTTGATACAGCCGCACCTTGGTATCATCGTCTGTATAAAAAATCAATACAAAGGATTTTTAAAAGATCAAAAAGTGTAAATTGCTCTTTAAAAGACACTTTAACCGTGACACACATTACATCTACTAAATTAAAAACAAAAAAAAAAATAACACAAGTGACAGCTCATCCTTGATGAATATACTTGCTGCGTCGCTAAATGGCCTCATTTCCGTGACACAGAAATTCACATTTACCACACCTGACAGCCACATCCGCATTTTGCGTCCAACAGAAAATTAAAATAAAGCTAAAAAAAATTATAATTTTAAATTACTCATTTAAATTGTATGCCCCTTCGTCCGAAACTCTTCACATTGCGAGCCTTTTTTTTTACGTCTCACCCAGGATGAGGCGGCTGCTGTACTGCTCCGCTCTCAATGCTGTGTTAATTTGAAAAGGCTTTTCCTTGTCCTCAATTCTGCGGCCTGTATATGTATGTAGATGTAATCCTTAATGCAATAATTGCATTCGCGTAATTCAATTTCGAAAATAAGCACAAAGAAGACTGCAATTCAAGGAAAACCCAGGACCATCGTCGTAAAATTGTTGGGTGCAATTTTGTCGATGTCATTACTCCCGTAAATCCAACCCCAACAGGCCAGAGTGAGGGCAAATAAAAAAATAAAAATAAAACCGTGTTACATTCCCAAAGGAAATCATAAAAATACGGAAAA
Organism: Volucella zonaria; assembly: GCA_963966105.1. NCBI lineage: Eukaryota > Metazoa > Arthropoda > Insecta > Diptera > Syrphidae > Volucella > Volucella zonaria. Next base: position 59,704,951 of record OZ014531.1, on the reverse strand, counting down.
GGAAAAACTATTTATTGCAAAGCTTTCTCGTAAATTTGCGAACAGTTTTAGGCGTTACCCTTTTTTATTTGTTTGTTTGAGTGCGCATATGGATCATGAGCGGTGGTAGTCGTGGTTCATAACATATATGGAATAAGGTTCCCAGATGCTTTTGCAATTACGAAAATGAAATTTACCACTCGGCGAGCAGTAAAAGTAACGACAACGACAACTCTGATATATAATAGCAAGTGCTAAGGACAAACGACGAAGGGCGGTTTCCCCTTCTCCATTTAGGTTATCCTTTATTTGTATGGAAGTATTTTTACTGTCAGTGTTGTCGCGATAATAGGTTTGGTAGTAGTAAACATATGCAGTGGTTTTGTAATAGGAGATAACTAGAGAATATTGCTGATATTAGGTTTAAGGCCCAATAGAACAATCTGAGTTATAGTACAAAAAAGCTTCCTGAAAGGATATTCTTCTGATGGACACTTAAGCTGTAAATATATTAGTAAATAAGGCCATTCTATTGTGTAATAGAAGGAGTACCACAAGGTTCCATTTTAGGGCCGGTGCTCTTAAAAATATAGAAGGCCCGTTGCAATATATTTTTGACATCTATGAGGTTAGAAATGCAAAATTTCTTACAATCGTAACAACTTTTGATTAACGAAACATACATAGATATCGAAACTTAAGCAACAGAAACCACCGGTGGAGGTGTTTTTTTTTTCAGGCAAGTCTTGTGATTTAAAAGACGTGTAGTGCTGTAGGTTGCGGCTGCTGGTGGTATTCATCGCGTACATCCTTCTCCGTGGTGACAATTACTAACAGTGCCAGTCATTTTTAACGTTAACGTTTTTTTTAAAGAACTTAAAACTCAAGAGGGTGTGACTACTCTTAAAATTCGTACAGATGACTCAACTACGAAATAAATATCGCACACGGTAGTGCTGATCTCATTGCTATCCATGAAGTGCGCCCTCATGGGGTTATTATACACTTAAAATATTGTATTTGTACGCAGCGCAGGCGAAGGAAACTTCAGGAGGAAGAAAAGAGAGGTACCGATCTACATTGGTCTTAAATGTTTGCAAGTTATAACGACTAGGAAAATAGAGAGCTCGGTAGGGTATTCCGAACGTGATCTTGAGGTTGTACTGTTGAGCGTTCATAGGGTGACGGGTGTTACGCTTAAAATGTTTGAAAGAGCGCAGGGCTACGGGCGAATTCCATGGAGTATTGGTTGTGGAAAAAGCGATAGAATAAATTAACCGGGTGCAGGAAGGATAAAAAGCTTTTGAACTATAGGATGATTACTAACGAGAAGACAAGCAGTGGCTACTTAAATGCAGGTTTGTTATTAGAGGCAGACTTGGCAAGATGTCTTACATATTCCTGGCTTGTAAACGAATACGAGGGTTGTCTGAAAAGTTTCCGACCGAACAATAATACAAGACATTTTTGCTCAATTTTGTTTTTATTTTTCTACATAGTCTCCTAACACTTCTCTCAGCGATGCTCCCATCTCCCTAACCCGTCCAAATAGTACTTGGCGTTTTTCTCTGCAAAAAAAATTCTTCACGAAGGTGATTGCCTCCTCATTTACCGAAAATCTCTGTCCTCCGAGCGCAGTTTTTAGATGAGGGAACAAAAAGAAGTCGCTTGGGGCTAGATCTGGTGAATAAGGCGGATGACCAAGCAGTTCAAACCGAAATTCATGGATTTTCGCCATGGCAACCGCTGAGGTGTGAGACGACGCGTTGTCTTGGTGAAACTGGATTTTCTTTTTCTGCAAATGTGGCCGTTTTTCCGCAATTTCTGCCTTCAGCTTGGCAAGTAATGATGCGTAGTATGCTCCTGTAATGGTTTTTCATCTTTAAAGATAATCGATTAAGATAACTCCTTTACTATCCCAAAAAAAGTGATGGCCACTTTCCCAGCCGAAAAAACAGTTTTTGCTTTTTTGGAGCCGGCTCGACCTTTGCAGTCCACTGTTTTGACTGAATTTTTGTTTCGGGCGTATAATAGCGTATCCAAATTTTATCTAAAGTAATTAATCGGCGCCAAAACTCAAATTTATTGCGCCTAAACTGCGCCAACAGAGCGTTGGAAATGTTCATTCGAACAAGTTTTTGGTCTAACGTAAGCAAACGCGGCATCCAACGCGCGGGTACGTTGCGGTCGGAAACAGACAACCCTCGTAGCTTGTGACAACGGGCATCAAGGCTACATTCGTCGAAGTTAGCCGAATTTGCGTGCAAGCCTGAATGGAATCGATGGCACCGGGCACTATTTTCATGGGCTCTTCCACAAGACAATTGTCCATTGTCCTAAACATGATATTAAAATTGTCCTCCGATAACAGATTCAGACTGACCGACTTTACATCGTTGCGATATGTCGTCGTAGCAACCACATTGTTCTCGAGATTCATAAGGGGATCTGGCGGTTCTTTAATCAATCCACCACCAATCAGATTGATCAAATTTCAACCAACGAAAAACGCCCTCCAATATTCTGGATCTCCAAGGTATGAATGCCGCCATCCTTATCGCTGCTAAGACGAGGGAATACTATGAAGAAGTTTGAAGGTGTCAAAGTTCCCTTAACCTTATTGGGCATCCTTTGCGGCTAACATCTTGTCCCGAAACTCTGTGGCAAAGCTGGCATCTACTCATCAGAGATCCCATGTCTGATTTTATGGCCGTTTACCATTATGGAACTTATAGTTTGACGATGAATGCCAGCTGGCACATGCAGAAACACCGGAAACGTATGCAGCAGCGGTATAAAGAAGGACTAAAACGGTTTGTGAGCTCTACGAGCAAATAGTGAGAAGAAGAAAACGGCTTCTCAGAAGAAAGGAAAAATAGCAGATAAGACGTTCGAAAGTTTTATGAGAAAATAAAAAGAACATGACAGGTCTACAAAGTAAGGGCTTGCAAGGACGAACAATGAACCTAGTGGTAGGTTTTCAGTCAGAGCTAAGAAATTGGAAGAATTATATTTGCAGACTGTTAAACAACATTTTGCCGCCAGTCAGAACGAACCATTCAACCTAGAGGATGATGGACAAAAATTCTTTCCACCCAACAATGACAAAGTGGTGATAGCCACATCCAACCTTTGGTTCGGGAAGGCTGCCTAATTGCGGAAGGTGGCTTTCTGCATTCCGTCAAATAATCTATTAAATACGGTCTAATGAAAGCATGCCAGACGAAAGGAATTCCAGAATTGTGCGCCCGATCCTGAAGATCGAAAAGTCTACGAAAATTATACAGGCATCAGTCGCCTCAACATCTACTCTGTCGCACTATGTAATCGCCTGAACCCTTTAGTCAACTAACTGATTTGTCCTTGTTTATATGGCTCCAGGCCTATGAAATTCACCATCGACCAGATTTTTACAATACATCACTGCAGATTTTGGAAGAGACCCTCGAATTTAAATTAGCCACTTACCACCGTCAATTTGAGGCTCCCTATGATAACATATTTCGGGTGTAAATTAAACAAAGCCATGTGCGGTTTTGAGACACATGTTAAGCATGCAAGATGGTCTACTCGTATGTGGGTCATTAATGTCATTACCGGACCTTCTGATAAAGCGGCAATCCACCCGCAACGTAACATGAGAGGCACGTCCTTCAAAACTGTGTATAGCCACTTTCCTCTGCGAATGGCATGGGCATTATTAGCGAGCTGTTAATACTAACAACAATATCACCTTAAAGATCTTCGAAGAGTAACACTTGCCAATCCTTGTTTTTTTGGCTCAGGAGGCTATTAAGAAGCAGAGTCTTCTACTGGACAGCAAAGTAGAACCTTAACATCCGCCCAGTTGTCCTCTATGGCATGGACTCTTTCAAAACAGGATGAGAAGCGCGTGGTCATTTCGAGAGCAAAGTGCTACAATATGCGTGTAGCACTGTGTACATCGACGGAGGGTGAAGGGAGAAATTGGGTTCGTACAGGGACATAGATAAAAGAGTCAGAATTCATCGGCCTAGATACATAGCCGGGAAATATAGAACGAATTATGACGACAGTATGATAGTACGAAAGTAGTGCAAATACTACTGAAGTACACAAATCGATAACGCTGCTGATATACATATTTATAAACGTGTAGACGTGTTTACTGGTTTGGAATTATTCGTCAGACTCAAAGGATTCAATTCACTAAATTGATGAATTGATGGAGTGTGCAAATGCCAATTCAATTGTCGAAACGCTAAAGTGAATTAAATTAAAATATGCCACGGTATAGAGTTTGAACTGGAAGTTATTTAGCTTGAGTGCTGCCATAAAAGTTGAAGTGTGACATTTTAATTTCATTACGGCAACGGGACACAAAAATATACTTCAAGTTGAGCAATTCAATAAGTGCGACAGGTATGGGCTGGAGTTGTACACTGAGTTGGAATGTGTCATTTGGCAATTGTGGGAAGGGGCGTATGACTCATGAACAATTTCAGGGTTTTTATTTTTCAAATTAATTTAATTACATTTTATAGTTTATTTGGCAGTACGAGTGCCATTAACATGTACAGAATCCTGATGCACAAATCAAACAACATGAGTTGAAAGAGCGATTTGTGTGATGCACATCCGCCACTTTAGCCTCTAGTGAACCGTGGCCTGGACCAATAGATCTGTTCACATATATAGCTGACAGCATAGAATACAAAGCTTGACTTAAACTCCCTGGAATCCAACTAGGCGAAGCTTCTAGAAATATTCCTAGACAGTTAAATACCCAGGATGGATGACATCCTCGAACACCGATGTAATATTTCTGTCTCACTTTGTTTTATCGCTATTTCCACCGTCCCTTCAAACCTTCAACCGTAATACCCGTCTCGCTATGAATGCTCATCAGTATACCCTCAAGCCTATTTTCGGACGCACTCTAAAATATCTTGATTCTTTCCTAAGCCGTACAACTCGCTTATGGAATGTCCTGCCGATCTCTGTGTTCCTGGTCGTTACAACTTGCAAACATTTAAGACCAATGTACATCGGTACCTCTCTTTTCTTCCTCCCTAAGTTTCGTTCGCCCGCGCTGTGTGCAAACCTTTTAAGAGTACACAAATCCCTTGAGCCCGCGCTATTTATAAAAAAAAAAAATTAAAAAAAAATAAAACAAAATGGACTGGAGACTACAGACATAGGTGTATCGATCTATGCCGCCATCGTTGCATTTGCCTAATACCTCTGCATGTATGTGTCAATAACGTCAGAAAGACACCTTGCAATGTACCAACATCTCAAACAACAGAAGCTTTAGTGATACAATCCAGATCAGGAAGGACTCGCTGCGCATTGTTATTCATAACAATTCACCTATGTCGGTTGTGTATTGTTTGAACAACTCGCACTGAGTATTCCCTTTGCCTCACAAAACTTTATAGCGTATTTAAGGCGGGAATTTGGACAATCAGCCAACAGCCCCTATGCTAAAGTAGAATAAAATAATTGCTAGGAACATCTGCATTAGTACTAAGCAGCTATTTAATCCTTGAACTCACTGTGGCTTATCCTTCAATGAGAAGACCAAAATCAATATGTTGCAGTTCATTCAGGGAAACAATAAAGCCAATACACTTACCAAAAGTACCACAATCCTATTCATCCATTTTAGTATCGAAGGACAATGGAATGCTACTTGCTACATATAAATTGATGTTCAAACTTCATGCGATAAAGGAGAGCATTTTCAAGTGATCCGAATGCACAACTTGCAACTACACCTGACTTAAGCTGGATCTAAAAGACTTATCGTTAGGACGGTTCCATATCAACATTCTACACGACATCATCACAGGGCATTGTAGAATTGACAATCCTGCCGAAAACTTGTCCTCCTTTTCAAAGATTTTTACACCTGTAGGAATGAAGTGGAGGAGGAAACCAGTAGTTATCACGGTTACCTCCTCTTCGGCAATCTTTAAAAGCTGTCCAAAATAGCAGCCAGGAGGCTTACTCGAATCTGATACAAGTAGATCTGCATAACCCCTTTGTCACGAATTTGTGTAGGAAGATTTCGCAAGCTTTACCCTGACAAATGTAGCTCAGGAAATCTTTCCAACCTAATGAGTGTATGGCTAGGACTGAGACGGAACCAGGTTGAGGACCCAGAGTGAAGAGGTTCTGCAAGTCTATCTTCCTTAAAGCGAAACGCGTAGGATAACCGAATCTCCATATATACAAACTAAGCAACGCGTGCCCATCATCGAGAGGTCTGAAACGCGACTGTGAAAGAAATATTACTAAACAAACTCTAGTGAAGACTTAAGACGGCTCGAAATTCATTTCGAATGAAGTGGACTTGATGGCGTATGTATAAAACTCAAAACCGGCTTCAATAACCATAAGAAACGAGTACGACAGCAGAGTTATATTATAGCAAAAATCGGTCTCCAGTAAATAAAATTGCACATTAAGGACACAACTTAGCAAGTAGATTTTCATTCTTCGATTGGAGTTGCTCGAGTGGCTTTTGGTTTGTAAACTTTTAATCTGGACTATATGAACACCTTGAATCTAGTTGGCAACTTCGCCAGGCAGTACAATGAAATCTTGGACACATCACTATATGGCGAAAGCAATTCCAGTAATTTGGGGACACAATATAGCACACGGATCTTACCGGTCCTGGACCTCAACGAACGTGATTCTCCAGCCAATTCGCTCAATAGCTATCTGCTTCCAGTAAAGCATATGGAATTGGTTAAGGTCCACTTCCAACTGCGTGCAACACCATAGGTAAGGTCTCGCTGCTACTATATATATGTAGGTATACTGCGTTTATCCATTTGGGGTAGATTCCAAAGTACTTCGGACTGAAATGCAGACCACACGCTCTACATGGCCCAGCTCTGCATCGCTTTAGGCGGCATACGTATGTATGTTACATAATACGGCAACAACGATTTTGTGTACGATAATTAGCAGGCTTAAGCCCTAGTAGCTGGCGCAGTTCAATTCCTTAATAAATAATGGGAGCAAGGACATCAGCTCGCGTGGAATTGTGCTCGGATATTGCTATCCTCAGTTCGTTCTGGTCATATGGATGGAACTTGAATGGTATGTCCTACCTGAAAACAGTTTTTTCATGGTTTTCGCCGTTTAACAGTCTCTATGATGGTTCTTCCTGGCCGTCTTTCGCTTCGGTTGGGGTTTTATTGCTCTTTAACGTCGTTTTTGCCTTCTGGTAAAATTTTCGAATGTTATTCATTTAGTACGGTCTTTCGATTTCCTCTAGCAGACACAGCATTTTTGATATCCTACCTGCAGTATTGCCACCGGTCCTCCCCACTTGAGCCTTGTAGTCCTGAATTATGATAGAAGTTGAGGGAAAGCGACTGACCTCAAACTTCCTCACATTCGCATTCATATCTTAGCTCTTACTGGGTGGTGGTTCAAGTCCGTGTTAGAACCCCTGAAAGCGCGGACGTCTAGATCATTTTGATGCTCGTCTTTCGTCTATGGGTGTACAGTCAACCCCTTATGCCACGTTTTAAACAAAAGACCACCATGTGCATTTATGGATTCAAATATCCCGAGGTTCCGACAACTTGCAAAATCTATGAGCCTGTATCCGATTCTGGATGTTCATGCCCATAATGCTTTAAATGTGTCCTTTTTCCGTATTTTGGCATTAAGTACGCTAAGTAAGATTTGAATGTAACACTTGGACACTTGTGATAGGTTTTCTTCAAGAGTTCGTAAAAGCTTCCTTGATAAGGTCGCCTTTCTCCTCTGCTGGAGTGTGTTGGCGAATTTAGCTCTGTCTAAAGTATCAAGATATGCGATTCCCGCGCGATAACAATCGCCATGGGAGTTGTCGCAATTTCTGATCATTTGTATGTCTTATCTGTTGGATGACTAGGCCCCGACGGGATGTTCAGCAGCAGCCGGATTCCCATATTAAATGTACATAACTGAACGCTATGCAAGCTTAGCACGGAACTTTCGGCAGAAACTCGATCACTGTGAGCTGTACTGGAAACGTGGCTAACAAAACGGTCTTTATCTTCCGACATACTAGAGAGTCATGTAAGAAAAACCTTGCACTTCCGAACTACCTCGGAAGTGGTGAGAGGGTTGAGCAACGTCCCAAGCCGCTGTTTGGCTGTGGCTACTTCCTAAGGCGATTCTCCACAATACTATAATGTTCACTGCTATCAAGATTGGGCATATCTCTGCTTGGAAGACGTAAGTTTTGTTTATGAAGACACCAGTAATATGCTCTGCCCCCGCTTTTTATTAGACAACGTCATTGATGGGCGAAGCCTTGATAAATGGGCGGGGGCCCAGCATTGCCAACAGTACGCGATATTTGTACCAAGTTCCCATGAGGTCCCCCATCTATGTAGGCACTTACTGCACCCAACACTGCTTGATTTCGTCAGCGCCATATCATTTCATACTTTCGTAGCAACAGGAGTTCAGGTGTCATCAGACGACATGTCCGGTTCATCGGCAAGCACAGTCTACATTACACTACGCCTGCAACAATGGGTTCCGGTTTTTAGAATTCGATGTCTCAACATCAGTTCGACTCACAAGAAAAGGAGACCTTTCGACTACGGGAACTATGGAGAAATACGTCTGCCAAATATCGCCTATAAGATCTTTTCTGCCGTTTTATGCGAGCATCGGAAACCATTCATGAACAATCTGGTTGGCACATACGAGAGTTGGCACATCACGTTAAGACAGATCTTGGAAAATTTCAGATCAATACTCACCAACTATTTGTGGACAGCATGCATAGGGACGAGCTTCAATACATATACAATGGCATGTCTAGTTTTGATATCCCTACCAGGGATGTCCAGCTTGAGCTGGATGACTATGGAGAATTCTCGCTGCTCCATCATGATTGGTAATGAATTAACCCACACATTCAATGGCAAGAAAACTTTTAAAGAAGGCGGTTCGCTATTATGACTTTATTTAACATCGTCCTGGAAAGTATCGGAAAGTATCGTGAAAGACTCACTAGTCAACCAAAGAGGCATGATCTTTGGTAATAACTTGCGTACGCGGGTGATATTGATGGGATTAAACGAACACAGCGAACCGTCAATAAAGGAAAGAACAAAATACATGCTGTCATCGGAAAAGGACGCACACCACCGACACTTTGAGGTAGTTAAAGACTTCATGTTCACGCCACAGCTACAATTAGACACAATTACTCTTGCCCATCGGTGTTTCTTTTGATCCAGGAGGCATTTGAGTACTAGAGCCCTTTCCCGTAAGACCAAACAGGCTTTATACAAGATTCTTATCACCCTGGTCCTGCTCTATGACACACACACTTACGAGTAGACCTTAGTGGAAGAAAAATAATAATTTACCGTCGTGTTTGTATTGTCGAGGAATGGAGAAGGAGATTCAACCACGAACAGGCATCTACAGATACAACGATTGAGATGACATGGCCATATTGAGCTCCGGCCAAAAGAGAGGTGGTGCACGCAAGTGGAAGAGGACCTCGACTACAATAACTTGGGGTGCGGCAATTGACGTCGCCGGCGGGAGGTCGCTTCATGTGGAGAGGCTTATTGCTACCACCACCTAAGCAACTAAGTAAAATGTATCAAAATATTTGACTAAGATTTCCAAACATTGACAACAGCTGTTCCATTCCACATCCCTAACCATTCGATTTCACCATATCCACTGCTTGTTTGCCATTTATCAAAGTAAGCCTACTTTGCTATTTGACTCCTGAATTTCACCAGATAAGTTACGAATACATACCTTCAACATGGCACTTGGCCTTCCGAAAATATTTCTCAAATAGGATTCACGATTACTGCTCCATCTACGAATCTATTGTGCTTCCTCCACCATTCATTTCCTTTGAATCCCTATTCACCGTGCAAAGCAAAGATAACCAATTCTTATGACTCCTCGTGTTGTGTTCGTCACACACAGAAATTCTTTGCAATAAACTATTCCAAAGGATCACGAAACAAAGTCGAAGAATAGACAAATATGAGATGAGATAAGATGAGATGAGAATTCCCATTGTAATTCGCTGATTTAGCGAATCCTTTTTGCTCATCTTGTCTGTTTGTTCGCCTTTCATATGGCTTTTGGGTATTCCTTCGTCAAAGTACCATGGAATTTCAATTTAGTTTTTTCCTCCTCGTCTTACACCCAGATTTTCTTTTTATTTGCAGTCGCTATTCCTTCGTCTATCTCATTTGTCTGTTGTGCTTGTATTATCCACCCAAGTTGTATCATTGTGTGATGATAAAATTGTCATTGAATTGCATGGTTGGTGATTTTTATTGCTTTACTTCTTTGAGCTCCTCTTCCTGCTTATTCTCGTTTTCCTTTTCTTAATGTCCTGGAGGATTCTTTAACCAAGATAACAAATAAGACGGGGGTAAATCCCCGAAAGGAAGACAAAGTGAATGTATCTAAAGCATTAGCAGTAATTATCCTTTTTATATACAAGTTAACGTACATACATGGAAGTTTTATCTATACGAGTACATATGACAAGTCCTTTTTCCTTACGTTTTTATTTGCTCCTTTTTCTACATATATATGGTATTCTCCCATCTCCTCCTTTTTTATTTTATTTTTGTTGCGTCCGGATACTTAAGTTTTATGTTCCGAACAAATAATAATGTGAAGGACTTAATTTGTTCGTACTAACACATATTTATTGTCATTGGCGTTGTCGTTGTCGTCGTCGTTGTCGTCGTCGTTGCCGTTGTTGTTCCTGTTGTTTTCGGTATATCGCACACCAATATACTCGTACTTGATAACAGTAACAGCGTCGATCAAGTGTGTACTTTACCCTCAACAGCTTACGATACGATACGATACGATACGATACGATACGATACGACCAGCAAAGGGAAAGGACATTAGACCTAGGACACTAAAGTTGAATTGATTTTGTATTGATTTTACTGTCATTCTTTGAGTTCGGTTACAGATTTTGTTGTGTGTATTAATTTCTAATGGATGAAAGAGAGTGGGCCAATACGGCTAAGTAGTAGCCAAGTTTAAGTGGGCGGTGGGCGGTGGGCCTGGGGTGGGTATAAAATGATTTAAAAGTACCCGAAATTTTGTTGGAAGGGAAACTTATTAGAACCGACGCACGGTATGGATAGGCAAGATGATCCGAAGTTGGCTTTAAGTTGTCAGAATTATTTACGAGCAGTGATTTTAACAGCTAAAGGAGGATTTTGTGTATATACATTTGCCAGCGGCAGAATGAGAGGTATTTAATGAATATTCCCAAGATTACGGTGTCATTAAATAATGTTGAGGAAGAAGTACAATATTACACAGAATGTTGAGAAAATTCGTATCTTAATTTCGACTATCATATCTAACATGTCACGTGCTTACGGGAAGTTCGCATACTTACAGAGAGCAGAAGTAAAACAACAGGATTAATGGTTGCCAGTAAAGGAAAACCGTCTTCATTTTCAAAAATATTGAAGTTGCAACCTTAAACCTTGTTTTTCTAATCTGAAAAACTGCACACGATTGTGTAGAAATTGACTTCAACAGATAACTTACACATGCAATTAATTTAATCGTGCTTTGGATTACATTCACAACTAAATGAATGGCTGTCAATCATTCAAAGGCAAATACATATTTTTATTTAATAATTTAACTGCTGTTTAAACGATTGACGATTATATTCAAACTAACAATTGAACTGCTAACTATCAACGTAGTTAATTTCTAGATATCTTGCGATTGACAATTAACAATTAATGTCAGGTTGCCAGCCCTCGACCTGGTTGAAGGAGGAATCCGCGGAAAATCAACTGCAGGGTCAACAAGTCTGTTGATGCTCAACCTAAACTCAGAACAAACCAAAAGCTAGAGGAAGTTGCACAGAACATGTCTCATGCTTCAGACTCATTTTCCAGGTAACTTATTCAGAACCAGCTCACAACCAGCTCCTATTAACGAAGCTGCTCGTGAGCTAAATAACGCAAAACGGTGTAGCTGATATCTTTCATCGGTTGTGGTGACGGATGAGGTCATCAAACACGCCATTGCTTCCCTTAAAAATTTCAAGTCGCCTTGTACCGATAGCGGGCTCCTTCTCAATTATCATCAATGATAAATAAATAAAAAGGGGGAGCAAAACAAAGCACTGGTCTTATCGTAACGGTTTTCACATGACGCCACCGAAGGTTGCTACGATTTGATCAGTTAAAAGCGGCCGGTCATACGTCCTGTTGGGTGGCAGGATCACCGGTAATCCCTACCAGGATTTAAATCACGGTACCATGGGAGTCAGTAGCCTCCCGGATTTCGATCCGAGCCTGCTTTGTTGAGGTAAGCCCCCTTGTGGGAGCGTCAATATAGCTGGAATCGCGGGAAGCGTCCTCCTTTTAATTTGACCCATTGTAGAGGTGCAATAAGTACTGGGATCACAGAACAGTAAGAGGTTTTAGATGGGCCTCGACCCTTACCAAGGGTGGAACTTGTTCCTCCAACACAAGTTCTGCATTGTTATCGCAGGAAGGCTGCAGAGCGATGGCAAGGCGTATCGTTGCTCCCATGGATGGACATCCCGTAAACTTAAGTCTACACTACATGTGTTTACGTTAAAATTTAATTTTAATTTTAAATTTTGGTGGGGGCTGCTGCCCCCATTTATTGGCTTAATACAAGTTTAATCTAACTTAAAAACTAATAGAAAGACTTAAGAGCTAGGGACCAAGGAAGTGACGGAGTAAATCTTGTTTGAGACGAGGAGTACTCAGGTGGAAATCAAAAAGGGAGAGGTTTGAGTTGACCTTTCGGAGCATTCGAGAGATTGGTTCGTTGGAGCCATAAGAGGTGCGGTGGACCGGTAGATAGAAGAGACGAGGACAACGTAGATTGCGGGGGTTAGTATTGAAGGAAATTGAGTTCAAAATGGATGCACAGTCGATGGAACCTGAGAGAAGTCGATGAATGAAAAGAATGTCAGCAATATTCCTACGTTCTTCTAACGAATTCATATTTGGAAATTTGAGGCGGTCTTGATAGGGAGGTAAGATTAAAGGGTCGTTCCACGGCAGAGCACGGAGATCAAATCGGAGGAATCAAAGTTGAATACCCTCGATTCGGGAAACATGAAGCCGGTGAAATGGAGACCAAGCTTGACTGATATACTCAAGCAGGGGGCGTACAAAGGTACTGGCACTGGCATATATACCGGAAGCCTAACAATCAGCGAGAGTATCCTTTATACCGAAAATCGGAAAAGATGACAACACGCCCGCCAAGAATTACAGACCTATCAGCCTTCCTTCATGTTGAAGATACTCACTGTTTATTTCCATGGACATTGAGACTACTTTCGACAATGCATCTTTTGATGGCATGTGTAACTTGGCCAGATAACATGACTAAGTCGAGTTACTAATTTGTACATAGATAAAAACAATGCTAGATAAAAACATTGCGGATGCTAACTGAGGCCAATATGTAATGATAGGGTGCCAGCACTGCTATGGTGCATTTTCTGCTTAACGCTTCTGACGTCTGTGTTCAAGCATATGAAGATGTTGTAGCTCTACTGTCTGTTTGGTTATACCTAGCGACTGTCTGGTCTAATGAGCAGACGTTAAGACTGCTTCAGTTAGGGCCTTGATTGACAATTGGGCCTCATATGTGCATAATTGCTAAAGGCACGACTCTCTAGGTAGACCAAACGAATAGTCTTGACGCATCTTAGAAGTCAGCGGATCTCTGCTGTCCCTCAGAAAAAAAGACTGCAATATGCTTACTGGCATCGTGACACGCTATTCCTAAGCACTTAAGTATGCTGTACGACACTTGCTGTTAAAGTGATGACGACACTGCGTAGCATTATTTCTGTAAGCGACCGGGCTATGCTCCCTGCCGATATTCGGCGCTGATGTGGTGCTTGCCTTCTCCGAAAGACTGAGCAATTCCAGTAAAAATAACATACAAGGATTAGAATGGACTAGTTCGTTGCCAGAGTTCTATTTTCTGACAGAAAAAAAATACTTCTCACAGCTGTATACTACTAGGGTCAAGGATCTCTTTGGAAATTACTTTGAAAATGAGACTTGAATCGTTTTGGATCGAACCTGGAATTCATGGGACTATTTCTGACTCCAGTGCTCATTAACCACTTTCGACGTCGCTACAGTGTGGAGCAGAACTAACCTCCTTAGATAACTAGATCCTTAGCCAGCTTCGGAAATTAAGATTATTGAGGTAAACTTGCATGAGATCCTTTACACTAAGCTGTTTCTCCGGGTTGGATTAAGAGACCTTTCCGGCAGAAACATTGGTCTGCATGCGCTTTTACATGTCCTAGCTCTCTTAGATGGTGCCGAAGAATCTTTTTAACTAAGCTTCATAGCCTGTACAGATTTTCAGAAAGTCTTCTTCTTCATTCTTCATCATTACAAACATGTCCATATATATTAGAATCCCATGAAGCATCCAAGGGCACTTTTAATTATGTGGACAACAATCTAATGTCACCTTCGCAGGCAGGAAGATAACATCTTTTGGATAACATAGCATTACTTGTATACTCCAGATTTCTATACAGATAGGCAGGTTCTCCCTTACAACGGCGATTTCACTATCTACTGGTACAACTCCTGCAACGAATCTGGCAATCAAGGTCTATTCATTGCCAGATAATCGTAGTAAAGTGAATAGAAGATAGTAATGATCTAGCCAGTTGGCAGACTGGAGTTCTGCATAGTCCAACTGCCCCATTAAAACCAACGAGCCTAAACCACTTGTTTTTACCAAGTAAAGGTCTCCAGGAAATGCCAGAAATCTTTAGTGGAAACCATACCAGTTTCCAAAAGGCCCATGGTACAAAACCACCTTACTAAAGCCTTCCCCATGGTATCTTGAAAGGCTTTTTGCCCCATTATTCAATATCCCTGTAATCGCTGTAAGCCGCAGAACCAACATCTACAACACAATTTTTACAGGATTTGAGATTGTGACAAAAGAAGATATTCCAACCGGACCGAGAACTTGTATCTGAATCCCAGCCAGCCATGTGTGAAATACCCCGAATCATCAGACTCGCCAACAAATGGCATCCGACCCGGAAATATAAATTCGCATAACTAGACGTGTATTGATAGGATGTGCGCTTATTTTGATTAATTAGGAATTTCTTGAACTTGTTGGGGAAAACTCATTGTATAATGAGATCAACCCAAGTGGTCTCCTACCATCGATGATTGATTGTCAGACATGGAGACGGCAAGCTACCTCAATAAGATTCTTATGAGCCGAAATCTTTTTGATGTGGACTTTTTGTACTCCAAATGAAGAAAATACTAAATGAAGCTACGGCCTTCAACCACCTTCCTTTTCTTACTGGAACTTACTAGTCGGCGCCCGGATATCCCTACAACAAACAATAAGTAGAGAAACACTAAGACAATAAGTCACCTCTAAACTCCCTCTACCTGAGCGTCGAACTTGGCGACTTGTAGAGGCTGAGTAAGGTCAATGAATCTCAAGAAGTTCTCCAGATGAGTCCCGAAACTACCTGTCTCCACCTACCCATCCACTCCTTTTTCCCCTGGGCTGGATCAAGGTGTCATACGACCCGTGGCGAGCATCACCCTGGCTGAGGGCTTAGCATCTCCAAAAATAGCTCAGTCGCGAACGGAGTATCCGGATACCTGGCGTCCTCCGGATTAGCTAGCCTTATCTGTATACAGCGAATCTCTGTACAGATGGAGCATCCCTTCTCCGCTAAAAAACCAAAATTCGAGACCGGTACTCTTTTAGTACCAGGCGGTAGAAAAGTGACTGCACTAACTACCGGCAAAGCTCCTGTATTGTCGAGCGGAGGTAAAACTGTGACAAGCCATGGTGCAACATTCCCTAAAGGCAGAAGCAACGAGCCTAAAACCAAACATTCAAGAAGTGGTAAGACTTTGGGAAGCCACCTCTAGTAGCAGAAAGTTTGTGGTAGGTCACTGCCTTGATGCTGCTCTTAAAATTCTCCCTCGAAGGAGGAATCAGGAGCTCAGCTGCGTTGGCCAGCTCCATCTAAGGTGCTCTACATATATTAAACGCCGAAATGCTTTAGGCAATATCAAAACCTTCGGATCCATTCCGGAGGTTGAGAGAAGTTCGGACATAAAGAGCAAGATTGAGTGGACTAATAACATCCTAAAAGACGGATTAGCCACCACTCCCAAAACACTAAAGGACTCCTCCAAGCGCCAGACATCGTTGGAGGAAACCGCTTCGATTCCCAAGAGGCCCAAAACCAATAACACCAAAACCTCGTGCCTGCCTTTTAACAGTACATGCAATAACGATCGCGGTAATCGAAAAAAAATCGACAAAGATGGATCGATAGCATCTGAACGATGGCAGTTGGGCAACTTCTTGACCATTATGTAGGAAAACCCCGGACCCCATCACAAGCAACGCTGGCTGGTACCAAGGCCACGTCAAACTTATTACTTGTGCCGATTTTTACACCAAATCCAAAAGTGGATTATTAGAGATTCGACCAGGTGCAAAGCTCGAGGTCGTGGCTATCCCTAGCAGACCTAGAACCGGCACCTGGATCACAGCCGAAGCCCCCTCCCCAAAAACCATACAGGAGACTGGAAAGTCGCGAAATTGGAACAACCAACGCCCATAGATGCATGTTAAGTGTGATCAATAAAGAACCCCTTAACCCTCTAGCGCAGACTTAAGGCATGATTCGGTTCGGCTTCGATTCAATTTACCTAAGGGTTTATAAAAAGGATGAGCTGGATGCTGATAAGCAACCTCTGCCTCCTTTAATTGATTTAGCAAATTCAAACTCAGATCTTGGAACATCGATATCCCTTCCTGAAATGACGACAACTACACCGTCGATCTCCTCCTCTGACACTCTGTCGGAAAAGGAAACCGATGACGAATTAAAAAGAGATTCTTTACGATCAGAGAACGAAGATGAGGTCTTGAGCACATATTCAGAACCGGGGGTCTCTAATAGCACCGTAGTGGAGGCTACTCTCGTAAATGGTAGCAATGATACGGTTTCTCCTGATTAATCTCCATCACTCAAAAAAGTCTTCGGCCGCACTTATTCTGCGTGTTTCCAAAAGCGCAGAAGACATCATCCAAATCCAAGAACCATGGATTGTAGGAGGCGTGGTTCATGGAGCTGGGACACCTGCATACACTCCGCTCTATACAAGAGTCAAAGGCAAGATTAGAGCCTGTATATTAGTGAAACGTAGCCTTAATGTATTCTTACTTCCTAACCTCAGCGACAGTTAGTTGCCAGACTGGAGACTACCAAATCTTGGCCGCGATCATGTGGGCTCTCTCCCTGGTGACAACCTATAAACGGTGGTACTAGAAGCTGGAATGCTAAAAACTGGCCTCATCATCAGGTGCGATGCTAACGCTTATCACACCGTATGGAGGAGTACTAACATCGACGATAGATGTGAGTCACTTTTTGATTATATTATAGGTACTAACCTCATTGTTTGCATCATTGGCAATGAGCCCACTTTTTTAACTAGAAACCGACAGGAACTGCTAGATATCACTCTTGTCCCCGATAACATCACCCAAATGCTAACAAACTGTATGGTATCATCTAAACACTCATTTTCAGACCACAGATACGTCCAATTCCGCTTGAGTGATGCTCCTCCCAGCCAACCAGCATTCCGGAATTATAGGAAAACTGATTGACTACAATTAAGAGGAAAACTGTTAAAAACACCAACGAGCTTGACATGAAAGTCAAGTATTTCACCCTGGCTCTCAATCAGGCTATGACTGCTTCCAGCCCTCTTATACAACTTAGATATCAGCACTGGGACCGCATACAAACTTTTGCAGAAGACTTTTCACCCCAGCAAAAAGCACGAGAAAAGTGACTGACTGTCACTCATAAAAAGAATCCCTCAAAATCTATGAAAAAGAACTTAGGAAGGCAAAGCGACGATCCTGAACGACAAAGTCACTATGCTGAATTTGCGACATACCATAAGGTTCTTCCTTAGGGACTGTACTATTTAAAATTAAGAGTGGGAGCTTTCCGTCACTGATTGTCTTGGAATTTATCAAATTAGGCCTGACCCCTTCTTGACTTTCCATGGATCAAATCAGACATTTTCACGGACGAGAAGTGTGAAACAGAAGTATGTAACCCACTACATTCGATGACAGCATATATCTAACTACCAAAGGTACCGCGTATCTGCTTTGCATCTACGAAACTTTCAGGCTTAAATAAGGGCCCTATCTTTCCTATGGACCACCCTCCGTAAAGTATAGCAATATTTTTCAGTAACTTCTGCAAAACCACTTTGAAAAATGGGTCTCCTTAATGGTTCATCTAATAAACTAATTGAATCACTGTTCCTGTGTCTCTAGCTCAAACTAAATGTCGTTCAAATAAATTTTCCACTGGCACAGCATAACGGTTTAATTGAAAGACTCATTAAAAAGGACTAAACTAACTAGCCACCTATCACACGTTCACTGCGTCATAATAAGACTCCAATCCTTAATGACTACAAATATCCCACCCCCAAGCTGGACTTCACTGAAAATGTTGCCATCAAAATCATCTTCATCTCACGCTCAGCTGTAAGTAGTCGTATCTACAATATTAACGCACGAGTATTATCATCCCGTAGATGCAAGATTTATTACCCACTAGAAAACTCCTTAATAAGGATACTCGCTACACGTACATACTCGTACCTAGCCTATGCCTACCCATATAACCGGATGTGCTTTTCCTTACTTCCCTGTGCGTAGCATGGTATTTCCTCTCCACATCCAAACCACCAACCACCGACCACCAACGACCACCCACTCCCCAAATGATAGATGGGCAACGACCAAAATTGAACGAGAGAAGAAGTAGTAATCATAAAAACAGCTTCGCTCATTTTACTGCGAAAATCTCCCAGGCTACTCCTGGAAATTTGTTGCTACGGCTGCGGTCCATTATGACTCATGTTACCCAAGATGAGGAGCGAATAAAAAGAAAACAAACTCGGCAAAAAAACAAAAATAGCTTCCTTTTGCTGAACAGGTAATAAAACCCATAATAGAAAATACTTGCACCTGTCAGAATGTGGAAAGGACTTGTGCTACTGAATTTATCGCCAATGGCGCTATTTATTTTGTATGTACAGTTATATGTGTGTACGAGTATTCATAAAAGCCCACTTTACGGTCGTACCTACCTGGAATGCGTTATTCTCTTCTACAAGTGTGCGTTTATTGGATGTGTAAGTGAGTTTAAGGTTTGAGACAGTTTACCTCTACAACATATTTAAGTTATTTTCCTGCAGGACATTCTCATAGTACACGTATCTAGGACCTAGGCATGTAGGATTACACATACTAGTGGCTTGCCTAGTGGGATGGGATAAATTGAATTTTTGCGTGTGCAACAGTGCCCCTGGCAGAAAAGACAAAAATTCATAGTTTCAAGGCAGCAATGAGAGGGGATGTCTTGAAATCTTTTATCATTTTTAGATCTTTTTTGCCACAGGAAAAATAAATAATGAAATGATGGCTACTTTGCATTTACCTTCATCTCTTAATAGTGGTCCTCTTTAAGGCTAAACAAAAGTTAAGTGGCATTTAATTGGTCCTTTTTTTTTTGTTTTCGTTTTTCTTAAAGACGAAACACGCGTAAAGAGGATGACAGAATTTAAGGAGCATCCTTATGATTTATTTCAATGTCCGACCAATTTTAAATAATTTGTTGCAGCTCTTAAAAAGTGCCGCAGGGGTGAGCGCTTTAGAAAAGGATTTTTTTGCAGAAATAATTACTTGAGACGTTTTTTTAATGAATGAAGATTCAACATGAATTATAGTGAAAGGGGACACTTGCTTAATTGAGATGGTCAAGCTTAAGACGGGTTTTGACCGTGAAATTGATAGAAAGATGTTGAAAAATTAAAAAGAAATTTTAAGCGAAACTTTGTCATTGATTGATGAGAGACAAAACTAACAAAAAATCCTTGACGTATGGTATGACTGCCAGAAACACCTATATTGTGATAGGTGTAGCCTATAGCCTACAAAGAAAGATGACGAAGGAATCAGTTGAGAACAAAGATAGCCATGGATATTAAGGGCACCTTTAGCAGGATAGTTTTCGCACAGATACTCGTAGATAGGTGCATTCAAGGCACTAGAAATGACGAGTTAATTGTCTCAGTTGCAGAGGAATACCCGGAAAATGTGCTTCCTATCATTTATATTATGATCCATCGCAATCAACAAAATACTATTACAATATATCCAAGGTTTCAAGGATGTCTACTAAATTCGAGGATGAGGTACTAAATTCAAAGAAACAATCGTCTTCATAAGAGCGGAAGTTGGCTTTAAAGAAAAGCGCAAAAGGAGTGGATGGAAACAGAACTGAATTTACTCGCTTACTTAGATGGCGCTACAGTCCGAGGCGGAGCAGGGCCTTACCTAACTTGCCTCTCAAGCTAGCACGGTCTTTTACAAGCTGCTTCCAGTTGTGTACACGAAGTTGATTGAGAGCCTATTCTAATCGTGTCTGCACCTTAGATGAAGTCGTCCTCTATTGCGTTGTCGCTCTGGGTTGAAGTCGGAAACTTTACGGACTGGTACGCTGGTGGGTATACGTTCAAAATGACTTAGTCATCTAAAGCGGGCCACTCACGACAAACTTGTTTGACAAATCGGTTTGAAGACAGTTGAACATTCACGACAAACCGATTTCCAAAATTTCATTTCCTCAGCGATTTCGTGAAGTAAAGGTGTCTAAATATAATGCGGATGACGCACCAGTGTATAAGGGATAAAAATAGACAAAAAAGAGGGAACGAAAGAGTGGCTGTATGACCGAAATAAGCGCTCTCATGTACAATTATTGAATACAATGGACATGGCCGCTATAGACGATAACAAAAACCTCCTCAGAATGGATTCCAAAACTTATATGGAGCTCCTCACTGTGGTCAGTCCACTAATAAAAAAAAAAGAAGACACAGTAATGCGTGCAGATGGAATCAACGGTGGCGTCCAAAGTTCCACTTTCCACAGAAAGTTTCTACGAGCTCCTCGACAAAACCTTCGAGCAATATCTGATGCATGACGTTAAAATCTTTGGTAGCACAATCGGAAGACATAGCCTACACGTCACCACGTCTGGAAACCGACTTAGTCTAATCGATTTCGATGCGGGGCGTAACGTTACTATAGCAAGCACACGGTTTTCTCACCTCAGTATTCACAAGGGAACATGGCAGATACCAGACCAGCAAAACCGTCGACCATGTTGATCAGGTTGCGATCAACGTAAGGCACTCTTCAAGTATTTTAGATGTCCGAACATTTCGAGCAGCCAACATAGACTCAGACCACCTAGTTGCAGCCAAGGTACGTCTACGGATATCTCAGACTCCACAATAACAGGGAAATACTGTGAGGAGATTTAACGTTGAACGGTTGGAATCGCAACAAGCCACCAGAAGCTTTGCCAATCGCGTATCCCTCAACCTCTCGAGAAGTCATTTGCAGCCAGCATTCAGTGCTAAAGACCAGTGGCTTAGATGCCGAGAAGCCATCAGAAATACCGCAACTGACATGCTGAGTTTCACCCCTGGTTTGATGAAGAGTGCCGGCAACACACGTAGCAAAATAACATGCCTACAAAGCGGCGCTGCATAAAAGGACTAGAGCGGCTCGTGAGCTCTACGAGCAAAAGAGGAGGGAAGAACATCGGCTTCTATGAAGAAAAAAGAAAGAGCATGAGAAGTTCGCGACCGAGGAATTAGCTGCTGCTCAAGGAATAATGTTCGAAAGTTTTACCAAAAGGTAAAAAGAACGCGTGAGGGTAATATGACCCGAACGGAAACCTGTAGAGATGAACAAGGGAACCTTGTAGTAGAGTCACAGTTCATGCTGAGGATATGGAAAAACTATTTCTGCAGGCTGCTAAATGGCGAAGACGACACAAATTCCGCTGTCAGGCAGAGCGAACCATTCAATATAGACGATGTAAGTCAAGAATGCCATCAACACGACCAGAATAAAGTGAGGATAGCAATATCTAAACTGAAGTCAAACAAGGCTGCCGGGCCGGACTGACTTGGTAGAGAGCATACACCAACTTATTTCCCAGATTTTGTCGAATGAATGTATGCCTGCTGAATGGAACCTCAGGATCGTTCATAAGAAAGGAGACCCTCTAAACTGGGCCAACTATAGAGGTATCAGTCTCCTAAACGTCGCATATAAGATCTTGTCTGCCGTATTGTGTGACTATTTGTCAACGATCTGATTGGACCCTATCAGTGCTTTTTTAGGCCCAGTAAGTCCAAAATTGAAGAAAAATTCACACTACGGCAGATCCTGGAAAAAACCCAATAAGTTCAGATCGATACTCACCCCCTTTTTCATCGATCTTAAAGCCGCATATGACAACATCTACAGAGATGAGCCAGAGCCATATCTAGTTTTAGCATCCCTGCCAAACTCGTCCGCTTGTGCAGGATGACGATGGAGAAAGCTCGCAGCTACATCAAGGTCGGTAACGACTTAACCAAGACCTTTGATGTCAAAAAAGGATTTAGGCAAGGCGACGCGTTGTCACGTGATTCCTTCAACAGCATACTTGAGAGAATTGTGAAAAACATACAAGTCAACACGATCGTTCAAAAGCCTGTTCAATTGCTTGCATACGCCGACGATAGTGATATTATTGGTAGAACACAGCGAGTTATCACTGGTACATTTGAGGGTATAGGAACAGAAGCGACAAAAATGGGTTCAAGGGCAAAACAAAGTATATGCTGTCAACAAGAAGGGACACCCGACATCGATGAATCGGCCAGAATATCACAATCGACAGCTATAACTTTGAGATAGTAAAGGACTTTGTCTACCTCGGCTCTGTTATCACATCTGAAAAGATATCTCTTCACAAATCAAACGAAGAAAAATGCTTGCCAATCGCTGTTTCTTTGGTCTGCGAAGGCAACTATGTGGTAAGACTCTCTCTCGAACAACCAAGGAAATAAGACCCTAGTAATCCCAGTCCTGCTCTACAGTTCCGAAGCATGACTAGTTTCTAAAGCGGATGAAGATATCGTTGGTCGTTTTGAGAGAAAAATTCTTCGTAAGATATTTGGTTCCGTATGCGTTGACGGGTTCTGGAGGAGACGATGCAACGATGAACTCTACGAGCTGTACAGCGACATCGACATCAAAAAACTGCGCATTGTCCGTATGAGACAGCTGGGACATGTAGACCGAATGAACAGCAATGCTCCAGTTCGTAAAATCTTCGACTCTAATCCGGAGGGACAACGCAGTTGAGGAAGGCCTCGCCTTAGGAGACCTCAACCAACTCGGAATACACAACTGGAGGCAGTTAGCCAAAGACCGCGCTAATTGGAGAGGCTTTTCAGTTGAGGTCCAGGTCGACCCCGGACTGTAGCGCCACCTAAGGAAAAAGATGAGCCGGAAAAGCTACCACTGTCCGAAGGGACGTTTCCATCAGCGTTCGTAGTGGATGAAGCATTTCCTCCTGGAAAATGAGATGAAACCGTACAGCCGCTCTAATTTGTCGATCGAGCAACAAGTCTTTAAATACCGACTTTCAAGATCTCGACGCATTTGGAATTTTGTCCAGCCGTTTTCGGGTGTTCCATACAAGTATAGACCTGAGTCCAGAAAAGACCACTTTAATTGCAACTGCCTGTTGCTATGCACACAATCACTTAAAAATTAAGAATGCGTCAATTTATCTGAGAAACCCCAACGAAATGGATACTGGGACTAATGCAAATGACTATTTGTCAGATTTGAAGCCGACGAAGTGTAACAACTCTTCCAATAACTCTAAAAATAGTCGCGACAAATTCTTCAATTACTTTAACACTGTCGGTGCAGTACTACCTTGGCAGAACAAATTTGTATAAGCCTTGTCAATTTTTGTAGTAACATAACTCTCTAAATAAAAATTTTCAATTTCTATGGATTCATCGAATGTACTAAGCCCTTCTGTTTGGATCTCTTGGTACCTCAAGAATTCCAAATTATTGAAGTACAGCAGAGGATACTTCTAGAAAACTTTTGCTCACACTTGCCAGTTTTCAATCATCCGCTGATGTTCACGCTACGAAAATTTCTACCAACTGAGCTTGTGTTTGCAAACGAAACCACTCACCAGAAACTGCAAACCGATTGCAAGTTTTCGAAAATTGCCGCCTTCAAACTCAAACCGATTTTTCAAACAATTTTGTCGTGAGTGGGCCGCTTAAGCCAGGTTATCCAAGCTTTCCTGACGAAGTCTACATCGTTGTAAAGCTCTGCTGAAACGTTTCCTCCATTCTCCCTTGAAGCAAACGGAAACTAAAATTAGCCGAAGAACTTTTCTTTTAAAACGCCCGAAAGCATTTTTATCCGCTTTCGTCTGTGCCCAGGCTTCTGCGCCATAAAGGAGGACTGGGATGATCAGAGTCTCCTATAATGTCATTTGGTTGCTGGAGAAAGATCTTTACTACGCATTTGCCTTCTTAGCCCAAAGAAACCAAAGAACCAATTTCCGCGCTGATGTCGTTTTCGGAGTTGATAGCGAAACCGAGGTATAAAAAAGCCTTTACTACCTAAAAATTGTAGCTCCCTATCGTGACGTTTTGTGCTGAAAACCCGTGTTGTGTGTCCCTCTTTTTTGACGCATATACAGGGTGTCCCAGTTTAGCAGTATAATCTTATAAGGGCATATTCCCGAAGTTTCACCGAACAAGAAATTGTATGGCAGGGGGAGTCTATTTTCACTCCATTTCAAGTTACAACCCATCAAAGTGGGCTGTAATTTGGAGGTGTAACCACTTTAAATGCTATAATTTCTAAACTAGTACAGGTACAAAAATAGTTTTGGATATTTTGGAAAGATAATTTCGTAGTACAGACAAGTCTTAAATGCTTTGGGTACATCTGTGCAACGAGAAAAAAGTTATGGCTCGTTAAACTCAAAATTATGAAAATTTGCTGTTCCATTTTTTTACGTACGATGTTAAACCGCATCGTTTTGACGGCCAAGCATGTCTCCGAAACCCAAAATTACGCGACCAGGAAACTTCGTGGGCAATAACTCGATTATTTCGCAATTTGTATGGCACGTAGCCCCATCATGTTGAAAGTTGAGGTCATCCGTATCCATATCCTCAAGCTCCGGCTACGAAAAATTTTTTATCGATTTATCGTATCTCAGTACCGCGCTCCATTGACCATAATGACTTTTCCGGCCTCATTTTCGAAAAATTATGACCCTCCGGTCCATAAGCCGCACCAAACACTTACTCGTTATCTGTGCATTGTCATATCCTGAATCATTCGTGGATTTCCGGTGCTCCCGATGTGGAAATTATGCGAATTAACATAGCCGCCAATGTAGGAATAGGCCTCATCCGAAAACACGATTTTCTTGCAAAAATCAATGTCAGTCTGCATGTTTTCCAGGACCCAATCTGTGGTCGACCGGCTGCAGTTCTTGCGTTACCTTGTACGGATGGAGAGCCGAATCTTTCATCAAAATTCAGTGCAGTGTGGCTATGGAGACGTCAAACCCCTGAGAACGGTAACGAATGGAGGTGTTTGGGTCGTTTTCGACATTTTCCAGTGAACGTCCGGGGCGAAGACGTATCGCCATCTTCACATCTTGCACTGAGTCCGTCTTTTGGAATTTTTTGATTATGTTCAACACCTCGTCTCGGAAGGCACACGATTACGTGCAAAATCGGCACGAATTTTTCGTATAGTTGCTGCGATTGAATGTGAAATTTCGCAATAAAATCCAACGATTTAGAATTTTTCTTTCACCGCGTAGCGTTATAGATGACATCTGTCACCATATGCCAACCTGAGTGCATCAGCTGTAAAATAATAGGCCTTTCAGACCCTAGATCGCTGGTTGAAACAGTATAAGAAGCCCACCGGAGCTGGGCTGCTGTTTAGGCAAATTTAAAATGAATTTTCTGAAATTATTCGAGATTCAAACATATCTCAAACTTGTCTCAAATACGGACAAACGAGTACCCTACCGTTCGGTCACTTGGGCAGGGGAAGCCGGTTCACGTCTGCTCCTTTTTAAAGAAGGAAAGTTGAATGAAAAGATCAAAGGTGGTACAACTTTCAAAATTTAAAGATCATTTCAATGTGTTTGTCGCTTCTAGGAACCGTAAACTTTGCCTCTCGCCGTTTTCGTCCTTTTTTTTTCTGTATTACCTAACTTTCTGACCTATCTGTACTTTTTTAAATGCAAATAAGCTCAAACATTCCATGTTTACCATCGTCAATTTCGAAATGAATTAGAGCATACCACCCATTTACATATTTAATTCCATCAAACGCCAGGATCCCGATACAATATTCACTGCCACCACTCAAAATCTAGGCAAACACCGAACAGCCAAGCTAATAACCTCTAAGATACAGAGAAAACCGGTCCGGTTTATACTGCCGGCGGCGTACAAAGCATCCCTCTTGGGAGATGAAAGGAAAAAAAAAAAACACAAAAAAAAAGTGTATGTGTGTCACTGTTTTTCCATGTCTATCTCCTAGCACCCAAACCCGGCTAAGTTCATCCATCACCATTGATTCCTTAGCTAGGTATTCTTACACTCAAACACATCTAAAACACACAAATACACACACGTCTCTATGTACCCATACATATGCAGAGAAAAGAAAAACGAATCTGCCAACAACCTGAAATTACAAGCAAACAAGAGTAAGGGCAGATTTGGCAACATTTCTTCTTCGGAGAGACAATACTACCAGTATTCGTGTAATGCCCAAAAGGACTAAGCTCTTATGACAACCCTAACCCTTACCGCTCTCTATTCTTGAAAAAATGTGGAAAACCTGGAAGAAACCTATTCGTACGCACACAAAATACACAAAAATGTCTTAAGCGTTCAACCTGTCGCGGATATAAGGGTAACCAGCAAGATGATGAAACAAGAGCGCGGCAAAATGTACGACACCTATACTTGAATTGAAACTGTATGCGTCTGTATGCCTCTCTGCGAGAGAAGATTGGAAAATTCAATTTCTAATTGAGGTAAAGTCGGGCACTTATTTGTAGGGCTGCTCTCTTTAACTTTTAAACTCCCACCGCACCTTTCGAATGGAAAACAAATTCCCATACACTTGCCCTAGTCTGATATACCGGGCCGGGAAAAACTGGGTTTTACCAACCACCCAACCATCAGTCCCCAAAGACCGCCTTGCCTAGTTTTCGGTCCATTCTTGTGCGTACGTAATTTTGACGTCGGCATTTGTGTCATCCTCTCTTTAACACAGAAACCAGCCTCTCTGGGCCGTATTTTCAACGTTTGACATTTCCATTGGAAACGGCAAAAGGGTTAATGTTCGAAAATTCGAACTTGTGGGCCAATACATTTTATTTCCAAAGCTTTACGAGCACAAATGGCACTCTCTCTCTCTCTCTCTCTCTCTCTCTTTTCGAAGTCTATTAAACTCTCTTTCTCTTTTGGTTTTCGTTCTCAGTGGAAATATTACAACAATTCCATCATATGGATGCTGTATGGAAAAGGAAGCTTTCACCCACATTTTAGAGGAATTTTCTTTCGTCCTGTTTTTCTAAATTTCTTATTTTTTTTTTTTTTTTGTTTTTTATGTGGACCAAACTTTTTTGATGTGTTTAGCATCTTTAAAAGGATAACGTCCTTTTCAAACGTTTTTTGTGCTTTCACTTATTTTTTTGTCTTTGTCGTGCTTTATTTTTTTTTTCTGTTTTATTTTTTAAGCTTATTCGTTTTCTTCTTTTTTTTAGTCTTAAGGATACGTAACCAATGCTGCGGGACAACAGACTATGAATACTCATACGTGGTAGAAGATAGAGGACACTTGCGATGTGATTGTACAGTGGACTGAAGGAAAAGAGGAAGCGACGAGAACTCAAAAACATTTTTGATTTGTGGCCGAAAAGTTTCAAATCTTGCCCAGATGATTTTTCGTTCTATTCTTTCCGGATTACCATTAGCGTGCAGATATAGGGTTTCTTTTATTTTTTTATAATCTTCAATTTTCCAGAGTTAATATAGCAATTTGTATCTGCCATGTTGTTTATTAAAAATTAGGGACACCAATAAAGATTGGTAGTCCAACAGAATCATTTTATCAGGACGCGAAACTTGCTTTAAACACTGTGTGACCTAAAATCATGGACGAAAATGGGATGAGCTGAAAATTAGTATAGGACAATAAGGCAGTCAGATATTAGCTATTGAGATAAGATTAGCTGTTCAGCTTGAGGCAAGTTTTCAGACTCCAAAATATCTGCACGAACTTGGTCGTATAACGACTTAAAAACAGTCTTCATAAAAAATCCAACGATTGTTCGAATTGCATCAAAACATCACTGCGTCAGCCGTAGCAGCTTTCCATACAAAAAGGGTTTTTGTTTTTAGCTATTCCGGGACTGATCTGTTTGTAAAAAAAACAACAAACGGATTAGGATAAAACTTTTTACTCAGTTTTCAACGTTGTATCATGCCTTTCGCTACGCGAATTATTGAGGGGTTCTAGAGTTTCCGGCCGTTGAGAAATCTTCTTCCGGCATGCCGCGCAGCACACTCGACAATATCTCATCTCGTTAAACAGAGTGTAAGTCATCCAACTGCTCTCCTTTCGAAGCAGTCTTCAGCTTAGGAAATAGGGAAAATTCAACCGGGGCCAGATATGTCAATTACGGTAAGCCCACCATCACAGAAACTGATTTTTCAGCCAAAAACTGGGTTAACACTAACGCACAGGAGTATTATCATGAAGAAAAGGCCAATTTAGGCTTTCTTGACTTATATTGAGTTGGTTATACAACATTTTAGCAGTAGCTTGTGGATTAGAAAACAGCGACCTGCAAGCATCCAACATTCTGATAAATAATGGAAGTGGATGGGCGCCGTTCTCATGAATAGTCTCCCAACGACCGTTTATAAACCGTGAATACCTATCAAATACTTGGATTCGACTCAAACTGTCATTACCATATGCAGTTTTCAACATTTGCAACGTTTCCGTGGAAGTTCTGTCAAATTTAAACGGAATTTAGTGGCAGGTCCTCGGTTTATTGTAAAAAAAAACGTGGCAAGACCCACCCGCATCAAATGAATACCTATGGCTGTTTAATCAAGCGCATCCTGTAGGTCCAACTTTTCGAGCATTTGATGCTTTATTTCACCGATAGCGCGTTGAATATTGGGTTTGAAGGCCTGAATAAAAGACTTCTCCACAAGAAGTAATTGAATGGTATCAAATCGCACAATATCGGCACCCAATTCACTGCAACATTTTGCGATATAATATTGTCAAGTCCTCAGTAAGTCAATGGTTTCTTGGGCAGTATGGATCGTCGCATTTCTTTTTAGTATAAATAATCACTAATCATCGTCCGGTAACTTAAGCTAGTAATTGACACCCTCGAACACCGACGTAATGTCCTCTATATCACATTCTTCTGTAGAAATTTTCATCACCAATGCTCCATCGAAATTGTCAGTAGCATTCCGCCCATTCAAACCGTCAACCGTAAGACCCATCTCGCCATGAATGCTCATCAGATTACCCTCAAGTCCACTTACTCTGAAATATCATTATTCTCTCCTAAACCCTTATAGAATGCCCTGCCCAGCTCTTTATTTCCTAGTCATTATAATCTGCAAACATTTAAAACCAACGTACATCGGTACCTTTCTTTCATTCCTTCCTAATTCTGCGTCGCCCGCGCTGCGTACAAAGATTACAAGGGCACTCAAAAGTCTCTTGAGCTCACGCAGATTATAAATAAAAAAAAAGCGGTCCCCTCTTCTTACGTTATATAACTGGTATGTAGAAGATACGAGTAAAGAAGCGGATCGAGAAAACTTCCTTGCAGTACGCCGGGTAACAATTCTTTGAACTGCTAGAACTCGTTTCATTATATTTTATAGACTTTATAGGCAAGACCAGTTGTAATTTTAAATTCAGGCCGATCTCCAACATACTGACTAGCATACCCTGTTGTCCACTTAAATACATAAAAGAAGTAACGAACTTAAAAGTATTCGTGAAGATTGGTTAAAAAAAAAAAGTGAGGGTAAAATGATTGTAGAGTGCATTTCTAAGTAAAATAGAAAAGATTTGTACAGTTTTTACCGAAAATAGGAAAAGAAAATACTTGAACTATTAAACTTCCGAAAAAACAAAACTAGACATTTATCACTCGAAAGGCTATCTCAACCGCGTCAGCACGGAAAAAATCGCTTTCAGAAGCAAACGTTGTACCATTCAAGAAATTTTGCAAGAAGCGACATAAGTGAAAGTCTGATGTCGCAAGATCTGGGCTATACGGTGGGTATGGCAACACATCCCAACCAGGCTGCCACAATTTTGAGCGAGTGACCAAACTTGCGTGTAGTCTCGAATTGTCGTGGTGAAACATCACACCCTTACGATTGATCAGCTCAGGACGTTTCTGTGCGATGGCAATACTTAATTTCTGTAGCTGCTCATGATACACATCAGAATAAATCATTTCGTTCTTTGGAAGCAGCTCATAGAAGACTGGTCCCGTCTAATCCCACCGGATTAGCAGCATTGCTTTCTTTTAGTGGTTGTCCGCCTGTGTTTGTCTTTCCGATGCTGACATTGTTGTAGACAATTCATTTCCCACCGCCCGTGGTCATACGTTTCGAGAATGGATTTAATGCGCGTTTGATGAGTGCCGTACCCAAATATCGAGCTTCTTTCCGAGAAGCCAAGCGATTTCAAATGGCCATGAACGCTTCTAATGGATACTTTTAGAGCGTTAGCAAGCTCCCGAATCACTGAATGCTTAGTTGCTTGCATCAATGCTTTGATTCTAACGTCGTCAATCTCGGAAGGCCTAGCGGAGCGATGACCGCCGGCAAACCAGTTCTGGCACTGGCGTTTTTCTATGACATTTCTGACGTAAACCCTACGCAACTGTTCCTTTCCTTCAGTTGTTTTTTTTTTCGCTTTTTTTTAAATAATAAAGCAAAATTCTCCATCGTCAAGCCCACGTTCGTACGTGCTCTGAAATATCATCATTCTTTCCTAAGCCGTACAACTCGCTTATGGAATGCCATGCCGACCTCTTTATTTCCTAGTCGTTATAATCTACAAACATTCAAAACCAACGTGCGTCAGTTTCTTCCCTCTCTAACATTCCTACGTCCGCGCTATGTGCAGACATCTTAAGATATGTAAAATCCATTGGGCATGCACCAATTCTACAAAAGAAATCTCCATGTTCGAACCACAACTACAAGCACAAAAATCGGCCGAATCGCGCCAACTTTTTTTTTGTTTTTAGGTTAAGTACCAGATACAAACAAACACAGGCAAAGCGATCTATTGCACAAAAAAAAAACGCTACGACTTTTTAAAGAACCCAACTTTGATGGATCGGATGGGTACCAGCTTTGCTTTCATGATATTTTCATCATCACAGAGCTGAGTTATGGCCTGGGGTAATATCGGACCACTTCATACTGCGGGTGTATTAATGTCATTTATGTCAAGTCAAACCGTAAAACTATTGAATTGGCCAATGTTTGGGACTGGCTTGCCCATAAAAGCATGCAGTACAACGATAATGGATCATTTCTCAGGGGTATTAAGTTAACTTGGGCTAAAATACGTATATGCCTAGATTGTATAAATATTGCGATTGTATCATACAACTCGCTTCAAGACCGCACATAATATAGCACGTCAGCCGTCTGCCAATTGCGCAACCAAGTCCTCCTAAATCTTGACAACTGCGAAGCGCGTTTCATCTACACAGATATGTAGGTACATTCTCCAAATTACCGCTTCTGAAGCACTAAATGTCCACGTGTAATCCACGAAGGGTTGTTACATTCTTTCAAAGCCACACTTGTTGCATCAGAATGGAGGAAATCTGGTTAAACCATATTTTTACAGAACCGCGACAGAAATTAATAATGAAAAGGGTTTGTAGGTCTAGTAACCGCATACTCGTACACAGTAACAGGGACAGTTGACATTTTACAGCAAAGGTATCCGCTTCAGTTTAGTCCCGTAAGATATACCCAAAACTCACCCATTGTATCTACACAATGATGGTCAGTTTGTCATTGCCTACTTTCCAGCAATAGGGGTGGAAAAGAAAAAGCCATCATATCAAAGATGCAACGTCTTCAGAGACTCGCATCCATAAATGCTATGCGAATCCACCACACAGCGGTATTTGAAGTTCTCATTGGCCTCACTCCACTTTGTATACGAGTATATGTCAAAACAGTGGCAATTCGCAGTATAGTCAAAGTGTTATAAACGGAAGAGATGGAACTCGCAATCGAATTTCACAAGCTCCATCTCAGAGATCCCTGAACTCGACATAATCTACGGGGTAAATGGAGGATATCACCAATTGTATCTATATAATGATGGTCAGACCGATCGTCGCCTACTTTTCAGTAAATTGGTGGAGTAAGACTTGCATGCATCGGCATCTCCGTTTCTATTTGAACTTGATCCAAAGCTGCCATTTAAGCTTACATTGGTGTCATACCACTTCACAATGCAATGCAAACAGGAGGGATGAGACGCGCAGTACAATTGGATCTCGCGGGCTTCATTTCAGTGATTCCTGAACTCGACCAGATCTGCGCGGTAAATTACTGCAAACCAGAAATTGTATGCTGCGACAGGAGGTTCAACATAGCGATCCCAAAGCGACAAGCAAGCTATTTCCATTATCCAACACCACACTTTAAAGGTTAACAGTGGTAAGTGAAGCTATCGGTATCCTTGACGCAAAAACAAACGTTTCCAGCTGAGCTTCATGCCGTCAAAGGATATACCAGTATCATCGTTCTAGCAGGAATGAAAGGCGCGCCCATCCATATACTCATTGACAGTCAAACAGCATTGAAACCGTTAAGCTAAAACCTGTATGACTACAAATCGAAGCTACACTGCTTCAATACCCTTCAAGGCTTACGAGGATCTAAAAGAAACAGAGTCAAGCCCTGGTCGGAACCAAGGCACAAGGGTTTGTAAATGAAAAAGCCGATGGCCTGGGTAGAAAACGGATTAGCGTTTAATGGGCCAGTTCCTTTCTGCGGCATCCCGTATTGAGCAATAAATTCAATGACCAAAAGATGGGAGTACAGAGTGCGTTTAACCTATTGGGAGCATATCTCGGGTACTGGCTGAAAGAGCTACGAAGCCCTTCCAAAATAAATCCAAATTATCTCTGAACTTCAAAAAGGATGGTGTCAAAAGGCTGGTGATCTTTCTACCGAGACACTGTCACCTTGGATACCTCTTTCACAGAATTAATCAGGAAACTGACTGTCGCCTTTGTGTTGAAGATGGTGAAATCACAGGACAGATACAATGTGAATGCCTGGCTCAAAGCGCCATAAGAAGACGTTACTTTTGCAGAGAAATCTACACAATACAAAGTATCTCCCCCAGAAGTTCATCAAGTTTATTAAGAAAGTTGACGATCATTTGACACCTTCAACAGATTGTATGGCACAATAGATCTTTAAGGTACGCACTTTCCTGATAAATCAAAATGAATTCGATAGCCCTTTATCTAAGAGAAGGAGATAAATACTCAGTGGATTCAATAATCTAGTATACATGTTCAACAAATAACCACGTTATCGGAGTGTAGTGCAGGTCGAAGGACCTGAGGCAACAGAAGTTGTTCCAAAGCAAAACTAGGTGCAACTACATATGACCGATAGTAAATGCTACGGCTGAAAAGCGGATAAAAACTTTGTGAATCGTGCAATAACTTGGAATTTCAACAACTTGCTTTGTAATGACACTCGTAGTCAGACAAAGTATCTAGACACGTTCCACAAAAAATACCTTAGAGATTCTAAAATATCGTACTCTGGCAGTACTCGTATTTTCAAAAACATAAATAAATGATAAGAGGTGGGCATCGTCCTTAAGACAAACTTTTTCCAGTCGACGGGCAGCGTCGGATTGGTGATGTAAGCACACCCCAAAACAACTTATTTCATTTTGCAATTTCAAACGAAAAGTTCCAGGATAGATTTCAAACTTCTATTAAATAAAAAAAAAAAAAAAACTTACTGAAGCGATAAAAATATCGAATGGATGAGTGTTAGCATTGTTTCAATGTCGAAATGTGTTCGGTCCAATTGATGTTGTGATCCATAATTGTTTGGAGTTACGGGTTCTTAAAGTTCCTGACTACTTCAACACAAAAGCAATTCGAGTTGTGTTAAGTATCTTCAGTCAAAATTCGTTGGAACAAGTACAATTAAAGAATTTGAAACGGAGGCAATCGAAGGGATGGAATGTGATACCGGATTGCTGCTTGAGTTTTGAGACATGGCAATACCGGTGTGGACACGCCAGTTTGATGTTTTTAATAGTACGCCTGCTCAGAACGTGCTATTTGTGCTTTTTACAGAGACTTGAAAATTCATTTCAGTCAAAAATTGGGATTAAATCCTAAACGTTTTTGTGCGATGATTTTTTTTATGATTTTTGACGTGGATTAACTCAACAACAATGTGGCGATCAACTCGCTTCGACGTTTGCTGATGAAGCACCATTCTGTACCACCATGTCTCGAATTCAATCGTGGTCGTCGTTCGCTAAAGGGCGAATTTCGTTAAGGTCGCCCAAAATGATAAGAAAACATCGATGCTGTGCTGAACTGTGCGGACAAGATCGTCATGTGACTTATCATGAAATTGAGGCATGAATAGGCATTAGTTCCACTCGCATACATTTAAAATTGCATGAATCCGAAATATGAATTGACAATCGTTCCAAAAAAAATGTTGAAAAAACTCGATCGCTGTGCTTCAAAGGACGTCTATAAGATCGTGACAGGCCACGAATCATGGAATCAGCAGTCAATTGGATCTTTCAAGATGAGCCAAATCCACCAAAAGCTGTTCGCGCTCGAAGCAATTTGAGGCAAATGGTCGCCTGCTTCTTCGGAAAAACAAGACATATTGCCACCGTGCCATTAGACCAATGTAGAATGGTTAATTCAGAATCGTACATCATCATTTGTTTGCCAGCAGTCTTTAGAGAAATAAGGAGAAATAAGGAAAGGAAACGACAATGCGAACTGACACAGGTCGGCTCAAGCAAGTGACTTTTTGAGCACTCAACACATCGAATTGATGGGTCATCCGCCATACAGCCCTGATTTGACAACCAACAAACTCTTTTCAGACATCGAAAATAAATTTCAAGGTCAAGTGGTTGATGTGTTTAAGATGTTTAAAATCGTTCGGAGTGGAAAAAGTGCTTCGAAATTGGTCCAGACGCATGCAAAAGTGTTTTGCGTATTTAGAGAATATTTTGAATGAAACAATAAACTCATTTTCGATGATAAATAGTTCGTTTTGCTTGTTTTTTTTTCAAAACCTATGTATAGCTTAAGTAATTTTTTGAAAAAGCCAAAAATTTAGTTTTGCCACAGTTGAATCATATGTTTCAAATCTGCTTTCCGTTGTACCAAAAGTCACGGCTCTACCTTCTAAGAATTTAACAAATACAAGAAAGAAAATGGGACTCACCAAAGACCCTTCAGGTTCATCTAGGTTGCTAAAATTTGGCGAAGCTGAATACATCCTTGCCTCTTAAGATGCTGTGAACAAATCTGCTACATTGGATCTAAATCAGCTCACTAATTGCTTTTTGCAGGACGGTATAGCGATTAAATGATTAGGCCACTCTAGAGGCCGTAAAAAAGGCTTTTTTTTGATTCTTTTTTCAGGAAAAATTTAAAATAAATCGAATTTCCAAAGGTAGAAGTTTATTGTACATATGATTGACTGTAAAACATAATTTTTATGGAATAATTTATTTAAAAATGGCGGCTGTGCAGCGTTTCTCAGATGACCTCTCTTTTTTGGAAGGGTCTAAGGCCGTACCAACAGCTCCTGTAAATCTTTAAATTATGACGAGTCACAGCTAGAAAAATATGTAGCACTTTTTGGTATATTGATTTTCGGCCGAACGGCGCACTTCCAAAGTCAAACTTTCAAAATTCGTAGAAAAATCGCCAGAAAATTGTTAATTACAAATGAATTATGCTATATACAAAAAAAAATCCTACGTACTTATTTAGACAATATATTTCTTAAGATGTAGTTAAAATTTGAAGTGAATTGGTTGAAAATTTTTCAAATCAAAGTTATGAAAAATTTTGCAATACCTTTAATCAGCAATGCCTGCACCATATAATTGCACTTCTAGATTAGTGTCCTGCTCTTCCGTTTCTTTTCTACTGGATTTTAATGCGATCCTCCACTCTTTTGTAGCTTCAGACAGCCATATTTCTGCAAGCTTTATGCACACGTTGTCAATCTCCAAGCACATTTCGTAGCACATCCATAGCTACGAGGGGCGTTCAAGATATTCTGGGTATCGGGGTGAAGCTGTGGTTGCATATATAAATTGACTTATTTATCAAGTAACACTATTATTTTAGTGCATTCATGTAAAATTTCATATAAATGTGATTATTAATTCGCGTTTTATCTCTAGTTAAACAGAATCATAATGGCAACTGAGGCGATGATGGTGAAAATTGAGCATCGCGCTGTAATTAAATTTCTCACTAAGCAAGGAAAAAGTCAAAAAACTATTCATGAAGAGATGGTGGCTGTTTACCAGGGTTCCGCACCTTCATTATCAACTGTGCAAAAGTGGTCAAGTGAGTTCAAGAGAGGCAGAGAGAGCATTGAGGGCGACCCCCGCTCCGGCGCCCCGGCTACTGCTTGTACGGGAGAAAGCATCAAAGAAGACGAAAAACTTGTTCTTGAGGATGCCCGAATAAAGGTGAAAATGATGGCAGAGATCACCAAGCTTTCAATTGGTACCATTCACACCATTCTTCATGACCATCTTAACCTTTCAAAGGTCAGTGCAAGGTGGGTGCCACGAATGCTCACTGCGCCTCAGAAAAAAGTGAGAATCGCATGCTGTAGAGAGCTTTTGGAGATGTGTAGTGAGAACGCGGACGGTGTTATGGATCGAATTGTTACTGGGGACGAAACATGTGTCCACCACTATGACCCTGAAAGCAAACAAGAGTCCATGCAGTGGCATAAAAAAGGAACAGACCCCCCGAAGAAGTTCAAAGTCACTCCGTCTGCCCGAAAGCTCATGGCCACAGTTTTTTGGGACTCAAAGGGAATCTTGCTCATTGAGTACAAAAAAAAAGGTGAAACCATCAACGCCACATCCTACGCTTCCACTTTGCATAATTTGCGGGAGGAAATTAAAAAGAAAAGACGGGGTAAACTCGCAGCGGGTGTGTTGCTTCTTCATGACAACGCTCCTGTTCACACGGCGCGAGTTTCCAAGGCTGCTGCGCGAGATTGTGGTTTCGAACAAATCCAACACCCACCCTATAGTCCAGACCTTGCCCCTAGTGATTATTTCCTGTTTCCGGATTTGAAAAAATGTCTTCGTGGAAAAAGATTTTCGGATGATGAAGAACTCAAGTCGGTATTTTGCAGAGAAAGAGGAAATTTATTTTTTTGAGGGTTTAAAAAAGCTTATCTCAAGATGTAACAAATGCATTGATGTTAGGGGAGATCATATTGAAAAATAAAAACAATTTAAATTGAATTCGCATTTTCCTTCATATCGATACCGAGAATATATTGAACGCCCCTCGTATATCCAACAGTGTTTCAGTGTTTTACCACTAGAAATTGATTCTGGGGCAAATGCCCATACAGTCGAATTAAAACGTTCATTACCGCCGATCCATCGGGTAGGAAGATCGTCTCTGGTCAATACTTCGTAGACTGGCTGGATAGCTTCATACACTTCAATTGGAAGAGCTGGCTTATGTTTGTACTCAGCCAAACTACTAGATGGAGTGAAAAGTGACCTCCTTGGGAATTAAAAAAAAATTTTTTTTTAATTGTTTTTTTTATATTATTTAATATAGTCCTCTTTTAGTTTGATACACTTATTCCGGCGATTTTCCAACTTCTTGATCCCGTCCGAAAAGTAGTTTTGCGGAAGGTCTGCTGAATTTTTTATTGATGAGCCATCTTTTGAGGTTTCGGAAGAGATAATAATCCGAGGGATCCAAATCCAGTTACCAATCGACGCCAAAAGTCCGCCCGATTCTGCATCAGTCCAAACACTCTTTCGAAGTGCTCTCGGGTTCGTGTTTTTGGTCATGGGCTGCACCCAGCGGCAGGATAACTTTTTCATATGCAGAATATAGCTCGCGCACCTTCACTTTCCGGTCAGCCAACACCATTTCATGTATTTTTTTGACATTGTCCTCTGTAACCGCATCGGAGGGCCTGCCGCTGCGGACTTGATCGGCAGTTGAGTTGCGACCACCACGAAACTCTCGAAACCAATATTTGACGGTGTAATCTGACGGAGTATTAGCCCCATAATATTTATCCAACTTTTCTTTTGTTTCCTTCGCCGTTTTGCCTCTCAAAAAATAATGTTTGTCGTTTTTGTCCATACTCAACATGATGCCAAGCACGTCAACAACAATCAGCTGTCAAAACAAAACTAAAGACAGTATCGCACTGAAATTTGGTGTGTCTACCTAAATATGAACGGACTTCAAGGCACCATAACCTTTTTTGCAATAGCAGCGCATTCTGACGGTCAATGAGGTCACTTTTTACTCCATCTAGTATTTGTAGCTTTAGCCTTTTGCTATGAACACCATGAATTCGCTCCGATCGGACATTTATCGTGCTGCGGTTTTGTAGATAATCTATGATCGAGTGTAGCCCATATACTGTTTCTCATGTTTTCAACACAGTTTTTACGAATGGCTAATCCATATCATACAATAACCAAAACCTGATTTCACTTCAATATCGTACATATCTTCCGATTGCTTGAATTGATGTACTAGCATTCATTTCACTTGGTGCCTCTAACTCGTGTCGATTCAGCGGTCTTCTTTCAGATATGTTGGGTGTCTTGCTGTACGTACGTATCCCTTTTGCACCTTTTTGACCACAATTATAAAAACGAACCAATAACACTCCCAAAAAATAAAACACAATTATCGATAAAAAAAAACAAATGTTCCTTAAATAGCGTCCTTCTCGAATGTTTCACTGTACGAAACTGACTGAAAGCGACGTCTGAACACGTGGAAAATAGCTTCAAAAACATATGCCGTATACCAACTCTAGTCCTCTGATATACCGTTCCCCGTTTCGATCATAAGAGGCTCTCTGCTACCTGGCGGCCTTGTACTATACTTTGAAAAACAAGTACTTCGAGATATTTCCCGGCCATAATCTTGTGGGATATTATTTTTGAGGTCCTAAGGGCCTAGAGTGGCCTAACCCCTTAATAGATTCTATTTTGAAACTATACCTGATATTGGTTTTCAGTCTCGGGATGATTTGAAAGTGGCGAAGACTGGCGAAGAAGCCAAAGCGATTTATTAAATCCTTGGCCATATTTTCAAAAACGATTTATTATATCCTCTCCAATCAGGTTTCAGAGCGTTGCATAGCTGCTTGACGACAATGGTCAATGTTATTGATGATATTCGAAAAGACATTAATAAAGGATCTGCTACTTTTGTTTGTTTGTTTGATTTTTCAAAAGCATTTGACAAAGTGCACCACGATATCCTGTGCTGGAAACTGAAGCAATATTTTGGTTTCAGTGATAGAGCTGTTAAATTTCTGAGGGATTTTCTAATGGACATGCCACACAGAGTTGTCGTTGGAGATGGATTCTCGGAACTTCAGTCTCTCGAAGAGGGGGTACCTCAGGGATCAATTTTTGGGGCCAATTTTGTTTTGTATCTTTGTAAATTTATGTCAAAATTTCTCTAATTATTTTTACGATGATGATGTTTAGGTTCGCATTTCTCAGCCAACGTACAATATTGTTGATCTTATGTCTTAATTAAATAAACGCTTGTCTTCAATCAACGCTTGGTCGATACATAATGGTTTGCAACTAAATCCTACCAAATGTCAAGTTATACCGATTTCTAACAAATCTTTTCATTTTGGTCTGGTGCCAGATATTTGCCTATCGGGTGCTAGAATAAATGTTGTGGAATTCGCCATCTGCCTTGGTTTCGTTATAAACCGCTTTTGAAACCCGACGAAAGCTTGTTCAAACCCTTATCATGCCCATAATAAGATAATATGATGAATTTGTCCACCCCAACCCTGACTCCCTTTCTCAAAATAAGCTAGAGGTGGTATTCAATGATGCAGTTCGTTTTGTGTATGTATAGCGAGGACACGACAGAATTTCAAAGCACTATAAGGTATTTGTGAGGTATACTTTGAGTCAATATATGAAAAATGAGAATTCGCTCTCTCTTGCCGTACTTTAAACTTAAATATACCCTCGCACAAATACTCTAATTCTTCCCGATTGTTTTTCGTTCACGTAATAAGACTATGGAACTCGTTACCTACTAAGTTTTAGAGCACGGACAGGAAGACCTACGGTTTTCTATTAACTTCAAACGCTGAGTGAATGAGATGCTTTCTTCTAACCAGAAGTTTTTACTTTCAGCGGTATGAAATTTTCAGCCGACAGGGATGACGTCAGAAATTAACGTTTTCTATTATTTGGTGCTTGGCCTGCGAATCGAACCGAGACTTTCTTTTGTCTAATGCAGCTGATGTTGATAACTTCTTAGAGATCTTGTCTTCGGTCAACAAACCAGCCAGAGGACAGTCTTGCTTAGATCATAAGTCTGTATAGAAACAGTGATATATCCTACAAAACAGATATTCACGATCTCCAAATAACTGATTACAGCTTAAGCACTATTCAAATAAACAGTCGCGTCTCAAGTCTTCATATGCAAACCTTTACATTCTGCTATAAGCTTTGAGTCTTGGGAGGGAGTTTATAGCGCAAGCGCATCAATTTCTTTTCTTTTCGCATAAAATCTTAAACAGTGGATGAAAATTCTCAAGAAAATTAATCACAAAGCTCAAACGGTGCTACGATAAACTTTGCAATGAACCTAAGAAGTGGATTTCAGAGGTGTAAGGACAATTATTATAGGAATACACTTGCGCCGTGAAATTATTCAAAAATATTATCGAAATTCCGGCTCCGTTGTAAGTACGCAACGTAAATTTCGTCGGGGGGCAATTCGTCGCACCGTGGAAAAGTTTGAGCGTGAGAACACTCTTTTGGATATTAAGCCACCAACCAGACAGAGATTGGTGTGAAATGAAGAAAACATAGCCACCGTAGTGGCCAGTATCGAATAAGACCCAGAAATTTTAATTCGCCGCCGATCTGCTGAATTGGGCATAGCCACAGAATCAACCCGGCATATTTTGCGATTGGGTTTCTGCCTACAGCGTATAACATTATGCTGACGTAAAAATTGAAGCCGGACGACCATAGACAACACCGTGAGTTCGCTAATTGGGCGCTGGAAATGTTGGCCGAAAATCCGGATTTTCCCAAAAAAGCATCTTCTCGGACGAGGCCCATTTTCGGCTCAGCGGGTATGTCAACAAGCAAAACTGCCATTATGGGAGCGAACACAATCCACAAGTGTTCAGCCAAATATCAATGCATCCACAAATATTGACTGTTTGGTGCGGTTTATGGCATGGCGGCATCATTAATTCTTTCGAAATGAGGAAAAAGACACCGTTACGGTCAATGGCCTCAGAAATAGAGCGATTTTAACCGGCTTTATGCGATTAGAGCTCGACATCATCGATATTTCCGAGTTGCGGTTCCAATAAGACGGCGCTACAAGCCATACAAGCGACGAAGAGCTCGATGTTGTGAAGGAGAAATTTGGCGACTGGTTCATCTCACGGCGAGCATTCATCAATTGGCCGCCGCCATCATGCGATTGTTTTCTCTGAGGCTACGTCAAGTCCTTAGTCTACGCGACACGCTATTGCCGGCATAAGGCCACACATGTTGGACCGACCGCTTGAAGCACTGCCAGCGAAGCCGAGATGGCCATTTAAATGATGTGCTATTCCACACATAATGGCCAGAATCAATTTTATATCTCGCACCGTTGTTGTTTTATTTCACTTTTTTTCCTATCGTTCTGATCTGGTCACCCTTTATTATTCAAAATTACTTTAACTCCGCAAGTTTTTTTTCTTTAACAACTTTTCTGCTCTAGAGATTCATAAGATTCTCAAAACCTCAAACTCATCACCGAATGATATGATTCCTGTAACATTTTAAAAAATATTTCTTACCATGTTTGCGATGTGTTTTATTTTTAATCATAGTACCTGATACAAAAAGGAGTTTTTTCAGATGCGCTGAAGTTAAAAAAAGGGAGAAACTACGTGCCTAAGCAACTACCGTCCCATTTCACTTCTGTCAGTTGCTTCCAAAGTTTTTGAAAAAGGTATAAAATCCTGAATGTTGTCCTTTTTGGATAAAAGCCATTTCTTTCGTGATTTACGAGTACAATTTGGTTTCAGGAAAGGCAAATCGATAGAAGAAGCTGTTTTAAAACTAAAGGGTGCTTTTTTTTTAGAGGAATAGAATTTCCAATAGAGTTATCTGTCAAACCAGCTGTCAAACTGGGCACGTGACTTTGACATTTATATTCTCTATTCCTGTCCAAGTTACTACGCAAAGACTTACACCCGGACAACGTTTAGAAAACGTGGACATTTTTTTCTAACATCCGCGTTTTGTGCGATTAACTTATAGAGCACTACGCTCAATTTACGGATGAGCACCGTGCATTTGAGCTACTTATACACAATAGTATGGATCGATTTATCTCTATGTATATTCTTATAGGTAATATTCATCCAACACGAGCTCATTCTGTGCGTACCGAAAAAGCCATCGCCTCTGTTGAAGTGAGTGTAGGCGAGGACACAAATTTATCGATTCGCCACCGTTCCCAGCAACTCGTGGAAGATTTTAAGGAAAAATCTTGGTCTGCTCCCGTAAAAGATCCAATTGAAGCTAATGGGCCATCGTTGGCATCGTACATTCCGTGAATGGGCTGAAAATCAACTGGAAGTTGAACCGAATTTTTACCGTCAAATCATATTCAGTGGTGAGATTCATTTATGGCTTAATGGCTTAATACAGTTTTTGGAGTGAGCACAATCCTTACGAGACTCTCGTGACCCCATTATATCCCAAAAAAGCCGCTGTTTAGCACGGTTTGCAGTGGCCCATTTTGGTCAAATCTAAAGATGTGGCCAACTTTACGGTCAACGGCGAACGCTACAGGCAAATGATTCGCGATTTTTTGATTCTCTGTATCAATAACAATCGTCTAAGAGACAAATGATTTCCGCAGAAAGGGGCAGCATGCAGTGGGTAAAAACATCACTCTATTGGGACAAACATTTGGTGAACGAATCATCTCAAGAAATGGACCTGCCAATTGGCGGCCTAGGTAATGTAATTTGACTCCTTTGGACTACTTTTTGTCGGGGTATGTCAAGTCACTCGTGCATGCTGATAAACCAGCTACAGTTGATGACTTAGAAGCCAACATTCGGCTCGTTACTGCCAAAATAAGGACAGGGGATATGCTGGAAAAAGTGGTGTAAAATTGGACTAATAGGATGGCCTTCATAAGATGCAGGCGCTGTGGCCGTATGCTCGGGATTGTTTACAAGCTCTAAATTTCACCAAATTTTCGAACTAATAAAGCCAAAATATTGGTCATTTCATTTATTTTTCTATGTTTTATTTTTAATCAATGTTATATACCTCTAAAAAAAAAACACCGGACATGTGTCTTGTCTAAGGCTTCAGCCATGTTTTGTTGCTCCAGAAACTTTATAGAAAAATTTTTTGGGGATTTGTTTAAGATTGGCTTCCGTCTTACCTAAAAGACCGCAGACAAAAAGTCAAGGTTCAAGATAATTTTAATTTAGAAAAGTGTGTCAACATTGGAGTACCTCAAGGCTCTGTCTTGGGGCCGCTTCTATTTTTAATTTTTATGAATTCACTTTTTGTCCAAAATTTTTAAGGCATGTTAACAGCATTTGCTGAACTTGTTTATTGTTGCAAATAATGACCTAGATATTCTGCGTAAATGGTTTTTTCTACATAAATTGATTGTAATTGACAAGACGAAGTATGTAACTCTAAGGCCAGTTATAGTGCATACACAAAGTGTTCTGCTCGGTCCTTTACTATCGAACGTGTTGAGAGCTTTAAGTATTTAGTATTTTGGATACCAGAGGTTAAGGTGGAAAAATCGCACTATCATAACATTTAAACTACGTCTTGAGATAGTTCTACCACCTTAGTCTTTATTACAATCAGCATGATTTAAAGCCAGCTTATAATGGTTTGTTCAAATCTAAGATGCAATATGGGCTTACGTGCAGGAGTGGCTTGCTTACCGAGCAGAAGCATATGATTCGTATTTTAAGTGGAGGTAACCCCAGAAATCGCAAAATTCTTCCCCTCAATCATTTATTTGTTTATAAAGTTTTGGGTATTATGTGTTAAAATACTCGTATGATTCCCAGA
Source organism: Volucella zonaria (assembly GCA_963966105.1). Classification (NCBI taxonomy): domain Eukaryota; kingdom Metazoa; phylum Arthropoda; class Insecta; order Diptera; family Syrphidae; genus Volucella; species Volucella zonaria. The sequence continues at coordinate 59,660,422 of OZ014531.1, read as the reverse complement.
ATTTACGTGTCAATAATCTAAATTTAGTAGGATGGTGACTTTACCATCCTTTGAGCAGTCAAGACGATAAGAAATGATAGCAGATGAATGAAAATACCAGACCTTGGTCAACATTGGGCTGTCAATTAACGAACCTGTTGCCTCCAGAGATAGTAAACCACACGGTTTCCTGAAGAGTGAAAATAAAATTCAATATATTGTAATACATTATCCAGCTACCTTAGAAAGGTAGTGAAGAGTAGAATTTTTCTGATGCTTGAAAAAATAAAAGCGAATAAGTGTTCACCTTTCAGACGCTCTGGAAACTAAGCAAATAGGGTATTACAACAATTAAGACGATCTAATATTGTACATAACAAACCAAACTGTTGAAGTGGTACAAAATTGAGAGTGGCAGGATATACTTATCTCTAGGAACCAGTATTGGCTGGAGTGGAGTAGCTTCTTAGTTCGTTAGCTACTACGAAGAGGTCTGTGTTCAATTCCCAAATTATACACCAAAAAACACTAATTTTTGAAGCGCATGAAAAAATGGCTTATTCTTTTGCCATTCGAACGTGCACAAAAAACAAGATGAGCAACAGAGTAAGTGGAAAGACAAGCCAGTTGCCACAGCGGACAGGGCCACCAGTTTATTTTATTTAAACTCTGGCAACTGTAGTAATTCTACTGGCTGATACATCTCGCTCAACTCTATGTATCACACTGAAGTATCGCTATTTCAACCACCAGTGCTCCACCGGAATTTCCAGTAGCATTCCGCCGCTTCAAACTTTTAGCCGTAACACCCGTCTTGTTATTAATGCTCATCAGTATCTACACCCTCAAGCCCACCTTCGGGCGTACTTTGAAATATCGTGATTCTCTCCTAAGCCGCACAACTCACCTATGAAATGTCCTGCCGAGCTCTTTTTTTCCTAGTCATTATAACTGGCAAACATTTAAAACCAACGCACATCGGTATCTCTTTTTTCCCTCCCTAACTTCCTTTCACTCGCGCTATGTGCAAACATCTTAAGGGTATATAAAATCCCTTGTGCGCGCGCCAGTTATACAAAACATCTTGACGATGCTAAAGACGTTTGCCTATTGCCGTATGGGATAATAGGGCCGGACCAATTTACAACTGACAAGTAGAGGGAATTACGAGTACATACGTGCCGTCGGACTGAAGAATAAGCCTCTGCAATTCCAATTTAAAGCTAAATCTGTAATCCCATACTGCTGCAGCAGAGATGAAAATCTCCCCGAAGCAATGATGAAGTAAGAAATGAAAACATTTTTTTTTGTTTTTCGCCATAAGCAACAAACTTGAATGTGGAAAAAGATTCGAATAATAGACATGACTTTGTTGTGGATGATTCTGTGGCAGATCCAGCATTCTCTTCTGAAGATTTATCTTAAAAATGCGTAAGCGACTAGGCAGGGGCCAATAATCCACGTTTTAACAAACCCCGGCGTCGAAGTGTCAGCCTCTGCTACCATCGCACAAATACGATGGAGTGGTGGAGTTTATAACTCCTAAAGATGTATCCCCAACTTCAGGGAATTCCGTGAGGATTCCAGAGGATAGTTGAGCTGTGCAACTCAACCCCCCTCCTGCTTCTGGTTCTGCTTCTCAAAAGGAGCCAACTTCTGTAGGAGGAAATACTTCTGCTGTATGTGCTTCTGGATCTGGAGTACCAATGGCCCTAAACACAGACACACTGTCTGCTTCTCCAACATCTGGCCCGAATTCCATCAAACGCAAACAACGAGATACTTCTGATGCAGACCAACCATATCCTTCTGGAGGATCTGCAACTTCTGGCATACATACTCGTACATCAGATTCTGTACGAGTATCGACTTCAGACAAGTCTGGCCCTATAAGACCATCGGCTACCACTGTGCAGTACGTAGCTTCTGCAAATATACAACCTTTCGGGTTGTTCTGCATACGGGATCCGATGCAGAAGAAAAACGAGAGCTTGCTCAATTGGAGCAAAGAAAGCATATCATGGAACTACAAAGAAAGCTATGTGAGTTGAAACTAGTTACGAGCCTGGACGGAGTTCCATCATTCTCTGGTAATGACGATTACAGGGTAAGGAAGTGGATTTCTGACTATGAAGATGTCGTACAATCGTTAGTCTGCGATGGGCGCACCAAATATCTAAGTGCTAGATGACGGCTTAAAGGGACTGCCAAAATGCTTCTCCGAATAGTTCGTGTTGACGGCTGGGCGCCCCTTAAGAATCGGTAGCTAAAAAAAATTCGACAAACACATGAGTCGGCGAGAAGTTTATCAGAAGCTGAGCCGGCAAAGACGAATCATTACTACATTATGTTCTATCTACGCTGGAAATTACCTCACATGCTGGTATCGAGGAATCCGCACTGGTCGAGTTCATTATAGGAGGTCTTGGAGACACCTCATCGAACATATCCATCTTGTATGCTGCCAAATCTATCGTCAAGTTGAAGAGCCTTCTGCCAAGGTACGAAAAAGGAGGTTATGTAAGTTACCATCGTCATCGGCTGCAAAAATCGTTTCGTTGCCCACATCGTACGCGTCCACACACTCTGTTAAGAAGAGCCGTAGTTCATCTTCCACAGGACAGGTGTTACAATTCCTCGAGTTATGGCTATTTTGCGGCAAATTGACCGGAGCTAAAGCGACCACCAGGGTCGTGCTTTCGTGCTTTGACATGGGCTACACCTACAGGAACTGCCGTCGAAGACTAGATAGGTTGGGGCTGTGACTCCAGACACCAATGCCCTTAAGGCCAACGGAATTAGTAGCGACGAAAACGAAGAAATTGTAAAATCTTTGGAAGCCGTACAACAGGTAAGCGTTTGTTTCATTTTTAAGTGCACACAGTTTCAAAGTTGCATTTCTATTTTGGATACCGGCAGTCTGAGTATGACGGACAGTCTGAGTTCCTTAGAATGACATTTGGGCCTAAAAATGTGCCTAGTGTATTTCAGAGGTTTATTTCTAAAGTTTTGCAAGAGTTTATTGAGGCAGGCTTAATTATGGTGTATATGGATTATATAATCATCGCAAGTGTTAACATTAGTGCTCATCTTTTGTTGCTAAGCGCTTAGCGGAGTACGGTTTGAAGCTCAAGTTATCGAAGTGCTATTTCGGATATTCATCTATGGAGTCAGCCTTATTGCGAAGACCAACTATCAACCAATAATTGACATTTTTCAATCAACTTTATTAAACGGTATTGTGAACAACAATTTTCATCGGCTTTCTTGTCATTTATCAATTTTTCTATCAATCGTATTTTCGCGATCGATGAGTTGGTGTTTCCTGCAAAAATTGTGAGTTTTGAAGTGAATAAATGATAAAATTAGAGTGTTTATTTTTCTATGGGTCCCAAAAAGTAATTTGTAACAAAAACCTGTCATACTTTGTCTTTTGTTTATAATTTTCTTTGCACTTTCTTCAAAAAAAAAAAAAATTCTGTCAAACGCACAACCCCATTCACAATAATGAAAATACATATTTTGAAGGCATTCACAATACTTTGTCAACTCATTTTCACAATACCAAATTCGATTTCAATTGATAAATTCTCTCAATCGTCAATCGCTTGATAGTTGATCTTCGCAATATGGGTGAGTATCTTGGTTACAGAGTGACTGAACGTGGTATTCAGCCTGGTGACTCGCCTTTAAAGGCAACAATCAATTAGCCAGTACCTAAAAATAGTAAAGAATTGCATTCGTTTCTCGGCATGAGTTCCTACTTCAAACAAGAGCCAGTTTATAATCTTTTGAAGAAGGATGTCCCATTTGAATTCTCCTCGGAGTGTTTGAAGGTTTTTCGATATTTACAAGATTCATTAATTTCGTCCCATGTATTATAAATCTATCTATAGTCCGAAGCGTGAAACCGAATTACATGGTGATACTAGTACTCTTGGTTTTGGTACCGTTCTCCTACAACGGCAAGATGACAAAAAATTTCACCCAATGGCATATTTTTCAAGGGTACAACACCCCAAGACTCATGATACATATTATAGTTTCAAGCGTGAGACTTTCGCGATTATTTTAACGTTGAGACGTCTTCGTGTCTATCTGGAAGAAGTCCCGGTTACTATAGTCACTGATTGCAGCTCGCTTACTCTTACACTTAACAAAAAAACTGTTAATCTTCGAATAGCACGATGGGCACTTGAGCTAGAGAATTACAATTATAAGGTTGTTCATCGTAGTGGAGCTAATATGGGTCATGCAGATGCGTTAAGTAGATGTTTTATGGTTTCTGTTGTGAGTTCAGAAGATATTGATTTCCAGTTAAGGGCTGCTCAAAGCTAAGGCCCAATTGTTTCCGCATTAAAGGATAAACTAGAGAACGAAGATTTGAAGTCAGTTATTCTTCAAGACGGCATAGCATTCAGAAAGAACTGGGTTTTGTTTTACATTCCTGCTAAAACGGGGTAAAACTTGATTAGATATGTTCAGGAAAAAATAGGCCACCTAGGAGTTACGAAGTGTTACGAACAAATCAGAGTACACTATTAGTTCTTAGAGAAATTTTTAAGAAATTGCATCAGGTGCATACTCGTAATGTATTCATCGCCCGCTAACACCGCGGTACGAAATCTTTTTAGTATTCCTAAGGAACCGATTCCATTCCACACACTTCACTTGGACTATTTCGGAGCTCTCCCTGTAATTCGGTCAAAAAGGAAGCATACCACATTGATCACAAATTTTTCGGAATTTATTCAGAAAATTTAAAATACAAGTTTATTCATCTAAATCTATATTGTCACCTTCAAAGTAATCCCCATCGACTGCAACACACTTATGCCAGCGGTTGATCCAATCCGCGAAACATTTTTTATATTCGGTTTTCGGTATGTCCATCAGTGCTTCCTGCGATTTTTCCATTACTTGCTCTCGGCTGCTGAAACGCGTTCCCCGTTGTGGTTTTTTAACTCGTTTGAACAGAAAGAAGTCACAGGGAGCCAAATCAGATGAATTCGGTGGCTGGTGGATGGTATTTGTTGCATTTTTCGTCAAAAAATTACGAATACTCATGGCACTGTGCGACGGTACGTTATCATGGCGCAAAATCCACGAGTTTTCTGCCCGCAATTTTGGTCTCTTTCGGCGAATTGCTTCACGCAAACGTCTCATAACGCCCAAATAATACTCTTTGTTTACTGTCTGGCCTTCTGGCAAAAATTCATGATGCACTACACCGTTGTAATCCATGAAAACCATGAGCATTGCCTTCTTTTTTGACTGAAAACGACGTGGATTTTTTGGTCTAGGCGCATTTGGTGAACACCATTCACTTGCCTGGTGTCTGGATTGCGTGTCGTACTCATAAACCCACGTCTCGTCTCCAGTAATGATCCTTTTGATGAATGTGGGATCGGATTCAGCCTCGCAAATCATCTCTTTTGCGACGTCAACACGGTCTCTTTTTTGTATGAAATTGAGGTCTTTTGGCACCAACTTTGCTGCTATACTACAGAAACCCAAATCATTAACCAAAATGTCTTGGACGGATCCATCGGCAATGTTCAAGTCCTTCGCTATCTCTCTGATGGTTAATTTGCAGTTATTGACCAACATTTCTTTTACTTCATCGATGTTTTCGCCGGTTTTCGATGTCGATGGTCTGCCACTGCGTTCATCATCTTCGATTGACTCACGACCACTTTTAAACCGCTCGTGCCACTGGTAAACGACCGTTTTCTTTAATGAATCGTTGCCGAAACACTTTTCCAACATTTCCAACGTTCGAGCACCATTAAATCCATTTAATACAAGTTCGTTGTTGCAAATTTCAATCCATTTCTAAAATTGATAGATATACTCTTGGCTACGTAACTTTTGCAAATGTCAAGCTATGGCGCGCTAAGATTTAGAGGGAATGTCAGCAATAGATTTACCAACTTAACAAACAAAAACACAACTCAAATCGGAACAACGGGGGCGCCACACGGTGGTGTGGTGCGGGAACTTTTTGATCAAGGTGGTGTGCCCTTTGTTGTCGATGCATTTACGAAATTCGTTAAGCTCTACCCGCTTATATCGACAAGCACGAGGGAAGTTTGCGCTTCATTCAACAAATACTTTGATTAGACCTTCTAGGATAATTACGGACACAGGTTCGTGTTTCACTTCCTTAGAGTTTAGCTCGTTTCTGCTGGATAGAAACATAACTCATGTTAAGGTAGCCGTTCAGTCGCCACAGGCAAACGGTCAAGTCGAGAGAGTGAACGGGGTGTTAACGGGTATGGTAGGTATACGTTGTGAATTGGAACAGCACGATGACTGGGTTTGGGAACTCTCACTAGTAGATTATGCAAAGATCTATTGGTACCACCCCTAGCAGACTTCTCTTTGGAGTTGAGGAGAATGGTCCTGAGGTGGACAGACTATCTGAATTTCTTCAAGGAAAGCGTTTATACTCCCCGGCTAGAAATTTGACTAAGAGTAGGAAGATAGCCTCCGAATCAATAACAAGCGTTCAACAATACAACTCGTGAAGTTTTCAAGAACACCATCGGGGTGCGCCGCTGTATGCAAAAGGGCATTATGTAGTTATAAGGAATATTGATAGTACAGTCGAAGTAAATAAGAAACTGATCAGTTAGGTTGAAGGTTGTTATAAGAAGCGCTTACTTAAGTCTTTGTTAGTGTTACGAAATGAAGAACATTAATGTAAACGCGGCTTAGCTTCCTTCCTCTCTAGGGAGTTAAACTGCGATAAGTATTCCTTTGTGTTTGCTATATATGTATTTACATGATTTACTTTCCTTTAGAAATAAACGTTTATTTGTCAAATTTAAATTGTTAAATTCGTTGTCCCATCGCCTTTTGACGGCCGCTACAGTTAGTTTAGATTAAATTTTATTATAACTGTCCAATATAAGAACAAAAGGAATTGGATCGTCCATCTTTTTTCGGGCCTTTTTTTTTATCCGCTTTCGTTTTTTTTTTGTTTTGAACCATTTTTACTAAAATTTAGACAATAGAATAAAATCACCAACGTTAAACTTCACTTTATTAAAATTTTAGTAAACTTATAAAATTGCACTAATTTACAACTTGCGGAAGAACCATCTCCTCGCCCGGTTTCCAATAATATGCGCACAATTTTTTTTCCTTTTCGGTGTCATTTCCTTTTCCCTTGCAAACGATCGTTCGCCCTCTATTTGATAATGATTGTTTTTTTTTTTTAAGAGCGCCATCTAGCTTCTCGCTAAGACACTACATCACCACCCGGCAGCATTCGCCGCGATCTGACAAGTGACAGCTCAAAATTGTCGTCCTTGTTATGGAATGATTAATTCTATCGATTGCTACCGATTTATTGTAATTTTTCAATGATGGATTGTTTTCTAAATATTTTAATGGCGTTAAAAGGACCAACGTATGGAGAATTCAAAGACCTTTTTGCACTGTCGTTTTTTACCGAGACCTGGTTGTGTGCAATGTGTTTGGGAAGTGAATTTGCGCTTGTTTTATTTGTCTTTAATTGATCTATGAATGTAGATTCGTCTGAGTGATTCATTGCAGACAAATCTAGTGGCACCTTAATGTTTTGCCCATAAAGGAGCTCTGAGGGTGAATATTTTGAATCTTCTTTCATGGTTTTGCGCAAACCAAGTAGAACGAGAGGCAGTCCTTATGACCACTTTTGTCTCCGGCGGCACGTGTGGAGGTTTTAAATTGACTGCGGAATGGCTCCACCATGCCGTTCGCTTGTGGATGATAAGCCGACGTTCCAAGAAGATATGCCAATTCATTAAAGAGTTTTGAATCGAACTGTGAACCCTGGTCGGTGTTAATGATATTTGGTACCCCAAACCGAGAAACGTGTTCATGGACATACGTTTTCGCGGTGGTTTCTGCGCTGATGTCACGTATGAGATATGCCTCGGCCCATCTAGAGAATGTATCTATTACAGTGGTACGCATTTGTATTCATCGGACAGGGGCAGTGGGCCGACAATGTCTAAGTGGATGTGTTTAAATCTACACGCAGAAACTTCTTTCTGACAGTTTGTGCACTTCCTCGACCAAGAATTCAGATCGACGTTGGATGTGAAGAAAGTGCATCGTTTGAAAAATGATTTCTCTTTGTTTCTTAGGCACATATGGCCTGTTGACATTGGTAGATGTTTCGCACCACAGAGATATATCGAAAGCGGGTATTTTAAGAAACTCAAGCCAAATGTTTGACTTTAAGGGAGGCCTAGTAATGAGCGTTTCCAGCTCTTCATCTGTCGCCAATTTTTCGATGCCTGGACGAACTAGCTCAATACTTCGGTTTCTGGACGTGAAAGAGCATCAGCGACAACATTCAAAGACCATTTAACGTACTTAGTGTCGCTTGTAAATTGAGCGATAAAGTTTTATTGTCTCTCTTATCTGGGGTTACGTTTTGTCTTCCTTGTGAGCAGTTTGTGGTCTGTAAAAACTGAAAAATCTTGGCCTTCCACATAATTTCGAAAGTGTTGTATATGTAGATAAAAATATGCCTAAAAGTTCTCTATCGAATGCCGAGCACTCTGTTTGTGTAGGCGAAAGCTTTTTACTGAAGAATGCCAATGGCTTCCAACCAATTGCCTGCCACTTCTGTAACACAGCACCAACATCTCTGTTCAATGCGTCGGATGTTATGCTTAGTTTGGCGTTTTCCCCGGGATGGTTAAGCAAGGTGGCGCTACCAAGTTACTATTTCGCAACTTAGGAGAAAAAATTCTTGAAACATGTATAAAGCAATGGTAATACGTGACCATTTTCACGAATCGTTGTACATTTTTAATGGATTTCAGTTTCGGATTGTTGGCTTCCATCTTTTGAAATGTCGAAACCTAGAAATGATATCGTTGGAGCTCCGAAAGTGCATTTGGATGCCTTGATGCGAAGACCGTAATCGCAAAGGCGTTGGAACAGTATTTTCACGTTCTTCCTCCGTTTACGTACACAAAAATGATATCCAGACCCCTTGTCACTTGGTGCATAAATCTCTGGAATGTTTGGGCCGCATTTCTTAACCCAAAATGGCATGCAAGTGAACTCGAACAGCCCAAACGGTGCGGTCACTGCTGTTTTTATTACGTCTGCCTGTGCCATGGATAGGTGATGACAGACCCGCACCAAATTGATTTTTGAAAAAATTGTGCACCTGTGGAGTATGGTTGTGAAGTCGTGTACATATGTGAGGCAACGGATACCTGTCTGGGATGGTGATTGTGTTCAACATCTCATAGTCCCCACATGGTTTCCAATCATTAGGTTCTCGTTTGGCCGATATATGCAGGGGAAAAGCGCATGGTGACGAGGAAGGTTTACAAATGCCTATCTGCATCTTATAATTAAACTCGTCTTTGGTTATTTTCAGTTTGGTGCTATTCAACCGTCAAGGGCGAACGTGTGGCAGAGGACCTTTTGTGACTATGTGATGTACGATCGTGTGTTTTACGGGAATTAGGCAAGGAAAGTTCATCAAGATGGAATTGTATCTTTGTTCCAACGTAAAGAACTTTGGGCTCGTTATGATTTGTTCACAAGGTATGCCACTAACCCATGTATTCGTGAGAGGGTCGATGAGTCTTAAATTTTTTACATCTATGACCAGACCCGTAGTTGAACATGCGCCTGAATCCTAAGCTTGTCGGTAGTATTTTGTTCCAAAAACTTTAATGGAAGAGCCATTAGCTGCTGGGATAAATTGGTCGGGTTTAACATTTTGAAGTTTGAAATGTGAAGAAGGGATAGCCAACACGTCAGAGTCTGAGTCGATTTAGGAATGTTGTATTTGAATTTGGATCTTTTATCAAAAGGCGGCAGGGTTCATTTTGATTTCCACTGTAATTTGCCACCGCGATGGTAGTAGAAATTAGTTTGGATTCATGAAGCTGCACCGTTTGTTGTACTTTTGCGTATTCGTGGCCCATTTTGAGTGGGACCAACACATTTTGGTGCGGGCTCTTGAACGAGATCTATTGCGAGACTGAGGTATGGGCGTTCTTTGTCTACAATTTCGAAACCGAGTTTTGTTAAAATCTAAATTTGAAAGTGAAGTCGAGCAATTCTTCGACTTTTATTTTCGAACTGGCTTTGGTTGACACTTGAACCAACGTTGGAAGGCGTCGCTTCCATAATTCTATTATAAGTCTCTCCGTTACCAACATAGATTGACCGGCCAAAGTCTGCAACCTCGGGTAAAACTTCGACGGCTTTGTATCACCTATTTCCTCCCCCCAGATAAGAGTGCTACAATTCTTTTCCCTCGCTCATAGCATGTCGTTCTCTGAGTACCCTTTTTAAATTCGTATAAGGAGTGGGAGAGTCTTGCATTAGAATATCGTACACACTCCCAGCTACGTCCTGGGCAAGCGACTGTGCCACGTAATGAAATTTGAGTAAAGTGCAGTTTAAAGCTGGTGGTTTAGAACAATCTGAAACTGAGTCTCAACAGTGGCTCCACCACCACGAGTTCGTACGAGACAAGCACGTCCACATCTCCATCGATCAATTGCACAACGAATCAATTATTGCGGAATTTCTTCAAATTTCCCATCTCTGCAAGCGTACCAGTTTGTCTGCGAAGCCGGTTTGGGCCCCTCTTAAGTTTTGAGAAAGGATGAAATTTACAAAAATAAGGAAAAGAGTGAGACCAAGTACTGAGCCTTGAGGCACACCAATATGGATACCACGAAAGTCACTGTATGAATCACCAATCTTAACGAACCAAACCACTCTAACATAAAACCTCTAAAACCTGCTAAAGACATCTTATAAAGAAGAAGATCGTGATCAACAGTATCAAACGCCTCCGTGACATCTATAAAAAGAGTGGCGTCCACTTTTTAGAATCCGAATCTGAAGCCATATTGATTAGCACTAAAGAAAGCACTTTTTTCAAGATAAAGAATAATTCGCTTTTTCATTACCTTTCCAACGGTCTTAGTGAACCCGGGAAGAAGGGAAATCGCCCTATAATTATGCCTTGTCAATGAGGATGCAAATCCGGATTTTCAACGGAGCCCAATCAGTGAAAAGTCGACGGTCATTCAGCTTTAGCTCCCTGACCAGTACAATCTTCAATCTTTTTGGAAAATACGCTTCAGAGACGTTTGAGAGATGGCCAGTTCTTATTGACTCGTGTACAGCCCCAATATTCTCTTCACTTCTTATTTGACCAGCACGGCGACATTATAGACTGCTCAATGGGGGGGGGATTATGACGACCGAAAATTGTAGTTAACGCACGTAACATAGTCGTAACTGACAGCAAATGATGAAATTACCTTTCCTTGAATCAACGGTAGACAACCTGTAACGCAAATAGATTTGACATCTGTCAAATGATGGTATGTGTGAGTTCCGAACATTTCTGATTGTAGAGCTCTCGGTTGGAGATGTTGAACAATAAATTTGCAAGATAAAGTCATGATTCGCTTAAGATGAAGATCTCATAGACTGGACATTTTGGGTCCGATCTCACTTGTAAGGGGTGCTTTTTTTAAGAGGTATGCAAATAATATGAAATAAAACACTTGAAGCTAATGTTAGTGTCTATGATATTAAAATGATACCGGGCATATGCGGGCCACGGCTAGCTCGAATGAAGTGCCATCGTAAAGTCCAATTTTCGTCAACTTTATCAAGCAATTGGGGCCGTATATCAGCAAATCTTGACTTGCAAATCGTCTAACGTCTCTGGTATATCGGCAAAGAAAGTAATCTAAAGGTTTGAGATCACAGGATCCTGGAGGCCAATTCACAGGTCCATTACGCGAAATTATGCGCTCAGCAAATGTTTCCCGCAATAGATTGATGGTGTCGTGCGCCGTGTGGCATGTTGCGCCAAATTGTTGAAACCAAAGCTATGTCACGTCAATCCCATTCAACTGAGAAACGAAGAAGTCAGAAATCATATTTCTATAGCGCTCTTCATTGACGGTAACATTCTAGCGGGCATCGTCGTTAAAGAAATATGGGCCGATAATTCCACCAGCTCATAAAGCACACCAAACAGTGAGTTTTAATGGTTATAAAGGCGTCTCGACAAAGGCTTCTGTGTATTCTCCACTCCAAATTCGGCAATCTTGCTCGTTTACTATCCATTTAACCAAAAATGGGCCTCATCGGAGAAAAAAAATTTGCGTTGGAATTGAGGATCAAGCTGAATCAGGTTTTCAGCCCATTCACTGAACCTACGAAACGTATAATGGTCACGCGGTTTCAATTCTTACACAAGCTGGATCTTATAAGCTTTTAAGGCAAGATCTTTCCGTAAAATCGTCCACAAAGTGGATGCGCATAGGTCCAATTGCTGTGCACGATGGCGAATCGGCTCATTCGGATTCTCCTCAACACTGCGTTCCACAACGGCAATAACTTCTTCTGTTCGCACTGTTTGTCGTCTTTGAGGATGCGTATTATTCACTAGAATGTACGTGGTGCGAAAACAATTCAGCATGTTCCGAATAACTTGCACAGATGGACGATTATATCGACCGTAAAATGGACGTAGCGCACGATAAAGTTTAGCGAACCGAGCCATGGTTTTCAAAATAAGTTTGCACAACTTGCACGCGTTGTTCTGATGTTAATCTACTCATCGTAAAATCTCAAAACAAATTAACTTTCAACTGTCAAATTGACAATCTGTAGAAACAGTGTTACCAGTTTTAAAACTAAACCTCCAAAAAAAAAGAACACCCTTTAGCGGTGCTATATTCGATGGAGAATTGATTCATGTTGCATCAGCGAACATTAGCTCTTTCTAACTTACTGATTGTTCGACAACAGGACAGCCTTCTTCTTTGGCATTTTCAGCACTTTGCAAAAACCAAAGACATGTAGCTCATCTTAAGGTGCCAAGCATTCTGTGTTTCGATCCCAATGGCCATCATACTCGGTGTGTTCAGACGTCTTAGCATGATGTGAACGAGTACCTCGAAAGGGAGAAGGTTGCGCTAAGCCTCTATTATGTATTGGGTCTATAACTTAATTCGTGCGGTTTGCTAAGAGTTGGCGTATTATTCCATTGGAACATGCGTTGGAAAGCTACTGTCATTGTACGTCATTTCAGTATATGTCATTCATTTGAAGCGTAAACAACAATAATTTTTTTTCACTCAAATATGTCGAACTTTGTGCCTGAAAAAGTGTTTTTGCGGGGAGTTCTTCTTCATTACTTTAATATAAAGAAAACTGCTGCCGAAAGTCATAGTATTTTGGTGGAAGTTTATGGTGAACATGCGCTAGCTGAGCGAACGTGCCAAAAGTGGTTTGCACGATTTAAAAGTGGTGATTTTGCCTTGGAAGACGATGAACGTCCTGGGCAGCCAAAAAATTTGAAAATGAAGAACTGGAAGCATTACTCTATGAATATTGTTGCCAAACACAAGAAGAGCTCGCAGAATCTTAGGGTGTCACTCAAGCAGCCATTTCAAAACGTTTAAAAGCAGCTGGATGTATTCAATAGCAAGGAAATTGGGTTCCACATGAACTCAAGCCGAGAGACGTCGAAAAGCGGTTTTGCATGTCCGAAATGCTGCTGGAACACCACAAAAGGAAGTCATTTTTGCATCGGGTTGTTACTGGTGATGAAAAATGGATCCATTACGACAACCCCAAGCGCAAAAAATCATATGCGAAACCCGGCCAACCAGCCAAATCAACGGGAAAGCTGAATATCCGTGGCGCGAAGATAATGCTCTGTATTTGGTGGGATCAGATGGGTGTGCTGTATTATGAGCTGCTAAAACCGGGTGAAACCATCAATGGACAACGCTACCGAACACAATTAATCCGTTTGAAGAGAGCAGGGGCCGAAAAACGCAATGAATATGCGACCAGACACGAGGCAATAATTTTCCATCATGACAACGCTCGGCCCCACGTTGCTATTCCGGTTAAGAACTATTTGGAAAACAGTAGATGGGAAGTCTTACCCAACCCGCCTTATAGCCCAGACCTTGCCCCTTCTGACTACCATTTGTTCGGGTCGATGCAGAACGCCCTCACTGAAATACGGTTCACATCAGAGCAGAATATCAAAAGTTGGCTTGATTCATTCTTGGCTGCCAAGCCGGCGCAGTTCTTTTGGGATGGGATCCACAAATTACCAGAAAGGTGGGAAAAAGTCATAGCTTCAGATGGGCAATACTTTGAATAATACTATTGTACATGTTTTTCTTAAATAAACGTTCAAATTTTGAAAAAAAAAAAGCACGAAATAAATTATACACCCAATACATATACGTACATAGTACCTACATGTATATTTTATCCTTTCATCAAGAAACCACAAACTATCACAGGTAAACGAAGGACAACATTCACCACAAAGCTGTAATGGAATTTTCCATAATTCACCAAAATTAATTGATATTACTTCCGATTAACAGGTGTTCTATCGATTAGCATATCTCTATCAGCATTATCTGGACGTTTACTTACAAAAAAATCGATTCAAATGACCGTCCTATTTCCCTCTTTCAATTGAAAGTTACCATGTTTATATCGATGTCCCTCCAGCAATCAATTCAGGACCTAATTACCAGTATTTACCAAGTTCCAACTTCATTTCTATAATGCAATCCTTTTTACTTTACAATTTGATTTCTCACACAAGTGTCCAGGAAAATACGAATTTCCATGCATGACACCTAAATAACAGCCTTAGCAGGACTTTAGTGACCCCCAAGCACGCACCGTAACCCTCAACTCCTCACGCAAAAACATAAAACTAACTCAACCAAAATGAAAGGAAAGAATAAAGAGAAAAACAAAAAAAAAGGCAAACAAAAAGAGGAACACAAAAAGGACACTCGGCTCAAGGTGAGCATGCAATTACTTGCCCCTGAGACTCACGAGACTACAACCAACCTACCTCCTACAATGGCTATATCCATCACCAGTATAGAAGCAACGGCCCAGTCCCATTAGGCTAATTTGTCGTCCGATTAATTAACCATCATCAATCATCAAAAACCCAACAAAATAAAAAGGAAGAACAAGGTTAAGGCGAATTGAGAACAGCGACTGACGAACGCCAAACGGTGAACGAACAATCAACGAGAAATAGGCCACCTCGAAAAAGGACGAATGTCAAATTAGACCAAGTAAACGTGTCCTACTTCGAAATTCAAATTGCAAAAGGGTGAAACGCGAAACTAGGAAAATGTAAAGAAATCAGGCTAAGGACTTACTTTTCTATTTCCGTAGATACGTATCCTGAAGCGTTTAATCAGTTCACCACTTTACTGCGTGGGTATCCTTTACAAGGTTTGTTTTTTTTTACTATTATTATTATTTTTTGTCTTCTTTCTTCTGTTAACCTGTTTTCGATTTGAATATTTTTCAATCTGTGTTTCAGTAAACACCTATTTTTTTTTTTTTTTTTTGTAGGAGTGGGTAGATGAAGATAGGTGAAAACTTATCTGTGTCGCTATGTCCTTTCGAACATTGATAATGACACCACTTTCCGCACAGCAGACATTTAAGATCCTTGGTTGGATTTTATTTTTTTTTTATTTTCCACCACTCAGACACTTTGGCTCGGACTTAACTAACTTAAAAGGACACACCACAATTTGAGAACTACCGCGAACCGATAATGACAATAACGATGACGACAAAATGACAAAACCGCAACAAATGTAACGATATCACACAAAAGGACACTCTGGTATTTATTCACTTTTCTTAGCTGGCGAAAAATGCGACACAGAATAAAACGCAAAATTAAATTTAACGATTATCGTGAATGGACACGCACTTTAGACAAAGCAAGGAAAATAAAAATAGAAATAAAGAAATGGAGCAAAAAAAAGAAGTAGACGAAAGCCTGGGCAACGGGAATAGCAGGATAGCACCTCAAAATTTAATTAAAAATTTTAACTTTTCGCTTGAACCAAACTAAATTTGAACACTTTTTCGAGTCTCCGAAAGGGGTAAGACAATTTGCTTTTTTCTGTTTTATTTTGACGCAAAAAGGATACGAATTATCATCTCAGGATAATTACAGTTGGCATCTTTGAATGAGATAAACGAAACGGGCCAGTTTGAAAGCGGTAGGAAAGAACAGAAATTCACTTTTATGGCGCCAGTATCTGTCAACCTGGGGACTTACTTAAACTTCCCCCTGTAAGGACGACTCTTCAGAAGGATACACTTTCTTTTTTATTTCTTATTTTATTTTATTTTTAGTAGATGAATTTTTTCTTCAATTTAAATTGAATTGTAGACGAAGACGCGTACCGTTTGTTCCGTTTCATATCCTCCCCGAAGGACGACGACGAAGGGAATTCTTTTACGCAATCCTCTTGTACACTTATTACGTTGAGGGCGGATGAGGATTGCTTTTTGATGGTGGTGGTGATGGTGATGATGGTGGGAATGGTGGCGGCAATAGTGGTATGGTATGGCTCTGTTGGAAAGCCCTAGATAAGGAACATACGTAAAAGCACTGAGAGATTGAGAGCAGCTCTAGTGCCAGTTGCCAGTACTAGCAGCAGCAGGACCAGAAACAGCAAAAAAAGGACACGACAATAAAACGAGCAGGGATGTATGAATACGACATACAAATATAACACACACACCACCCAGTGGGGGGCCAAGTTGAGATCAACTTTCTTTTTTTTCTTTTTCTTGAATTGTTGGTTCTATTTCGGATTCTCTTTATCTGTACTTGAGCTAACTTTTCACTTCACTTGATTTCACAGGTCTTCGAGTGCCATTGAATTTTATTTAGTCTGGGATTTTTTTTTTTGTCTGCCAGTGTGTATCCTTTTTGCAAAAACCGATAATTTGACGCCAACCGACAGCGAGTTTGAAGTTTTTGAGGCTTTTTTCTTAATTTTCTGAAAATTCTTTTACGCGGAGAGAGCTCCATACAGACCGTACGACTGG
Organism: Volucella zonaria; assembly: GCA_963966105.1. Classification (NCBI taxonomy): domain Eukaryota; kingdom Metazoa; phylum Arthropoda; class Insecta; order Diptera; family Syrphidae; genus Volucella; species Volucella zonaria. The sequence continues at coordinate 59,643,520 of OZ014531.1, read as the reverse complement.
AACTCCACGACTGAGAGGAAGGACATTTTTTCAGCCGAAATGTTTCGAACAAAATCAGTCTCGCTCTATGGAGCAACTTTCGAGTTTCGGCAGACCGAAAGCTTTGAGAGCACTTGAAAATTTCCAATGTACAATATTTCCAATGGAGGGATGGGTGGTAAGTGGTAAGTGATGGTTGGTTGGGGTGGCAACATCGTGTGTTATGTCCTTGAGCTTTTATTTTATTTTTTTTTTCTCCCCTTTTTTTTTTATGTTCGCTACCATTGGAATGGAAACAACATGTGGGTGAATTGAAAGAGAAGAAAAAAGAAAAATTCATATGTACATATGAAGAAGCGTAAATAACAAGGATTTTTCCAAATAATTTTCTAAGATTTGAAAAGGTCTTAATAATCTTTTGGAAAGGTTTTCATGGATTTTAATGCTTTCAAGTCGGAAGGAGGGCTTTTTGGTCGTTATGGATGCGAGTACATAAATGGAATCCTTCCACTTTGAAGAGGAAAACCACCTGTATGTACGAGCAATGCTTTGCTGGGCTTCAGCATTTAGGCTGACGAGTAGAAGGCAATAGCGTGCATTTAAGGATGTTGTATTTGAGGAGTGGCTGGTGAGTCAATTTTTGTTCATTTAATTTCACTTTAGGAAATGTTTCTCTTACCTATCTTCATAGAACGAATTAGGAGGATCCTCCTGAATTTATTATCAAGGATGGATCTTCTGTCGTCTAAGATATATAAGGCGAGTATACTTATGACAATGTTGGACACCTTATTGGACAAATGTTGGTCTCTTTAATATGAGCCTGACCTAGATGTCTATACTAACCAAGTTGAAGTTGAAAGCCTTTTACTTCAATTCATTCTCGATACCAAAGCTATCGATCTGCAAATTGTTTTTTGTAATGACTGAGCGAAACTTTAGGAAGAGAACAGAAGCAACATTGTTGACACACCGATTTCTGAATGACGCTTTGAAGCTATAAACAGTTTACTGGCACCTTGGTCAATCAAAGTCGACCGGGGGTAGAGTTGAGCATTCCAACATTGATACCCTTCAGCCAACTAGATAAGAATCTTACCTACTTGAAGGCAGCGCTACAATTCGGGATGTACCTGGGCCTCAACTTAAAGACCTCTCCAGTTAGTTCGGTCTTTAACCCCAATTGAGGACCCATTCTATTATATGTACTCAGTGCCGTATCGACCACCGCATAGCGTACATGCCAAACAGTGCGTACATGCCAAACAGTGAAGAACGGTGTGTTGAGATCTTCGCTGTGGAAAACAACTTAACGCAGCTTGTAAATAAGCCCGCGCGAATATCAGACATTGATAGTCATATCGCCAACACCCTGAATTTGTTTTTAACTTCTCACCCTGATAATCACTCCGTTGATGTGCTCTCCCCTCTAGTCTAATTTTCCTAAAAGAACCGTATGGCAATACGAGAAAGCCAATTGGAGCAGACTTAAAACCTTCTTTAGAAATTGTAACTGGTCGTTATGTTTCTTCGATAACGACGTGGATGCCGCTGCTGCCATGATCACAGAAACTATTCTCTTTGGAATGAGATACTTCATCCCTCATCGGATGAATAATATCAGACCAAAAGAAAAGGCATGGTACGACTCGAGCTGTAAAAAGGCTGTCAGTGTTAGAGAAGTGTTTTTTTCGGTCCTTCAAAACCAATCCGACAGAGAAAAACCGCAAAAAGTTCAAACGAGCCAGGAATGACTGCAATGTCTTTCTCAAGCGTGTGAAATTTCAATACGACCAAAAGTTGAGGCAAAAAATACTACAATGTCCCAAAGGTAGTAAAAGCTTTTGGTCTTCCTCCATCCCAATGCTCATTTACAATGACATTCCAGCTGTCAGCTCTTTGAACAACGCCAGTCTGCTTGCTGCACACTTTGCGGCCAGCTCAACACTCCCAGATTGTGCTCTGTCTCCGCCTTCACTTGAGTGCGTCGAACCTTGAATGGGACGAATCCACTTTCGCACTCGTGTAGTATCAACTGTACTTAAAGATCTCAACATACATAAATCCGCTGGTCCAGATTGTATATCTCCCCTTCTTCTGAAGAGGTGTTCTTCCACGCTGGCAAAACCACTGCGTAAGCTTTTTCATCTATTCTACCCTTTAGGACTCTTTCCAAATCGAATCTTTCTCGCTCTCCTCCTACAGACCCATTGAACTTACGTCCCTTCTTTCCAAGGCCATGGAAACGCTGATAAATCTTCAGCTCATGAAATATCTCGAAACACGAAAACTTCTCAATGACCGGCAGTACGGTTTTCGTAGCAACAGGTCCACTGGTGATTTGATGGCATGTCCCACCGAAAAATGGAACCAAAGCATACATCAATCTGGCGAAAGGAAGATAGTTGCACTTGACAGAGGCATTTGACAGAGTTTGGCATCAGGCTCTTTTGTCGAAAATGCGTGCTTTTGGGATCGATGATTCTCTTCTTCAATGGATTAGAAATTACCTTTCGGAACGTTCAATTCAAGATGTCTTGGATGGTTTCAAGTCTGATATTCACAAAATAAATGCTGGTGTGCCCCAGGGTTCCGTTCTGCCTCCGACACTCTTTTTAATTTTTATTAATGATCTCTTGTCTGCCACTTCTAATCCAATATATTCCTTTGCTGACGACAGTACTCTCTGCTTTTCATATTCGTGTCCGGACTCACGGCCCTGCTCTACGGCTGTAGAACGGGAACGGCAGTGTATGTTAAGCTCTTTAAATTCTGATATCAACAGGATAACTAATTGTGAATCACTAACAGAGTAGAATTTAATGCTTCCAAAACACAATGCTCAATGCGAAATTTTAACACCCAGCCGTTATCCAGGAATGGCACTTGCATCGTCGAAGCCGATAAACTTTCCATTCTCGGTATGTGTGTCAATGAAAATTTACGTTGGAATGATCACATATTCGGTATAGTCAAAAACGCTGCAAAATGTCTAGGTTTCCCCCCTCTGATCTGGCCACAATATATAGGGCGTTTATCCGTCCTAAATTTGAGTACAATTCCCACATCTGGTCGGGTGCGCCCAAAACAACTCTGCACCTCCAGACCGGATTCAAAACCGTGCGGTAGAACTCATAGGTGATACTAATATCACTCAAACAAATGACACCCTCGAACACCGACGTAAGGTCTCGTGTCTCACTCTGTTTTATCGCTATTTCCACCACCAGTGCTCCATAGAAATCGCCACTAGCATTCCGCCCATTCAAACCTTTAACCGTAACACGCGTCTCGCAATGCAATGAATGCTCATCAGTATACCCTCAAGCCCACTTTCGGACGTACTCTGAAATATAGTGATTCGTTTCTAAGCCGAACAACTCGCTTGTGGAATGCCCTGCCGAGCTCTCTATTTCCTAGTCATTATAACATTCAGACATATAAAACCAAAGTTCATCGGTACCTATCCTTCTTTCCTCCCAAAATTTCCGTCGCCCGCGCTGTGTGCAAACATTTTAAGGATACCTTAACCCCTTGAGCGCGCGCTAGTTTATAAAAAAAAAGAAAAAAGCGCCACCTAAGGCTAGATATTTCTCTATTTCTTTGTCCCTGCGGGTTAGATGCAAAGACTCTTCGTAGCATTGCTGTCCATTCGCTCTACCTATCTTAGACATCTCATGCAAATGATAAGCAATCAATGTCGCCGTACAGTTCGTTTAGTTCGTCGTTGAATCTCCTCCTCAAAAGCCCGTCAATGTGAATGGGACCGAATATCTTAGGAAGAATTTCTCCCTCGAAAGAAGAGGATATCGTCAACCGCTTTCGATAGAGTTTATGCTCAGGCGCCATAATCTAAAGATCGACGTCTTATAGAGATCCTCCTTAGTTGTTCGGGGAGAGGCTTACTATTCAATTAACTTCTTAGTCCAAAGAAACAGCAACTAGCAAGAGTGATTCTTCATTTTATTTCTACTGAGGCGTTGTTTGTAGAATTGATAACAGAGCCATGGAACACACAGTTCCTTACCTCATTTGGTTTTTCTTATATTTACCCCTGAACCCATTTTGGCAGCTTCCGTTTCAATACTAGGGAACGCACCACTGGTGACAGCCCGCTGAGTTCTTTCAATTCCAATGTCAATACCATCGACGTATGTTAGTTGTTGCACAGACTTATGAGCTCCGCACAATTCTTTCAAGTATGATGTCAAAGAAGTAAGATGACAGCGCGTCATCTTGTCTGGAACCTTTTTTGGCATCAAAGATCCCGGTTAAGTCGTTACCGACTTTGACGGAGCAACGGGGGTTCTCAATTGTCATTCTGCACAGACGGACGAGTTTAGCAGGGATGTCAAAACTAGATACGAGGTGTGTTCAGAAAATAACGTTTGTTAAAAGAAATGGATCACAGAATTTTTACCAAATTTTGTGTAAAAAATTAAATAAAGTGTAACAGTGTATGAAATGTTAACAAAGGCCTATGGTGAGTCTGCTATGAGTAAAACAACAGTTTATGAGTGGTATAAGCGTTTCCAAGATGCCCGTGAAGGCGTTGAAGATGACCAACGCCGCGGACGCCCAAGCACAGCAACAACCGATGAAAACGTGGAAAAAGTGAAAGAAATGGTTATGAACGATCGCCAAATTACAATCAGATGTTGTTAGCATATCGATTGGCTCCTGTCATGAAATTTTCTAGAATGAATCACGTGGCAGCAAAATTTGTTCCAAAATTGTTGAACTTTGAAAAAAAACAGCGGCGATTGGAACTTGCTCAGGAGTCACTAAATGAAGTCAACGTCAATGCAGAATTACTGAAACGTCAGGCATGGCTCCGTGTGACTTTTCCCTATTTCCAAAAATAAAGAGAGCCTTAAAGGGTCGTCGCTTTACAAGCATAGATGATATTAAAAGCGCATCGCTGTAAGATCAAAAGGCTATCCCAAAGATCGAGTGTGAGAAGTGTATTGAAGATTGGCAGAAGCGCTGGCACAAGTGCATTATATCTAATGGGGACTATTTTGAAGGCGACAACATTAATGTACAATTGACGAATAAATAAATATTTTTCCCAAAAAACTAAAATTCCCGTTATTTTCTGAACACACTTCGTATAGCTCTAGATGAGCTACACATCTCTACAAATGCTGTCATATGCGGCCTTAAACTCGATGAAAAAATGGTGGCTATCGATTCGAAATTCTTTAGTTTTTTTAGAATATGCTGGAATGTGAATATTTGGTCAATTGTGGACTTTTATGGTCTGAAACCACACTGATAGCGACCCATCACGTTGTTGGCGAAGGGTTTCAGATGGGCTGATAAGATCTTGTATACAAATTTGAGGAGACCTGTACTTCTATAGATAGAATAGTTGCGGTCGTCTGTTCAGGTGGACGGCAGTTTTGTCTATGATCGTCTATATTGAACGGTCTACTCTGCCTAACGGCAGGATGTTGGGCTTCCTCGCCGTTATACAGTCGCAGAAAAAGACTCGTCTCTTTTACTGTTGAAAAAACTTGCGTATATTATCGAGTATAACCTCTCAATATCTTCCATTGCGAGCTGCTCGCGCTCCTTTTTCTTCTTCTGGAGAAGCCGATGATCTTCCCATCTCTTCTGCTCATAGAGTTCACGAGCGGCTCTCGTTCTTCGTTGCAGCGCCGCTTTCTACGTTTCTTGTTTAGCTGCATGTGCTAACCGGCATTATTCATCAAACTAGGGATTTCTTAGTGGTGATCGGGTGAAACCCAGCGCATTAGCTGCGGCTTGTCACTGGTCTTCGATACTTAATCTGATACGCGTTCGGCGAAGATTCTGGCGGTCTCTTGAGATTGCTGTTTTCTACGTTATATCTTCTCATAGTAGTTCTTCTTTGTTGTGGCGATTGGGAAATCGCATTCGCGCCTTGGATATAAATGGGTGGTGATCCGTCCAGAATACTGGTTGCGTGTCTTACGTCCATCGCAAAATTTTCAGTTCTATTTAGCGTTTGATGATTCGGGCACCGCCATGATCCCTTGTGAGATGAGGAAACCGTGGGCTTGCTGTAGTTATATTTGATCCCGTCGCAAAGTCTGTAAGCCTAAGTCCATTGCCAGACGTAGATCATTTATAATCAAAATCGGTCCTAAAGCCGTTCCCTGAGGTAACCCTTGTAGACTATGTTTAATATATGACACGGATATCACTGGTTGCATCCTTCCAAAGAAAAACTTCGAATCAATCTTTTTGAAGCCGGAAAAAATTTTCTCTTTCCATCACAGTATTTCATGATTGACCTTATCGAAGGGGTTTGAGAAATCAAGTAGACATAGATATGTCATTAAGCCTTGTCTTTTCTATGTTAACCATTGCCGTTGACCAGCTGTGGTTAGCTCGGAAACCAGACAGCCCTGGGTTAAGTAGCTGATGACGTGATGTGTCTTAGGATTTGTTTTACTGTTAGTTTCTCACAGATCTTAGACAAGCATGACAGAATACTAATTGGCCTGAAATCGGCTAGAGATTTTGCGTTTGCGGCTTTAGCAATGGGTAAAATTTTAGCGATTTCCTGCGACTGTGAAAAGTGGACGTCGTAAAACAATTGTCGATGATATAAGTCAAGTGGCTTACAATTACTTACTTACTTATTGAGGCGGCGCTACAGTCCGGTGTGGACCTGGACCTCAACCAAAAAGCCTCTTCAATTAGCGCGGTCTTTGGCTACTTGTCTCCAGTTGCGCACACCTTCCTCTACTGCGTTGTCCCTCCGGATTAGAGTCGAAGATTCTGCGGGCTAGAGTGTTGGTGTTCTTCGCTCTACATGTCCCAGCCATCTCAAACCCCCAATGCGCAGTTTTTTGACAAGATCGATGTCGCTGCACAGCTCGTAAAGTTCATCGTTGAATCGTCTCATTCAGAGACCGTTAACGCATACGGGACCAAATATCTTACGAAGAATTTTTCTCTCAAAACGACCAAGAATATCGTCATCCGCTTTAGAAATGGTCCATGATTCGGAACCATAGAGCAAGACTGGGATTACAGTTGCCTTCTCAGCCCCATTTTTGGCGCTTCTGCTCCAATACTTGCAAACCCACCAGTGACAGGTCCCTGTGTTCTACCAATAATATCAATATCGTCGGCGTATGCAAGCAATTGAAAGATCATACCTCGTGTGTTGGCTTGTGAGTTTTGCACAATTCTTTCATATGCGGCTTTAAAATCGATAAAGAGGTGGTGAGCATCGATCTGAACTCCTTGGTCAAGGGTTTCCTTTTCTTTTTGTATTTGAGTGATCTATTTCTTTTTCTTTCAGCAAATAGGCACCAGGGATTTTGTTTTGCGTTTCGTCTTAATACGGCTGATTCGGAATTCATTATCTTTTTATGCAGATCTTTCGAAGGGTTACGGTATTTCTCTATCATTATCCGTAATCTTTAAAACGCGTCATATGTCAACTTGCCTTATTAATTGCAATGAAACTTAATAATAATGCGTTATTGACAGTCTACACCTCCTTCGTATGTTTCTATAGAATGCGACGTTGTTTCAATTTCTCGTGACGCATTTGCCTTTATTCAGTGGATAAGAAGGCTCTCCCTAATGCATTCAATCGTTCCCGATAATTTTATTGATCAAAATCGCGAGCCGTTGAAACCCAAGATTTCTGAGAGCCACCCATATTTCGGAGGATATGTGACCACGTCCGACTGCCCTTATATCATTTATTTTTCGTTACATTCGGTTTCTTCTTTCCTCTTCGTGCGTGACAGCTTAGAGAATGGTACTGCGTGAGCATTCTTCGTTTAGTAACGCTTTCCAATACTCTTTCCATTTATTGCAAATTTCGTAGTTCCTCGTTAGCAGGTGTTTCTGCTTGTCTTCAATATATTTCGGGGCTCCGGGTCTTGTTTTCGACGTTGCGCTTTTTCTTTTATAGTTAGTGAGAGTACCTCTTCTAATTGCAGATACAATCTCTCTACTGCTGTCGCACGTGCTCTAGCTACCACGCTACCAGCTTCTCCTCTTTCTTGCAACCTAGCTTTACTCGAGATGCAAGTCCAGGTTTCCTGCCTTTTCTTCTTTACTGCTATATGCGGAGCTGGCCTTTTGAAACACCGATCCGAGGCTCTACTGAGTTCAAAGTTGTTCCACATAGCTTGAGCCCTTAGTGGTCCTTTTGGTTTAGGGAATTTCAAAACCATTATAGCAAGTTCAGCCCTTTGATCTTGTCTCTATCCTTGTTTAAGTTGTGAGGGGATACTTCGACTGATACTTCACAAAAATCTCTGTCAGGAAAAGTCGGTGTTGACTTGCTAGGGACTTTTGAATCGAAATTTTGCCCTTGATCAGAGTGTAGTTCCATTGTGACCCCAAATCTGCTCACCCAGTTATTGGCTACATCTTCTGCTATGGTCTTAGCCTCTTGATTTGGGATGGCAAACACTACCGGCCACTTACTGAAGTGATCCATGACCACGAGGGCGTATCGGTTGGCATTAAAGGTTTCGGGAAACGGCCCAGCGATGTCGATGTATTTGCCCATGTGGCTTTACTTTTGGGCCCTTGGTAGCCGCACTTTTTGCACCAATTCTCGACATCTTGCTTAGCGCTTAGTCAATAAAAATTCCAACGTCTGGTATATTTCCAAATGGCCTCTTGAGATTCTGTTGTGTATTTCATGGAGCACTTGGCTGACCCTGGACCGTGGCATGATTAGCTGCATACGAGATGTTGTTCCATCTGCACTTTCCCATTTTCTCTTCAAAAAAATATCTTGCACACAAAGCGAGTCCCACTGTGCCCAATATGCTTTTAGAGTTTGGCTCCGGTCCGATATCTGCTGCCAACTTGGTCTTTCCTCGTATTTCTTCCAGGCCAATATTGGTTCGATGTTATTATCTGCCTGTTGGAAGGAACGGCTTTCATCTGCACTCCAACCCTCTACTGGCTCGGTCCTGATCATTTGGATAGTGGCCTGTTCTTTCGCTTCTTTACGGTTGCAGTGTCCACATTTAACTCCTCACGGTCGACGAGAGAGAGCATCAGCATTTGAGCGGAGTTTTCCCTTGCGGTGTTGCACTCAAACGTTGTAGCCCTGCAACTGCTCGAGCCATTTCAGAGTTGCGTGGACTGTCCGAAGAATGAACTTTTGTCTATAGAAATGCTTCGTAGCCAGAATTAAAGCCAGAAACTCGGGCCGAGTTACGCAATAGTTCCTTTCAGGTCTGGATAGTACCGTGCTGTAATATGCAACCCCTTTCTCTTTAACATCATGACCTTGAGAGATCACAGCTCCGACTCAGCTTCTCAGTTGGTGTTTATTTTTGGGGGCAGGCCAATTTTTCGCCGCTTCGATTTTGCCAGGATCTGTCCTTACTCTTTCCGCTGATATAATGTGACCCAGATATGTTACTTCCGGACGGAGCAAGGAACACTCTTCCGGGTGCAGCTTCAAATAAGCGCTTCGCAGCCTCTCAAGCACTTCGTTTAGATTTTCGCGATGCTCCTCGAACATCTTGCCTACAATGATGACGTCGTCCAAATACACTAGGCAGGTTTTCTACGTGAGTCCTCGCAAAAGGTCGTTCCATTAGTCGCTCACCGTAAACTGCCAAAGACCGCTTCCTGTAGTAAAAGCCGTTTCCGCACTATCTTTTTGACCAATCTCCACCTGCTAGTAACCGCTCTTCAGGTCTAGTGTTGAAAACCATTTCGCTCCAGAAATCGTATCCAAAGTGGGTAGTTGTCTTTCTTGGTGACATCGTTGAGACGTCGATAGGCTACACAAAACCTCGTGCTGTTATCTTTCTTCTTCACGAAGACTACTGGAGATGTCCACGGATTCAATCAGCCCCTCAACTTTCTTCTTCGGCAACTTTTCGGCAACTTGTTTGCCATCCAGCGTTCCATAAAATCTTCCATTTCGCTAGAAAATTCGATTCCATTCTGCATTTACCAATGGTTGAATCTTTTGCTATACAAATAGGGAAATCTTCTGCTATGGAAATGTAGATGACGCTACTCGCATTCAGATGGATATCACAATATTAGAAGTAGTTAAGGAGGTCAACTAGTAACCAAGCACTGGGCATATGAGAAAGGATCCTAGAAAACCAAACTCAAAACTCCTTCATCAAAGACCAAGATGATATTCTACATAAGCCCTGTCAGCTGTACTCCACGTCAAACTCAGTCACAGCTAATCTTCTAATCCCAGTCCATGAATTCAAGGAAGACCGTATCCCCAGTTCACTGTGCTCGTGCTCGGCAATCTCACCATTAGGCAGATGACACCGCCATTGCGACGAACCTTCTTCCCAGAGCTGCAATATCTACGACTGCGGTAGTCCTTTCACATTATTTGGGAAGCGAACGCTTATCGGAGATGTTGCTTCGGCGGTGCAAACAGTAGTTTCTGAGGGTGAGTTAGGCTCTATCTGGCTTCAACTCTGCAAATTATTCAGCTCGGTTGAATCTTCCACTAATTCCAACATTTTCCCAATTTCCCTATATTTTTAGAATAATTCAGCGCCATCTCTAGTAATTCATTGAAACAAGGACGAAGTATACACTTGCCTACTATGGTTTGTGTCTGAGGTCTAAAGGTTTTTGGAAAATATAACAGGGTGCCAATTATTACTCACGTTTTAATAGTTACAAATTTAAAAAAATTCAAGAGTTGGTCGGTTGCTATCCATACCGGAACCATGGGTGTGGAACAAACGCATCTGTGGTTTCGGATGTTTAAGGGGTTTCACACCACTCTATGACGAGCGATCGGTAACTCACTCTCACCATCTAAATTTGCGCAATCTTGTATCCAAGATTTAGTTGCTGCAGACATAAGCTACAAAACGAATGGAGAATGGCACAAATTCGTTGTTGCGTCTGCTTATTTCCCCTACGATTCATTACTGCCGCCACCACCGGAGGCGGAGGCGGAGCTCATTGAAATTGTGACTCCAAGAAGATGGGACTTATTATATGCTGCGATGCTATCTCCTGGACTTTATACTATCGTCTGACCTGGCTGTCAACAATGTTGGCTCTCTGCCCACTTTTGTTACGACGGCAAGACAGAAGGTATTCTAAGGAGATAATTGGCCCAGAAGTACTATCGGAGATCTCAATGTCAGACCGTAAATACATCAAATTCAGAATCGGATGAGAAGGAATCGGCATAAAACCAACTAGACACGGTTTAAGAAGGAACCCGACAAGTACAATAATGCTGCCCCTGCTGATCAGGAAAAACCAAAAGCTTGAGGAAGCTGTTCAGAACGTGAAAGGCACTCTCACCAAGTGTTTCGAAATGGCATGTCCAGATCCTTGGTGGAACGCAGACCTGCAGCGTCTTCGTAAAGAATATAGAAAACTTCTAAGCACGTCACTTAAAACTAATTTGGAGGAAGATTGGAATCTTTACAGATCAAAGCAAAGAGATTTTAAGAGGCTTATTCGGATTTCAAAGGGTGCCTACTACAAAGCTTTTTGCAAAACTAGCTCCTATCAACGAAGCTGCTAGTAAGCTGAACAATATAACACGCCGTAGCTGGTATATCTCATCAATTGTGGTGACGAATGAGGCCATTAAATATGCTATTGCTTCCTTTGATGGTTTCAAGTCGCCCATCACCGATGGTGTTTACCCAGGTATGTTACAAAAAGGTATAGACCAGCAGGCAACCCTAGACTTGATCGACGACTGGTGCACTAGTAATGGGCTTCCAGTCAATCCTCTCAAAACTGAGACTGTTCTCTTTACGAGAAGGAGGAAGCTGCCTGGTCTGACTCATCTAGTACTCAAACGCATCGCCATCAAATTCTCCAAAGAAGCCAAATATGTGGGTGTCATCCTGGATAACAATCTTCTCTGGACTAAACATGTTACGTCGAAAGCATATACGGCGCTGTCGGCCTTCTGGCAGTGCAGAGGAGCAATCGGCAGGACATGGCACCTGTCACCGAGAAGGGTCCTTTGAACCTACATGGCTACGATAAGGCCAATTATATCCTATGTGTCGTTTGTCTAGTGGAATAAGCTCTCACGAAAATACGCGATTTCTGCTTTTACCAGACTCCAGAGAACGGTTTGCCTAGGATGCATGGGGGTTTTTCCCTGCACTCCTGGCTCCACCCTAGACGCCTTGATGAATCTCCCTCCCCTTGATGTTCATATCATGGGCTGCACTCTCAAAGCCATCTTCCGTCTAAAAAGAAGTGATCTTTGGTACAACACACACTGGGGCTTTGATGACTTTGCGCGGCGGCTGTCTTACGACTCTGGTCGTATGGACATGTCGTCCGATGCAATGAAACCAGAACTCCTGTTGCGGAAAAAAATACGAAATCGACTTTCCTTGTGCCCGGGACTGGTTTCGGCCAAAATCTGAACCAGGAAAGGCTCGGGTCTTCACGGACGGCTTCAAGAATAATATAGGATGTTGCGCTGATGTCTTTCTGGAGGGCGACAACATTAGATTTCACTACACGTTAAGAAAACTTGAAATGAAATCGCCGATGAACTTGCCAGACCAGGTTCAGAGGAGAGATTTTCAGGACCTACGTTGGGTCTAACTGGATCCTCGGTTAAGGTTGCTATTGAGAGATGAGTCTTATATGAGCACAACTGCAGATTGCACAACTCCCCGGGATGCAGGCTCACCAAACGAATACTTCAGCAGGAAAGACAGCAGGTTGATTACTGACATCGTGACAGCGCACTACACTTTTACAGAGCACTTAAATGTGCTGGGCTTAAATGACACAACATCCTGCGATGCTTGCTATGAAAGAGATGACGACACCGCAGAGCACTATCTCTGTGAATATCCGGCTTACGCTCGCATCAGACTGCAGGTACTCGGCGCTGATGTGGGGGTGCTGGTACTATAGGCACTTTATCACTGAAGCGCTTACTCATCTTTCTTCGTAATACTGAAAGATTTCATTAAAAGGAACTTACAAAGAGTATAATGGACTAGTTCGTTGTCTTGTTTAGAAATATGATTAGAAGCCAACGGATTACTAGCCAGTGAAGTAAGAGCTTTCCTGTTTGACTGTATAAACGCAAAAGCGATACGAAAAATTGCAACAACTTCCGATCGGTGAGGGTAATATCGCTTAGTATGAAAATATTGGAAGGAGTGCTGCAACGGGCTCACAACGCAATATTGTAAGACTCCGGTCATAGTTGTCTCCATGGTGATACTGACACTTATTCACCTGTGGCCAACATTCATTCTAATCTATATCTCCACAACACGATGTCCAAATACAGGATTTCGATGTCTCAGCAGCTTACTTAAACGAGGAGCTAGACACCGTCAGTTATATGGAACAACCAGATGATTTCAAGAAAGATTCCGGAGATAAGGTCTACAAACTCTAAAAGGTCATTTATGTCCAAAATCAAACCGGTCAGAAATGGAATTTGAGACTGGATAGAACCCTGAAGGAACTGAAGTTTACATCATCAGCCTACGACAAATGTATCTACTACAAGATAAATGGAAAGAGTATTACGCTTATAACCATGTACGTCGATAAGTTATTATTAGCAACGAACGATACCAAGAAATAGGTTCAGTCTGCGCAAAGCTATCAGATGAATTTGACATTCGAAACCTGGATGAACCGGATCTATGCGTAGGACTTGAAATCTCCAGAAAGAATTGGACAAACAAGCTACTTTCGTTGTTGACAGAGATTTGAACCTAGACCCCAATACGAAGTAGCCGACGAACTTAGGCAATGAGCCACGTCATCACCTAATGCTGCATATTTCTGCCACGTATCTGGTTGCTACTGCGCCACATGTGGGGTTGGCTTAATTGGCTTTAGTGAGGCCAAGATCCCTTCGGATCCATCAAAACAAAACTTCTGCAAATCCGAAGTTCCCACCACCCAATGCCCCCATCGCACTAAATCTTTACCATACCTGATAAAAAAGACATTGAGCTGTTGATACGTACAAATATCTCCGCATCACTATTGACAACCGGTTCGTATGCGTGATAAACCGAGGAGGCCCTTGCATGTATTGGCCTAACTGTAATACATATCTGCGTCAAAAATTAAATTAAATTGTTCCAAAAGTTAGACGGAAATTCGAAATGACACTTTTGTCGCTTTTGTGCACCAGTTTGATACCAAGCGACTGCATTTATTCATAAACGAGTACCGCAAGGGATACTAGTGTACACATTGCCCACAATTTTCAACAGTCCACCTCCATCTAAAAAAGATTATACAAGTCACCACTAGAACAAGAACACGTAAGTCATATTTACTAGAAAGAACAGCGCGACAGTTCGGGATGGACTAGGGTCTCAGCTAACATTCCCGTCCAGTTCCGCGGTCTTTTCTCAAATGCCTCCAGTTGCCCATAAAAAGCTGGCAGAGGTCTCCTTCCACTTGTATGCGTCACCTAAAATGACGTCGTTCTCTACGGCATTGACCATCCCTTTGGATTGGAGCCGAAAACTTTCTGGGCCGAGGCGTTGGTGTTCTTGAGTTCAGGGTAATATAGCCTTCTAAGCCTTAGGTTGGCCGAGCTTTTCTGACGATCGCCGTCGCTGTACAGCCCGCATGGTTCGCTGTTGAAGCATCTGCTCCATTCTCCATTGATACAAACAGGATAGAAAATTACTGGAATATCTTATCTCTCTTTGATCCGCTCTAGTCAATGTCCAAGCTCGTGCTTGGGGATGATCAATTGCCTTCTAAGACCAAAGAGGCAGCGATTAGCAAGAGTGATTCTTCGCACGATTTCCACGATGTCCTTGTCGGAGTTTATAGCGGAGGGGAGGTAGATAAAGTCCCTTACGATCTCAAAGTTTAAGCTGCCCAACGGGATGTTTTATTCTTTGAAGTTCTGTCCTTTCTTGTTGACAGCCTATAATTTGCTTTTCCTTCATTGACCGCTTTACTTATCCTTGTCACTTTTGCTTCAACAGACGAAAACGCTCCATTGATAACTCGTTGCGTTCTTCCTATATCGTAGTCAATGTTTTCTGCATATGCAGGTAACTGCATACTTTTAATAAAAAGGTGCCTCTGGAGTTGACTTGTGCGTTTCACACCATTCTTTTAAGAACGATGTTGAAAAAATTGCATGACTAAGGTCTTGGTTTTGTCAGACCGGGATGCGAAAAGGAGGAATGACCCTGTATAGTTGGTCTCTGTAGATACTGTCATTTGCGGCTTTGAAATCAGTGAAGAAGTGGTGTGTATCGATTTGGAACTCTTGGGTTTTTCCCAAGATCTGCTGTCATGTGAAAATTTGATTTATGGTGCCTTTTCTGATCTAACACCACACTGGTAGGGACAGTTCCAACGGTGTATGAAGGCTCTTGGGCGTTCACAAAATACGGCAAACAGGATTTTATATGCGACGTTGGGGAGACCTATTCCCCTGTAGTCGGCGCAGTTCACGGGATCTTTTATAGACGATTTTATGCATGCCCCGTATCCAATCATCATCTACTGCTTTAATCGGCTCGGCAGTTAAGAAATCGGGTCCAGCAGTTTCGTTTGATTGCTGCCCGCACTTTATTTTGGTCTGGTGGACGGAAATATTGAATGGTTCATTCTGTCTCACGGTTGCATGTTGTTCGTCATTATCAGATTCTCAGCACCGTCTGTAGTTTTACTACGAGGTTTTCTTCTCAGTCCTTGCAGATCTCCGTTTCATGTTTATAGGCTTAGCATATTTTTTGGTAAAACTTCTGAAATTCATTCCTTTGAAAGCACCTCTCTACGGTTTTGATCGAGGGTTTCTCGTGCTCTTTTTGTTCTTTTTTTGAGCCTACGCTATTTCTTTTTTTTGTGCCATAGATGTATGAGCATTCGTTCCAACTACAACGACAATCGCTTGGTATTGCATTTTAAAGTTAATGGAATTTCTTTCTCCGATTTCTCACTGATTGATTAAGGGGCATACGTAAATGCAAACAATATTCCACGTTTCGGTTTTATTGCCATTAGTCGGCTTTGATACGCTTACAGTCTGATCTAAAGGTTCAGCTGACAAGATGATTCCAACTTTATTATTTCGTGCCGTAAGAATACGTTTTGTACGTCTTCGTTTCCAATTTCAAGTAGTGGGCCCTATTTCTGACATTTCGCTACTTACTTCCCTCGGCAGATATCATATAGAATTTAAACGCCGTAATACGTTTTCCAGTTCGCAACTCATGCCGGCTATTGTGCCGAAGTTCAATTGCGCGATTCGTAATTTATTCTGAAAAGCACTAGGCGGATTACTGAATTCATATACGTTCACTTCCTTGACAGTTATTCAAGCTACACCGAGCCAAAATAACAATATAAATTTCAATTTTGAAAATAAACCCTATATCCTCAATTAATTCCACAAAAACGAAAAGTTAAAAATGATTGCCAAAACAAACACTCCACTTACAAAAGTCTCCGCATGAAATTTTCCAAACCCTCTCTAATAAACTGTCATCTGCGACGCAATCGCATGCCATCGCATTAATCATCTGCCAACAGAACTGATTTCCAACCAACAGAAAGAGCCAAAACCCTCACCCAACTCACAAGAGTGACAGAGAGCGCAACAAAAACAACAAAACCGAAACAATCCAACCGCAACGCACCCCAACGCACACAAATCATCCATCAACGGCCATTCGTTTCGCCACTCAACTCTCCACTCTAACCAACGTCGGCTCATAGTCAGAGTGCAGTCGGAAAGTCGTTTTGTTCGTTCGCAAATCAAATGGCGGAGATCGATTTGTCAAAATTACCTTCAACCGAAAACCCAACTCAACTCTGTTCATAAGTCCAACAAAAAATAGAAAAACAAATCCACCCAACGTACTCCTCAAATCGCGCGACAATATTTCCACAATTTCAATCTCCGACAAGCGAAAAAAAAAAAGAAAAGAAATGAGAGCCCCAGCAATTAGTGAAACCGAAGTCGAAAAATGGTGAGTGAGTGAGTTTTGTTCGTTTGTTGGTTCGGTGCGAGCACCTCAAAAAGGAGTTAAGTGACAGGAGGGCACCCAAGTTGGCAAAAATTGAAAGAAAAAAAAATAAATAAATAAAATACAAAGTAGTCATCCCCACCCAAAATTTCCCAGCAACAAATTGAAGATAAAAAAAAAATAAAGAAAAATAGAAAGAGGAGTAGAAAATTTGTTGTCTTTGCTCTCTGCAATTCCTCATTGCATTTCGTTTGATTTTCTCCTCGCCTTTTGGGCCGTTATTCCTTCGTTTGTTGTTTTTTGTGCGAATTTCGTGAGTGCTACTGCTAGCAGCTAGAATCACCGACGAGCGACGTTTGGGAAAAGTGTTTTAAGTGCAAGTGCGGCGGGTACACGGGTTCTTAGCGAGTGTGTTTCTTGTTTCTTAAGTTTCTTGGCTCTTTGGCTGTGGTCGTCGTGAATATACGAGTATGTACGCCAGTGTGTGGAAAGTGGAAAATTGAAAATAGAAAATAGAAAATAGCAAAAGCAGAGAAAAGAAAATTGCATAAGTGAGGCAGCGAGAGAGGACATAATAGAAAAGTAAAAATCCATCGCGCTGAGTGCAAGGAATTTCCTTGAATTCGACAGTTCCTCCCTCTATCGTTCTCCTCGTTGTTGTCCAGTGAGTTTCCATTTTCTTTTGAATTTGGACCGCCGCCGTTGACCAGGCAACGTCCAGTTCCAAGTGGAAAGGAGCACCCTCACCAAGTGGAAACGTCAGTCGCTGTCAGTGGAGGTATGTATCAATTTTTTTTTCTTTCCATTTCTTTTCAATCTCTTTCTCACTGACATTCGCACAGAAAATAGAAACAAAAAAGTCAAGGAAAATCCGTTTTTTTTTTCTTCTGGTGGAAATGTCTGAATGGAATGGAATCCACCAGAATGACTGTCGATAAGTTCGGGGAAAGAGAGAGAGAAAATCGGGAAGCAACCGTCAGGCAGAGAGGAACTAGAAAATCCTGATTTTCTAGGCGGAGGGCTGTAGGCTGAAGGCTGAATGAGGACAGCTCTCTGTCCTGCAAGGCTTCCACGGTGCATATGTACTCGAGTTCTGATTGAAGAATCTGATGAAAAATGAAGAAAGTGTGAAAATGGAAGAGGAGTTGAAGGAGGACACGGACAATAGCAACAAATCGTTGGTGGCTAAGTGTTGCCACTATTGTTTGCGGGTTAAAATGTGAACGTGCCTCCAGAGTTCAAGTGGTGTGTTGGGATTTGTTCAGTGATGACTGAATCGCCATAGTTTGGCCAACATATGAGAGACCTCTGCCAAGTCTTACTTACTTCACAGGTAACCAGCTGTTATTACGTGCAAGTGAGCCAAGAAGTACACCCCGACGTAACTGGTATCTGGCATGGGATGTGGTGACGGATGAGGCTATTTAACACACTGTTGCGCCCTTGACTGCAAATAGACTGGCATATATCCAGTTTTGCTACAAACAGGAGTAGGCCAGCTGCTGGCAACTCGGAAGAGAATCTTCAATGCTAGCCTGGCACTAGCAAACATATAGAATCCCTGGCGAACATTGAGAATGCTTTTTAGCCCGAAAATCAGAAAAGAGGACTACGAGCTCGGGGAGAGCGTTGTAGAGCATGGAAAATATGGTCGAGTTTCAGTGCTGTGAATGTGTCCTCTGTCTAAGATAACATTCGGTTCCATATCTGGTGTGCAGAATTCGAAGTGCACTTAACAAGAAGGTGCTCTCGACAACGCGACTTGAAGTGTAACTCTGCAAGACAACACGGCGTGGAAGAACCACCAGTTCTGTGGGTTAAAGCAGTTCTAGTGACCTTGGTAGTTGATGCGGACTGCGGTCAGTATGTGATAGAGCAGGCAATCAGTAGTTGCTTGTATAGCAGCGGATTTTTTTGCACTGCCTGGTCGATTCTCTGCTCAACGGCTGAGGTAGCTGTAGTGTCCCCTGGATTGTATGTGGTATAACGCCGGCAGCCCTAGATGTGACCGACGATTAACTGGATTAGAAATTGTAAGTTGATCTCCTTTCGAGAAGGAGAATGCTGACTGGCTTGTCTCAGTTAGGAATCACTATCCGTTTTTCCAACGAAGTTTTGGACTAATCATGTCACGTTGAAAACTTTCAAGGCGCTGTCGGCCTTCTGGCAGTACAAAGGAGCTGTCGGGATTCTTTGGATCCCATGCGTCCGTTATCTGTTGGAATAAGTTTTCACGGGAATTCGTCACAACTACTTGCTAGACTCCGCTGTCTGACCTAGAGAAAGACTCTGCTCTATATGCGCTGAAAAATCTCCCTCTCCTTGATATTCATCCCACGATTGAAAAAAAATGGTGATTGGTACTACGCGTATTGAAATTTCGTTGATCTTCCGCTGAAAGTCGGCACTGTCAACCGTCTCCAGTCTTATAGGCATGCCCTGACGAAATGACATTGGAACACTCGGGTTTCTGCGGGAATACATCAACTTTCCCTATACTCAGGCCTTGCCTCTTCTAAAATCTAAGTCAGGAAAGAATTGTCGTCGCGTTTTCATCGATGGTCCCGGAACCGCATATAGGGTGTGATACTGCCGTCTTTCTGAGACTGTCGGTACTAGCCTCGGTACTTCTGTGTTCCGCAGATACACGCAATTCTGGTGGCAAAGAATTCTATTGTGAAGAATCGATGGAGTGGCTGAAATATCTGGGCATGTAGCCACTGCCCAGTTGCGCTTAATGTTTTGCTAAACCTTCTCCCGACTTCAAAGTTGGTTCGAGAATGCAAGGCTTCTCAGAACGCAGTTGGAAAGCTGAATTCGGTTACAATATCATCGCTGAAATGGAGGGCATCTCAGGATTTGAATTGTCTGCGTCCTCTGTTAGGGCTTTCATTGACAGTAGGGTTTCTTATGTACACAACGGTGTTATGACTCTTTAGGTTTCAGGCAAACCATACAAATGTTTTCCGACGATTCTAATGGTTAATCTCTGTAGGAAAGACTGCAGACTGCTCTTTGGCGTCTAAATGAGGGCTTTCGCTTTTGCCAAGGTCATAAGTGCGACAAAAAAACCTGCGTGAGAGTGATGATGTAATGGTTGTAGCCACACTGTTTCCAGCGATAAACAATTTGATAGCTGACAGCTGATTTGTCATTTCACCGCGTATAGACCTACGCCAAAACAACGCCAGCAAATTGCGCAAATTTATTTCGATAAACCGTGATCCAGCTCGCGAACCTTACCGCTGACATAGTTGTCTATCGTTCGTACTCGTACCAGGCATAATCTCATTGGTAATACGCATCCACAGAAACTTCGTACAGTACGGACAGAAGAAGACTTAGCTAAGCGAAGTATTGAGGACGGCGCGAATGTGTAGGAGCTGTGTCCACCAACTCTCTGAGAAGTTTTACGAAAAGATCTTGCTTTACGAGCTCGCAGGTTATGTATGGGACGAAAACATTCCTCCTTTTAACCACAAAATTTTGTTCAGCAATGAGGTTCATTTTCAGTTTAATGGATACGCCAGCATGCATAATTGCCGCCGTTACGTCTTCAAAAATTTACTGTTTAGTCTGCTTTATGGGCTGGTGGAATCATTATACAAAAATGATGCTGGCCACGTCGTTGTAGCTAATGTAGATCCATGATTAATGACTCCTCTAAGACGGCGGAGCATTCCCCACAGCGGTCTTCAAAATGAATTCATCGAACGAACCATTCAATGACGCATAATTCCGCGATATGGACCTGCGATTTAGCTCTCAAAATTGTGTGATTTAACACCTTTTTGACTAATGTCTGTGGGGATATATGAAATCGCTTGTGTATGGCGATAAACAAGAGACGATGTCCAACATTGTAAGCCAACATTGTTGACATACGGCTCTAGATGCTCGAAAAAGTGGTCGACTTTTAGGTATCTTCCCCATAAAGTGGTCCTATCTCGGTTTAAAGCCGTACATCTCTAACAATACCACTTACTTCGTTTGTGAGTGACATTTTGTTCGAGCTGCCGGCCAAATTGATTCTTATAAAGCCACATTCAGTGCTCGTGAATTGCACCTATTTCAAATACCCCATCGACCGTCTACTAATAATTCGATCGCAAATTTTCATTGTTTGCGATATTATCTTCCACTGATCGGTTGTTACAGTTTCTCGTGTCGCCTTTGCCTTTATAGAGTGGAATAAGAAAGCTTTACCTAAACTGGTTAGACACCGCTTGCATATTACGACGGTAGTTGGTGGCGCCTAAGGTCAAGACCTTGCTTATGACACACTCTCCTCATATTACACTATCATCATCATTCGCATTACACTTTTAGAGTTCACAGGAACTCGTCTGCACACGTTGCTAATTGGGAAAAGCAATTTTTACCTTCAAATCTCGACCTTGTCACCATCGCCAACAGCACCAGCACCAGCACCAGCACCAGCACCAGCACCATCACCAAAACCAGTTAAAACAACAACAACAACAAAGCAAAGTTCATTAAATCACTTGATCGTCTTCTTCTCATTTTCTTTGCGCGACGAAAAGAGATTTTAAATTAATTTAATCCACATTTTCGCGTTTGGTTTTATTTTTCATGCTCAGAATACATAATTAATCATTTCCATTTCTACACACACAGCCAGAGATGAATATCACGGTATATAGAGGGGGTCGAATGGTAGACCTGTTGAGAAAGGTATACTTGAAGCCATGCGAGTTCAGTGCATGCGGTGGCATCGTGGATATTAATTACCCAGGTGAAGGTAGCCGTGGAATTTCCTTCGAATTTGGAGGTTAGTTGTTGAAAATTTTAATTTTAAATGTGGGCGAGGATTTTCCCCAGCAACGACAACGGAAGGATGTACCTTATCGCATTGCGTAGGGTTCGTTTGTGAGCCGGGTGCAGGATTTTAGTTCAAATTGAGTAGGGACACGTTTCTCCGCTTAAGTCAATTAATCCGGGAAATTTTGTAAAGCAAATAGTGGTGTGCCTCAGGGGTCGTTCTT
The DNA here is from genome assembly GCA_963966105.1 of Volucella zonaria. Classification (NCBI taxonomy): domain Eukaryota; kingdom Metazoa; phylum Arthropoda; class Insecta; order Diptera; family Syrphidae; genus Volucella; species Volucella zonaria. Next base: position 59,621,595 of record OZ014531.1, on the reverse strand, counting down.
GGCTCCCACACTTTGTTCAACTTCAGATCTTGACTTGAGCCTAAACCAACACACGTTCCTCCAGCTGGTCTGGTTGCTTGTTAATTGTTAACAACTTTGCACGCCAAACTGATTAAGGTTTCTTTCTATTTGCGCGTGCCAACTGAGTTGGGTCTTTTCGACAATTTTTCGTACTGGAGCGGTGGTGTCCATCCACCCTACATGTCCCAGCCTTCCAAGCCGATGAGTCCTGACTTTTCTAGCTTAGTTCACGTTGTTGTATGGTTTTTGATGAAGTGTCCTCGATCCAGACAGGGCCTTAGATCGCTCATTTTTTTCGATAAAAGGGAGGACTAGCACAATCACGGTCTTATAGAGCGACATTTTGCTTGACCGAGGGAGGGCTCTGTTGTTCAATTGCCTTTTGAGGCCCAACAAGCAAAACTATACTTGAGTGTTGTGACATTTTGCTTGACTCGTCGATGTTTTGTGTTCTTTCTCGATGTCCCGATAGACCTACTTGCCCAACTTCGGTTTGAATAGCCGCAAATGCCTCACAAGCAACTCGCTGTGTTCTGCTAATAATGTCAATGACATCCGTATAAGCAAGCAGTAGAACTGACTTGAAAGATTCTGCCTCGGCTGTGGCGAGTCTCACAACTCTTGTATTGCCGGAAGATTTTCTTGACATAAAAGGTCTAGATAAGTTCATTATCGAGCCTGACAAGCTTAGCAGCGATATCAAGACGGGTCATCCAAGATTATAGGCGATTTTGTAGTACCATAAAGACGATCTTTGAGGAGACTGATGCCTCTATAGATTTCGCAGACTAGACGGCCTCTTTTCTTCAAATTGGGTATACAATGTTGTGATTCCATTCGTCTAGCAAGCTTTCACCACACCATGGTTTAGAGATGATTTGGTTTATGCTTTTAACAAATTCATCTCTCGTCGCCTTGAACAGCTCAGTAGCAGGACTTTCAGTACCGGCAACATTGTAGGACTAAATTTGGATATGACTTTCATCACTTTGTCTGGGTCGCGTGGATGGGATTGTAGCCTATCCTGGAAAAATGTTTTGTTCTGCTTGACAGGGGAATGTTGATCATTCAACAATCGGCAGAAATGATTCTTCCATGTCTTCAGCACTGACTGCGAACCTTTCTCTAGGTTTGCTTGCAGAGTTCCGTCCGTTCATCAGGTAAAATTTCCGACAATAACAACTCACAACTTCCTCTACCTCGCGTTTCTCGTGCTCCTTCTTTTTCCTCTGAGAAGCTGGTGATCGTGCTTCGTCACGAGCCCACGAATCACTCTGCAGCGCCATTCTACCATATATGCTTTCTGATCTATGCGCCAGCCGGCATTCGTCGTCCAACCATTGGGTTCACAGTGGTGGTTGGGACAGAAGCGGCATCTCTGATAGCTTGTTAGCGTATTTGCTGCTGGGTCTCGGCATTCTATATGCTTTCTGATCCTCTGCATGCGCCAGCCAGCATTCGTCGTCAAACCATTGGGTTCACAGTGGCGGTCGGGACAGAAGCGGCATCTCTAACAGCTTGCTCGCGGATTTGGCGCTGGGTTTCGGGACAATATGCTAGCTGGTGTTATGTGACACTTGCTGCAGGTGCAACTTTCTTCAAAGTATTTCCTCTTCTTAGTGGCGAAAAGGACATCTGCACAGTACAAGATAGTGGCCCGTGCGAATGTCGACCCGTCTGAACGTTGCGTCTATCTCAATGTAATCAATCTGGCTGATGATAGAGTGATCAGTAGACCGCTAGATCCCTTATGAATGACGAGATGCGGAAACAGCGTGTTTGCTACAATGGCATTACGAACCGAAGGGAAGTCAATAAGTCTGAATCTATTGCATGAGATGGTGTCGTTCAGCTTAGGACATTGAGCATATATCTCGTCGGGATGCTGGGAGAAACAGTCCTTGGTCTGTCTTCCATTGGATTGTCGCATGGCGCTTGTTCATACGGCTGACATTCGAGAATTCTTACCAAGTCTGCCCGCCAGATCTGGTTAGGTTTGCTTTATGACAGTGCCCTGGCATTGACCCAATTTTGAGTTTTCTTCCGCCCTTATCTATACTTTATAAATCTGACACCTGGTTCTGGAGCCTCTCTCATGCCTGGGATTTGAATGTATCAAAGTAGCTCTAAAAGAAATCAAAAGGCTGGGTGCAAGCAACACTGTGGGGAGTTCTTCCGCTGTTCCTCTATCCATGCATACACTCAGTTTCGTGGGACCAACAGTTGTAGGTGAAGCAAGCACTTGATACCAACTTGAAACATTGCGCTACTGTCCTAACCCATGTTCAAGGCACTCAGTAGTTACCCGCTTAATCGTCGCCCTTGCCTCACAAATTCTTAATAAAAAGCGAAGCCTTGAAAACCTTGCATTCAAATCTGACTAAAGGAAAAGAAATTGTCCACCATCATCTACTTAAGAAGGAAATATTCGGTCAGAACTACCAACACAGTAGAGCTCAACGTCCAATTGGACAAAGACAAGAGATTCCATGAGTGACCCCTAAAAACTGGGAAGCACCAGCAGCTGGGAAGCAGTAGTAATCCACTACAAAGTTGATGATACAATGGTTGATGGACAATGGAAAGACGACACAGTAAGGCCGAACCTAATTGAACACATCCTCATTAATCAATTGTTGTCCCGACAGTTGCCGCCGGTCATGGTAGGGTGGCCGTTTGATCGTCATCACATACTGACATCCACCACCATCACCAGCATCGCCATCAGAACAATCTGAATTACCCGATGAAAAATGACTCTCGTCGAGTGCTTAATTTTCGTTTTAAATTACGAACGAGTCACAAAGGTGGAGAGGAGAAACTTCTCAACTTTACTCGTAAATGGAGTAACCAAATTCTAGGAATTCGACTGGATGTGGGCTCTTCTATTCGGCGAAAAAAAAAATCAACAAAAAAGCCTTTCAATGCAAAAACTAAAAGAGTAAGTGGATTAAACTTTTTCATTTAATTTTCGTTTATTTTGAGAAATACGAGATGGTCTTCGCCATTATTATCACCGAGATGAGCACAAAAAAATAGGCGAAAACCGACAAAAGATAAATACCAAGAAGAAAAACTAGTTAAGTGACCTCCAAGAGAGCTAACCATTCAGCATCGAATCAAACACAAATTTGTTAGAATAAAAAAAGAACAAAATAGAAAGCGAGAACAAGAACTACTTGTAAAACCGGGAAAGATACGAATAAAAGACGAGAGATTAGCTGCTGATAGTGTTGCCATGTAGACAGAGTGTGATCAGATTTCTGCAAATGATTGGAACGATGGTTTTGTTTGTGGTACTTGCATATCGAACCCGGTCAGTTTAGACAATTATAATGGAACCACAGTAAATTGGACAAGGCAGTAAGGAATTCGATGTCAAAAACCTTCCTTCCAGGACACTTTCGATCGTCCAAATGATGAAACGGAATCCTGGAATTTCTTTTTGCTATAGGCCTCAGGAACGTCTTTGGTGTTACCAGCCAATGGACGTTAAATTTAATCGATTACCTGAGTGTTGTACGAGTGAGCGACGTCAACTTGGCGATGCCCAGTGCTGTAACTATGCCAACACATCAATTGTAGCCTAGTCCTGGTGTCGCGAAACCGGAGTTTAGGTACAAAAGTTGTGAATACAACGAAGTTCGGGCCTTATACAGACCACTTGCATTCAAAAGACAAGCAGAGGCCCAGACTGCATAAAAGCGGATATCAGCGCCATCCAAGAATTATGCGGATATGGGCCGGACGAACGAAGGATGAAAAACTGTGACATACACTACGGTGACTGCTCCAGAGAACAGAAGTGGCGTCGGTTTGAGTGCAGATTCATTGTAATTCATGGTGTAATACGAGGGTAGTCCCACAAGTACCCGGCCTAACAAAGAAAACACAAAAAAATTGGGGAAAATGTTTATTTCTCTACGTGGTCTCCTGTTACTTCAATACACTTTTCCCAGCGATGTTCAATAGCTTTGACATCCTGGTTATAGTGAGAATCGTCGAGCTCCTTAAAATAGCCATCAACCGCAAACTCCACCTCTTTACCGTTGGCAAATCTTTTACCATCGAGCCATTTCCTCAAGTTCGGAAATAGAAAATAGTCCGAGGGGGCTAAATCTGTCGAATGGGGTGCATGAGGAAGCAATTCGAACCTTAACTCATTGATTTTGGCCATCGCGATGACGGATGAGTGAACTGGTGCATTGTCTTGATAAAACAAAATTTTGTTCTTTGTCAAATGCGGCCGTTTTTTCCTGATTTCATCTTTCAAACGTTGCAATAAGTTCGCATAATACACGTCGTAGATTGTTTTCCTTTCTGAAGATAATCAGTGAAAATTATCCCACGCGCATCCCAAAAAAACTGGCGCCATGACCTTGCCTGTAGATGAAACTTTCTTCGCCTTTTCTGGGGCCGATTCTCCCCTTTAAGTCCATTGTTTCGGCTGTTCCTTCGTCTCTGGTGTGAAGTGATGAACTCATGTTTCAACCATGGCTATGAATCGACGCAAAAACTCGGCTTTATTGCTGTGAAACCTCGCCATTGTGAGTGATCGCGGCACCCATCTTGCGTACCGCTTTCTCATGTCAAATTTTTTAGTCAACATGCGATGTACGAGTCGATTTGTGAAATGTCTGCCATATCTGCTAGTTTACGCACTTTCAATCGAAGGTCATCCAATACCATTTTATTGATTTTTTTCAACATTTTTGGTGCATTCACCTCATTTGGTCGACCACTGCGATGTTAATCTTGACAACTCGTATGGCCTCGCTTAAACCCTGCCACCCAATATTTTATTGTAGTAAACGGAGGAACAGACTCTCGCTACGGAAAACATCTTAACCCAGCTTGTAAATGACCCCACGCGAGTACTGATGGTATATCTCCCCTCCTTCTGAAGAGGTGTTCTTCCTCGCTGGCAAAACCACTGCGCAGGCTTTTCCATTGATCGTACTCTTTAGGACTCTTTCCGAGAAGATGGAAAACAGTATTTGTCCAACCCATCCCTAAAAAAGGCGAATCTTTGTCTCTCTCCTCCTACAGACCCATTGCGCTTACGTCCCTTCTTTCCAAGGTCATGGAAACGCAGATAAACCGTCAGCTCATGAAATATCTCGAAACACGAAAACTTCTCAATGACCGGCAGTACGGTTGTCGTAGTATCAGGTCCACTGGTGATCTGATGGCATGTCTCACCCAAAAGTGGAACCAAAGGGTACGTCAATCTGGCGAAAGCAAGATAATTGCACTTGACAGAGCTTGGCATCAGGCTCTTTTGTCGTAAATGCGTGCTTTTGGGATCGACGACTCTCTTCTTCAATGGATTAGAAACTAACAAGTTGTCTTGGCTTGGATGGTTTCAAGTCTGATATTAACAAAATAAATGCTGGTGTGCCCCAGGGCTCCGTTCTGTCTCCGACACTCTTTTTAACATCACTCTTGCCATAATTTTCGGCGATAGGTTCGCGCATTTTTGACGGGTATTCTCTTTCAGGGCTTCAAGAGTCTGAACCTTGTTGACATAGATTCGTGACATTAAAAAACCCCACAAAATGAAGTCTGGAACGGTTAAACCAAGCGATCTTGTCGGCCATTGAAAATCGCCAAAACGATAGATTACGCGACTCGGAAATGGAGCCCTCAGAATTTCTGTTCTGGCTCGTGCAATATGCGTCGTTGCTCCATCCTATTGGAACCACATGTTCTCCAGTCCCAATTCATTCAATTGAAGAAGGAGAAAGTCGTTGATCGTGGCTCTGCAGCGCTCGCCGTTCACAGTAGCCGTTTGGCCCGTGGAGTTTTCGAAAAAAATAAGACCCGATTATGCCTCCAGCGTTAACAGCACAGTGATAACTTTGCTTATTCACATATCAGAGATGGAAACGGACGTCGTCGCTCATAATGATTTTTCATGCAAAGCTGTCTCCCTCGTGGTCGAGATTCAGGATGACTTAGCAGCTACTAGCTGATGCACTTTTTAAGGGAACATGTTACACATCTTTCACCAAAATTCTGCGTGGCACGTCATGTGGTCGACATCTTCTACCACAGCTGCGATATTCTCAGCAAAACGGCTGTTCCGGGGCCGGCCAGACCTGGCAGCATATCGTGTTGTCCCATATTCTTTTAGGCGAGCGGCTAAACGCCATAGTGTTTGCCAATTTGGTGTCGGACCACCGCAAAATCAGCGCCAACACCACCGATGAAATATTCCCCAAAAAAATCGGAACAATTATTCCGCGTTCTTTAGAAGTATAGCGATTCCTGTCTTGGTGACGTGTATTTTGTAGAATTGACATTTGCCACCATTTGTAAAAATTATAGCATCTTCCGATAGGGTGATGACTTTTGCGCCACCTAGTATAAGCCATTCACCCGCCCAAAATTGGAGTGCAATGCCCACATCTGGTCAGGTGTTCCTAAAACATCTCCGCACCTGCTAGATAGGATTCAAAACCATGCGATAAAACTCATCGCTGATACCAATATCACTCAGGCAATGGACACCCTCGAACTGACGTAAGGTCTCGTGTCTCACTCTGTTTTATCGCTATTTCCACCACCAGTGCTCCATAGAAATCGCCAGTAGCATTCCGCCCGTTCAAACCTTTAACGGTACACCCGTCTCGCTATGAATGATCATCAGTATTCTCTCGAGCTCACCTTCGGACGTACTCTGAAATATCGTGATTCTTTCCTAGGTCGTACAACTCGCTTATAGAATACCCTGCTGAGCTCTCTATTTCCTGGTCGTTATAACTTGCAAACATTTAAGACCAATGTACATCGGTACCTCTCTTTTCTTCCTCGCTAAGTTTCCTTCGCCCACGCTATGTACAAATATTGGAAATGGCTCATTTCTAAACTTTGCAAACCAACGCCGACATTTGGACCAGCTGAGAGCATACCTCTCCATATACATTTTGGATTTGTCTAGTGGGTTCACTTCCAAATATTCGCATCCGATACAAAATTCAGTTAAAAATGCTTACAATGCTGCCAACACATCGAAATTTGCTGACTGAATGAGCAATATATACTAACTTCAATAACGGTTTCAGCATTAAACTAGTTTTGCGCATTTTATGGCAATGTTCCAACCCCCGAAGAAAACTCGGATTACTTATGTTACAACCTGCGAAGTAGATACGAGTATTCTAGAGTAAGCGCCATAGGGAGAGCTATGTGAGGTTTTGACATATTCGAGTACCTTTAATCAAAGGTCTCTTATCATTTTTTACACTCGAACACTAATTAGAATTCTCGTTGAGTCATTAAGTATAGATGGCGCCGATATAACATATCATATTTTCCACTCCCAACTGTAACAAGATATCAAATCATACGACCACTCGAGGGAAATGCACCCTTTTCGTGGTAGTTATAACAGCTCTTAATGAGTCATATACTCGTATACCTAATTCTTCACCTGCTCATTGTTGTCATATCAATGAAAGTAACAAATTACAGTTCGCTAGCGCCTATCACTTGTGCGAAAATAGGAAAACGTCTTAAAATTAACCGATGAGTCACATTTAATCAGCACATGTCGTCCCGTCTTAACAGCACCCTAATTGATTGGTTACCTAGTTCATTTAGTTTGTAAACTTTCTGTCATCAATCGACTTTGCTTTATCGTAGTAGAATTACCGTCAAACTACAATCTCGACAACAAATACAAGAGCCAATTATGAGTATGTACTCGTCATGGTTTTGCTACCCTTTCTGCGAATTCCTTCTCGAAAACCTGTTGCTGTCTTCTCTTATAGGTGCATTCACGTCTTCATTATTGGCTTGGGGTTGCATCTAAATATAGAGGGTCGTACCTTAATTCTATTACGGCAAATTGTGTCCGCCTTTATTTAATCTTTGACAAAAATACTAGACTGAACATGTACCCTTGTGGGATACCTGAAGAAGCATGCAGTTGATATGGTGCGACCCACCCTTAGATGACAAAAAATTTGCTACTCGAACATGCGACATGTTAATCCGAAAATGAAATATCATTTCCTGTTGCAAATGAACTTTTGACGGCAGCAAGAGGTTTAAGTTCAGCTCTAGTTGTAATTACATAATGTGCGTTAGCGGGCATGCATCCGTCGAATGCAATATGCAGCTGACCTCCAAAGTGCACCCTTATCACCTGTCTTCCTGGAGGTTATTCCGACTCTCTGTCAAAGACCATGTTCGAACTGATGAGGTATTTTCAACCCCTGCACAGTGCTGCCAATGCTCGAGTATTCGGTTTTCCTCTCGAACAGCACATTACGGGCATAACTCAATTTCGTTGTGTGGACGTAAATTGTGCTTTGCTTTTCAATTTTCGATATTCTCTTTCCCTACCCCCAAACATCGTCAATTCATTGTTGTTGCCGTTGTCGATGTCGATGTCGATGGCGATGCCGTCTTCGTCATTTCGATTAAGGGCGTGGGCTGATGAACCGACGACGTTGAAGGGGCTTTGATTTGGGGGTGAGCTAAGAGATATGTATTTAAATTATGAAAGGAAATTTCATTGTGACTGCCGGAGAAGAAAAAGATGAAAACGGAAAGCCCACATATACGAGTACGAGTACTTTGTGGGGGTAGATGGGGGTATTTCCGGTGAAGGGTGACTTAAACATTTACTCCTGCTATTGATTATTTTCGCACACGAGTGCTAAAAACTCTCGAAAATACACAAACACATACGCGTACGGACATGCGGCAATAATTTACAACCCGATGCTCGCATAATTTGGCTCCAAAGCGGGTTACAGGCATAGCGACAGCAATTGGATTGGGTGGTTACTCGGTTGGGCGTCAGGCGAAATGTCTTTGTTGACATTAATTTCTTCTCCTGTTCTCTGAATTAATTTAAAGAAAGGAGTGGAAGATGCGAGTTTTTCCTTGGAAGACGACAGGAAGTCTGGCCGGAGAGTTTATTTTGGGCCATAATGTGGTTTTGGATCTTGATTTCTCTGATTTCGAGAGGGTTCGGCCCTGTTAAGTATGAGAAAAAAGTCCTTAGCCTGGAGGCTTTCAGAGGTTAAGTATGTAAAGATTTTCTTTTCGATTTTCTGTGTGGATTTGCGGATTTTATTTTGCGTAATTTCATTTTGAGTTTTTATTAATTTCTTAATAATTCAGATTTGAAGAAACACACGCGTATATTTTACAGAAGAAAAGGAGAAGAACTTGGGGCTGGCCACTTGTTGATCTGCAACCGAGTGCACTGCAAACAGGAACTATAAAATAGTTGGTAGCCTAATGAAAAAAAAAACTTGATCTGCCTAACCAGACATTAGGTCTAAAATACCCTTACCGGACGTTAGAGTCATTTTTATTTTAAGAGACAGCTTTCAATATGCAGAATCACTGGTCTGCCTGACTACAAGGGTAACACCTATCTTGGTGAAGTTTTTCTTAGTATGTCGGTGTGGCATTCGAAACCAGATCAGTCTCCGAATGTCATGGAACACCATCCTGTTAAAATCGTCCTAATGAATGTCAGTATCAACAACGTTGCAACCTTCCAACCTCTGGAGAGGTTCAATTCAATCAGCGAAAAGAAGACGGAAGTGATGGGGTTGTGGTCTTAATGCCCACACCAGCTGTTTCTTTACGGGTCAAGAGTTTGCACAAAATTTCTATAATATGGACGAATCGACCCTAACCGATATGACTAAAATCGACTAAGTATATAAATTTATATCCACACCTTGGTTTGGATGTTGTTGTATAGTCAAGAGACTATGTGGGACAATCCAGCTATAGGGTATTGGTACTTACAATTGACCAACTCTCAGCTCCTTTTCGTCGTATTCTGGATATATTTCGTACCACATGCACTCTGCATGATGCAAACCATCAAAGCGTACAGAAGAAACTGTTGCTCCTTTGATGGAAGTTTAGTGGAAGATTCGAAATTATCAATTCGGCATCGATCGCAATAATTTTGCCTTTTCTGTCCATTACGGGCGGCTTATACCCATGATAAATCCAGCTCGTGCCGGACCTAAAGCAACGAAATATGGTTTGTCACCGGAAAACCGTGTTTGACGATGGAGCTCACTTTTGGCCCGATGGATATGTGAGCAAGCAAAACTGCCATCAGGAAGAGACTTCTGAGACTTAGTTACACAGTTTGTCGTATATTTCACGCTGGTAGCATCATCGATGTCTGTACACAGTCAAAAGCCAACGTTAGCGGTGATTATTTCTTCGAAAATATGGACGGCATTGGTCCAGATGATATGTGGTTCCACCAGGATGACAGTCAAGATAACATTGCGAAATGGTTCAATGAATTGGCCGACATGGTCATGCGATTTGACTGGATTACTTCTTGGATGTATGCCTAGCAAGTCCATATTCACTTTACTGTTGGTGAGATAGAGCCCTAAATGCTAAAAAAAGTGACCCAGGATTGGACCGATATATAGAAAAAATAGCTGAGGAAGCTATATGCTTGAACTCGCAATAAATAAAGATTTTTGACTCAAAACTCAATTCCTATCTTTAGGCAGTAATCATTTAAAGTTACTCAACTTAAGTCCACTTGAGTACGCCACCACCATGCGAGGTCCTGTTTTACCGTATGATCTCTTCAAGACGCATTTGAAGACCCTCTGGACCAGAGTGTTTTTTCTTCATTCGTTCAATATCTACAATACTTGCCACTTCGGATCCTTCCCGCAAGTTCAATAACCTGTATTGCTCATTGTTGCGTTAACTAATTTAAACTGTGTTTATGTATGCTTGTTGTCCTACTTACTAGCAGTGTTCAGGTCTTCGTCTGCAGAGGCATCATTTCATCACTGATGTTTCTACGAGGCCTGTTACTAGCATTCCGTCGTCGTTTTTCATCCTATTTCCGAACACCATTCGCAAGACCATACAAAGAAAATCGGGCGATTTGCCAGGTATTACTACAGCTCAGTTTGACAGGTACTCGTAACTACATCGTATCACCCTCTTATTGTCTAAGTTTCCCTTATGAATCTAGAATTTAGGATTCATAGGATTTTAGACCCACATTCTTATTCTTTGGGATTTATTTCAATGGCTTGCCGCATTTGGCAAGTTAACAGTGATCGGCCGATATCACATGATGGCACGATGGTCTCGCAGCAATTGTTAAGACCTGAAGGCAAAGCATATCCAGTGGATAATTTTTAAGCTAAAATTGTAACTGCCCAAACGCTATCAGAGGAAATCTCGTTCGACGCCCATGTTTCGGGGATTCAACAGTGAGCATGATTCATGGATCAGAAGCACACTGAGCGTTCGCGTTCAAATAATATTTGCAGAGTAATAAATGGTGCACTTTTCGCATTCACTTTAAAATCTGAAAATTAAGTAATGGGCCAAGCCCGTAACTGATCTGATCGTATGTAAAAAGGTACAGAAAGGAAAGGACAATTGTCAACAAAACTAATCTGGAATCATCAACGTAAGCAGCGAGTCCACAACATGTTGTTCAAGTTCTACATTAAGTTACGTCGGACCCCCATTAATATGTACATACATGTGAAAGATTGCGACCTCGGCTAGAATTAAAAGAAAAACAAACAATCACGTTATTTAAACAAAAAAAATTAATTCTAACTTCATAAGATGCAAATTGTGCAAAGTCTTAATAAAAGTGAGAATCTTTTGTGGGAAACTTTCACAAGAACAATGCTGAAATGTTTTCGAACGGCAAGAAGGCTTGAAAACGTACTGTTTAGTGACGAAACACGTTTTCATATCAATGGCTGGATAATAATCAGAACATGCGTTACTGTGGTCTCAGCAATCCTAGAGAATGGCATCAAAAACGCTTGCATTGTCCAAAACCCTTAGTGTGATGTATGATTTTTGCGCGACTTTTATTTTTTTTAACCAGGGATAAGCAATGATTGCTGAAGTGTACGAGTACTGCCGAATGAATGATGAGTTTTTGTTATCGATACCACGATCTGATACTGAGGTAAAACAACAGAACAACAGTAGAGGAACAACAGAACAACATCAGAGGAACAACAGAACAACAACAGAACAACAATAGAACAACAATAGAACAACAACAGAACAACAATAGAACAATAATAGACTCGATTGAAAAGTTAAAAGCCTTATTTCTAACTCTGTGTAGCTGGTGATGATGTTTACTGGGATCCTGATATGTGACCCTATCACACATAAAAAACTCTGTGTCAAGCTTTGTTTAGATTTGTCCGAGTAAGTTGTAGATTATGTCAACTGACCAACTTCTATTAGTTTCGTTGATTGCATCTAGCTTAGTAAAAAAAACGAGGGATATCCCTATGTTCCTATAAGTTTAATGAATATCCACTGTTACGAGAATGTTGGAAAATTAAACAGCATAATAATCTTCGAATAGCTCGTTTACCAAGTACCCAGAAAATATGGATCTTGAGAGATAAGTGGCGATTTGTAACGAGCGTTACTGTTGTCAAAATCGTGGTAAGGGTTTAATAGGTTCCCCTTAAAATACTTTGCAGATATTACATTCCACGTTGTTGCAGAATAGACTACCCTTCAGTCCTTGATTAATTTTTGAGTCTTCTGTATGCGTCTTCGGCATACAAATACCCATCAATGTGATACTGAAGATGCCGTCGTGTATTATGACCAGTTGTCTGGATCTGGATTTTAGTATGGTATAGGTCTAACGATCGAAATGTACAGTTAATTAGTTGATTGATATTGTACTCCTCATTTTTCTCCAGGATTTTTTGGAGTATTGCTCCGAGTAAATGTTGGTTGCTGGCCATGATTACCAGATCTTAACATGCATGGCAGTATTGGACAATTTACGATAATTTACATTCATATACGTATATGCAGAATAGTTGAAAAGATATCTGAATAAGTTTGCCTAAAGAATGAGTTGAAAATATCTCAAACCCATTGCAGAATGATTTATTAGAAGATGCCGAGGTTACGTCCATTGGTCCCGGCTTCTTGCACTTGGCTTCTACTTATTATGTGATAGTCCAAAATGTGATTGTGCTAAGAATTCACCTGTCAAAAACTTATGTACATATTCCGAAAAGTAAGCAATTTTCGCCCGGCATAGACTGAGACCAAAACTTATCGTCCGAAAAATATTCCGTGGGCAAGACAAAAAACGTGCATAAACTGGATTTTGTTGGATTACTCTGGATTACTATGCCAGAGATAAAAATTTTTAATGGTAGTGGCTTTTCGGCGGGCAAGGACTAACATCCGAAAGTGAAATTTGACTTTAAAATATGGATAACACATGCAATGACATTAAGAGTTCGGCTTCTGCGAAAATATAAAATCAGCTTTCTCTCTCGGCCTATATTCTGTGAAAAGAAAGGAATGTAATCACATTTCTACTGACCAATTCAGGAAGGAGTCCTTTCACCTTCGTGGAACTCCTTATTAGGTAAACTAGCGAAGGTGTTGAACTTGCAGTGATAACTAAGTGCGTTCTAAATTCAACCACTGCCAAGCAGGCATGAGAATGCGTGATTTCTATGAAAACGGTAGGAAGGATAAATCCACTGAGTCATGTCTTGGTCCCAGGTCGCGTTAGGTTGCGATCGTCGGTGAACCAGTTTCACTTCTCAGGACCTGAACCGTTTTTACAACAGCCTACATTCTCATTCATAGGTTCAAATGTCAGTTGGGTTGCTCGCAAGCATAAATATAAAAAATAGGAATTTAAGGCAAGTCCTTTTGATGACTTCCAGAAGACAGTAACATTCTAGCTGTTTTTGAGCAGAAGAGACTTAAGTGTCTTTAGACGCATTAATTGGAAAAGAATACTAGCGAGTCCGAGCATACAGAGAATCGGATCGGGGTAATAGCGATGCATAGGTATGGAAAGAGTGCCAGCCAAATTTTTGAATTGTTATCAAGAACATTCGTTCATGGGGCCAACAGTCGCTTAGGCGAATTGTCCGAAGTAAAGGACAGGCCAAGAAGTTGGCAAAGTAGGTCGTGAACGTATTTGCAGAAATGCCTTTTCATTTCCAGGAAATGGATATACGAGGGCTATTCCAAAATCAACCTCCGAAGTGAAAAATATTTTTTAAAAAAATCAAAAACATTAATTTTTTTTTGCATTAAATAGTTTTATTAACATCTAAATTATTTTTCTACATAGTCTCCGTTTAAATTTATACATTTTTGGTAACGTGGGACGAGCTTTTGTATACCCTCCTTAAAATAAGGGCACCGCCAGTGCGTTGAGGCTTTGATTCACACCGTTCATAAGTTCCTCATTACTTCCAAAATGTTGAGATGCAATGGATGATTTCAATTTTGGGAAAAGGTGATAATCACTTGGTGCCAAATCAGGACTGTAGGGAGGGTGATCCAAAAAATCTAAATTGAACTCCTACACTACATTTTTTGTGCGTGCGGCAGTGTGTGGTCGTGCGTTGTCATGCAGAAAAACCACACCTTTGGTAATCATTCCTCGTCTTTTGTTCTGGATTGCTCTTCTCAACTTACGCAGAGTTTCACAGTAAACCGCTGCATTTATTGTGTTTCCAGGTTCCATAAACTCGGTCAACAATATGCCTTTACTGTCCCAAAAAACTGTGGCCATCATTTTTCGATAGGAAAAAGTTTGTTTGAATTTTTTTTGGCTTGTTTGGGGAATGAGTGTGCATCCATTGCTTTGACTGTTCTTTGCTTTCTAAGTTTACGAGTACATACTGGATCCAAGTCTCATCTCCAGTCACAACTTGCTGTAAAAATTCTTCACCTTCCATTTCTAAACGTTCGAGAAATGCTTTTCCTGAATTGTGGACATCTGTGAGCTGTTTTGGGGCCCAACGGGCACATAACTTGTGGTAAGCCAAGATTTCAGACACGATTCTGTATAGAGTAGTTCGAGAAATTTCGGAAAATCGCAAGATTTTAAATCGTAAAACGCCTGTTTTCTCTAACAAATTGGTCAACTTGGTGAACCACGTCTTGATTCATGATCGATTTGCGCCCTTGGCCTCCTTCATTATGCACATCTGTGCGTCCGTTTTTAAATTGTCTACACCAATCACGTACCGAACCATCACTCATCACTGTATTGCCGTAAACAGCACTTAACCGACGATGAATTTGAGCTGCGCCATTTCCATCGGCTTGCAAAAAACGAATTACACTTCGTACCCCACAGGCGGCGGGAGATAAAATGTAGTCTCCATGTTAAAACGGCAACTATTGGAAAAATACTGAACGAAAACGGTCGAAACTTGGCATATTATTAGAGAATAATGTACTGGTTGCGACATGCAGAAACACGTCACCGAAGTGCACGTATGTAATGAATTGTAACACATCGGAGGAGCCCTCGTATATCAAGCAGATCCACGTCTAGGCTAACTCGGCATGATCTCTACATGAAAACCTGGCGTCGTCGGTCAACGGGTCGTCTTTAACTCCTCAATTGTAAAAAAAATAGGCTGCAAGCATGCAAGTGGCTTTTGTGGCACGCGGACAATGTTTACGATGGAGAAAAATTCCAAGCGTTTAAAGGGGCCACCATCTCTCCGTCCTATTCGGACTCCCACTCCTGGAGAGTCAATATCGAAACCAAACACACCTGAGTTTCAAACCACTACATCACAAACTATCCTTTCTCCTCCTTCTACCTTTCCGCCCGCGCCCTGGCAACAGTGTAAGGGTATTCATAACCCCTTAGGCGCGCGTAAATTATAAAAAAAAAAAAAATCCCGCTGCCATAATGGTTTGGTGAGGAGTCCATCTCAAAGGTGGCACATCCTTTCATATTTGCGAAAAAGGCTTGTAAACAGATGCAAGAATGTGAATGAATGTGAAGAATTATATTAATAGAGAGATGGATCTGCTCTACCGCACAAATTCCTGGCTCTGAAGCGGCGGGAATGGGTAGAAAGATAATTCGTTGTCACTTTAAACATCAAATGGTTTTACAACTGAGTCGTTTTACTGTTCTCCAAACAACTCTGTTCGACAATTGTTTAATTTGGTAAAACCCCATCACGAAGGTCATTTAATTTCACTTGTGCTGACCTTCTACACGAGAGCCACTCAATGAAAGTGCAGCACAATGTGCCAGATACCTAGAAAGCCTCACAACACGAACATCCGTGGGCTCTTCTGTAATTCGAAAACTATTAATCTCTCTGAGCTTAACCGGTTAAATACATATAATCGGCGAAAAAAGATTCAAAAATGTAATTAAAAGATATTTTTCTTATGTCCTCCATTGGCCGAATCCAAATCCTCTTATCTCAACAACTTTTTTGTGTATCTTCCTCGCCATCATCGTCGTCATCAGTCAGAGTTGTCATTGTCAGAGACAATGGTACACATAAGTTGACCCTGTTAGAGAGTCATGATCACCGTCTGACAATACGCATTGCCATCAACATCTTGCCGTGACTTTCAGTTCTTTTTTTTTTTTTTTTTTGCATCTTTTTGTACATATTTGGTCTAGATTTGCACAAAGAGCTCATCATTTGGGTTTGTCTCTTAAAATTGATTTCAATTGAAAAGTGGCTTCCATCCAACGCACACACTAACTAAATTTTGGAACAAATAAAAATATAAATAAAGTAAATCGTTCGTACAAAGTGTGGATGTGAAGTGGAGCACTTAATGAAGACGACTTCCTTGAGGGCATTAAAATGGTTAATGACCTCTTTCGGATGGAGTGCGGGTTTGCGGTAGCAGCCGCAAGACGAAAAGAAATACTCGTACACGTATATTGCACAGATTGACGATAAATTGAGATTAGGGAATGAAATAGAAATTATTATGGGTGGGGGCGGAGAGATGAAAAAAAGTTCGTTCGGTTGACCTTTTCTGTTCTTGTTTTTTTTTTTTGTTTTTTTTTTTTTGTTTTTTTTTTTTTTGTTTTGAAAAAGGTTAATTTTTCATTGACCTCAGTTTCATGATATAAAAGTAAATCGCTTTGATGAAACAGCACATGCGGAGGACGAAATGGTCAATGACCTAAAGTGTCGTAAAAGGAGTTCGAATATGTGTATCCATTTGAAGTGGTATCGCATGTCTGTGACACATTTCGGTTTCCATCCATGTCAGCATGTGTTCTGCTTCAGCATGTGTTCTGCTCAATCACTAGAATGCCTTGATTAAAGCTTTTGTTTCCTTGCTTGTAGGTTTGTCTTCACGCGGTGAAGTTTCTCAATGAAACGTGTCCTTCCACATGACAGCGTACGCAGGAACAAAACACCTGCAATTGATGGAGCTTTATTTAATGCAACACTCTTGATACAGTGGGATCGATTGATTTTTTCTTGAATCCAAAATTTGTTATTATAAAAGGAAGAAGAAGGAAGGAAGGAAGTTTTCTTGTTTAATGTCTGTGTTGCGTAAAAATGGTTCTACAAGCCGACTCATTGCGCGAATACATGATTGTCGTTCTCCAGTGAAATGCCAAAGCAGTTTATTAGTTTCAGGACAAACCTGTGGAAGTTGTACGAGTATCTTAGACATTCTACTCGTATTTTTGTTAGAAATCCTCCCGTTTTGAGGAATTAATTTTACTACATACAATTTTGACGAAACACTGAGTCCATATTAATGTGATATCGAGTATAAGATACGCGATACTATGTGCCATGCTCACACAAATTCTCATCACACGTTGAACATTAGCGAATATTCTCTTTGTATAGGACTTATTCTCGCCTCAAGCTGCCTAGCATGGTAGCTTCTCAACTCATTATGAGGAGAATAATAGTAAGCTACTCAAAGTTTACATTTTAAATCCAAAATGCTATCGGGGCCTTCAGTTTTATTAATATTTAACGTGCTCAGTGCGGATTATATGGTAGTACCGCAAGAAATCTGCAGTTTTCGGCATTTGAACCAAGGCGATGACAATTACGCCAGAGGTCTGGGTTCGATTCCCATGCTAAAGACCGAAAACGCGCAAAAAGTAGTTTTTAATGTGATCGACCTTTCGGCAAGCTGCCAATGAAAAAGCTGCTTTTTTTTTAAAGAACTTAACAATCAAGTGGGTATGAATACACTAATAATGCCTCAGTATGTGTTAAGTTTTTTGGAAAATGGGATAGAGAGAGAAAGAAAGATGTTTGGGCTCAGTGGTTATTTCGCTCCATGGACGGCATCCAACATTTATTGGGGAGACTAAATTCTTAGTGGAAGTTGGTTTGATGTTGATTTCTAGTTAACTACTCGTCTTACTTGATTTTCGTTAACTGAAAAAATGGATGATATGGCTTTCTAGCGAGGCTGCGATTCGAACACCTTCCGATTTGGAAGCCAGTCCAATACCACTTGAGCCACGGCCACCCACTCAGAGTCGGCAAAAGCATTAGGTTGTTTCCTATTTTTATGTTACGAGTATATGCGTCTCTAACAAAGAAGAAAAATATCAGCCGCAAATATAAATATTAAAAACTACTTGAGAAAGCAGTGTATAAGCTAGGACCTAAGCGTTATGTAAGGAATGAGAAAAAACTCGATCCACTTTGCGTCAGGGATCACGTCATTTGTCTAATATATTGGTTGTCCAAAAGTTCAGAGGGCCAAAATTCTTTTCCAAATCCATGTCTTGTTCCAAAAGATATACGAATACAGATAAGCCGAACATTGCTAAAACAGAGAGCTAGAGTAAAGAGGTTAGACTTAAGATGACTGCAAACACCAAGAAACAGAGCCTTCAATGATTGAGTGTCGTTAACTTTTAATATAAAAAATTGTATAGTGGCCAGAATCTATGTATTGCAGAAACCCAGTACAAGCATTACCAATAAGTTGTCAGAAAGAAAACTTCCATACCATGAAGGATGTTATCTAAGTGTTCCACAGTTTTGTCATGGCAATTGAGTCTTCTTCTTTTATTCACCATTGAAATATGAAAGTGTATAATTGCATTTAATGCTACATATTCCCCCCACGTACTTTTGCGGATCGATAAGTCCCCGTGTCAGGAATATAAACGCAAGTTTTTCTCCAATTTTATTTTTTATTTTCTAACGTAGGCTCCTCTTAGTACAACGTACACAAAAAATAAGATTCGTCAAAATCCCTAAAAATGGCTTCTGTCTTGTCGATAATCTTCGTTCGAACTGAATTTTTTTCCTACAAGGCATGTTCTTATGTTGACGACCAACAAAAATCGTAGGAAATCAGGTCGGGCCTGTACCCTAAATGTCGCAACAATTCGTACCATAATTTCTGGAGTTTGGCCAGGACGATTCCGAGTAAGGGAGCTGGTGCTTTTCGTTGCGAAACACCACTTTTTTCTCAGCCAATATGTTATGAAATCGGTCTTAAAAAAATTTACTGTAGCACAGTCCTGTGACTACTTTTTCTTTCTTTGGAAAGTCCATAAGGATTATCTCCTTCGAATCTCAAAAAGTCGTCTTTTCATTCTTCGGAGCAAATTCGTCTAGAATTATTTTGATTGTCACTTGGTCTTTGGCCTGATGTAATGGATACAGGTTTCATCAACTCCTACGGATTTCGTTTAAAGGGCTTCAAGCACTGCGTCGAAGTTTACAGCCATATCTACTTGTTGTCTACAGAGAGCAATCGCTGCACCCATCGGAAAAGCAGTTTTCTCGTGATTAACTTATCATTGTTCGCGCTTCGGCATGGTGTTCCCTTTTAGATGGATGGTAAGAGATTGTTTGTAGGTTCAGAACAACTGCATTGCATATTTGAGGTTAGTGCGACTGACTGTTTCTTTCCCCATAACGAATTATTAAGACATGCCTGAAGGGTTGTCACTTCATTGCTTAGGATAACGCTGTAATCGACGAAAAGTAGAGAGTCGTTCTTGTTAATTTGCTGCTTCTATAGAAAATCTTTGACTATGGTGAACAGCATCGTACTCTGTACACTGCCTTGGTGTACTCCAACTCTAACTTCGATTTCTCGAGATATTCCCGCTGTGCATTCAACTTTCGTTGTAATATCATTGCACATATCGCATATATATTCTTATATACGTCTCGGATACTTGCAAGTCGATGAAGATTTCGATCCTTAAATTTCGAGATATTTTTCCATCATTACTCGAAAACTTTGAATCGCGTCGTATGTCGACCTGCCCCAAGAACAAACCCGCATTGACTGCCATGGGGTTTGATATTACTACACTGCCGAATGTATAGTATTCCCTTGTATATTTTGATTAGATTCAACAATCAGAAGATGTTACAATTTTTCGTGTCGCTTTTGCCTTTATACAGTGGAGCAAGAAAACTCTCCTTTTACTGGTTAGGGATCCGAACACTTCTCATAATTTTGGGAGCAATGTGATACGGTCCGACTGCACGATTCCGATTCACTCTTTTCACTGCTTCCTTAACTTCAACTACCTTAAGACGGAATGTCACTTCGTCGAAACTCTTTGTTGAGTATCGCATCAAGATACCCTTTCCATTTCTGCGAATTTCGACTTCTCCATTAACAGGCGACCCTGATCTATTGAATCTCTTTCGATATCGATACGTCAACGTTATACTTCCTATACTATATTTCTTCTCGCCTGCTTATACGAGTAGGTTGTGAGGATACGACTTTTAATTCCCGGTACAATGCCTCTTGCGCTTATTTTTAACGTTATTTTTTACAACGTCCGTAGTCAAATTTAAGACGTAATTTATCGGTTCAGCAATTGCCGCTGTACTTAGTCCTTTTTTTTTTGAACGCGGCCGGTCTTTTGAAACACCGAACAAAGTTTTTACAGTATTCTTACATTTTTCTTCGAGGTTCTTTCAGATATTTGCGCATTTAGTTTCTTCTCTTGTTTTATGCCATTCTAGCAAATGGGGGGGTCCGAACTGCCCTGTTTCCTTGTTTTAGTTTTGCCAGTTAAGTTTTCCTACTGATTCCAGTTTTCGTTGGTGTTTTCCGGTTTCTTCGAAAATCTGTCAGCAAAAGTGGCTGCTGACTTGCAAGTGGTTCGCCCAAGATCACTTTATAATCTATTACTCATCATCTCGCGTTAATCCAGCATATATCCATCTGGTTCAGTGTCCACCGCTGTTGTATGCAATGAAGTGCCGCTCCTGTTAATTTCCTGTTTCCGAAGCTCTCGAACGAATGACAAACAGTTCGATGTTTCATTTAAAGATCATCAAAATAATACTTCTCCTGATAGCTTACTGCACGCTTGCGTTGCGCACTCCAAGCATCGTGTTTAATTATCAGTTCGCTAATTTTTGATACGCTTACGATCTTATCTAGAAACTCAGCTGTCAAGATTTCGTTCCGTAATAATATATTTTGTACGCTTTCGGTTGCAAGTTCAAGTAGCATGCTCTCTGTCCGATTTTCGGCCACTTGGTTTCTCGAAGTTATATAATGCATATGTCGATTTTTCGATTCCGTAATACGTTTTCTAGTTCGAAACTTTTGTCCGTCAATGTGCCGACGTTCCAACTTTGAATAATTTTTGGTCCCATCGATGCATATGAAAGAAAGGGTCTAGCACGGATATAAAATGGCCTTGTTTGAAATTCGAAGCGACCTTAATCATTTTGTTATCGCACTAGTTGGAGAGGATTCTTAACTGAGCCCTATGTTGCCAATAATCGTAGCATTATCTTGTGAAGAAGAAGTTTTGGGATATGAGTTCCGTTGTGACCGTTTAAGATTGTGTTCCTATCGGCTAGTGACCTTTCATCTAACTGAAAGAAACTCTTCATATTGACTCCGATTTGTATGGCCTAAACTTGTGGAAACTTATGATCCGTGATCCGTAGTTCATCAGAGTTGCCGGATTTTCGTCCATTAAAATTATCGCACACCCTCCGTTAAGTCTAAGGTCACAAAGGCCAGTTCAAAGTGATTGTTCTTGCTGTTTTGCTGTTGCTAAGGGACGCTACTTAAATTCCATTTCATGGAATGAGCGATCCAGACTGTGAAAAACGAATGGAATAGCTGCTGCCATTTTACCATTCACCTTTCAGAAGTAGATCATTCGCGGTCACAAAAACATGTTTCCCACAATCTTCCGAAATATTTTCACAGCGAAAGCAGTCCGTTTGTATTTCCACAGATTTTTCTGAAGCAGACTTCTCCTGCGTCACGTAAAATTGAATGCTTCCAAATCCGAAATGTTTGACCGTTTATAGTAATCGATGCATTCATCTTCTGATGTTGGATGGCTGCCACCGCCGTCATATGGAGTCTACAAGATGTTGAAGCAGGAGTTTTCGATATTTACAAGATTCCGGTGTGAGGAAGAGCCCGAGTTAAAAAAGAAATTTCCTTTTTTTTTTTTTTACAATTTTTCCGCAACCGTTTGGTTTTTGTGCCACTGTTATTTTACCTTCTGCACAGGGGACACCTTGATGGACATAAAGTGAAACTTTTCCCTTGAATAAACTTCTATTGTCAATTTAATGTCCATTTGCTTCTATGAGCCGAAGAGGAAATGAAGCCAGAAAAGGACGAACGCTCCAAGGAAGCGAAAATATTTCCCAAACTATTTTCTGTAGAATTGTTTCAATGGAAAGTTAGGTTACCTTGATACTGGACTAGGTACTGGATACTCAGTTACTCGGTGACTTTCCTATTAGTGTCGAAACGGGGGGAAACTGAAACGAACAACTTTTCCATTGCCTTTGTTTATTCTTTCAACGCTACCCATTGTTAAAGGAAGCGAGGATTTGCTTTTTTTTCCCCCCCTATTTGAGCGAAAAATATATATTTTTTTCAAATAAAAAAGAAATTGTGAGTTTGTTTGAGAAATGAATGTTCATCAAATGTTAAAATTCTCTGGAAAATACTGAATTGTTGGGGGACACTGATTTTGGTTTGTTTTGATTGAATTTGTAATTTAATTTTTCTAGGAGTACTAACAGTAATATAAAGTACGAGTATGAATACAACTACTATTTCTTTTTAATTTTATTTTTCTTCTTTTTTTTCTTTCCAGGTAAGTTCGATCGATACACTTGGAAACATTAAAGATATGAGTAAGTTGCATTTTTAAAAATGTATCCGTGTCGATAGTTTTGTCTTTTCTAAGGGATTCTAAAAGATGTGCCGTCAGACGAGAATAAGACCGTCACATGAATAAAAAGTATGAAAAACTCACACACTTTTTAGTGCAGTTCGTTGCAGGTAGGCTTAAGAGTCAAAGATTCCGAGGTTCTGTTGAGATGTCAGGTGACATTTGCTCCGAAAACCACAATTTAAGTGAGTGCAAGTCAAATAATATTAAATGTGCAAACTGCAGCAAAACTCACAAATCTACCGACCCCAACTGTGAAACTCGAAAATCATTCTTTGAAATTAGAGGACGGTTCTCTAATAAAAAACAATTCACAACCGGCGAAGTTTGATGCACATAAACATTACCAGCAACAACACCAAATTCAAGGGTTCGTCCCAAACGCCAACGATTTTCCCGCTCTCCCGTGGCGGCGAAAAAATACCTTGCCACAGGTCATGCCAATAGCAAATCCAAGAACCAATTGCCCAAATGCGTGGATCAACAACAACTAAGTTGCGGCACTAAAGGAAACCAGCGAGCTTTTCACCTTTGAAGAAATCAACGCTCTTACTGCTAAGATGATCACGCTTCTTGGAAAATGCAACAAAAAAGCCGACCAATTTAATACTAATGCGCAATCAGCAATTTGTATCAACAAGGTAAATAAATATGAACGTCGGTTTAAATATATAGTAATATTTTGGAATGCTAGAAGCATTCGCAATAGCTTTTGAATTTTTCGCTTTTGTAAACTCACATGACATTGATGTAGGTCTAGTCACTGAAACAGGAGTTCATCAAAATGTACACAAATTGTCAAATAGAGAATACATATGTTACCGCTTAGATAGAAGTGAGAGAAGAGGTGGTGGTTTGCCGTTGCCGTTGTCGTAAAAAGAACAATAAAACACTAAATTCTTTCAATTGTCAAAACAAAATTAATCGAGAATTCGATTCAGACTGCTGTAATTTCCAAACCCTTCATGACAGTGAGCTCAAATTTTGACACATGACAGATAATTTTATTATTTACAAGCCTGTTAAACCATTTGCGTCTCAGTTGTGTTGAAAAATTTTTATCCGCAATGGAATTCAAACGTGATAGTGTGATTGCTTTATATTTGTCTGGAAAACCACAAGTAGCTATCGTTAGAGCCCTCCACCACCTCAACGTGAATAAATCATTTGTGTTTCGAACCATAGCTCGTTACCGTGACACTGGCAGCGTTGCAAAACGCCATGGAGGTGGTCATAAAAAAACAGCAACATCGGCAGAAATGGTTCGGAAAGTGAAGGGTCGAATTAAGCGAAATCCGAGTCGAAATGGAAGAAAAATGGCTCGTGAGCTCTACGTATCGTTGGAACGGATGCAACACATACTGAAAAATGAGCTTGGGCTCAAGCCATTGAAGTTCCAACAAGCACACGATCTTACACCGCAACAGAAAAAAGTTAGAGCCGAAAGAGCGAAGGAGTTGCTACGTTTGCATGAAAGTGGTGAGTTGCCGAATTTGGTTTTTTCCGATGAGTCGCCATTTGGTATCGAGCAATATGTCAACAAACAAAATGACCGAGTTTACTTGCCAGAGAGGTCCTTCGAAAATTTACACCTTCGGACGGCCACCAGAAAGCATGCAGCACCGATGGTGATGGTTTGGGCCGCCATAACCGCCGATGGTCGCTCTCCGCTCGAATTTTTGGACCGTGACGTCAAAATTAATGCGATCGCATACCGTGAAACTGTCTTAGAGGCAGTATTGAAGCCTTGGGCAAACAATCATTCGGTCGGAGACCGTGGACATTTCAACAAGACTCGGCACCGTCTCACAAAGCGCGCGTCAACCCAGATTGGTTAAAAAACAAAGTTCCATTTCTTCGACACAAGGCATTGCAAATTCTCCGTATGGAAATCCGTTGGATTTTTCTGTCTGGGGTCTTTTGAAGGCGAAGGTTGGCACTAAAAAAATTCGCGCCAAAGGTGGACATGTTGAAAACTACTGATACAATTTGAAAATTGATGTATTTTCCAAAATTTTTTGCCTTGGCACAATAAAATTTATCAAAAAATAAAAAAATTATATGATTTCAAAAAGTTACAGTTCGAGTAAGTCACCCTGTAGGTATTTGTTTTTTGTGTTTACTTTCCTGGTGGTCGTGCTACAGCACAGAAGCGTCTCGATTTAAATCGCGATTTACGGAAGTTGATTAGTTTAAACAACATTTTTCTAGTATGAGGCGATTCAAATTGTAGGCATAGAAACTGGGGTTGTCTCAGAGCGAATTCGTCTGGAAATATCCCTGCTGACCTGCATTCTAGGCACCCATTTCATATTTTATACCCTCCTCGTCCAACATTTATTCCCTCAAATCCGTGGGCTAACCCGTCAACATTAGATTTATTTCTCACAAATATGCAAGAACTTTTTAGCCAACCTATTGTGATAAATGATCTAAGCTCTGATCATTTGCTGGTTAAATGTAGCATTGTTTTGTCACCCAAACAGGCAAACAATTTCGATTTAAGAGCAAAATGCGTTTGAAATTGAGAAATTACCAGGAAATGTTACCTGAATTAAATAAATCAAAACCGACGAAGCTGTAAGTCATTTCACAAGTTCAGTACTCGATTGTATTGATGAGTCAGTACCTAAGAAAATCATGTGTTTGAATAGCCCAAATGCGCTCCCACCTTACATCATTGATCTGATCAAAATGAAAAATTATGTCAGATCCAGATGGATAAGAACGAGAATTGACTCATATTTGACCGAAGCAAAAGCTTTAACGGGAACCATAAAGTCACTAATTGTGAGTTTTTGGAAGAAATGCTGAAATAGAAAACTGCAAGGTCTAGACAAATGCAGCAAACCCTTTTGGAACATTATCAAAGTTATTAAACGGAGAAACTGTCTCATCCCCGCATTTAAAGAACGAGGCACAGTATTGCTGTCCAATGCCGAAAAATCGGATGCGCTAGCTAAAGTTTTCTTTGCGAACCATTTGATTGGTAAGAACATAATTAGCAGGGAAGAGTATACATTAATATAATCGACACTCACGATTTAGTAATTGGAGGTGGAGAACTTGTTTTAATTGAAGATATAGAGACCGTCCTAATTAGTTTTAAAAATTCAAAAATCGGTTTAAAGAATGGAAAAAAGCAAAGGTTATACCCATTTTAAAGCCGGGTAAAAATGCTTGCTTGCCTAGTAATTATAGGCCTATAAGTTTGCTGAGCTCGTTAAGCAAGTGCTTTGAAAAGTTAATCCAAATGAAATTAAAAAACCATCGTAACAATTCAAATACAAAGTAATTTTGAAAAAGGAAAAAGTACTGGTATGGTTCTCCTTGACGTCGAAAAAGCGTTTGACACTGTATGGCACCAAGGTTTGCTGCACAAACTTTTCAGCTTGCATTTCCCTATGTATTTAATAAAAATAATTCAGTCATTCTTATCAGGGCGTGCTTTCATAGTATCGGTAAATAACTTGCTATCAACGGGTTTTTCTATTGAAGCAGGGGTACCTCAGGGCTCGATGCTTGGGCCAATCCTATATATGTAATATTTACACTTATGATTTTCCAAGATTAAATAATTGCGAATCTGCTGTTTTTGCAGATGACACATGTATTTATTCTTCAGATTCAATTGGCTTGAATATTGAAGCTTATTTGCAATCTGGTTTAAATGTTAGCGAAAAATACTTTGAAAATTGGAAGATTAAAATTAATGCTTTAGAGGCGCAGGCTATCTTTTTTACAAGAAAAAGAAAAGTCTGCTTCTTACCAAGCAACAGGCTAGTCATAAACAACATACAAACGGATTGGAAATCAAGTGCTAAGTATCTTGGGGTACACCTTAACAAATCATTAAGGTTTGGTCTTCATATTTAAGAAACCATCAGTAAGGTTAACCCTACAATGTGTAATGAAAATAAACTTATTATTTTCAAAGCAATTTTCCAAGCAATAATGTTTTATGGATCTCCAGTTTGGGGCAAATGTGCAAAAAGTCACCTCCGTAGATTACAAGTAACACAAAACAATCTTTTGAAAATGATTTTAAACTTGCCTTGGCACTTTTCGCCTGAAGAGATACGTGTCATATCGAAAATAGAAAAAGTTTTCTTAAGACTTGACAGATTATCTGAACGCTATAGCTGGTCTTGCAGTTTATCTGATGATTACTTGATTTCAGGTTTACTACGAGTACATCAAGCAAGCACCTAAAATATAACAATGTACATATATTGTAATTGTTATATATTTGCTATTATTTATTAATCCATATTATTATGATTATTATTCATAATTTTCTATTTATTTATTTTTTTTTGCACATATAGTTTTTCCCTTTTGTTCATTGTTAGTTATTTATTTATTAAACCATATTTAATTTTATTATTATTTATTTATTTGTTCACTTATCATAATTTGTTTACCTATTTATTTGTATTTATTAATTTATTTATATATGTTAATTCATATTTATTTAATTTATCAAGTTTGCTAGTTTTTTTTTTTTGTTTGTTTTTATATCTCTTAATTTATTTAACAATACTCAACAAGTTTACTTGAAATCAACATCACGCACCACCACGTCTCTCATTTCGATGGCGATGGCAAAGTTTATGTTGAATTTTTTTCCAGCAGCTTTTCCTCAATTATCAATTGATCATTTGAAATAAGTTTGTTAAGAAAATATATATAGTAGCTTTAAGAATGTATATTATGTTTTAAGAACGTATATTTTTGCTGTAATAAAAAGTATGTATGTATGCGAAGACCAAGGAGTTGCTAGGTCTTTCGACTTCGTTTTTTTATACGAAACGGATTGGGCCGGAACGATGGAGATAGTAAATAGTAGAGCCGAAAAGCTTGAATCGGCTAAAGAATACACACGCCCCCTTTTACGACTGCGGGGTTAGATTTAGTGGAGAAGAAGACGAAAGGCAACCGCATTGCAAGCGCTATTAAATGACGGAGTGCTGAAGGCATCAACCCTGCAGCGGTGACAGAAATGAGATTCAAATCAACGGAAGTGACACCTACAGAAACCAATCAAACTCGCGGGACTAGAATTGTATCCTTTTCTTTTGTCGAAAGCTTCTGCCACTCATTCTGTCGGTGGTCTTTCTCGCGCACAATCTAAGATAAAATAGGTGCTGCAATCAACAAAGGCTGCAGTTCTATTGAAAGGAAGTGGAACAAATGTATTGACATACGAGGGCGGGTCAATAAGTCCGTGACTGAATTTCTGATCTCTTTACTGAAACAGCAACACTGCTCCTGTCAACAGGCATCTGTCAGTTGACTCCTGTCAAAATTTAAACTTGCTGCGTCAGTTAGTTTGTGTTTGACAGCTATTTTTATCAGACTACT
This sequence comes from Volucella zonaria, assembly GCA_963966105.1. NCBI lineage: Eukaryota > Metazoa > Arthropoda > Insecta > Diptera > Syrphidae > Volucella > Volucella zonaria. Next base: position 59,593,232 of record OZ014531.1, on the reverse strand, counting down.
AACTAATTTGAGGAGAAAATGGAAAAAAGTGAATTTCGTGTGCTTATTAAGCATTATTTCTTGCGAAAAAAAACCATTACCGAGACCAAGGCTAAGCTTGATAAATAAATACTATGGGGACTCTGCACCATCGATTTCAATGGTAAAAAAGTGGTTTACTGAATTTCGTTGTGGCCGTACAAGCACTGAAGATGCCGAACGTCCTGGACGCCCAGTTGAAGTCTCTACACCCGAAACAATCGAAAAAATTCACGATATGGTGTTGGCCGACCGAAGATTGAAAGTGCGAGAGATTGTGGAAGCCGTAGGGATCTCGCATGGCTCAGTGGTTTCAATTTTGAATGATCACTTGGGCATGAGAAAGCTTTCCGCAAGATGGGTGCCGCGTTTGCTCACAGTCGACCACAAACGCAATCGTGTAACAACTTCACAGGAAGGTTTGGCGTTGTTTAATCGCAATATGGAGGAGTTTTTGCGCCGTTTTGTAACCGTGGACGAAACATGGATCCATCACAACACACCAGAGAACAAACAACAGTCAAAACAATGGGTTTCTAAGGGTGAATCGGCGCCAAAGAAGGCCAAGGTGGGTTTGTCAGCCAATAAAGTTATGGCGACTGTTTTTTGGGATGCACGCGGGATAATCCACATTGACTACCTTCAAAAGAGAAGAACAATCAATGGGGAATATTATGCCAACTTATTGGACCGATTCAATGACGATTTGAAAAAAAAACGACCTCATTTGGCCAAGAAAAAAGTTCTTTTCCACCAAGACAATGCAAGGGTGCACACATGTGCAGCTGCCATGGCAAAAATCCATGAATTGGGCTATGAATTGCTCCCTCATCCACCCTATTCTCCAGATTTGGCTCCGAGCGACTACTTCTTGTTCCCAAACCTGAAGAAATGGCTTGGTGGAAAAAGATTTGACTCCAATGATGAAGTCATCTCGTCATTTTGAGGACCTCGACAAATCATTTTTTTTTGGAAGGGATAAAAAAATTGGAGAAGCGTTGGACAAAGTGTATAGAGCTCAAGGGAGACTACGTTGAAAAATAAAATTATTTTTTTATCAAAAAATCTGTGTTTTAATCTTATTGACCCGCCCTCGTAAACAACACCAGCGCAGACAACATCTGGATAAAACCGGTGCTACAATCAGCAATGGTTGTATAGGGTTTATCTGGTCACCTTATACAATGATAGGAAAAAAATTTGTAATAAAACAACAACGGTGTGAGATATAAAATTGATTCATGCCATTATGTGTGGAATAGCACATCATGAAAATGGCCGCCTCGGCTGCGCCGGCAGTGCTTCAAGTGGTCGTTCCAATTTTTGATGACTCGGCCAAATATGTGCGGCATTATTCCGGCAATAACGTGTCGAATGTTGGCCTCGAGCTGGTCGAAAGTGGTTGGCTTGTTAACGTAGACTAAGGACATGACGTAATCCCAGAGAAAATAATAGAGTGGTGCAAAATCACATGATCGCGACGGCCAATTGATGAACACTCGTCGTGTGTTGATCCGGTCGCAAAATTTCTCCTTCATAACTTCGAGCGTTCCGTCACTTGTATGCCATGTAGCGCCGTCTTGGGATCACAGCTCGAATATATCGATGTTGTCGAGCTCTGACCACAGAAAGTCGGTTAACATCGCTCTATACCTGAGATCATTGGCGTCAACGGTGTCTCCTTCCTCATTTCGAAAGTAATAAGGTCCGATGATGCCGGATGCATTGACGCTTGGCCGAACACATGTGAATTGTGTTCGCTCCAATAATGGCAATTTTGCTTGTTGACGTAGCCGATGAGCCAAAAATAGGCCTCGTCCGAGAAGATGACTTTGGATCTCTGGTCAACATTTCCAGGGCTCAATTAGGAAACACGGCGTTGTCTATGGTCGTCCGGCTTCAATTCAGCGATCTTATACCGATGCAGGCCCAAATCCAACCGCAAAATAAGCTGGACGTCATTGGTAACTTTGACAGCTGCCAACAAATAAAAATTGGAAAAACTATCACCCGTTAGTTATGGTAGACGGAAATCGGTGGATGCGGCTTAATCGGAAATGAGACTGATTCTAATTCAGAGACAAATTCTAATTCAGACTTCGGAGGGTGTCTATTATAAAGACTTGGTGGAACCACTGGATTGTTCAAAATGCTTACAAGGATCAAACCAGCCAGACTGGAAACACTCAGAAGATCTGTTGGAACTGTACTGAGTTGAAAACATAGATTGTCTGTCTCAGAGACTCTGTTCTCTGTTTGATACTCACTTCACAAGTTACCTGAGCAAAGTTCATAGCCAGTTGGTATCACTGAAGCTGAGTAACACAACCCTCCATAGCTTGTATTTGCCATCGAGTGTAAAGACGCATTTAGACGGTCATTTAGACCAATCAGGCTGATTTTTTTTTCGTGTTGAGCGAGAATGAGAATGGTCGAGTTTCATGTTCTCAAAACTGCTTTGAAAATGCATCCTCTGTCTAACAAGCAACATGATATCAGAATTGCGGATGCTGCCTGTGAGACCTGTATTGTGTTGATGTTGGCTGACCCACTGCTTAATCCAAGGCTTCTCTGAACGCAGTCGAAAGTCTGTATTCATTTAGTAATGTTTGGGTTCCAGGCCACAATGTGATGAGAAATGACATCGCCCATGAACTGACTAGGAAGGGTTCAGAGTGGAGTTTCCCTGGACCCGAATCTTGTTAGGGCTTCTATTGGCAAAACAGATGCGTATCAAACAATTTGTTGTTTGCATAATTTTTAGCCCACCCTAAGACTCAAATTCATTGACACGGACTTCTTTGGATATAGTCTCCCAAGGGTTAGTGCGTTGCCATGATCATCCCATTCCAAGAAGATGACTACGTACAATGGAATCAAGAAATCTTTCACTAACCAAGCCACGTATCGACCTATCAGCATGCAATTCCAACCTACCACACGTGCTATCATAGTTCCCTATGTACATACCATCTCTACAGCTAAACACGTCTCTCGTAAAGAAACCACTGAAAAGCAAAAAAAAAAAAACAAAAAAAACAAAACCTCGTCGCGGCTAGAAACCGTCTCTTCCACATAGACTCGGTGCCACTGTGGATCTGTAATCTACTACTGATGGCGTAATCTCCTCGGCTGCACTGTGACAAGAATTTGTAATTTTTATCAAAACCACTACCACACTTGGGCGCATGAATTCGATCACGATCGAGCTCTTCTGCAGTGGAAGGTGTTTTCAAAAGAAACCTGAAATACGTCGAAAAAAGCCATCCACTCAAGACTTAACCCGTGCGTACGTATACCACTTGTACAGGCTTTATACTGCGGCTTGGTTGTGCCCCGTCAAGAGGTGCAAGAAAAAAAGGAATTAAACTGGCAACTGATGTGCGTGTGTTGACAACACTTCAAGCCATCCTCCCAGGAGTTTCATCATTGAGGTATCTTAATTCCTGTTTACCTTTCCGTGTGCGATTTTTGCGAAACCTCTTCTCGTTTTCCAATTCTTTGGCCGATGACGACCTCCTTCTTCGCTTGATCCGTCGATTCATTAGCAGCCTAAGAGTTTCGACCAGATTCAGCAATGTTGAGTACCAATTCGTATCTAAGATAGTTTTCATCTTGACGATCAGAAATCCGAAATTCGAAATAAAAATTCGACGCCAGTCGATCGTGGAGACACTGCCAACCGATAGTGTAGAGTGAGTAAAAAGTCGAAACTCGTTTTCTGGTTTTAGCAACGTCCTTGAAATGAGGTGTTCCAGAGCCAGACAAGTAGTTTCAGCCAGTCAGCGTATTCGAGAGAGTTGTGTTGTTGATGTTGGTGTTGTTGTTTTCGGTGTGGTTTTCGCCCCTCCAATTAGTTATGCTTGAGATTGCTGCTACGTCGTTGATGATCTGATATCTGATTCATGTGTCGCTGACAGTAAAAAAATCTAATTGAATTTATAATTTCAGCTGGTATTGTTGGATCTTTTTGTTGTCGCAATTGTAACACTTGTGACATCGAAGGTCAATGTCATGGAGGCTTTTTGTTACGACTGTGTGCCCCGTATTAGGCTTTTGTGTATTGTTTTTTGTTTCATTGAAAATCAGCGAGAAATGTACAATGTTTGCCGGAAATTTCCATATTCGATGGTGAAAAGTTGATCTGGCAATACGAATATAATGAGATGAAAGGTGAAGTAGTCAATTTTTGGTTTATTCATTTGCAAGAAACACAAAACAAAAAAAAACGGGTCAATGTGGTTTGGTTTGTCTGTTGGACACTGCCACATGTAGATCGTTACTCTGCCTCACAAGTCTACGAGTAGTTGCCGATGAAATTGTTTTTCCAGCCAATTAGATGTTTGCCTTGGCAGAATGTTTTTTTTTTTTTTTAATTGGTAAAGGATAAAATGCAAGTTAAATGTAATTTGTTTAATTAAGAACATGTGCTCTGGCGGCCAGCGGGGTCAGGGTTAGGCAATCCAATTCGCAAATGTTATGGAATTGTTCTCAATTTTTCCAACCAGATATCGTTCACCAAAGCTCGTGAGACTTCTAAAAATGGCCTGTTAGTTCCTGGAAGATATCTGGAGAGACAGAACTTTCTTCACGGGATCAATCATGATTACAAAGTCATAGATTGGAATTTGCGAGCATTTATTGCCTCTTTACTCGATTTGTCGCCATCTCGATTGCATTTTCAGGGCACAATTTTTTAGACTCCGATCCTTACAGCGTTTGTGAAGGAGGGATGACGGATTGAGCCGTTTTTTCCTCAGAACTCTGTGACTGTTATAAACCCGATCGTACTCGTATGTGATCCGATTGACTTTTTTATTTCAGTTGTATGCCCCGGAAATGAGGTCACCTTACCATCAGCCATAGGACCATGTTGGGATATTGGATATACTCAGCTTCCGATGTTCTAAAAGTCATAAGACAATGCCCCCAAACACACTATTAATTTTCCTCCACGACGACGATTGTTTGAGCAGTGATGAATGGTCTGGTTAGGACTATGACCCAAAAGAGAGCCCCCAAGCGTAACGAAACAAGAGACATAAAGCGTGTTTTTTTTTTTTTTGAAAGCTGTAAGATTTGAAATTGAAATAAAATGAAATAAAACACGGACACAGTTTGAGCAAATGGCCAAAAAAGAGATACTTTTACGGCTTTGATGAAAAATAATTTCGGGGCTAGGGCCACTACAGGAGCGTCTTAAGAGCGGTATCCTGGGGCTCCAATTTTCGACGGCTTTTTCGAGCATTTAAGGTCGTGTCTCAGGACTGCTGCGCTCAATATTGGAATCGCTGTTGGATCGTACGACTCCAACGAGCAACGATTTCAAATACTCCCGCCGGCAATCTCTAAGGCCAGGCCAGTTGTCTATTTCTGGAGATAATGTTGTCATCGAAAATTTTCTTCAATAATTCGATGGCTTCGCCAGCAATATGGCATGTGCCACTAGCTTCTTGAAACCAAGTGTCCTGCGGACCATGTTCACGCACTTTTGGAAACAAAAAAATTATTGATCACGGCTTGGTACCGGTCGCCATTGACTGTGACTTGCTTTATTTTTGAAGAAGTACGGCCCAATGATGCCGCCAGCCCATATCGCACCATACCGGGTGCACCGGTAGCTGATGTATCAGCTTTAGATTTTAGAAGACGGAGGCAGAAGTGAGCCTCATAACTGATCAACATTTGACTGTAAAAATAGTGGAGTGAATGATGAACGCCTGGCTTCAATTCTTGCCGAATTTGAATTGTGTAATCATGCAAACCCAGATTCTTGGGCAAAATCTTCCTCAAAGTCGATGGGATCTGGCCAAGTTCTTGCGCACGGTGTCGAGACGATGAACTAGAATCTTCCACACATCCTCAACGGCCCCTATATTTTCACCTGTGCGCACTCTGTGCATTCTTGCCAAGTAAATGCAGTGTTGCCAGTACTTTTGGTAAATTTTGTTGACCGTAAAGTTAATTTAGCGCTCTATAAACCTTGCATTGCTGACCACAGGCGTGAGTGAGTCTGCATGGGGATTTGCCAAATAAAACATTCTTTACAAATCGGGACTGCAAAGAAGAACAATATGGACTTATGAACTCTATGAGCAAAGGAAACTGGTAGAACATGGGCTTTTTAGGAAGAGCAAGAATGAAGCAGTGGAACGACGAGGTCATGAAGAGGTGTTTCTGCAAAAATAATGTTCGGAAGTTCTATCAAAATGTGAAAATACGTTGCCGAACAGAAGCATGTAAAAGTAAGGATGCGGAAGTGATAGTAGTGTTGAAGTCGGTCCTGAAAATTTGGCAGGATGTCGGCGAAGATGAGCACTATTCTGAAGTCTGAATAGCAATTTCTCAACTAAAGGTCAATAGTGGTGCAAGAGCAGCCGAACTACCTGCCACATTATTTAGAACAGAGGGGAATTGAGTTAGTGGGGAGCCTAAACAAGCAATACATATTGAAATGCATGCACTTTTATTCATTTAAATCGATAGTGCCGCATTCAGAGTAATCCCGATTGCCGGCAATGCACTTGTGTCAACTTTTGATCCAGTTTTGGAGAAATGTCCTATACTCTCTTGCTTTATATCGTAGTATGTATGTATTCTAGAATGTCCTTGGCACTAGCTTTGTCGCTGCAAGCGTTTCAAGCTCAATTAATTGGTTAAAGTTCCGTGAACGGATCCAATAGAGATGTTGGCCATCTCTCTTTGAGGGTTGTTTTGCGGTTTACTATCAGTTAAGCCTTGTTTTCTTCACCGTGTTTCTCAGTTGTTGATGTCGATGGTCTGTAAGAACGGTCGTAATCGTAAGCCACCCTCTTCAACATTTCTAATGTTTTGTACAGAAAGTTGAATGCAAATTCTTAACTCAGTTTTACATCCGCATCAAAAATCGCCGAGTTGCAACGCTGTACCTGTCACAAATATCATGCTTTGACGCTAAAATTTAACGGGAATGCCAATAACAAAAGGAGTTGAAATTGGTCAAACGAGAGCGCCACATGTTGCCAAAAAATATGAGCCAAATAAATACTACAGCGTCCGAAAAGTATTGCTTGCTGCACACTTCCAGATTGTATCATGTCTTCGCGTAGACTTGACCACGTCGAAGTTTTGATCAAACCAATCTAATTTCCCTGTACAACAGGGCTCCGAAATCCATGGATTGATGATAAACGCCGGTGGGCACTCAAGCCAAACAAGAGTTGTATTGTACAACACTGTACCAGGACGAGGGCTGAGTAGAGAGATGTTTTTGTCAGATACCTCCAAAAGAAAAAAACCCACATACATGCTTCTTTGAATGATAACGAGTGAGTTCGAGGAACGCAAGCAAATCGAAAATTGCTACTGCAGGAATGAAATTCAGGAAGAAAAAAGGGCGTGTTAGGGTAACAAATCCTAAGCCGAAGCCTGCAAACGGTCACGGGAACATTGTAGTAGAGACGTCAGTACTGATAATTTGGGGGAACAACTTCGGCAGACTGTTAAACGGTGAAGACGACGAAACCATACGAACCATTCAACCGCTGAAAACAGCCGTCCGCCTGATTCAATAAATAATCTGATGAGGAGTACGATTATGCACGAGCTAATCTAAAAATGTTAGTCAGAGCAGCGCATTCCTAGTAAATTTAATCTCAGCATCGGCTGTCTGGGCCTGAAGATAGTAGACCTCCTGAACTGCACCAAAGCTTACTAAACATCGCAAGAAGGCTCAAAAACACCAAACCGATACTCAAAAATTCTTTCATCGGTTCCAAGATTCCTTATGATAGGGTATATACTGACGAGCATTGCTGAGCCATGTTTGTGCTTGGCATTCCTCTCAAGCTTGTTCGGTTGCCAATCTAGAACTAGCCCTGCTTTTCCAAATTTAAACGAATTACCGAATCTTTTGATGTTAAGAATAGGTCTTAACTGCTCTGCCATATGACTTCTTTAAGATCGTGCTTAAGAAAATTGCGCAAACTTTCAAATTAGAATTCTTCTGATGAAATACCTATCTAGGATACGCAATAGTAATATGGTGGTCTTCACTTTTATTTTAGTGAATTCCCGGACTTTGAGGAACAGGCTTAATATTCTTCAGCACTTTCGCCTTCACCGCCACCATCGCCATCTTCACGGGCTTCGGAGCATTCACCTCTTTCCATAATAAACGAAAGCACGTCTGGCGTACATCAAGTCGAACTTGTGATCGAGACGAGCTTCAGCGATCGCTATGGTGTTGAACACCAAGCCAAACCACCGCCAGGTGCAACAATTGGGGGTTGTTAGTTGACGTCGAATCCAGTTGGACACCAATCGTTGAATTGAATGGTGCGCTTGGGCTGATGGTAGTAATTGCCATGACGAGGATCGCACTTGACCATGTGGTTGGCTAGCTCGAAATAGGCGTTAATGACTTCGGCAGCCGACAATTGCTCGTGGTAGGCATTCTCGGTATTTATTACTGGAACATAGGGAAGTTGATACGTGGAGATGGTACCAAGTTAGTTTGGAATTCAGTCAAGTCGAAGTTTAAGACTCTATCGAAATGCACCGAAGCAGTGATGGGTGAAACAATCTGGCAAATCAAACAGTTTAAGTTGGCGTAAGTTATTCGTTCAATGTTCAAATTCTTGCGGCAGTTATTCAGGACGCTCCAATGTTATGTGAGTTGTCAAGATATAATTCTAGGGTTCAACAACAGCAACCTTCGACACCTGTGAGGCTGGGTAGATATCGAATTCCGAGTAAGATTTCTTTCGATGATCCCGTACATTAGTCAGCCAGTTTACGAACCATGTCCGAGTCAACAATTTCCTTGTGAATGGTTTTATGACCACAATTAATTATTGCCTTCCCTGCCGGACTTCATCGATTAAAGTTGGTTCCAAATCAGTGAAAACGACACTGGGCACATGCTTGTCAGGTTAAAAGAATCATCACTCCTTCGACAGTCTTATCTGCTGCCATTTGACCATCGGGATGGATTGGATTCCGTGCTCCAGGCTTTACAATTCCCAGCAGGCGTTACCAATCTGGACATCAGCTTGACCCAAGTGGGTAGGAATGCATTTACGCTCTTAGATTCAACTTAGAAGTAAGAGATTTCACAGATTTACAACAGCACCCAGCTAGATTTCGAATGAAGGCAACTCCAAAAACTTGTCCAACCTATCACATAATCAGGAGAAGCCAATGAAGTGTCAGCGGTAGGAATGACAGTCAGTGAAAGCAAAACTAAATACATGCTGTCATCATACAAGCAAAATCAACACCAGCGTTTCAGGTAGAACGTAACAATGGATAACTACAATTTATGGAGAATTTATTTATCTGGGCTCTGCAACTAACGCCAGTAAAGAAATAAGCGTGTAAGTTTTTGCCAACCTTATGCTTTAAGAAGGCAAGTGAGCAATAAAGCTGCAGCTCGAGTAACGAAGAAGACGGTATACACGACCCTGATCCTCCCTGTCTGGTTATATGGATGATATGCTCACAAGAACGTCTGCGTTGACAAAGTATGGAGGAAAAGGTATCCTTGCACCGAAGAATTATATCGGTTGTGCAGCGACATGGATCTGGTCAGAAGGCCGTAGTATATTAAGATCTCGCCTTAGATGGCACACGTAGTTGGAGTAGAGCCTCAACCAACTCGGTGTACGTAATTGGATGGAGATATCTTGGATCGTTCTGGTTGGAGAGGTATGTTAGTTGAGGTCCACAGGCCGAATCAGTGTATAAGAGGTCATCAAGAGTAAAACAAGTGTTCCAGGGCTTTATTTTTCTTCTGACGCTCAAGTTAGAGAACAATGCCCACATCTGGTTAGGTGTACTATACCAGCGACGTATACAGTATACCTATTTGACTTCAAATTGATTTATCGCTGTCTTCACACCAGTAGCACTCCACCCGTTTGAATTTTAAACTCTGCAATATCGTGTTTCTTTCCCAATCCGCAAAATTTGCTTTGGAATACCCTGCCGAGCTCTTCGATCCCTACTCATTACAACCCGCTAACATTTAAAACCAACGTGAATCGGTATCTTTACCATTTAATATGGTCCGGCGACGTAATACACTTCCAATGGCATAACCGCTTAATTTAAACATATCTTTCACCAGATCAGTTACAACATCCTTTAACCGTAAAAAATGTGCGCCAAATAAATCGTGAACACCAGACAAAACCGCATCACACGTTCTCCCACATAAATTCAATGAAAAATCACAACTCGCTACAGAATTTTACGAGCGCTCCACGAATGGTACGCACATACATTATCATAAAAATAAACATTACCCATGCTATAGAGCAGTTGCCCAATTTTCCCAGACAGAACGAACAAGGATACGATTTGTCAACGTAATCACTTACGCAGATGTGCGATGTTTTATTATAAACCAAACCGATGAATCACTCAAAGGCCCACATATCAAACGAGTGTAAGCACTCGCTTCATCTCGAGACACTTTTTATCACCGTGCGATGGCAAAAAACAATTGAGTCAGACGCCTACATGCGCGGGGCTTAAGTGATAAAAAAATCGCTATCTCTGCACTTGGTTACACAAGGGGGACGGTTTCTGTTTTTATGGATTTCTTTTGTATCCAACATGGCTGCCATTTATAGAAAACGAAGATGAAAACTTTACAAACGTGGACGACAAAGTGTCAAAAGTATAAATCAATCTCAATGTCGCAACCGTTGAGTTGAGTGACAAATGCAAGTGAGTACACGCAATTGTGTATCATTTGTTTGTCAGCTTGTCACACCGTTAAAAGCTGTCTCTTTGGCTGGTAGGAATTCGAATGGAATTTACAAAAAAACAGAAAAAAAAAAAAATCCCGGTCACCCACTCACGGATGGTGTTAAGCGTTATCATTAGTCGCGACGTTCCCTATGGTACTTCCCCGGTAAAAAATTGAGTGATTTAGATGCAATCCATTAGGGCCAAAGGAGCAGAGCAGTCTGATGCCAGCTTAAATCAAAATATATTTTGTCAATTAATTATTCACTCACAGTCGTAATCAGTGATTAGCGATTAATTTAGCAAGCGATTAATGAATCAAAACGTTGCGAGTGAAGCAGATGTTTATTTTCAGTCAGATCGAAGAGAGATTGAGTGTGATGGTAATGATGATGGTTTCTTTCAACTGTTGCGTGTGTGGAGTGTAAGACAAGTTCTTTGAACTCACTCCACACACGCATGAGAAGGTGTTTTTTCGAGATTGAGACTAATGAGATGCTTTCATAAGAAAACCAAAGCAAACGAACGAAAACGATTTAAATTGCAATTAGCATGAGACAAGGAAGTAATCTTGCGCTTGACGTAACTGGGTACAGGATAACGAATTCGCGGAAATGTTGACTTCAAGTTTGGCAACCATCACCTTCAAATTTGCTTCTACTTTTTTGTTTTCCAAGTGCAAACCCAAAATTCTTAACTGCCATACGAGTATAAAAACGGGCGTATGAGGTGGTGAAAAATTTCATAAAAAATAGTCATCAGTTCAGGGAAACTGTGAAACTCTACTGAAAATTTAGTTTCTTACAGAAGAAGTCGTATTGGTCTAAGACTGGATTCCTGTGGAATACTATTCGTGGAGAGATCCAGATTTTCATTTGTTTTTTTTTGTTTTTTTTTGTTTTTTTTTGTTTCCACGTCGTTGTATATTGCCTTTCATAGCTTCAATCGTTGTTCGTTTTGTCCTGTTATCAAGCAATTTCCAGTGTCAAAGAAAATATTATCGGGCGACGTTAGGTCGCAAGATCTTGATGGCCACCTGATTATGATTTTAATAATCGATCGCAGTATGACACGTAGCTCCATTTTGTTGGAACCTCATATCTATGTCACATTAATTTGGAAACAAATATTTGTTCATCTTCTTCACGTATTAGTCACCATTGACGCGAGAGCTCTTACCGCATTTTTAAATAAATTTCGTCAACCTCAAAACCACATCATACAATTGAGTATGAAGATTCATCTGCGGACTGTTCTCACTCCAAATACGTTAATATTGTTTGCTGAAGTACCCTGAAACTAAAACATAAGTGAACCTCATTGCTGAACATAATTTTGCCACAGGATTCCAGATTGTCTTGCATAATTGGTTTTGAACCCATTCAGTGGAGGTCTGATTCATGCTTGATCCAGCGGCTTCAATCCCCAAACTAATTGAATGTTGTCATCGATTAGGTCAAGATGCTTCCGCAAAATGTTCCAAGTTGTGTGTAAGTTCCTCCACAAATCTGGGAACTGACAAATTCGGCTCTTCATTAAGGCAAAAAAAAAAAAAAAACCGCACTGGTGAACATCAGCTCTAGGACCGCTTAGAAACGCATGCAGGAAACTTACGATGCCTAGCTGTTTGATAAAAACCGATGGCTCTTGGATGATCTCAGGTGATGAATCGCTCAACCTGCTACTGGGCACTCACTTCCCAGGTAGCACGCTATTCACAGCCAGACTACTGCTGTGGCGACTTAAGCTCACGGCCTGATTACAAGAGACAAGCTGCGCTGAGCACTGAACAGTTTCAAACCATACAACTCTGCTGGGCCGGACGTATAATATCTACCGCAGTACAAAGGTCCCGAGATCACGTCCACGCTAGAAAATATCATGAGGAGCTGCGTAGAAATGGTCTACATTCTCTTGTCATGGAGAGAGGTTAATTTAGTTTTAATTCCCAAAACCGCAAAATGCTATCATGTTGTCCGAAGGGGCCTAAGACCTATAATTCTATCATGGTTCTCTCTGAAAATTCTAGGAAGAATGATTGATATTCATAAACAATCCATGACTTTTGTGTACGGCTGAACATGCCTAGAATAAAGGAAAGTCGATGGAAAGGGCTCTATATTCACTGACTAGCCACATTGAACGATTCCTACATTATTATAGTACACAATGGTCGCATCCGCAATCACGGCTGCGCTGTCAACTCTGCAGGTAGACCACTCACTTGGAGAGTTGATCAGTCTTATGCTAAACAGCAGGATAATGAACTCCAAACTGGGTGAGACTTCTGATAAAAGATGTGGTAGCAGAGGTACGTCGCAAGGCGGTGTCCTCTCTCCCATTCTCTGGAGCTTAGTAGTAAATGAACTGCTGATGTACCTGAAAGCGGGTGGCAGCAGAGTGATTGCCGTCTCAGGTAAGAATCCTAATACCATTAAAGAATTCCTTCAACTAAGTCTCAACAGATTAACCCGCTGGACAGATCGCTGTGGATTGGCTATAAACCCTCATAAAATTGCTCTTGTCCTCTTTTCCAGGAAATACAAAATTCCAACTATAAGACCCTCCTTCAATAAACGGTACCAGTTTAGTATTTTCCGACACAGCAAAATATTTGGGTCTCATTTTTGATAGGAAACTAAACTGGAAACCTAAAATTCAAGAAAGAGTCAAGAAAGCTACAGTAGCTTTATTCTCTTGCAAAAAAGCCATTGCGAATAAATCTGGCTTTCAACCTCGGATAACCCACTGGCTATACATCTGGGTCATAAGACCGATACTTACTTACCGGGTGGTCGTCTGGTGGACGGCCTTAGAAACTGCATTAAACTAAGCAGAGTCCAAAGAACAGCATGTCTGTGCATAAGTGGAGCATTGCGGTCTATACCCTCTGGGGCATTAGACATTCTGTTTCATTTGACACCCCTCGATATTTTCAGCAGGCAAATAATCTATTTGGCCACACCAGCATTCTTAATACATTAGGAATCTTCACCTAGAACATCGATTACACTATACCTGAACTTTGGTTTGACAAAAACTTCCACTTAAGCTTCCCCTCTAGATCCTTCTGGGAGGAAGATGCTTTTATGGAGGACAAGTCAATCCATCTCTACACAGATGGATCTAAAACCGATAACCAGATAAGCTAAATCTAAGCCTCTTTTTCCGTCTTGCAAATCACTGTAGTGTATTCCAGGCGGAAATTTTTGCGATTAACGGAGCTCTGTCCTGGCTGAAGAAAAACATGATATCTGCAAAGGATATCCGCATCTTTTCGGATAGTCATGCCGCTATCAAGTCCCTGGACTCATTCTCATTAAATTCTAAAACCACCCTTGAATGCCGAACTTCTCTTATGGAGATGGCACAGAGTTCAACCTACACCTTTGCTGGATGCCGGGCCACAGAGCCATTCCAGGGAACTATAGAGCCGATGAAATTTGAATCACTCTACCTATTCTACCAGAAAAGGGTAACATAGGTATACCAATCGCTACGTGCAAACTAACATTAAAACTGGATGCGAATAAAAGAACAGGCCTTAGGTAGACTGTTGGACCAACATGTCTAGCGACCAAACAGATCTGACCAAAACTGGATCTGAATCGTTCCAAGTGTCTGATCCTTCTAAATAAGAAACATCTCAGCGCCATCATAGCTGTCATCACTGGACATTGTCTCATAGGCAAGCACGCAAGAAGGCTTTGCGCCTTTACAAACAATTTCTGCAGAATCTGCATGGACGAGGAGGACGAACAGACAAGCCTCCACTTACTTTGCACATGCCTTAAACCACTTAAACAATATAGACATTAACATTCTCCAACGTTTCGTCAGAAGTTCAAATTGATTCCGAAAGTAGTAGATCACAAATCCACGTGGCATCGCGGTGGGCCATGATTACGACCGCAACCACGACCTTTCAGCCGTATCGGTGGGTACAATACGAGGGTTGGCTGAAAAGTTTCCTTCAACGCAACGACCGCAACGTAAAGATAGCGGGACTCGTCAATAAAAGCTAGTGAATGCTAGTTGTGCTTCTTTTGACAGTTACTTACCGAAGTTTCAGTCATTTTGGACTCGCAGTTTTTAGTTGACAGTCGTTTGAGTGAGTCGATGTGAGTGTTTTTTGTGAAAATAGAAAAAAAAAAGTATCGAGCTGTTATTCAATTCTTGTTTTTGAAAGGCAATACGCCTACTCAAATCAAAAATGAGTTGGACTCTGTGTATGGGGACTCTGCACCATCATTTACCAAAGTGAAATTTTGGGCAGCTGAATTTAATCGTGGCCGTAAGAGCTTGGGAGATGATGAACGTTCGGGACGTCCAAAAACTGCAACCACTTACGATAACATTGCTAAAGTTCACCAAATGGTGTTAGACGACCGCCGAATTAAAGTGAGAGAGACAGTAGAGGTTATGAAAATGTCCAAAGAACGTGTTTGTTACGTATTAAATCAAGATTTAGGTATGAGAAAGCTGTCTGCGTATTGGGTGTCGCGTTTGCTTACGTTAGACCAAAAACGTGTTCGTATGAACATTTCCAACGCTCTGTTGACGCAGTTCAGGCGCAATAAATCCGAGTTTTGGCGCCGATTAATTACTGTGGATGAAACTTGGATACACCATTATACGCCCGAACCAAAAATTCAGTCAAAACAGCGGACTGCAGGACTGCAAAGGGCGAGCCGGCTCCAAAAAAAGCAAAAACTGTTTTTTCGGCTGGGAAAGTGATGGCGACTGTTTTTTGGGATAGTAAACGAGTTACGAGGGGCGTTCAAGATATTCTCGGTATCGAGGTGAAGCAGTGGTTGCATATATAAGTTGACTTATTTATCAAGTAATACTATTATTTTAGTGCATTCATGTGTAAAATTTCATATAAATGTGATTATTAATTCGCGTTTTATCTCTAGTTAAACAGAATCATAATGGCAACTGAGGCGATGATGGTGAAAATTGAGCATCGCGCTGTAATTAAATTTCTCACTAAGCAAGGAAAAAGTCAAAAAACTATTCATGAAGAGATGGTGGCTGTTTACCAGGGTTCCGCACCTTCATTATCAACCGTGCAAAAGTGGTCAAGTGAGTTCAAGAGAGGCAGAGAGAGCATTGAGGACGACCCCCGCTCCGGCGCCCCGGCTACTGCTTGTACGGGAGAAAGCATCAAAGAAGTCGAAAAACTTGTTCTTGCGGATGCCCGAATAAAGGTGAAAATGATGGCAGAGATCACCAAGCTTTCAATTGGTACCATTCACACCATTCTTCATGACCATCTTAACCTTTCAAAGGTCAGTGCAAGGTGGGTGCCGCGAATGCTCACAGCGCCTCAGATAAAAAGTGAGAATCGCATGCTGTAGAGAGTTTTTGGAGATGTGTAGTGAGAACGCGGACGGTGTTATGGATCGAATTGTTACTGGGGACGAAACATGGGTCCACCACTATGACCCTGAAAGCAAACAAGAGTCCATGCAGTGTCATAAAAAAGGAACAGACCCCCCGAAGAAGTTCAAAGTCACTCCGTCTGCCCGAAAGCTCATGGCCACAGTTTTTTGGGACTCAAAGGGAATCTTGCTCATTGAGTACAAAAAAAAAGGTGAAACCATCAACGCCACATCCTACGCTTCCACTTTGCATAATTTGCGGGAGGAAATTAAAAAGAAAAGACGGGGTAAACTCGCAGCGGGTGTATTGCTTCTTCATGACAACGCTCCTGTTCACACGGCGCGAGTTTCCAAGGCTGCTGCGCGAGATTGTGGTCCAGACCTTGCCCCTAGTGATTATTTCCCGTTTCCGGATTTGAAAAAATGTCTTCGTGGAAAAAGATTTTCGGATGATGAAGAACTCAAGTCGGTATTTTGCAGAGAAAGAGGAAATTTATTATTTTGAGGGTTTAAAAAAGCTTATCTCAAGATGTAACAAATGCATTGATGTTAGGGGAGATCATATTGAAAAATAAAAACAATTTAAATTGAATTCGCATTTTCCTTCATATCGATACCGAGAATATATTGAACGCTCCTCGTATCTTAATCGATTATCTTCAAAAAGGAAAAACCATTACAGGAGTATACTACGCATCATTACTTGCCAAGCTGAAGGTAGAAATTGCGGAAAAACGGCCACATTTGCAGAAAAAGAAAATCCTGTTTCACCAAGACAGCGTGCCGTCTCACACCTCAGCGGTTGTCATGGCGAAAATCCATGAATTACAGTTTGAACTGCTTGACCATCCGCATTATTCACCAGATCTAGCCCCAAGCGACTTCTTTTTGTTCCCTCATCTAAAAACTGCGCTCGGAGGACAGAGATTTTCGTCAAATGAGGAGGCAATCAGCTTCGTGGACAATTATTTTGCAGAGAAAAACGCCAAGTACTATTTGGACGGGTTAGAGAGACGGGAGCATCGCTGGGAGAAGTGTGTAGAGTTACAAGGAGACTATGTAGAAAAATAAAAAAAAAAATGTTGAGAAAAAATGTCTTGTATCATTGTTCGAAAACTTTTCAGACAACCCTCGTATAACATCTTTTTCCCCAATTTCTCTTTACCCTGTGTTCCAAACATAGGGACGTTGTGTTGTATCTAATGCCTCTATTGAAATAGCCGAATGTAGCCTACTCCTACTAGTTAAATGTACATGTACCTTTGCCGTCTAAAAACCTCGTTAGTGGTGAGAAATAGTTAGTTTTGATTGCCTATTGCAACGCCTTGTCTTGCCCACATATGATTGTAAAGGTATGGCCAATAAGACTTGGTTCGATGCGTCCTCTCCTTAAGCGCGCCTGCTTCTAAAACACCTTTAAAAGGTTTGACATTATCCAATGAGAATAGACAGTAACCCTTTGCAAACAAGCGTCTTGATATCTGTTAAGGTATTTAAAGGCAATTCACGTTGAGATACGTGTTAAAAAAAAGTCACATCATTCTGATCACTGTATAGTAGCTAAAAATTCAAAAAATAAAGCCACTCATTCCACAAAAAACGGTAATTAAAATTGTTTATCTATCATTATGATAGCCCCTACTGATTTCCGCTTACATGCATTTAATTTCCCCTGCAAGCCTGTTTAAATTTCATACCGTGAATTTCAAAACTAAGCACCAATTACCGTCATATGTAAACAATTACGTTAACTATTCTACAATATTTAACTTCCTTTTAAAATTAAAGTATAAGTAAATAACAAAAATAAAAAAATTTGAAAAAAGCTGTTATCATCGGAAAAAGCACGATAAAAATCTAACAACACACCTTCGACACAGTCCACCTATCTGTTTTAATTAACCGCCAATAAACAAATGATTTACTGAATCATCACAATTTACCTCAATCGAGCAATTGAAAAGAAGATAGACAAACTAAAAATTAAAAATAATAATCATAAAAAAAAAAATACAACTAATTAGTATAATTCGCTCGACTCAGATTGTCAGTCGGTCACGTGTCTGTGCAAATAATCCTGACCCCAGAGACCTCAAAACCTTCAGTGGATTGCCGGAAGCCTTAGCCTTTGAAAAGAATAAAAAAAAAAAAAAAATTGAAAAAATTGTATCTACACTAGCATGTGGGGCTAGACTTTTGAAGGGGAACACAATCAGTCTGATGTTGCGAAAAATAGAAAAAAAAAAAGCAAAAACATCATGTCAGTTGCTATAATCATGAAATTACTTTACATTCGCACGATTATTGACCGCGACGTTCAGTCGGACGAATCTAGATAGGGAAAAAGATCCACACCAAGCACGTATATAAGCGCTCGTATGTGCGGGGCGATAAAGTGAGCTGAAATAAAAAAACGCGCTTCGGAGATGTATTTTCAATTAATTAATTTAAGTTTTATATATGTAGGTGTGTGTAATTCGTGAAAACTGTGAGTAATATGCGAGTGTGCTATTGTCGGAAACCGCACGCATAGGCAACACACGTTCAATGAATAATAGAGAGACCTACAATTTTAGATACATTCAACAGCCTTTCTGGATATTGATGAAAATACTTGGCATAGATGTAACGTACATATATAGCTTTGGCTTACTGACCAAACCATATCTCAAACAAACAGCCTTTAAACGAGAACGGGGCTAAAACAAATAGGCGTCTTTATACGGCGAACGAAACAGAAGTAGAAATGCATTAATCCAATCAGACAAAATATCCTGAGAAGATATGTCAACATCACTTGAAATGCGTTGAAGAGAGTATTACAGAACTTCGAACATGAAGACGCGCAAGGGTTGTGAGCGCTCTGTCTCCACCGATGAGGCAGATCGCTTTCGATTTATTGGGTCTACAAGTAAGTTTCCAGCGTTTGTCAGAGATGGCGCCACCAGTGGATCTCGGGCAGAAATGTCAGACCCCATGTGTTTTATTTGTAGGTTTTGTATCTGTCAACAACTTTGCAGCGTTATATTTGAGCAGTTCTATCGGTGTCGTACATTTTATCGAGCAAAATCATGGCAAGTTTCCAGCCAAATAAACGTCATTTGCGGGAAGCGCTGCTTTTATTCTTTAATGTGAAGAAAAGTGCGGCTAAGGCCTATCGTTTGCTTTCGGAAACTTATGGGGCGGAATGTATTTGTGAATCGACGTGCAGCGAGTGGTTCAAACGGTTCAAAAGTGGTGATTTTGGAGTTGAAGACAAAGATCGCTCCGGAAAGCCGAAAAGTTTTGAAAACGAGGAATTAGACGCTTTACTGGATGAGGATCCGTTTCAGATTCAAGAAGAACTTGCTGCATCATTGGGCGTCATGCAACAAGCCGTTTCCCTGAGCCTAAAAACACTGGGATTCATTCAAAAGGTTGGAAACTGGGTGCCGTACAAATTGAAGCCAAGTGACGTCGAACGGCGATTTTGCATGTCCGAAATGTTACTGCAGCGGTATAAAAATAAATCATTTTTGCATAGTATTGTCACTGGTGATGAGAAATGGATTTATTATGATAATCCTAAACGCAGAAAATCATATACAAAACCCGGCGAGCCCGCCCAATCGACGCCGAAACGAAATATTCACGTGAATAAGGTCATGCTCTGCATATGGTAGCATCAAAAAGGTGTCGCATACTACGAACTGCTTCCGAGTGGTGAAATCATCAAAGGACCATTATATCGAACCCAACTAATTCGTTTGAAGCGGGCATTAAAAGAAAAACGGCCAGAATATGAGACCAGGCATGAGTCCGTCATTTTTCATCACGACAACGCTCGGCCACATGTTGCGGTTTCGGTGAAAAACTATTTGGAGAATAGTGGATGGGAAATTCTGCCTCACCCGCCTTACAGTCCAGACTTGGCACCATCTGACTACCACTTGTTTCGTTCGATGCAGAACGGTCTTACGGGAATACGCTTCAGTTCAGTAGAGGAAGTCAAAAATTGGCTCGATACGTTCTTGGGCTCGAAAGACCAGAAATTTTTTTTGGTTCGGAATTTTTAAATTGCCAGAAAGATGGGGGAACGTTGTAGCTTCCGATGGACGATACTTTGAATAAAGCATTGTAACTATGTTTTCATAATAAAACTTCAAATTTTGGAGAAAAAAAACGCTGGAAACTTACTTGTAGACCCAATATTTTATTTTTGTTTTTATTTCTTGATTTAAATTATTACAGCATACATTGTAATTCATCATTAAAATTGTTTAAAAGATTTTTCATGTCATGTGCGACATCTTATTGAAATGTTGTTCGTAACTTTAATACCTGGATAGTTGCAGCGGGATCACTTAGATTCCCTGGTTTCGTGTTATACACTTCTTGTTGACATTAACACCATAAGTAAAAATCAAGCGCATTCAGGTAAGGTGACCCTGGGAGTCAATGGAATGGAAACCACCCTGAGTTGACACGTTTCTTCATTCGCCATAGCTCTGGGGGAAAAAGTCGCTCAGCACCTTTAAGTAATGTTTTCCATTGATCCTTAGAGTGTGACCGTTTTCTTTCGAAAACTACGAGGGTAATCCCAAAAGTACGAGAACTGACGTATAGATGGCGGTTGTTGTTTAAAAATAATGACAATTGTAGTAAATGCCAACCTTATAAAGCTTAAATTTGAAGTTTGACGACGCTATGTTGTCGGCAGCCATCAATAGTGAACGCTCTCATTGAATTTTTAAATGTGGACAAAATTGGTCATCGATTGGTCATGTGATACAATACCTTCATTTGAAAGGCCTCAATCCAACCAACATCAAAACGGAACTGAATTCTACTCTCGGGGAGTCCGTTCCTTCGTTTACAATAATAAAATATTGGGTGGCAGAGTTTAACCGAGTACGGCCTCATACGTTGCCAATACGAACATAGCAGTGGTCGACCAAATGAGGTGAGTTCACCAGAAATTTTGAAAAAAATCCATAAAATGGTACTGCATGACCATTGATTGAAAGTGCGTGAACTAGCAGATAGCGCTGTACGCATACATCGCATGTTGACTGAAATATTGGACATGAGAAAGTTGTGAGCAAGATGGGTGCCGCGATTACTCACAATAGAACAAAAACAGCGTCGTGAGAATGTTTCAATCGAGTGTTTGGCGAAGTTTCACAGCAATAAAGCCGAGTTTTTGTGTCGATTCATAACCATGGATGAAACATGGGTAAATCACTTCATACCCGAGGAAGGAACACTCAAAACAATGTACACAAAGGGGAGAATCGGCTCAAAAAAAAGCGAAGACAGTTCCATCTGCAGACAAGGTCATGGCGTCAGTTTTTTGGGATGCGCGTGGAATAATTTTCATTGATTATCTTCAGAAACGAAAAGCAATCAACAGCATGTATTATGCCAACTTATTGCAGAGATTGAGAGATGAAATCAAGAAGAAACGGACGGATTTGGCGAAGAAACAAGTTTTGTTTCATCAAGACAATCAGTCATCCGTCATCGCGATGGCCGAAATCAATGAGTTAACGTTCGAATTGCCTCCTCATGCACCCTATTCGCCAGATTTATGGTAGCACCCTCGGAGTATTTTCTATTTCCGAATTTGAAAAAAAGAAAAAGAGGTGGAGTCTGCCGTTTGGAGCTCGACGATTCTCACTATAAACAAGGTATCGGAGCAATTGAACTAAAAGGAAACTGCGCAGAGAAATAAACACATTTTTCCCCAATTTTTCTGTTTGTTTGTTAGGCCGGGTGCTTCTCGGACTACCCTCATAAGTCCCGACAATGCAGCTTGATTAAATTGCACACCACATTATGACTCGAGCTGAATGCAGCTCAGTCTCCGGGTTTCTGGAATTATATATTCGACAATGTTGTTGATATTACCGTTTAGGTAAAAATACGAGTATACTTTCCCATGTTTTCGTCCTCTTCCATCATTTGACGAATTTTTTTTTTTTTGCAAAATTCCAGGCGAATCAATGAGTCTTCTGAATTCCGTTCAAATCTGACCATTTGAGCAAATAGGCTCCTTATCGATTGACTTGCATGACAGCAACTGCAGCACCAATCATTTCCTGCGTCGGACTTTAACATTTTGATAATGAGGCCTCCTTTTGATGGTCCCATGTTCTGCGGTAGTGTTTATCACCCTCATTATATCCCATTTGCTCGCAGGAATGCCGCAAAGAACACGCACTCAAACTCTCTTTGAACGAAAATTACAGACTCAGAAATCATTCCAGTTATTACTTTCGTTAAATTTAAAGACTAAGGACTAATCACACATGCAAAAAGCCCTTAAGACTGGTGCACCTGAGAGGCTCTCCATAAACCCAAATAAGGCTGTTATAGATCCTTTCACTAAAAGAAGAAACGTAAACTTAGGTATAGTTTCACTTAACGATACAATCGGTGAGCACTCGGACGAGGCCAAATATCTGGGAGTAATCCTAGACAAAGGCTCAACTGGAACTCTCACTTAAACAACAAAATAACTAAAGCAACCAACGCTTTGTGGGCCTGCCGTCGGATGTATTTCAGCACATGGGAGATCTCTCCAAAGAATCTGGATTTATAGAATGATGGTCTTAAGTCACGTAAAAGACCGCCATTTTAAAGCTCAATAGAGTACATCGCATTGCATGCTTGGGTATTTCCGGGGCCTTTCGGACCTGCCACACAGCTGCCGTAGAACCAATAATACGACTAACGCCTCTACACTTACAGCAAGTCTGGCACAAATTAAAAAGCTATGTCTTAGCGAACACCCTGACCTAAGGACGCTATTCTCCGAAATACCGGAACTTAATATGATCTGCGTGGTAGCAGGCGGCCTTCAAAAAACATTGTGCTTCAATAAATGTTTCCCAGCAAAGAAGCATGGGTTAGCAATAGCCCACCAAACAGCCAAAATGGCATAAAGTGGCATACGGATGGTTCTAAAATGGAACTGGGAGTGGGAGTTGGAACACACGGACCTAACCTAAATATAAACATAGCTATGAGCAAAAGTCCCTGTCTATTCCAGGCAGAACTCCAAGTATATGGCAACCATATTTATAACTCTGGTATCAAAGGCGCAAACACCCATATATAGAGAATAGCTCAGGTGTAAGACAAGCCAAACGAGCTATCCTGGCCTTCAGCAAAAATGCCAGTAGATGTCTAAATCTAAGCCGGGACGTTATCAAAAACTTAGTAGGTTACTGCACAAGACATCGCGGTTTTAAAGATATCAACTCAACAAAATCTAGAAGAAGACGAAACAGCTGAGCACATCTTATGTAAATGTCCAGCCCTCAACGGAATTAGACGGAAGATTTTCTTCAGGGAACAGTTCGGCTCCAACG
The DNA here is from genome assembly GCA_963966105.1 of Volucella zonaria. NCBI lineage: Eukaryota > Metazoa > Arthropoda > Insecta > Diptera > Syrphidae > Volucella > Volucella zonaria. The sequence goes on along the minus strand of OZ014531.1, from coordinate 59,569,738 downwards.
AACTAATGAATTGCATTACTAGTAATGTTATCAACTTCATTCAAAAAGTAGAAAACCTACTAAAGTTTTGACTAAAGATCTTTTAGGTCAAAGTGCCGTACTTCGCAATTGGCGAGTTAGAAAAACAAATACAGAAGAAAAGTTAGGACCCCTTTTTAGTAGCGCATTTCATGCGCCACCCTATATCAAATCAAAAATATAAATTTTGTTTGTTTGTGGTGCCGCGTTAATTTCTTATCATATCGGTCTAATAATTCACTGTAATACAGTCCCGTAACCACGTTTACTTTCCTTGAAAACCCCATGAGAATTGTCCCCTTCGAATCTCAAAAAATCTTAGCCATGGTCTCTATCGCCGATGGGATCTTCTTTGTCTTCTTCAGAGCAGATACGACTGGGAAAATCTATTGTTTTGATTGTCGTTTGGTCTCGTTGAAAACACTCCTGCGGATTTCATTTGAAGAGCTCCACAGACTGCTTCGCAGCTACCTGCCGCATCCACTTTTTGTCCATTGACTGTGAGCAATCGCTGCATTCATGCTAAACTTATCGTATAAAATGTTGACTGCCGTACTATAATCCTTCGTGCAATTTGTTGAGCAATTAGCAGTAATCGTGTCACGGACCTTTTTCTGAGTAATAACGTCTGCCGGTTGCTTTTATAAATTCGTTGAACAAATACCTCACGATTGTCGTAGATGGTGAAAGGTCCCCATAGCCATCGCCTAAGCTTTTCTTTCTTTCTACTACAAATCGAACTACGGATCGATAACGCTTTTTTCCCATTCTAAATCATCGATAAAAGCGGTGATTTTTCCCATAAAACGTTGAGAAAAGGGAAAGTTAATGTAACAAGATAGGGTCAAGAACAGATCTCTGTGGAACTCCTTAGTTAATAACGTTACAGTTACTATGAAATTCTACAATCTTCCAATCTTAAAGACGTGGACGCCTGTTGTATAGACTTTTAAGGTCACGGGATGCCCATTCATCTACAGGAGCAGGATACGCCTTTCCATCGCTCTCCGGCCTCCCTTTGATACCAATTCATACCTTCAACACAGGTTCCATCATTGGTATGAGTCGAGGCCAACCTAAAACCTCTGAAGGTCACGACACCTAGTACTTATTGCAACTCTACATCGTGTCAAAACCAACTGGAAGACCCTTCTTGCAGTTTAGGTTTAAATCACAGCCATTGTGACTCTCCCATTAGAGAGCCTATCTCAGGGAAGTCAGGTCCGGATCGACTCCAACTCCCACGGTATCTTATTTTTAAAAGATCAGGTAAGCACTACCGGAAGTCCTGCATATCAAGGGGGCCCTATCTATCTTTAAGGTAGGACTCGATCCAACTGAGCATAAAGCCACAGAATATATGGTAGAATATATTCAGAACAGTGCAGTTAACCATATCAAGCGCTTTTGGTATACCACCGAAGAGGGCAGCACAATATTTGTTTTCAGCAAGCGCTTTCTTTAAATAGGTAATAGAGCGAAATGCCCAAACTGATCAGGATTCGTACAGCCTTTTCTAATTAATTTTAAGCCCGAGGAACTATATCGGGAGCATTGGAAAACGTTGGTCGGAGAAGAAGTGCAACTACAATAATTAAACAGAAAACAAGCTTCAGGTCAAGCCATGCAAGATACAAAAGTTGCACGATCTCAACGATGCGCAGAAGAAGCAGTGTTTGGAAAGAGGGAAGAAATTAAAGCGCCTTGAAGTTGGAGGCATATTCCCAAGCTGAAGAATTCCGCACATAACAAATAAACAAAATACGAGATTTTGAGCGCTCGGAAGGCGACCTGATTCAAAAAGTCAGCTTCCATAATGAGTTACAATGTATCTCGAAAGTCACATTTCACTGGCATTATTGGCCCCCTAGCGTCATGATTACCGCATCTGAGCACTGAAAAGAGCATTGAAACCCTGGCCACGTAAAAAAACTCATGTGGACTCCATTCACGCCCGTGCAAGGCTCAGCATCGTCTCACAAAGCCAAGATGAACCGAAAATTGTTGAAAAACAACTTTTCACATTTCATTCCGGCCGAAAGATTGGGAACAGACGCAAATCTGGTAGAGCGTGGAGGGTCATCACTAAAAAATAGACTGACGCCCTGAAAGCAGGTTTTCGCTAAGAATGACTCAAAAGTCCACCGGTGGTTAACGTACAATTCGTTCATGAACGGATTGCCGATGCCATCATCAAAGTAAAAGGCTGCCATGTCGATTAAATTTCTGTCTGAAAATTAAATTAAAATATTCAAAAATGTAAATTTTAAAATATTTAGCTTAAGGCGTCGATGCTCATAATTTTAGCAAAACACAGCGACTCATTCAGACGCTGATACCGCTAAAACACAGCGACTTAACCAAAATAGATCCATAAATAAATTATATTACTAAAATAGCTTAATTAATTTTAAATAAGTTAATTTTAACGGTATAGCGGCAAATACTTAGCTAGGTTGAAAGAATAAGAGAAGCATCGACTAGTTGAATAATGGTGGAGCATCACCGCCGTCTTCATCAATGCCAAGACAAAGTTTAATCGTGCGATAAATTCGTGAAACGTACTCTTGTGGGTTATCCAATGCAAAGCCAGATGATAGCAGGGACGTCTCGAACAAAAGGATGGCCAATTTTTTGACGGCTTTGTCGTTCTTGTTAATATCATATTTCTGCCGAAGAGCCTCAAAAATTAGATGCTCGGGTTGAATTGCCAAGTGCATCTTGCCAACCATGCATCCCGCGCTGGAAGTTGTCAGACCAGCGTCAATACTGCAGGCTGACTCAGCCAAACGATTCGATACGACGAATTGTTGTCTAAGACTGACTCCATTACTTTGCATTAGTCTTAACTGACAAGGCCTTCCGTGGTTACGGACACCAATTGTTTGCCTCTGTATTGCTTGAGGTGTTGCATACCATACTCATCAATTAGTTCAGTCATGTAAACTACCTCGAAGCTACGTTTTTGAGGCGTTCAACCAGGGCAGAGCTGCAAACTTGGTCCTTGGACTCGCCAGTAATGAAGTGGATAAGTTTCTGGTTCTCCTTCATGCGACTAACATAATCGGCCAGCGAGCAATATTTATCTCCAGAATCAATTTTGGTTCGGTTGTTACTGTCTTCATTGCATGTTTTTGCTAAATTGATCGTATAACTTCTTGTACAGGGTGCTTTTTTTTTTAGAGGTATACAAATTCAATATGAAATAAAATACTTGAAGCTAATATTAATGTATATGATATTAGCTTTAGTTAATAGATAATTTTATGCCATTAGTGTTAATATGATATCGGGCATATGTGCGCCACGGCTAGCTCGAACGAAGCGCTGTCTTGAGGTCTAATTTTCGACAACTACTCATCGGAGAGCAAAATTTTGCGTTGAAAATGAGGATCAAGCTGAATCATGTTTTCGGCCCATTCAGCGAACCCACGACGCGTTTAATGGTCACACGGTTTCACCTCTTACACAAGCTGGATCTTATAAGCTTGTAAGCCAAGATCTTTCCGTAAAATCTTCCACAAAGTGGGTGCGCATAGGTCCGATTGCTGTGCACGATGGCGAATCGACTCATTCGGATTCTCCTCAACACTGTTCGCACTGTTTGTCGTCTTTGGGGATGCATATTATCCCCTAGAGTATACGAGGTGCGAAAACGACCCATTCGAAAACGAATAACTTGCTCAGATGGACGATTACTCGTGTGTCGACCGTAAAATGGACTTAGCGCACGATAAGTTTTGCGAACCGAACCATGGTTTTCAAAATAAATTTGCACAATTTGCACGCGTTGTTTTGGCGTTAATCTATTCATCGTAAAATGGCAAAGTGTACTAACTGTCAAATTGACAATCTGTAGAAACAGTGTTGCCAGTTTAAAAACCAAACCTCTAAAAAAGCACCCTTTACTAGATGGAATGAAAGGTGACATCCTTGACCGCCGGAATGCGCTGCTACTGCAAAAAAGGTTTTGGTGCCTCGAAGTCCATTCGGCAGGCCTTCCGATGCGGTTACAGAGGACAATGTTAAAAAAATACATGAAATGGTGTTGGCTGACCGGAAAGTGAAGGTGCGCGAGCTAGCAGATACCACAAAGATTAGCACTGAGCGCACACGCCATATTTTAGGCAATATTCTGCATATGAAAAAGTTATCCTGCCGCTGGGGCCTCGAATGACCAAAAACACGAACGCGACAGCACTTCGAAAGAGTGTTTGGACTTGCTGATGCGGAATCGGGCGGACTTTTGGCATCGATTGATAACTGGATTTGGATCCCTCGGACTATTATCTCTTCCCAAACCTCAAAAGATGGCTCATCAATAAAAAATTCAGCTCACGCGAGAAAATCATCGACGCCACGGAGGAGTATTTTGCAGACCTTCCGTAAAATTACTTTTCGGACGGGATCAAGAAGTTGGAAAATCGCTGGAATAAGTGTATCAAACTAAAAGGGGACTATATTGAATAAAAATTTTTTTTAATTCCCAAGGAGGTCATTTTTCACTCCATTTAGTAATTCTCCTTGTCTACAGTTAATTCCTGGTATTCCATGCATTTCTAGACCAAGTCCTTACGGATGGCTTTGAGAAATTTGTTCTGTTGCAACATTTCACGAGAAATATTCAAAGGCAAATCTTCGAAGTCGACAATACCCTTCATGAAGTGCTAGTACTCTTTGATCCATGATGAACACACGACGGACGCACAGCTTGATGTTGTTGCACTTCTTTTCGTTATCAACGTACAAAGTTTGCGTCACTACGAGTACATATTACTTGAAGATGAAAGTTGACCAATAGAGGAAAACAAGTCAACGAATACGTTGCCAACCATTGTAGGACAGGACATTAATAACTTGGTATAACTGGGTAGGGAGTATTTGAAGGATGAAGGCTAATGGTGCCATTTATTGTCCCACATTTCTAGCATTGCCAAGTGCGTTCTGTATTTGGGAAAATTAAAATCTGTCGCGACACTACTCATACTTACTTGAGAAGTACAATAGATCTTAGAGCCAATGCTGTACAAGTCGTAGAACGCCGCCAAAAACTGGTTGAAATTCTAGCATGAACAAGTTAAGAAAGGACGTCGAAAGTTTGAAAAATTTGAGGTAATAATTTGTGAAGAGTCAAGACGTCATTCGCATTTTTCGCAAAACACAATCAAGGTCAGTGCCTTGATATTTTCAAAAATAAATGGACATACTCGAAATCTACCTTGAAACCACAAATGTTAACATTCTGCTTGGATTTGCATATATCAGACTCATTTTAAGTGACAGTCTATGTTGGCAGTACTACCCATCAGGTTACTCATTTCTGCTAACACTGACAAGCCGTCATCTACCACACAACATGTAAATGACTCTAGCAAGTGGTCTACTTTTCTTTCTTTTTTTTTTTTTTGCAAAACACTCACTGCATGCTGGCTTGCAACTTACATGTCTAGCCAAACCAATTTCAGGGGCAAGATTGTTAATTACAAGGAAGGAAGTGTTTTGGTCACCTGCTCGCCAGTTTCATCTCCAATGACTTGTTTGCCTAGTCGTTCATCATAAATCCTGTAGCTTGTCGCCTTCAATCCAAATAAGGCGACACAATGATGCCCCATCCCCATCTGTTGGTGGCATGTGAGAAACGTTGAAAGCTTGGAAAACACGATAGAAAACTTGTGCAGCGTATCGAATTCGTGTAGAGCAGATGATTTTCTTTTTTTTTTGTGCCGAGTATTACTCATGTTTTCGCATTCGAGGTACGAGTATCGTGTTATGGCCAAGTCTCACGTTGTTTTTTGATTTTATTTTCAATTTCATTTTCATTTCTTTTTTTTTGAGTGAAAGTGGAAAATGCAGAAAAATTACACCAACACTCAAACATCTGGACTTGGAGCAAGTGGAAAAAGTTTCATGTTCATTGCTCAGGGTTACTTAAGCGATAACTCGCCAAGTACCCGTATACTCTCGTTTTGAGTTGCGTTTTCTCATATACGAGTATCTGGAGTTTATCATTATTTTTTATTTTCCCTCTGTTCCACTTTGGATATGAACGGTGCTTTATGCATAACGCACCATAAAAATAAAATGTTTGCAAGCGCATGGTTGATAAAAATGATTGACCTTTTGAGGGGCGGTTTATGAGAGATGTCGATGTACGAGCATCATATAACAGCTCTATAACCATTGATGGTTATTTACGTAATTGTTAGTAATCATTTAAATGTTTATATGCCTTCAACAAAGTGTATGAATTTTTCCAGTTATGAATGGAGTAAAAATATTCATAGACGTCATGTACGCTTTGTTGAAATTGATAAAAGTTTAAGACGGTAGAATTATACAGAGTTTTTTGCTCGACTTCAAGGAAAGATAATGGAATCAGCACGGATAATTCATTCCAATTCATTGGAATATGTTGAACTCGAATGGGAGCTAGAGTTAACAGAGAAAGAGATCTTGATGTCAACGACGTACGAAGAACTCGGTACTGATGAAGAGGGAGAATCCTAGAAAAATGGAAAAAAAACAAGCTAGGGGACCTACGTGGTCCCCTTTAATTTGGATTGGGGCGGCAGCGCAACAGTCAACTTTGTAGTGAAGCGCTTGCCTTACCTCTCAGTGGTTGTTCCCCGTAACTGCTCGAGTACATTCATACTCATGTAGGCTAAAATGGCAAGGGTATGGCCGGCTGGTAGTATTATACTGGTCGACACCTTCATAGGATTCACAACCCGGAAGAGATTAAAAAGATGTGACGAACCAACTAATGGTCTCGAATAGAAATGGACTCATTGTTGACGAACCTAGCAAAGGTTTACATGACAACGACCCTTAATAGGCCAAGTGTAGAGGCTCTTGATTGCTATCACCCAGATATCACCGCCATGCAGAAAGTGCGATGCGTTGGGCCGGACATAGGGAGGTTGAAAAACTGTAACATACGAGGTGTGTTCAGAAAATAACGGGAGTTTTAATTTTTTTGAAAAAAATATTTATTTATTCGTCTACATTAATGTTGTCGCCTTCAAAATAGTCCCTATTAGATATTATGCACTTGTGACAGCGCTTGTTCCATTTCACGAAACTCTTTTCAAACTCGATCTTTGAGATAGCCATTAGCTCTTTCAGCGATGCGCTTTCAATGTCGTCTATGCTTGTAAAACGACGGCCCTTTAAAGCTCTCTTTATTTTTGGAAATAGGAAAAAGTCACACAGAGCCATGTCACCCCTGAGCAACTTCCATTCGCCGCTGTTTTTGTTCAAAGTTCAACAATTTTGGAATAAATTTTGCTGCCACGCGTTTCATACCCAAAACGTTGGAAAAAATTTCATGGCAAGAGCCAATCGATATGCCAACATCATCAGCGACTTCTCTGATTGTGATTCGGCGATCGTTCATAACCATTTCTTTCACTTTTTCCACGTTTTCATCGGTTGTTGATGTGCTGGGGCGTCCGGGGCGTTCGTCATCTTCCACGTCTCCGCGGTCATCTTAGAAACGCTTATATCTTTGTTAACATTTCACACACTTTCTTACACTTTATTTCATTTTTTACGCAAAATTTGATACAAATTCTTTGATCCATTTCTTCTAACAACACGCCTAATCTTAGCGGCTGCCACAGGCAAAGTAAACAATGAATACAGCTGATTAATTGCTAAGGGAAAAGAAGATGCGGATTTGTTATATGCGGCACGTGAGTGGGCGTTTTATGACAATCAGCATGAGACTAAATTCGCTAAAATAAACCTAATATCCGCCCATGCGATCAACGGAAGATACAATAAAGACGACGCCATCAAATAATGTTTCTACGAGCTACTCGACAAGATACATATATGAGCAATGCCCGAAGTATGACGTTAAATTCGGACCTGAATAGCAATTGGGGGCATCTTTGGCAGGACAGTTGGGAAGCATACCATACACGACACTATGTCTGGCAAAGGAATTTAGGATTATAGACTTCGCGGCGAGACGAAATATCACTATTGCAAGCACAAGGTTATCTCATTCCAATAAATAATACACAAGGGAACATAGCGGTCTCCGGATCATCACACGTCGATCATCGCATAGCTCCAATATTCTCTACGTCCGAAAGTTTCAGGTAGCCAATATTGACTCGGATCACTACCTTGTTGCAGCCAACGAGCCAACGCCGGCAAAAGAAGGTCAGAATTTTCGGCGAACACGTATCCCGAAATCTCTCAACAACTCCTATGCTGCCAGCATTAAGTACAGAAGACCAGTGGCATGGCAACTCTGCCAACGTGCCATCAGAGACGCCACAAGCCGCGAATGATGTGCTGGGTTTCACCCGACCACCACCAAGAAAGCCCTGGTTTGATGAAGATGGCGGCAAGCACATACAACTAAACAAGAGTCGTACAAAGCGGTGCTGCAACGAAGGACGAGAGCGAGTAATGAGCTCTACGAGCAGAAGAGATGGGAAGAACATCGGCTTCTTCAGATGAAGAAAAAAGTGCAGGAGTACTCCAGGAATAACGTACAGGAGTTTTACCAACTGGTAAAATGAACGCGTCAAGGCAAGAAGACCCGTACAGAAGTCTGTAGAGATGAAAAAGGAAACCTTGTAGTGGAGCCACAATAGGAAGAGCTTTTTCTGCAGACGGTATAACGGCGAAGAAACCCAACATCCCGCCGTCACTCAGAGTAGACCGTACAATATAGGCGATGTTAGCCAAAACTTCCATCCACCTGATCAAAACGATGTCAGGATAGCAATATCTTAGCTGAAATCCAACAAAACAGGTGGACCTGACGGCTTACCCGCTGAGGTATTTAACGCTGCTGGAAATGGCTTTGTGGGGAGCGTACACCTACTCATTTTTCAGATCTGGTCAGAAGAGTGCATGCCTTATGAATGGAATCTTAGCACCGTTTGCCCGATTCACAAAAAGGAGACCCCCCCTCATCTTGGCCAACTATAGAGGTATAGGTCTCCTCAACATGGCATAAAAGATCTTATCTGTCATGGTGTGTGACCGTCTGAAACCCTTCGGCAACAATCTGATGGGTCTCTATCAGTGCCGTTTCAGAGCAGAAAAGTCCACAATTGACCAAATATTCACACTCCGGCAGATCCTGGAAAAAACTCTAGAAGTCCAAACCGATACCCACCATATTTTCATTTTAAGGCCAAATATGTAATGATTGAATTTAGAGAGACGACCTAAATAGAGCCATGTCTAGTTTTTTCATCCCTGCTAAGCTCGTCCGTTTGTCCCGAACGACGATTGAGGGCGATCTCTGCTTCGTCAAGGTCGGTAACGACTTAACCGAGAGCTTCGATGCCATATAAGGTTTTAAACAAGGTGTGTGACCCTTTAATATCATACTTGAAAGAATTGTGCGGTACTCAAAAATTAACACTGGAGGCACAATCTTTAAAAAATCTGTTCAACTGTACGCTAGTAACCCCGATGATATCTACGGGCTGTCACCGGTGCATTCGTTGGTATTGGAACAAAAGCTGTCAAAATGGGTTTAGCGGTAAATGAGGGCAAAACAAAATACTTATATGCTGTCACACAAATTCAACGAATTGGACAGAACGTCACAGTTGACAGCTATAATTTCGAGGTAGTAAAGTCTACCTTCGCTTTGCTACAAATTCTGCCAACAAAACCTCCACATAAATAAAACGAAGAATTACTCTGGCCAATCGCTGTTTCTCTGGGGTAAGAAGGTAATTGGCTAGCAAGGCCGTATCCCGAAAAACCAAGGATACTCTGTATAAGACCTAGATCATCCCAGCCCTACTTTATGGCGCTGAAGCATGAACTATGGAAAGTGACGGACTTTTGAGGAGAAAATTCAACGACGAATTATACGAGCTGTATATCGACATCGATCTGGTCAGAAAACTGAGTCACCTGAGCATCAGCCGCCCGAGATGGCTAGGACATGTACAGCGAATGGACACAAATTCTCTGGCCTGGAGAGTCCCGAATCTAACCCTCAGGGACAACGCGGTAGAGGAAGTCGTTACCTTAGATGGCGCTCACAAGTAGAAGAGGACCTCAACCGACTTGGAGACCGTAACTAGAAGCAGCTAGCTAAAGACCGGGCTAACTGAAGAGGCTTGTTAGTTGAGGCCCAGGTTCACCCCGAACTAAGTAAGTAAGTAAGTAAGTCCATCCAGAAAAACCACCCGCAGGTCGTCCCTTGAATGGTTTAACGCTGCAGATTTACTGCGTTTACATAATGAAATCCGAAAGCTTATAAACAAAACACTTTAGACTAATATGATACGCTAATTCGGATTTCGAAAAGTGTGTTCTAAAGAGACATTTGCGAAAAGATCGAATGACTCGATAAAACCAGGAGGCTGGTCAAAGCCCATCAGCCAGACTAGAAACACTCCGAAGATCTGATGGCAGCTATACTGATTTGAAAGCAAGGACTTTCTGTCTTATGCTTAAGACTCAATTTCCTTCTCACCATAAGCTCCTATCAGCTGTGGTGACTGATCAGCCAATCAGATCTACGGTTGCTTCCGTTGATGACTCCAACTCGCCGGGTACCGATGGCATATATCTAGAAATGCAGCAAAATGGTAAAGGCTAGCTGTTGGCAATTTAGAAAAGAAGCTCCATTGGCATACACACCGCACTCCTATCGAACAGTAAGAGTAAGCTTCATACCAGTAGGCTTTAGATCTATCAGTCTGACTTACTTCATGTTCATATGCGAAAGACCATATGTCTACCAACGCGAAAACGTACTGCCATACTGCGCTTCTTCTGTTGAGCTGAAAAGAAGGCGCACTAGACAAGAACGAGAGAACTAAACATGTTGCGTCTGAAACCTCGAATACGTTCTGGGGTTTCTGCCGTGGGATACAATGACACCAGAACTGTTGCGGCGAAAGCAAGGATTTATCTTTAAGGAACGTAGTCGGATCTTCACGAATGACTCCAAAATCCATCTAGCACTGGTGTCTTCTTGGAGGACAACTTTAGATTTCACTCCTCGTTGCGTCTGTTTTCCATGTTCAGCATAACAGCTGAAACTGATACACAGATGGCGACTCTAATAACATATCCAAACGATTTTTAGTTAGTACAAACCTTCAATCGAACCGTGTCACATCGTGGCCATTAGCCATCGAGATATTGAAGTTTTAGTGATATATTCAAAACCATGTTCAAAACGAGTTTCGCACATTGATAAAACACTTTTTTATTTGATTTGAAAAAATACCGTTAAAATTCAAGAATGGCTTGGAGAACGTTATAAGGAATCTTCTTCGTCGAAAGCAACTTTTCGTCGCTGGTTTGTTGAATTCAAACGGGGTCATACAGAAGCAATTGAAGCTGAACGCTCTGGGCGCCGAAATGAGCCTGTTATGCCTGAAAACATAAAAAAATCCACAAAATCGTGTTGAATAGCCGTAAAGTGAAAATGCGTGAGATTGCTGACATCTAAAATATATCGATAGACCGTGTACATCATATTTTGCACGAGTATTTGGGTATGCGAAAGCTCTGTTCGGAGTACGTTTTTGTCAAACACAACAACGTGCTGATGATTCAGAGCAAGTTTGGAGCTGTTTAAACGAAGAAGAAAAGGACTTTTTCATGCGATGATGAATGTGACAATGGAAGAAACATGGGTCCTATTACCTGTTCTCAAACGTTAAAAGAACGCTCGCTGGAAAGTTATACATATGGCTCCAGTGAAGAAGTGGTCGCTGAAACTGAAGCGTATTTTGAAGAGTTGAACAATACGTTCTATAAGAAATGTTAGAGGAGCGCTGGAATGATTGTATCACCTTGATGAGTAAAATCGAATTTGGCTAAAAAATTGTGTTTTTATATTTTAGTCTCGGGACTTTTCGACCACCTGTTATACGTGAAAAGTGGCCGAATTATCTGTCCCTGTAGCAAGACTGAGCCCAGGCCATCAGTTTAATTATTTTTTTATTTTTAGGCCAGCAAAGGGCCATTTTTCACCAAAAATCACAGAGTAGCGCATGGTTGCTTTGCCAGAAATTACGAAAAGTGAAGACAACTGTAAGCAGGTGCTCTCACTATGTTGCACAATGCAACATTGTTCCAAAAATGGCTTATGGTGAAGGTTCCATAATGGTCTGTTACCTGATCCAAAATGTGTCCTTAAAAGTTGAGCAAGATAAAATATTTTATCGCTTGCCCCGATTTTCTTTCAAAGGACAACAAAACTCGTCCTCAAAGTGTTAATAGGGTTTTGTAGTACCTGGGGAGGTCCAACTCTACACTCTGGACTGGTCAGCTTGACCCTAATACCATTAAACATTTCTGTGGCATTCTTGACAGACAGTTAAAATGGTGACATCCGGACCCATCCACCTAAGGGGATAAGGAAAGGACAGTGTCTCATTCGAAGCATCGAGAGCAATTGGTTTACATTTTTCAAACTATGTCAAGGAGATATTTTTCCTTATATAGAAAGAGGTAGTTCCTTCCTCTGAATCTTTGTGAAAAGCTGGCCACCGTGACGCCTGTTGTTAATATTTTTACACGAGTGTCACTTTTAAAGTTCCAGGAATATGATTTCTATATCTAATGTCCTCACTCTGCAACAATATTTCTCTGGAAAACCCAAATTGCTGTCACAAACGAATAAGCCATTTTAAATCGGTTTAATATTGTAGTTAATTGCCTATTACGAGTAATTTAATTTCAAGGTTATTTTAATCTCAAACAAAAAAATCGCACATACCAACAATGGCGGAACAACAAATAAAGGAACGTGAGGTTTATGCCCATGATCTATAAAATCGCCTTGGTTGCAGCTTGTTTGCGGTTTTTTTTCTTTTTTCAATTCCTGGAAATTGAGATAAAAGAGAATGTTATTGCTAGTTCCGTTTATTAAGGTTATTTTCCGTAAGATTACGATAAGCAATGAAAGTGATAAACAATAAACAGAAATTAAAAAGTTCTTGCTGATAAAGGTACGGACAAGCATGTGCAGATATCAAAATAATAAATATACATAGATATTAAACCGTTTACTAAGAAGAAATTGTATTATCGTGCAACAAGACTGGCCTTAAAATGTCTTGACGCACTTACGAATATTTATTGTGACATATTGTTTTATGAAGTGAGCCTGGAACAAGAATTCCTCAATTTGAGAAATTGGCTATCGTCAGTAAGCTCTTTTATTGGTCGACACGTATATTGATAATTTAAAATACTCGTACTGTCCAGGGCAAAATCTGTCATCATACAATAAATGTGTGCTTAATGTATGGGCCCTTTACCGGAATGCACTGGCTTCCGCAATCACAGGCTTTAGGTCTCTTTATTACCTCTAAGCTCTTGCTTCTAAGCGTTTCGCCTTCAATAGACCGACTTGAATTATGTCACTGACTTTTACTTTTGATCGCATCTTACAGACCAGTTCGGTCTAGCTCCCTCCAGTTACCCACAGTAAGTTAGTTGAGATCCCCTATCAACTACGTGTGCACCACCTTCGGTAAGGTCTCCATTTATTTCAATTGAGTAGAGTCGAGTACTGTATTGCTGGTGTCCACGCGCTCTAACATACATGACTGTAGCGGGTGCTTCTGATCAGATCCATACAGCCGATCAGTTCGTTGCTGTACCTTTTGGTCTACACTGCGTCAATGCAGACGAGACCAAAAGTCTCACAGGGATTCCTCCGTTCAAAGCAGCTAACAGAGTTTTCATCCGCTTTTAAGATTGTCCATGACAAGGATAAAAAAGGTTTTTATCTTCATCTGCTTCTCCATCTTCTCTGTTGCTCGAGACAGGGCTCTGATGCCTAATTGCCTTGTAAGCCCATAGTCATAGCACTTGCTAATTTGTTCACCGCCTCAAAATTATAGTCCGCATAGGGTTCTGTCCATCTGACCTTCTTAGAAAGGAAGGATTGGAGTGTTCCTTGGACATAATTTAGCTAAAGCCTGATGGAGTCATAGAGGGTTTCTATGGAATGGCAATAAGTTGCTCCACTTCCTCTGGCGGTGCTGGTCTCTCATGAGGCTGTTGCTTGGTTCGCATACTCCAGTTTAACAGCTGCTAAATCGTTTGAGCTGAGAGTGGGACCTTAAAAGGCTTTAATATTTTCTTACAGCTTGTTTGTCTTGAAGCCGCTTTATGGCCGAGTCTGTCAATATTTTGCTCCCTTAGGAAAGCTAGCAGATTATCTGCGGCATACCTAGAGTGCCTCAGATTAGTCTGTATAACCTTCAACATTATCCGCTTTGTCGGCAATCACCAAGTCCTCGAACAACTTGTCATCTTCGACGCTGTCCACACTGTACTCAATATCCAGTGACAGGAAAACCTTAAGCTTAGCGTGCCTGATGCCAAACCTAAATTTGTGGTCTGCTTTCTCTATTACTGCCAGGCACTCTTTATAGATGAGGAGCAGGAAGCAGGACTGTCCTGCCATCCACTGGAACTGCCGTTTAAGACATTTTAGAATCCTTCCCCCATGTATTTCATATTGGGCAACTAAATACGGGCCCTTTGGAAGGCATTTGCTGGGATAAGCTTGAGCTTCAGGCGTCGCAAACCGTAGCAACGCATTCACTGAGGAAATCCTTGGAGAATCGATCCTCGCATTTGGCCACGCCATATCCCCTAACCGTCTCGGCGGGTCTAAGCTAAGCAGAGATCGTCTTGGTAGTTGACTAGGTGTTCCATCACCATGTCGGAAATTTGGCCTCAATGCTTCCCCACGCCTCGGCAATGGCTGTCTCGCTTCTGGGGAGCTTGTCTACTAGTGCGACCTGAACGTGAACTCTGTCCACCTAGGCAAAGGGTCGTTTTTGGACAGCACTGGCTGACGACGTGGTTGGTTTGGTTGTAGTTTTGACAGCCGTACCTACGGTAACCTTGGTTTGGGAGGGTCTCGTCTAGAATCATATTGCGCTTCGCTCCCTGTCTTGACTTATTCCTCAGGTACTCGTCAACTATTACTTCTTATTTCACCTTGTCCACCTGGTCCCTTTCGTGGACATTTCGGCCGCTTCATTTTTGGCGATCTTGCCTAAAATGAAGATAGCCATTTGGTACTTAATTTTCATTGCTTTCCCTGTAGGCTTATGCTTTTTTCTGTTATTGTTTTTGTGTCGTTGGCTGGTTAGGGATCATGGTGCTAGCCTAAGCACTCTCGCCGCTTGGCGGACAGACAATTGTCTGCTTACTAGAGGTCAGCAATTCGCCCTCTGATGAGGTGCCAATCTCTGGCTCTCTTTTTTATCCATATTTTAGTTTGGTAAATTTTGATTCCACGAGTAAAACCGGGAAGGGGAGGTCCGTCCTGGCAGAGCCGTCTAACCAGGACATCGTAAGGAAACGTTTGCTACTAGCTTGGCTTTTCCACTGATTGGTCATGCAGCCTCCAGCACGGCTGCCTTAACACGTTGGCTTAAAAGGGGGATTCTGAAATGGGTTGCTTTCAGTTTCGTTCTAAGGACTAATGAGTGACTGCGACTCAGGGGGTGGTCTTGCAACCGGTTCTCTATTGCTTATATTTCCCACATGTCCCGTAGTCTTACTACAAGCGCTTATGTTCAGGTGGGTCTTCTTTTTTCAGGACCGGAGTGACGATTCTAAGCTTCCCTTCATCGAGAAAATATTAGAGATGAGCTGGTCCATCCTTCTCAACTTATCACTTCCTTAGTAAACATTGTCAGGATCCTCATTGGCTACTGTAGATTTGAGTTTGGATATTGCATTTCTCAATTCGTTTTGTTCAGGTGGATGGAAGATTTTACGGTCTTCAGCCAGGTTAAAAGGTGTGTCTGTCTAAAGAAGTGGTTCTTCCAAATTTTCTGAATCAACTGCTTTTCGACTTCGATGTTCTCTGGTTGCTGGTTTCGTTTCAATGTTTGTTGTCTTGAGGCGTTTTTTTTTATGTTCGAATCTCATTCCTGCAGTAGCATCCTCGAACTCCGATTTCTCGAAATCTCGCTTTTGCATTCAGGAAGGTTTATGTTCGTTTTTCTTTTCGTCTGCAGTGCTGCACAACTGCACAATGCGCCTCTTGTTTGACTGACCATTCATTGAGAAAATATGGGTTCCTTGTTAGTGGTGAAGCCTAGGCTATCAGAGGCGGTATTTCTATGTCTCCTTGTATCATTGCCACTGATCCTCCGCGTTTGGTGCTGGCGATGCTGGGCTATGAGAGAAATTGAGGCAGATGCCGTCGGTAAAGAATGTGACAATTTTTCCTATTTTAGCCGTCTGACAGGCCCTGTACTGCCTTTAAGATCCGCAGCCATATGTTGGCTACTACAGGGTAGTGGTCTGAATCAAATGTTGGCACCACTGATACTGTGGACGTCTAGAATACTTGATGCATGTATCATCAATTTGTCTTATTGTTCCATTTACTTGCAAAGACTATCAATCAGTGTCCGTTTCTGAATGTGATGTCATGTAGGCTGTGCTACCAAAAGTGCTATTCTGGGGCTAAGATCGTCGAGTACGATATGCATGCCATACTTGGGACACTATTGATAGGCTCTCTTTAGAATTTCGCTGTTCTGTTGGGGCATTTGTAAACAAAAGGCTGCTGCCCTGATGTAATGCGAATTTAGCCCTGATACGGATTGCCATCAGTCGATCGTCCCTTATACACAATTAAAATACATGACCTTACTTTTAAGTCTGGTTCTAATGACTAATCTGCATTCAAATAAGCCCTGTCCAAGATAAAAATCGCCGTAGTTGATGTCGCAGTTTTTCGTCAATTTCTTATCCGATCTAGCGATTATTCCAGCTTTATAGGACTCCTTCGTCTCCACTAGGTGTTCTCAAGCGTTATAGAGCAGTCACGAGCAATCACATCGACAAGAATATTGCCTACCTCTTGCCATATGTTTCCGCTTATGATAACAAACAGATTCGCACTTAAGTTTGGACCTAAAACCTCACCCCGACGTTGAAGTTCACGCAGACGAGCAAGAACAGATCCGAGTGTTCAAATGCATGGGGTAAGCCGACCTGGATACACGCTTCTCGTTAGTTCACTAGACTGTAATTATTCAGTAGGCACCGCGAGAAGGTAGTGACGCCATTTTTGGCCATCAAAAAATGAAAGTTTTACTCGTGCCAAAAAAAAAGAAACTGGCAAGGCAATAAAATGTTTTCCTGATGTAGTATTAGCTGGTATTTGTCACACTAGCCTTGCACGATTTATGCTTTTCTGTTCCTCGTCTTCTTAATGGCAGAAATGTGGAATTTTAATCGTTTAAGTCTTCGAGACGATAATCTCTGTTCGCGAAAACAGGTGTCATGTTGTGGGAGGTGCAATGATCTGGGGAGTAAAGAAGGCTGAGAGGAATGGATGTAGGTTAAGACATGTTCTGTGGACATATTTCCTCTTTTTAAAGCGGCTGTTACAGTTTTTTGTGACGTACTTGCCTTTATATAGTGAAACAAGAAGAAGAAGATATTTGGAGTTTTGTTAGGCGAATTGCTATAGTAAGTTCCGATCCGAGTTATAATATATGCTGGGTGTCTTTTTCTGTCGTCTGGAATAGTTTGATATGAGACGAATGGGTGCATCTTCGTAGTTGTTAAACGAATCTGTTAATTAGCTACTTTACACAAACAATACACTTATTAGTTCTTTTTAAATATTTTTTTTTTATCAGGAACACGAAACAAAACCATGAGCAGATATGAAATAATACTCTTGTCTACTGATAGCACTTGTCTGTTATTAGGATTATGCTTATACAAGTGCGAATAGAGAATTTAAAAAAAAAAAAAAAAAAACTGAACTACGATCAACTTATGTCACCCCCTTTTTTAGAAAAATGTCGGCTGCCACAGATAATAGCAATCTAATATGCACAAACCATTTACGAAATTGCAAAAAAAAAATCACCAGTTGACAGATATAAATGTCGCAGATACATACATACTCGTATGTACACACGAGTAAAAAGATACACTTAAAAAGATACACTGCGAAGTAATCGAGACGTGCATTACTCGCAAAATGCTCATACTTGTGTACTTGTATCTATCTACAATATAAAGTAACGATAAAGTGAAATAAATTTCGAAGTGAAAAATGTGGCAAGTGTCAACTATCATCATCAGCTGCGAAAGGAATTTTGAAATAAATAGAAATAAATGGACACTTATGCAATTGAGATACGAGTATACGACTACGGATACGACCATACGAATGTGGTGTGCACAAGTGCGAGTACTGTCTGAGGAAAATTAGTTCGGGGTGAGAGAGAACGATAAAATCGCAATCCATTAACTGCAACCTAGATTTCGTGTCCATTAAAGTCAGTTAAGCAGCTTCAATTATTAAGTGAATAATCCAGGGGATGTACTCGTATGTGAGTAGAGTACGACTTGTACTAGAGGCTGTGAGGCTAAAAGCGGCATACTTTCAAATTAAAATTACTGATGACAGATATTTGAATACCGTGGGATAGTGCTGATAATAAGCAATTTTTTGGGGGGATTTTGAGGTTGCCCCAATTCGCAGCATTTCTGTTTTGTCTTTCGTATTGATTATGATTGTTCTGTCTGAGTGTATGAAACTAATATCTGTGGGATTTTGATGTTTGACAACTATCTTGTTAGGGTAAAGGTCTCACTGACATGTGTTTTAATTTTTTTTAATAGATCTACCTCGTTTATATCTGCGACTGTCTCGAGTATGTTCTCATGCGAAACGATTTAAGAGCCTTGTTCACATATAATTTATCAGTGAACAATCTGCTAAAAGGCCATTAAATGGGTTCTCAAAACTCGGAGCATAACATCGGAAGACCTTGACGAGTGTGCTCTTGGTAGATGAAGAGATGAGTTTAGTTACCTCACTTCTGCTCGAAGAAGCGTCACATTAATGGACGGTGATCTTTAACAATGCTGAACCTATGGTCTCCAAATGCTATGCCTTTAAGTGAGGCTTAATAAATTAAAAAAATAAATACTATGAATACAACTCATTGCTATACTATAGATTGGTTAAAGAAACACTCAGTCATTGCACTTCTAAAGACGTTTCTTTGGGACCTATCTCAGTAGAGAAATAGGGTTTGCTAAGGCACTTCCCTTCCGGAATACTCGGCAGTATCTGCGATAGCTGCCACATCGTCTAGTTCCGACAGTTCGAACAGGTACTTATCATAATTGCGGATTAATTTAACGCAAGAGCTTTACAGTGTTGCTGCTTGATCTAATCACGGAAATACAAACACTTTACCCCATGACATTTAAGCATCTTTTCTCCACATAACTCATAAGTCAAAACTTCTAGAGACTTCGTAAGTGAAGAATCACATGTGTGTAAAGGTTGTTGCTTAGTTTCTGATACTCGTATAACTTTCATTTTTCACGCTCTTTGACATTGACTTACACCGATTTTAAAAATCGCTCTTCAATTCTTGAAGCGTACTTCAGATTAGGTGGGTGAATTTGTTGGTCCTCATAATCGACGAACTGAGTTCGCCATTCTGGATAAGTTTCGTAGGCCATACACTCTGCATGACGCAAAACCACCAACGCTTTGACGTAATGTACGTAGGGAAGAAACTGTAGCCACTATGAGTGAAGTATGCCAGAAGATCTGGAATTGTCAATTTAACGTAAATCTCAATAGTGTGGCTTTTGTCCGTACACTATGTGGAAAATATTGCGGAAAGATCTTGGCCTACACGATCCAACTTTGTAGTACAGGAACTACGAGTAATGTCACGAGACCATGGCTTGCGACGGGAGCCTCCATGAATTAGGCTCTCGACCATGGAAAATCGTTATTACTGATGGGATTCACTTTTAGCTCATTAGGTTTTTGAAGAAGCAAAATTGCAGTGTCTGGAGTGAGGAAAGTCTGAAAGAAGCTCATGAGTCTTAATTGCAACCTTTTAGTACACCACTCTCTGGTCTAATATGTGGCATTATGGTGGCATCATCGGTCATAATTTTTGTTTTCAAAAATAAGACCGGAGCTAGCTAAGTTACCGGACTGATTATAATTCCAGCGATTGGCGAAGGTGTCATATTACTCATGGAACCACCGACTTTCTCGTTTGTCAATAGGGATACTGACCTGATAATTGTGATGGGCACTGCGACTTAAAGTATCTATTGTGCTACAAAGCGATTTCAAGATTCCAAATTACCTCAAATTGTATAAACTTGGGAATCACTTAGAGTTCACTTAGGTTTCTCTGAAATAATGTCCCATTGTGACACATAGGAGCCACGCATTCACCCAGAATGTGTGTCTTCATCTTTCATACAGGGGCGACGATCAATTTCCTGTCTAATACTGAGTTTGTGTAGGTGATATCGAAGCTGGCAGTGTCCCATTAGCAAGCTGTACAGTCTTCTGATACCATCCGTTTTGGAGGAGATAATTTAGATTTATTTTGAAAGTGTCTTAGAGCTCTTTTAGCCTATCGGAGACAACTTTGGTTCCTTGAATTTATTCCTGAGTACGGGATGCCACATAAATTCTCTGCGTCATTGAAGGGATCAACTGAAACGTTATTTTTTTTTTCATATCCTTCAAAACCCTTGTGCTGTGGTACCAAAGGCTTACTTTGTTTCTTTTTTACAGAGCCTGTAGTTTGAGCTTAAGGCCTTCAGTGCTGCTTGACTGTCTGTGAGCATATGGATGGGCGCGCCATTCGTTCCTGTCTCAAGGATGTTGCTGGCACATTCTTGAATTTGAATTTTTGTCTTAAAAACTAGGACTTTGAGCCTAACAAGAATTAAGGGGATGAACTGAGGAAATGGTGGAGGAGATCAAGTTTGAGACAATAAGTGCTAAGGTTAAAATCAAAAATGGGGAGGATGGAACCATAAGAGGTGCGATGGGTTGGAATATAGAAGAGACGAGGACATCATAAATTACGAGGGATGGTGTTGAAGGAAATAGGAAATTGCAGTCGATGAAGGAAGAGAATGCCAGCTTCGTCTCTGCGTTTTTCGAGGATTCTTAGATTGACATTTGGAGGCATTAAGGTCTACGCTGTAATAACGGTTCTCCTGATCAGTAGATATCCATTTTAATAATATGGCGTAATAACCGAGGGAAGACAATTTGAAAAGGATCAATTGATGAGATTTCGAAGGCCTTGGCAAACTTTGTAGCTTTAACATCTTTTTTTTTGTACAGCTATCGGCGTGATTGGAATTTTTCAGGACTGAAAATTCAAAGGATACGAATTCAACTAAGTTTGTAATAGTCGATCTACTTTTCAGAAATCCATGCTGACTGGGTGATATAAATGATTTACACTGAAAGCTAAGCACTTCATAAGTATAAGAAACTTTCGAACATTTTAGTTATGTGAGACAGCTTAACAATGAGACGGTAGTTAGTTACTTCATTCTTTGATCCCTTTTTGTGGACCGGGGATATAAAAGAGGTCTTTCAAACTTGGGGAAATTACCCTTGTGTGAGGGATAAATGAAATAGGAAGGAAAGTGGGAGAGAAAGATTGGAGGAAAGAAAGTATGTCTGTCGGTCGAAGATATATTATGAAAGCATGAAGCTCTGCTTGAAACACGCTGAAACTTCTTACCATTGGTCTCGATACCTTCATAGTTGGGCTATGAAGACCTGCACCTTCTCATTACCTTTACGGTTTGGTCTTGGGCGTTGGAAAACTCATGGATCACTATATTGAACCTCCTGTCAAACCATAAAGTTGTTGTCGAATTCTGGAATCTCTGAAATGAAGTTGACAAAGTCCGATTGTTCTCTCCTGATTTTAATATTATTTATATTGGCAATCCCTTTATGAACATATACAGACATGTATGTATGTGAAGTGGAGTAAGGCCAATGAACTGTTCAGTGGAAGATGTGGGGTCAGCTTCGCATAGGACCGGAGATGCCTACACATGCGGTTCTCTGATGGCGTTGCAGCTTTGATATGGAGGCTTATTCCGCTTACTCCACTAGATTACTTGCAAGTGGGTAATGAGCGATCTGACCATCATTGTGTAGATCCAATGCGTGTCATTTAAGGTTATCCCACAGGTCTTACCAAACATACGTCTACTAGCCCATATGACTTTGGTAATTTTGTTATTTACATATATAGTTCCAATTTAGTCTTTTATCTAGAACTACTAGATATAGAGCTATCTAGGCTCTATAATTGTATGGTTTAAAGGGATTTTGCAAATTACGTTTGGATGTTCACATTTCACGAAGATGGCCCAGCCAAGTCAGCTTGCACCCTACATTTTCTAGTTCGATTTATAAGTCGTCGATGACAAGTGATCACAAAAATGGTAAAAGAACAGAGGTTTGGTTTTTAAATTTGCAACACTTTAGCGACAGTCAATTTGACAGCTGATTTGTACTCAAGTCTTGGCTGCAATGTTCAATGAAATAATCTGCGCGAGCACAACACTGGCAAATTGAGAAAAATAATTTCGAAAATCGTGGTCCATTTTCCAAAATTTACACCCATTCTACTGTCGAAATCCGAACAAGTTATTCGAATAACCACCGATCATCACGCCTATTTTAATTGGTAATACGCATCCGCCTTGACATCGTACAGTGCGGACCGAAGAAGGTGTTGCTGCTATAGAGCGTAGTATTGAGGAGGAGGTGAATGAATCGATTCGCCATCTTGCCAGAGCCATTAAAGCTGTGTCCATCTTATGGGAGGTTTTGCTGAAAGATGATGCTTTCCAAGCTTACAAGATCTAGCTCGTGCAAGAATTGAATCCGATTGGCCCGCGTGTGCGTCCTACGTTTGCCTTTTATGTCCTTTTTCACCACAAAAGTTTGTTCAGCGATGAGGGTCATTTTCAGTCGAATGGAAGTATATATCAACAAGTAAAATTGCTGCATTTGGAGAGACAAAAATCCAAACCATTATTGACACACCGTGACTCCCACATGAGCTGGTGGACTCATTGGTCCCTATTTCTTCAAAAATGATGACGGCTAGAACGTTACAATCAAGTGAAAGAATAGTGCTATAATATAGAAGAAGTAGCTTCAACAAGACGGCGCAATATGCCATACAGTGCATGCCACAATCTATTTATTGAAGAAATTATTCGATACCCATATACGAGTATTTTCCCGGTCTATTACGGGAATCGGCTTTCAAGATTATTTGGAATATGTGGATATATGTGAAGTCGCTAGTTTACGCCGATAAACTAGAGACGACTTGGAAGCCACTACTGGCCGTGTTATTGCTTATATACGGCCTCAGTTGCTCGTAAAGTAGTTGTTAATTGGAGTTCCTGATTGCGCTTTATTCGAGACAGCCAATACTATGGCCTTTATCATGATTTTCATATGTATTCTTTCATTTCAAAGTTATATACCTCCAACAAAACACACTTTAGTTCTTCTGTGAGTGTCATTTTGTCTGAGCCGCAGTCCAAATTATTTCGTTTAAGGCCGCCTGAAGCTTAACCATTTTTAGTGCTTGTTGAACGTCCTTAATCTCAATTCGTCCGTACATTTTCATTGTTTGCGATATTATCTTTGTTTCTTTATTGATCGGTTGTTACACTTTCTCGTGTCGCCTTTGCCTTTATACAGTGTAATAAGAAAGTTCTCCTAAAACTGGTTACACCAGAAGCCATGGCCAGTGCCGCTATGTTATTTTTGTGTGTTTTGTTTTAAAATTGTATACCTCTATTCTTGAGACTTTGGGAGCGCCAATGAATAGATCTACTCCCGAAAGAAAATTGGAATATAAATGAACCTTCGTGCTATTATCTTCCTTGTTTGTGTTACTTGGCCGAGAAATCGTTGTGCGGTTAATTTATAAAAGGTTTTTACTAGGGAATTGGAATGTGTAGTTGGATCTCCATCAGACTTCTATCCAACGCAGTTTTTGACAGGATATGGAGGCACGATGCAATGAGAGGATTCCTCTGCGGTTTCAATGTAGGATTGGATCACTTTATTATATGCTTTCGGACGACAATTATTCGATTATCCTATGTACTGCGGTCTTTAGCTATTTTAGGTGTCTATAACAATAGTAGTGTATATTTTTTTTACTGGTATTTCGACCTCACGTCTTACAGTGGCTCGGTGGTGCACAAAAATCAGCCTGTTCGGGAATGGAGGTGAATGTTGGTGGCGAGAATTCGTCATTATCAATGGACCATGGATCGTCTGTGTCTCGTGCAAGATGTCCAGCTTTTTTGCTTAAAATTTGAGCTAAAAATTCGTCTTTGTGAACGGTAGCTAAGTCGTCTTTGAAGCGGTCCACTCCAAGCGAAATTATATTCTAAATTGAGACTCGTATGTGCACTGCTTATTTTGTCGCCCACGGTTTTCTGTCCAACGGCAGAACCTGTTCTTTAAATTTGAATTTAACGAGTGTATTCATAGTTCTCTCGAGTATGGTGCTGTTATTTTGAATGCACTCCATGTGGTCAATATTTTAGTCATGGGAGTTTATGTCGTGTCAGCCTGTTTGAGATTTCCAATCCAGATCACTTTGAAAGTCTAATTAACTGAGATCATACTAGAAAAGTCCATTTAACTCTGTCCTAGATGGTGACCTATTTAGTAAATATTTGAACACCTGATTCGGTAAACAACTCATTCCCACATAAACCACATGTCACACCAAGTATCTATCATAAAAGATTTTCTATTTAAAAAAAAAATCAAAAAATTAATTGCAAAATTAATCTCTAAAATTGACAATGTTTGTATGATTGTCCAAGATAACTGTCGGCAGAAAAAATAACAAGTAACTATAGCAATCAATTTGAATTTCGATAATGTTTTCAACTTCTTTCGATAACACTCATTGTAATTTATCGCTTTTCGTATCGCTTAAAAATAGCAATTCTGAGTCAGTGCGGTGTTTTGCGCCCCTTAACTTGTGTTTTGCAGAGTCGATTTTTAATTTTATTTCAGGTAATTGCTGATTTGATTGCTTCAGGTTTGTGGAAAATAAATGAAACGATATCTGAGATCAGTTTGTGTTTATACAATGCGAGTACAACGACTACCCAATAGAAGTTGGGAAGATATTCATCTAACAGTTGGTGGAAGACAGTGCTGGTGTTTATTTGTGTCTTATCGATTGAAGAATCATCAAGTCGCTTGCGTTAGCACACCTGAGATTGATAGTGCCGATCAGATTTGTTTAAATTAAAATAGCCAGAAACGTCAGACCGAAGTTCCAGGATTTCAGATGGAATCAGTAGAGTTGTGTATTGTTTTGTAGTATGGTAATCTACAATAGACTTTTGCCTTGAACTGATATACTTATGAGTAAAAATAATATCAGTTCAGATTCATTATATTCGACAAGCCAATATGAAATCCCAGAGGTTACTAGAAGAAAAGGCAATAAGCTGGATTATAGACTCATTCTCCACTTACAAATGCTCTGAACTGGACGAAATCATACCAATCATGCTTCAAAAAACGAAGCGGGCTATAATACAGTTCCTAAAAAGACTATTCAGCAGTAACTAACTAAAGGTAGTTTTTCTTTCCAAGGCAGGTAAGCCCGGCCATACCCATCCAAAAGACCTCAGGGCCATATGCCTACCATCATACAAAAGGCAAGGCACGGAAATGGCCCTACATGAAGTTGTCAGCACGATTAAAAAAAGTTCTTACGACGAAGAGTACATATTAGCAGTCTTTCTTGATATTTTAGGAACGAACTTTCAATAATGTCAACATTTTCGCTATAAGCAGAAGCTTGGGAAATGCTGGAGCTCATCCTGCATTAACTAACCTGACAACCTGTATGTTCCGTAACAGACTAGGTAACAAGGAACACCTCTCAAGGAGGAGCGATATCACCTCTTCTGTGGGCACTAGTGATTTAAGAAATGAATAAAAATCAATGCGTACGTGGATGACGTGGTTCTTACGACCACTGGCAAGTTCCTCCCCACCATCAGTGAAATTCTGCACCATGGTCTTAGAATCCTTGGAGACTGTTCTAAGCTCTGTGGGCTGGGAACAGAGCTTGTTCTATTCACACATAAAAGGATAATGCCACAATTTAACCTTCCTTCCTTAGATGGGACAACCCTCCGACTACCGAAGAGTAGTACAAGTGGATTGCATGTATAGGCACGACTCATGCCATGACAACAGCAGGACTGGAAAATATACTTGGCTTACTGCACCTAGATCTACACATGCAAGAATCTGCAGCGAAAAGCGCTTTAAGACTAAGTCAGCTTAATGGGTGGAAACCAAGCCTGAAAGGGCACGCCTCGATCCTAACAAGTGAACTGGGTTTATGCTCCAATACGGACTATTTAATACCTCGTCGGGATTTTGAAACACAGTTCGCCTGCATTTTCCTAAGCAGAGAGAAATGGGACAGGCACCAAATAGAAGTATCTGGTTTTCCAATAACGACTTGACAACTTTTTTTTTTAAATAAAAGGCAAACCATTTGAGATATTTCAAAAACTTTATTATTGCCTTGAAGTACAATCAAAACATTTATGAATGGAACTCGACTTCGTTCATATGGCCACCGCGGGCACATTTGCAGCGGTCGATTCGTTGAACCCAATTTTCAACGACTCCATACTCGGCCATACATTTCGTGCGAAACGGCAGCTATTTCGCGTTCAATGTTGGCTCTGAGTTCTTCCAACGTCGTCGGCGTGTTGGCATAAACCAATGACTTAACGTAGCCCCACAGAAAATAGTCAAGCAGCGTTAAATCGCACGAACGAGGCGGCCAATCGACTGGCCCATGTCTTGAGATAACGCGCTCACCATACTTACGCTTCAATAAGTCGATTGTAGCGTATGCTGTGTGACTTGTGGCACCATTCTGTTGAAACCACATGTCGTCCAGGTCCATATCTTCCAATTCGGGCCAAAAATAATCGGTGATCATGGCGCGATAACGCTGACCATTCGCAGTAACGTGACGATCGTTATCGTCGATGAAAAAATATGGCCCAATAACGCCGCCGGCATGCAAACCGCACCAAACCCAATCGGAGAACGTACGTCGCTTCAAATGGTCCATCGGCTTCAATTCTTGAGTCAGCTTGATCTTGTATGGGTGTAAACCAAGATCCTTACGCAAAATACGCCATAATGTGGTCTGAGCGATGCCCAATTCTTGAAAACGCTGTGGAATTGACTGATTTTAATCGTTTGCTACGGACGTCTGAACGGCAGCGATATTTTCGACCCACCCGTTGTCTCACTGACACGGCAACATCACACAACGAATATGTAGACTCAAATTGTTGCACTAAACTTGTTATTGCCAGTCTACTAGGGCGAGAATTACAACCGAAAATTGGAGTTAACGCTCTTAAAGTTGCAGTCACCGACTCCGAATATCTGTAGAAAATTTTTATAATTTGCAGACGTTGCTCGTTAGTGTACTTTACCATGATGAAAATGTTGAGTTTACTGAATAAATTGACAGTGACAGTTTGATGATTAGTGAAAGAGTGCGTTCACAAATTAAATTCAAAGTTGTCAAGTCCCTATTGGAAAACCCTTTAGAAGACTCGATATCCAGCTATAACGATGGATCAAAGATGGAGATAGGAACCGGCGCTGGGATCTTTTCCGATCAATTGGCCCACGGCGCCTGCGGGAGTACAGCAGTTGGGTGTAGCGGAAGCAGACAAACCTGCGGCAATAAAGGCAGTATCCCACTTGGATAGTACCATATTTATTGACAGCACGGCTTGGTCCCTAGCTACAAAGGAGCGGGAGGCAATGAGCATGCAGGCGAGCTATCACGAAAAGGATCCTTCCTAAAAAAGAAACTGGCAAATCAAAGTAATAATATCAAACCTCCGCTCTGCGCTCTGAGAATACAAGTGGAGCAAACGATACAAATATGTTAAAAGCCAATGAAAGGTGGAAAAACCTTCCAACCTCCGAGACCTCCTCTAAACAAAAGCAGAGCTGAACTATCTACCCTTGTGGGTTTGCTCACAGGCCATAATCTTCTAGGGGAGCACGTATAAAACTGCATTTTACTGACGGCGACCCCTGCAGAGACTGTTGGAACATAGGCACACGGGAGGATTCCCTCCACTTTTTCTGCTACTGTTCCAGAGCTGTTCAGAACCTGAATAGTGTCGCATTAAGTAATGGTTGGAGGGAAAGCTTCGTTTTCTTTTCCAAGTAAGATTCAACAGGTCCTCTTAGAGCGTACAAATTAATTTGTTCAAACCAAATAACATACTTGTTGATATTTTATTATTGGCAATGTTTCGCCATTTGGTTGAAACCAGAAACCACCCTAATCCCATTGAAAGAGTTCTGCAGAGACCGAAACAAGTGATAGTCAGAGGGTGCCATGCCCGGATTATGAGGTCGGTGCATCAAACTTTCCATCCAAGGTTTCGCAATTTCTGATTTAATGCCATCTATCGCTAAAAATGCCACAAACTGATAATATTTTGAGCTGACGTAGTGCGCCAACAAAAATTCGTACCGATCGCCCGTTCCATTGTGGAGCGCAAATTTGCAGCGGTTACATGATTTCAAAGAATGCCTCATATACCAACTTTTGTAACAAGATCAAACCACTCGGTATAACAACAGATAGGTCAAAGTCTTCAAAGCGTCAGCCAGACTGGAAACACTCGAAAGATGTGATCACACCTAAACTGAGAGGAAGGCAGAGACTTTTCTCAGGTGACCTGACCAGAGCCGCTCACAACCAGCTCCCACATTGAAGCTGAAAGTGTGCTGGACAACACAATACGCCATAGCTGGTATCTACGATGGGTTGTAGTGAAAGCAGACTGATGCTTCGTTTGATGGCCTTAAGCCTCTTAGTACCGGCATGGCATACATCCCATTATGCTACACATAGGTACAGACCAGGCCAAATGATTTTCACATCTTGCTCGCTACTGTCATACTATAGAAGAAGGTTTTATGCCAAAAAGTTGAAAAGATGGGTACACTCATTGGACCTTTGATGACCTTGCACGTTGGCTGTCTTTTAACTCTAGTCTTATGGACATGCCGTCTGATGCAATAACAACAGAACCCCTTCTGCAGAAAAAATACGAAATCGACTGGAATAGTTCCGGCCAGAATCTGAGTGAGGATAGGAATGTAGTCGGGTCTTCACGGTTGGCTTCAATACCGATCTAGGTTATGGCGCTGGTGTTTTTCAGGAGGACGACAGCGTTAGATTTCACTCCCGATTAGAAAAACTTGCTTCTGTCTTCAGAGCGGAGATATACACAATCCTGATGGCAACGAATTCTATTGGGTAGGATCGGTGTAGGCGAAGTATTTGCATCTCTAGTGACAGCCAAGCTGCGCTTAGAGTCTTACTGAACCCTCTTTGGACTTCCAAGCTGGTTCGAGATTGCAAGAACATCACTGAACGCAGTTGGAAGGCTAGATTCACTGAGTCTTGTCTGGGTCCCAAGTCATGATAGGATCGCGGGAAAGGAAATCGCCGATGAACTTGCTAGACAAGGCTCAGAGGAGAGTTTTTCAGGACCCGAACATACGTTAGGTCTGCCTGCGTCCTCGGTTATGGCTTTCATCGGCAATTAGGTTTCATACGAGCATAACTGCAGATGGCATGAATCTCCACGTTGCCGGCAGACCAAAGAAATGCTCCCCGGCATCTCTTAGAAGTCAGGGGACTTCCTATTGCCTGTCAGTAAGAAAGACTGCGGACTGCTTACTGGTGTTGTGAAGGGGCACTACACTTTTGTGTATCATCACTTGAAAGTGATGGCGAAACCGCGGAAACCTCTGTGAATGTCCGGTTTACATTCACACCAAGCTGCAGGTATTCGGCGTTGACGTGATGAGTGTTGGTACTGAAGGCACAGTCTGAGTGCCCTGTTCCAGCAGGAAAAACAAAAAAAAAATTAATAAAATAAGAAAAGAGTGTCTCAGGACCGGACCAGCCTTAGAATCGCCTGTTTCCTCGAACTTCCATTAACAATTGGACTTTGGGTGATTATAATTGCATGGCCTCCCAGAATGCCGACAGACCAGACGAATGCTTCCCGCAGTTTCCAACAGCTTAGAGCTAGTGTCCTTCTATACGAAAGACTGTAAACCGCTTACTGGTGCCATGTTGGGTCTCTATGCCTTTGCTAAACACCTGTGCATAACACAGCGGATCACTAGGTTCATATTGAATATGGAAGGTGGTATGGGAGATAAAGAAGATCTACGCCTGTGCAGATACAAACGTGTGGTAATCTAAGTAGGTGTAAAAATATTGTATAATGCTGCAATTCTTAATAGCGTTAGCTCACTAGTGGTACGAGGATGTTTCTTCTTATGGGTACAACCGACTCCTACATCAAACAGCGCTGAAAGGTTATTGTATTTGGCTGTTAGATGCGAATGGAATTAATGGAAGTACACCATAAAGAATTTTTCGCAACCACCCAACCATATGCATTATCTCATTATAAGAGTTCCAACTTACTTACACCGAGACCACATGCATTCGCAACTTCACAATTAAATTAACTCTAAATGTCGCGCGGGTGTCGTATTTCATTAAAAATAACAAAATGCACCATCACCAATTTTTGTAGTTGCCTTCCATCTTACTCGTAATACGCAATTATGAAAACAGAAAGCCTCTTAGGGCAGAGCAAAGACAAAAGCAAATTAAAAAAAAAAAAATTAGCGTAGCAGACCAACTGTATCTAGAGGCTTCATGCTTTGTTGCTCCCACCACTCCAAGATTGTAAAGCCCAGAAATTAAATTAATTCCAAAAGAAGCATGAAACGCCATAATGAAGGGATATGCTCGTACCACCAGACGACAGCAGACCATCAGCCCATCAGACCAGACCAAAGTAGCACCATCGTCATGCCGTCCATGGCGACATCTTTTCCTCAGATGTGGCCCCGCTTGGACTTGAATCATAATGGCGACTTGACTTCCATACTTTTCTTTCATCTAACATAACTCCCTTTTCTTTTCACTGGTTATGGTCTTATTACGCTGACTTTGAAAGTGAGATGATTAGCAGTTTTTTTTTTCTTTAAAATTTTTTCAAATTTCATTTTCCATTCTTCATTTCTGCGATTTGGAAATTAGCAAGCCGAGCCTATGGGCAGACGGTTGGCTGGTGTTTGCATGCTTTCAAAAGTGTTTCCAACTGATACTCACAGATTGGTTTTAATTTTCTCTAATTAATTTTTTATTATTTTTTTTTTGTTGCTTGTTTTGTTGGAAAGAAAAAAAATCATCGAACAATAAATTGTCTGTCATTTGAGACATCTATTAGAGATACTTGAGACCATGTTCACACTCGAGTTGGAAACATGTCAATCAAGAATGAGGCGAACAGATGGCACATCATTCGGTTCGACATTAAGACAGCTTTTAGAGTTTTAATTTGAATCAACAACGTAAGCATTATGCAAAATAAATTTGGAACAAAATGTATCGCAAGTGAAAGTTTGCAAAAATTATGCACCAATCTCGTAAATTCGGCAATTTATATGTTTGTTTACTTCTTTGATTGTTTGACCGTAACACTCTACCAAATAGGGTAGATAAAGTTCGGCTTGTAGTTCGTAACGCAGATGAGTAAGAAATGGTAAATCACCATTTGAGGAACAGAAAATAAGAGCTACGAGCAATTTGCTGTGCCAAAATATTCTCTGTTGACCGGTACTGTGTTTAATTTTTACCAAATTACTCTATCGCGGTATGTTACTTTGCATCCATTAGGGGTGATGGTAATGTTGTTTACATACCACTTTGATCAAAAAGTTCCCGAACTTTCATTCAGAACATTTAAGATACCAGTTAATTCATCTAAATCTACATTGTCCCTTTCAAAGTAATCCCCATCGACTGCAACACACTTATGCCAGCGCTTGATCCAATCCTCGAATCATTTTTTACATTCGGTTTTCGGTATGTCCATCAGTGCTTCCTGCGATTTTTCCATTACTTCCTCTCGGCTGCTGAGGCGCGTTCCCCGTAGTGGTTTTCTAACTCGATTGAACAGGGAGCCAAATCAGGTGAATCCGGTGGCTGTTGGATGGTATTTGTTGCATTTTTCGGCAAAAAATTACGAATAATGATGTCACTGTGCGACGGTGCGTTATCATGGAGCAAAATCCATGAGTTTTCTGCCCACAATTCTGGTTTCTTTCGGCGAATTGCTTCACGCAAACGTCTCATAACGCCCAAATAATACTCTTTGTTTACTGTCTGGCCTTGACGTGGTTTTTTTGGTCTCGGTTCATTTGGTGAACGCCATTCACTTGTCTGATGTCTGGATGGCGTGTCGTGCTCATAAACCCGCGTCTCGTCTCCACTAATGATCCTTTTGATGAATGTGGAATCGGATTCAGACTCGCAAATCATCTTTTTTGCGACGTCAACACGGTCTCTTTTTTGCATGAAATTGAGATCTTTTGGCACCAACTTTGCTGCTACACGACGGAAACCCAAATCATTAACCAAAATGTCTTGGACGGATCCACAGGCAATGTTCAAGTCCTCCGCTATCTCTCTGATGGTTAATTTGCGGTTATTGACCAACATTTCTTTTACTCGTACTTCATCAATGTTTTCGTCGGTTTTCGATGTCGATGGTCTGCCACTGCGTTCATCATCTTCGATTGACTCATGACCACTTTTGAACCGCTAGTGCCACTGGTAAACGATTGTTTTCTTTAGAGAATCATTGCCGAAACACTTTTGCAATATTTCCAACGTTCGCGCACCATTAAATCCGTTTTTTACGCAAAATTTGAATACAAGTTCGTTGTTGCAAATTGAAATCCAACAAATGTCAAGCTATGACGCTAAGATTTAGAGTAAATGTCAACAACAGATTTACCAACTTAACAAAAAAAAAACAGAACTCAAATCGGAACAATGGGAGCGCAGACGGTGGTGTGGTGCGGGAACTTTTTGATCAAGGTGGTATGTCATCTACGATTCTCTGTAAATCGGTAGGAAAAAGCTAATCGAACGATCCGTGAATTCTTTATTCATTTCTCGTCTCTTTTTTGGGTTGAGCGCGTTTCCTATGTGCGCATTCCTAATCTAACATACAAAATCCGTTCCAAAGTAAACCGGACTTTTAAAAAAAAACCCATTTCTAGTGGGGCCATCTATTGACAATTAGATCCTTCACTGATGTACTCTCGAAATTTCACGGCACTTGGACGAATAGAAACGGAGTGATTACGTCGGAAGTGGCAGTATGTTTGTGTCATCGGTACAAAATCGAGTATCGAATAAAACTTGTTCAGAATTCAACATTCGAAGGACATCATCAAGGAGGTCAAAAGAACAAAAACTTCCTTTAAAATATTGTGACTGGAGATGAAAATTTGTGCTTTCACTTATAGTCCAGAGAGCATGTGCCGAGTGGAAGGCGCCAGACGAGCCAAAACCCAAAAAATCTCGTTTGGAGAAGTCAAAAGTGAGGACAATATTGATTTGCTTTTACGATTTCAATTACCCTGTCCACAAAGAGCTCATTTCACTTGGCCAATAGTTAATGCACTATCTTGATGTTTTGAAGCGCTTGGTGCATCGTATTCTGTAGAGGTTGTCTCGGATATTTCCTTGTTCCGTTCCTGTTCGCAAACTTTTGATTTATCTCTCCAGA
This sequence comes from Volucella zonaria, assembly GCA_963966105.1. NCBI lineage: Eukaryota > Metazoa > Arthropoda > Insecta > Diptera > Syrphidae > Volucella > Volucella zonaria. The sequence goes on along the minus strand of OZ014531.1, from coordinate 59,536,147 downwards.
GAACCTGAAAATTTTTTTATCCATTTAAATCTTTTCAGAGCCCAATAATGATTGGTTGGTCAGTTCCACACCGGTATTGCGCATGTTTCAGTATAGTTTCCCAAAGACGGACCAAGCAATGAAATATTTCACTTGGGCGGCTGATACTCTTCAACTTCCAACCACCTTATCTTCCTAATATGAAAGATGTCGGTCTTGTTTCGCAAGAAAGGGTTTTCTGATCCGTCATCTTTAAAGTCAAGGAAAACCTTCATGTGCCAAGATCCTACTGTTATACTTAGTCGATATCCTGAGGTCGTCTACATTTGTTGCCATTTAAGGGCAAAAGATTTGCTTACCGTTGCAGTTTGTTTGTGTTTTTCGTTCCGCCTAGAAGCCGTTGCCGTCCGTTTGGGCAAAAGTTAAGGGGTCTTTCATCAAGCGCTTTCTATCTTTAAATTTAAATAAAACAAAGTGTGTGTGAGATATCATCGACATTTTTTATTCGTTTGAAAGGCCTATCGATGCCAAATGTCCGCCGCGGCTTCTCTGGGTGACGCTCATCTGAAATGTCCAATTTTCCGTGACTCTGGCGCATAAATCAGGCTGAATTTGACCGATGGCATTGGTTATGTTGGCTTTGAGGGCCGCTGCGGTTTGTGGCTTATTCGCATAGACGGAATGAATAAATGACAGCCAATTTGACGGATGTAGCTTTAAAAATATGGCCGCTATCAACTGTCAAAGTACGGAAGTCCCTATTGGAAGACCTTGTACAAGTCTTTGCTGTACAAATTATTTCAACATCAAGCAAGTTTGAATGCATGGCTGTGAGTAAGGAGTATATCGGTACATCTAAGACATTCCTTCACTATCGTTCATCTGAACTAAGGTTGTATCTTCATCATTGTCATGACAAACTCCACAAAATTTCAACCAGTCCAGCCAGATGTTTTTATTTCCAAACTCGACCAGAAACTGGCGGCCTACAGACAACCTCAACACACACAACAAAACCAAATGAATCCGGTTTCAGTCGTATTTAATTAGGACCATATGCTAGTTTATTTTCTTTTGAAATGGAAATACCCCCATTCAGTTTTGATGACTAGTACCTACCTTGGATACAACTTAAGAGTTGAAGTTTCTTCACCCAGTCCCTCATTAAATTAACACTATTCCAGGGCTACTCTGCAATAGACGTCTAGGAATTCTTTAAATGAAATCGACTACGACTTTCGTCACGAAAACTATTCACACATTTGAAGCTTAGCAGCCCTCCATATCCAAAGTGTTAATTATATTTATCTTAGTCGAAGTAAAGACACGAAAATTCGGATTTTTATCTGAGTTATTAGCAGATGATAGTGGTTTTGCCGTTGCTGAGGTATCCGCAGAGGTTTTAAGGGGTAAGGCCGGCACTGTTACTTCCGATTTCTCAGATGACTCCTTTGATTTGATTTACTTCACTTCATCGTTTAAGGACAGTCTTTTGCTGTTGGATGAGGTTCCGGCTGTACCGTGTTTCGTTGGTTAAGAAAAGATACTTTGTGTCGACTTGTTATAATCATACGCAGCTCGATTAGTTTAGGTTTGGTGCAAGTTATCGTAGACAAGTTCGTGTGTCAATGACGGAGTTATTCATTTATGGGACTATTGCCTTTAGACAGGTTTTTGAGGTATGAAAAGTTGATTGAACCAATCTCCTTCATCATCATATTGTTGTTCTGCTTGTCTATCATGTGCAGAAATCTAAACAAAGATTGTCACTCCAAAATCTCCAACAGATTAACCCGAAATCACTGTTGACAAGGGTATCGTTTGTGTCAAACATTCATACATACATTTCTCGAGTTACCAATTATCATTTAGCACCCATTCAATTTCGAGTGAAGGACCTTTGCAATGTACTCAGAGATAAATATCTCAAAGACGAAACGAACGATTGCCAAAAATAAACTGAAAATCGCTCTGAAACACGCTCATCGTCGGATCAAGTCGTGTTGATGGGCTAATAGCTGACAAAAGAATCCTTCACCTTCACATTCACATTCACATTCCCATTAACATCATCAAACTTCAAGTTCACTTATGGCGTTTCGGTTTCGGTTCTTTTAATTAGCAATTGCACGAGAGTTGGTCTAACAGATACTATCTGGTAGTCGCTCCCCGTTCACCTATTTCGAATCGTTGTTTTGTCGTTTCTTTGATTTTCCTCAGATACATACTCGTACATAAGTTACATACACATCAACATCATCTTTTTTGGGGTTTGGTGTAAAACGATGATGTGGTGCTCGGTGATCACATCGTCAGTGATGCGTTCTTTCCTTTTTCGTCCCATTAAACGGAGTACTCGTAATTTTTTTCAATTAGCAAAATTCACCAGAAGAAAATAAAAGCAACTTTTCTTAAAAAAAAAAGAAAAAAAAAAGTATTCGAGCCAATTCTGGGAACTGGAAACAGTGTTTTGTTTGACATACCATTACTGGCCATGGACTCTGTCATTAGTGCGATGAGAATCTCTTAATGTTGGGGATTGTGGTTTTATTTTCTTTTACTTTTGTGAGGATTTTGGGGGCGATAGTGAGTTTTGGCTTGTTTTGGTCGGTCTGGTCTGTAATGTAAGATTTTTGGTCGGTTTAATTTCATAGATGATGTAACACAGGAGGAAAGCCATTCAACACGTACAGAAGCAGCAACATAATATACAAAAGTACAGGGTTGCACGGAGAAATGTTGGATTTAACCGGTAGAATGAGGTCAGTGATTGTCCTGTGTGAGAACGTGATTCTGTTTACTTTGTGATTTGTAGGAAGTCATGCGTTGTTTTATGTTGATTTTCGGTTGTTTATGTGGGATGGTATACTTTATGAGAAGAACAACCAAAGCAGTGCGAAACACTGGTAAAAATCCAACAAATTACGTTGTAACCGGTTGAGGTTTTCCATCTGGGATTTCGGTTGAAAACCCTTTTCCATTATAATTTCTCAAACACAATTCTATTCCGGTTACATCTGGTTACTTAAAATCAAAGCGTTACTGTAATTTGCGTACAAAGTAAATTGTAGCCACTGTACGTGAAAATGTTTGGGAAGATTCAGAATTGTAAATTTGGTCGTTGCCCGTTCACTATTTGGAAAACATTATGAAACGATCGCCGCCTACACTGTTATAAGATACAGCTGGTGCAGAAATTAAAACCACTAGACCATGGCTGGCCACGGGAGTTCGCGGTCTTGCGCAACTTGAATTCGACCTTAATGACGGGCTCACTTTCGGATCAATGGGTTTGTGATTAGGCAAAATTGGCCCCACTGGAGTGAGACGAATCCACAAATAGCTCATGAGATTCAATGTGAGACAAAAGCGCACTATTTTGGTCAGCGATTATTTCTTCGAAAATATGGACGATATATGGTTCCAATAGAATGCCATAATTCCCATGAAACCATAGACTGACTGAGAACTCGATTCAATGAATAAATGACATAAAGACTCTATGAGAGCGAACATTAGCTATCAAGAGAAGGCCCCTTGTCTTAACCCACATCTAGGGTCGCCCTAAAATAAAAAAACACAGTGAACGAGGCGCTAAAAATTCTAGATATCCTGGGTCATCTAGTTTGAAAAAGTTTCGAAGAGGTATTCCGAGGCTTCTTAAATTAAATCTCGCAACCTGAGTTTTCCAGAGTTACATCTTAATCGGTGAACACTTCTTCGCCTTCCAGATCTGCATTGCGATTGATCGGGAAATTATTGACTGCTCAAGATTTGGATTTGGGGTCAGTAGCGCAACAATCAAGTTCGTGATGTAGTGCTTGCTTGAATAAATCCTTATACATGTAGGCTAAAATGCTAGTGCGAACGGTCTAGCGTTTCTAATCTAGGTAACCTGGGTTAGCACCCTGCATTACCGAAAAATGCCCGCTACGAAAACCGACATTACGCCCCAGATAAGGAATGATCGAATGTCGGGGGCTCTTGGCTATTTTACCCGTACTAACATTGGTTTCTGGAATATGAGGACGTTCCTCGACTCAGGGATCGAAGGATCTCAAAATGCCAGAGAGTGATTGATCAACGTGTAACACTGTACTACTCTACTCACGCAAGCTCTCCGCCAGTCCCCATGAATCCGGAGTGGGTCTGCTGCTAACACTAACAGCACGCAGGGGCTAATTTCTTGGCAGTCGCATGGTGATAGCATGTTATCGGCCAAATTCCAGACTAGGGTACGACATGTCACTCATACAGTGTTGCGCCCCAAAGAATCACTCGACTGAGGATGAAAAGGCTAACTTCTACAATCAGCTAAGCGCCGTATTCAACGTAACGCCGAATGGAGATATCAACACTGTGATGGACCTAAATGTAAAGGTAGGCAACGACAATGAAGGGCCCTGATATGTGATCGGGATGCATGGCCTTGTCGACCGAAATGACAATGGTGAAAGATTTGTAGATTTCTGCAACATCAATCACCTAGTCATACGGGGCACCATGTTTGAGCATAAAACCTGCTAAAAAGTCAGCTAGGTGTTAACTAACAATCATCGCCCAACCAAATCGGTCATTTCGGCGAGCAGCCGACATGGGGTTGGTAGGAGATCATCACCTTGTGGTAGCTACTGTCCAGCTACGTAAAGCATCTGTTCAAAGACCGCGCAATATTACTAGATTGCCTAGAATGAATGCCTATCTCAGTACGCCAACAATTAAGGGATCCCTGTTCGCTGGCAGCGGAAGCAATCAACACCTCACTGCCGACAACCATCAAAGAACATTGGAACCCTGTGAAAAATGTTATCACATCTGGAGCGGAAAGCATTGTTTGTAGTTTGCAGGCAAGACGTAGTACGTGGCTTATCGAGGATACCTGGAGGCGGATTGAAGAACGTAAGCTCGTATTGTAGATACCCCAGCAGTAGGGTGGAACGAGCTACAGACCCGGTATCGAAGGAAAATGAGAGAAGTGTAGCGTAGTGTACGACGACGGGACGACGAAAACGAATGGACTATCGGCTATGCACGTGAATATTCGTCACCTTCACGATCTGCATACAGCCAAGCAATTAACAGAGGCCATAACCCCGATAAATCGCAAACCACCAGAAAACCTTCAACCAGATTGATCATAAAGCGTTCAAAGCAATTTCCACCACCAGTGCTCCATAGAAATCGCCAGTAGCATTCCGCCCCTTCAAACTTTTAACCGTAACACCAGTCTCTCTATGAATGCTCATCAGTATACCCTCAAATCCACTTTCGGACGCACTCTAAAATATCGTGATTCGCTCCTATGCCGCACAACTCGCTTATAGAATGCCCTGCCTAGCTCTTTATTTCTTGTTCATTATAACCTTCAAACATTTAAAACCAACGTTCATCGGTACCTCTCTTTCCATCCTTCCTGATTTTCCTTCGGCCCGCGCTGTGTGCAATCATTTTAAGGGACATAAATTCCTTGAGCGCCAGCAAATTATATATATATTGGGTATATAACTTCGTGCGGGTTTTTTTTTCAAAATTTGAACGTTTATTTAAGTAAAACATGTGCAATAGTATTATTCAAAGTATTGCCCATCTGAAGCTATGACTCTTTCTGGCAATTTGTGGATCCCATCCCAAAAGAACTGCGCCGGCTTGGCAGCCAAGAATGAATCAAGCCAATTTTTGATATTCTGCTCTGATGTGAACCGTTCTGCATCGACCGGAACAAATGGTAGTCAGAAGGGGCAAGGTCTGGGCTATAAGGCGGGTGGGGTAAGACTTCCCATTCACTGTTTTCCAAATAGTTCTTAACCGGAATAGCAACGTGGGGCCGAGCGTTGTCATGATGGAAAATTATTGCCTCGTGTCTGGTCGCATATTCCGGGCGTTTTTCGGCCACTGCTCTCTTCAAACGGATTAATTGTATTCGGTAGCGTTGTCCATTGATGGTTTCACCCGGTTTTAGCAGCTCATAATACAGCACACCCATCTGATCCCACCAAATACAGAGCATTATCTTCGCGCCATGGATATTCGGCTTTGTCGTTGATTTGGCTGGTTGGCCGGGTTTCACATATGATTTTTTGCGCTTGGGGTTGTCGTAATGGATCCATTTTTCATCACCAGTAACAATCCGATGCAAAAATGACTTCCTTTTGTGACGTTCCAGCAGCATTTCGGACATGCAAAACCGCCTTTCGACGTCTCTCGGCTTGAGTTCATGTGAAACCCAATTTCCTTGCTTTTGAATATATCCAGCTGCTTTTAAACGTTTTGAAATGGCTGCTTGAGTGACACCCAAAGATTCTGAGAGCTCTTCTTGTGTTTGGCAACAATCTTCATAGAGTAATGCTTCCAGTTCTTCATCTTCAAACTTTTTTGGCTGCCCAGGACGTTCCAAGCCAAAATCACCACTTTTAAATCGTGCAAACCACTTTTGGCACGTTCGCTCAGCTAGCGCATGTTCACCATAAATTTCCACCAAAATACGATGACTTTCGGCAGCAGTTTTCTTTATATTAAAGTAATGAAGAAGAACTCCCCGCAAAAACACTTTTTCAGGCACAAAGTTCGACATATTTGAGTGAAAAAAAATTATTGTTGTTTACGCTTCAAATGAATGACATATACTGAAATGACGTACAATGACAGTAGCTTTCCAACGCATGTTCCAATGAAATAATAACAATGGAATAATACAAGTTACGCCATCTCTTAGCAAACTGCACGAATTAAGTTATAGACCCAATAAAAAAAAAAAACACAGATCCAAAGTGTTCTGGACGTCCGCACACGTTTTGAAGAGCTAATATCGACTCAGACTACTACATTGCGAATGTGAATATCCCAGAAGACAACAGAATCCAAAAGAATTGCTGCGAAGAAATTTTACGTCAAACGGCTACAATCGCAAAGGCTTCTGTTTGAACCTGACGCGCAGAACGCATTGTCGTTAAGACATTAGAGGCGAAGAGTGTCGTCAAGTGTATGTAGTGAAAGAAGCCATTGTCTCAGAGAAGACCGAAATCTAATAACGAATTCTATGAGCAAAAGATACGGAAGGAACATCGGCTTCTCAGAGAAGCGCTCGATAGAACCCATGGGGAGAAATGTTAAACAGTTGTATCAAAATTTGAAAAGAATTTGCTAAGTACATAAACACCGAAAAGAAGCGTGCAAAGATAAGGATAGGACCGTAATGTAGAGTCACAGTCAGTGTTCACAAATCGGAGTATTTCTTCAGACTGTTTAACTTGGGTGATTGTCGACAACAACTTCGACCGCCCGACCAAGAAGAGATCAGGAGAGTGATGTCTAAACTAAGGCCCATAAGACTACAAATGTAGAGGGATTAGCTCCGAAATATTAGAGGAAGCACTCTGTTCTGTAAAGGATGGCCGGATGAAAGTGTATCCCCAATGAGAGGGACGTTCTGAACTGCGTCAACTATGTAACATAGAATTCAGTTGTCTTAACATCGTTTACAACATTTTATCTACCGCGCTATGTGGAGCCCTAAGATCCCGTATCAACAATTTGATAGGTCCTTATCTCTCGCCTTTTCTTTGGATCAAGAAAATAACTGAGAAATAAATCCCTCTCACGAATAACGAAAAAAGCACTGTATAAGACCCCTATCGATTAGTTTTACTATATAACGCGGAAGTAGGAAAAAAATGCTCTTGGTTCCTTTGAATGATTTTTGGTTCCGTCTTCATAAACAAAGTTTGGAGAAAGGGATATAACAATGAACTGCACGGACTATACACAACACTGCTCGCCGGAGAGCCTAAAGGATAAGCTCGCCTTAGCCGGCGCCTTAGGTAAACCTAGTCAGCACAACTAGTTGCGGGGATCACGTCAAATGAAGAGAGCCGTTGGTTGATGCCCAGGTTTACCCTGGACTGTAGCGTCACCCAAAGTAAAGTGAATATTTCACGAGATTTTTGACTTAAGGAACTGACTTTGGATCTATGTTCTGTTAGTTTAGAATCTCTAAGATGACACGATATCAGTGTTGGAAGCAATAGTGGTAGTACCTACTATATACTTCAGTGACAATTCAGTGGGCAGAGGAATCGAGGTAAAACCTAGTTCAAAGCCCTTGTCTCTACTCCTAGACAGTCTTATTTGTATATTTGCTTCCCATTGTCCATACTCCATTTACATATGCATACATATGTATTTTAGACATAACATTAAAAAAAAAGGGTCAACTTAGAAACTAATCTTCCCACAAGATCTATCCAATGAAAGTGTATCTAAATAAACAAATCTGAATTTGAATTAAAATCTAAACAACATTAAACGTGATTTACGCCCCCACAAAGAGAGAAAAAGAAATCAGAAATCGTATCCCACAGTGGGAACCTTCAAAGCACGACTAAAATAAACTCAAAAACCGAAAACCGAATACCGAAAACCGACACACCACCCAATTATGAGATTATTTAATCTAAAAAAAAAAAAAAAAAAAAAACAGAAATAAAAATGACCCTTCTCATGGTTCTGTTTCAAAAGAATTCTCTTCCGGTCTACTTTGTGTTGATTTCTTGTTTATTTCAGTGTACGCAAATTTCTTGTTTCTTCTTCCTCGCTGCTGGTGTTGCTTGGTTGGATTTTTCTACGCAAAGTATCGCACAGATGAACTCGACATAGAAAAACAAGTTCAAGTGGATTTGCTTTATTATTACATTCTTGATGAACAACAAAAGGTGATTCAATCGGTTTTGCCTCATGCAAGCACACAGATACAAAGAATCCGAATGGTGATGGTGGTGGGCATGAGAACAAAGGTGGATAGACAATGGGATAATTAGAAAGATGGATGTTTTCCCCCCCCTCTTTTCCGTTTTTATTCGTTTTTTCTGTGTTTTTTTTTTTTTCTTTTCTTAATCACCTTCTTCCAATTTCGTTTTGGCATAACTTTGATGTTTGCATATTCAAGAGGAAGAAAAAAAATAAAAATTTAAATAGAAAGATAAAATAGAGAACAACAGTTAGAGTAACAGAATCTACAAAATAAAACAAAGACAGAAAATAATGACAACAAAGAGATGAACAACGATTTAATGCAAAATGGTTTAGCTACGTGTTGACGAGGGGGATGAATACAATGCAAAGTTCAAACTGTGTTTTGTTTGATAAGGCGGATTGGGACTGAGAAGACGACACCCTGTGAGGGAGGAGGTCTACGAATTTCTAGACCTTCTGGCGGAAATCGAATATTGTACGTCATCAACTATCTCGATGAGATGATTGAAACTGAAGCACCTGAGACTGCTTATGGAGAAAGCATCATAAAGGTGCCAATACACCGTTTGAAGTTGTACGAGTATCTGCCGAGGATAAGGACCATTTTAAGACGTCGGCTAGCATTCGTTTCCCCGGTCTTGACTCGCATGCCACCTACGTATATAAAGTTGTGCTTACCAGCAACTGAACTATTACTCACGCTCCGAATGAGGATGCAGTAGTTCCTTATACAAAGTGGCGCAAAAGTTGTCACTCGATGTTCTTTGGCTGTAATTTTTTTTTGTGATTGAAAAACGTTTGTTGTGCTTTTGGATTATATTTACTTGTTGTCTTAAATTTTTTTCCATTAATTCGACAAAATGATATCGGCTAAGGGGCGGCCACCAGAACTGATGACCACTCGGGTCCAATTTGTTGCATTTTCCATCCGTCTTGCCAGAACTTCCGGCGATAGGTCCTCCCATTCTTGACGGATATTCTCTTTGCGGATTCCAAGATTCTGAGGTCTCGTGACTTAAAAAACCCCACAAAAAGAAGTCTGTAACGGTTAAATCAGCCGATCTTGCCGACCAGTGCAAATAGCCAAAACGAAAGATTAGGCGACCCGGAAACGCAGCCCTCAGAATTTTGGTTGTGGCTCGTGCAGTATGCGCCTTTGGTCCATCCTGTTAGAACCACATGTTCTCCAGTCCCAATTCATCAAATTGAGGAAGGAGAAAGACGTTGAGCATGGCTCTGTAGTGCTCGCCGTCCACAGTAGTCGATTTGCCCGCGGTAAAATTTGGCCTTATTTCGCTTTGAAAATGGAAATAAGGCCAAATTTTCATTTCCAAATCGCAATAGGGCCAAATTTGATTTGGAAATAAGGCCAAATTTGCCAAATTTGAAATTGTTTTTTTGTTTTTTTTTGTTACATAGGCGCCTGCCTGACAGTTGTTTGTGTACCCTTAGCCGACCGACGAAGTCGCGTGAGCGTCTAAACCACCCCGGAAAGTGGAGTTTAAACAAATGAATCGCGCGAAGCGCGGCACCTACTCCCTCTTTGCTGGCGTCTAAGATCAAACATAGCCCACACATAACACCATAGTTGGTGTTATTTTCATCATTTTTTGGTGTTATTTCCAGATCCGAAACGAAATAAGGCCAAATTTTTCATTTTTGGCTTTATTTCGTTGAGCCTTATTTCACATGACCGTAGGTTACACGCACTTGGCGGTCAACAGCTAATAGCTGATGCACTTTCTGCACTTTGTAAGGGAACATCTTACAGTCTTTCACCAAAATTCTCTGTAAAGACCGCCGATTGATGCCCAATTGCGTGGCACGTCATGTGGTCGATATTCCGGGGCCCTCTGCGACATCTTCAATCACAGCTGCGGTATTCTCAGCAAAACGGCTGTTCTGGGGCCGGCCAGACCTGTCGTGTTGTCCCATACTCTTCTAGGCGAGCGGCTAAACGTCTTAGTGTTTGCTCAATTGGTATTGGACGACTAGGAAATCTGCGCTGAAATTCACGCTGCGCCAACACCACCGACGAATTATTCCGCAAAAAAATCGTAACAAATTATTTCGCGTTCTCCTCCTATATACCGTTCGTGTTTTGTTGCCGTGTAGAATTGACATTTGCCGCAATTTGCAAAAATTATAGCATCTTCCGACATGATGATGACTTTTTCGCCACTTAGTAAAAGTTCGAGCTCTATGCAATGCTCCTCACCGCCTAGCTTATCAAGTTAATCGGCGATTTCATTTCCTGTAATCAGTGAGTTCGGAGAAGTTTGACATTGTGGACTTCAAGAGACTACAGCTCCAGTTTCCTTATAAGCTGCAGGGTCTCCTGTTAAAAGGTTTCATTCCGAATAGTCAATAAAATAGAACCTATCAAAAAATCTGCGGGAAATGTTTCAAATGTTTGAGCTTTTGGGACACGTTAGTGATGTAATGAACCGAAAGCAATGCCTGTAACTCGAAGTGTATATAAAAACTCAGGTTTGTCGATTCCACGTAAATCTCAGGAATTAGGCTTACCACAGACCACACTGCGCCAAATTTAACATGGAGACTGAGTTATAAGCCTGTACGGCTCAATTGACAATTGACTAGAACTTAATCCCGTCGGCTATCACCAGCATCGTAATTTTCCCAATTGATCAATAAGTTTACTAAAAAATCTTTTTGAGTGATGAGGCACATTTCAAATCTTCAGGGCTTCGTGAATAAGTATCCGGTATCCGCATTTGGGTCATTGAAAATCCAAGAATTATTGTTAATTTTTTTTTTTTTTATAATTTACGCGCGCCTAAGGGGTAATGATACCCTTTTACTGTTACCAGGGCGCGGGCAGAAAGATAGAAGGAGGAGAAAGGAAAGCGTTGTTGTGATGTAGTGGTCTGAAACTCAGGTGTGTTTGGTTTCGGTATTGACTCTTCAAGGGTGGGAGACCGAATAGGACTGAGAGATTTTCTTCACTCGGAATGTGAGGTTGTGAATTTTAACGGTTGTTTTGCGCTTGAAAACCCTACAACAGCCAAATCTACATGTCAGTGTTATGCCTTCATACGCAGATTTTTCTGACTGAGTTTCAATACACAAATGAGAACTTTTGTCGTGGCTAGGATTCGAACCTTGACTCTCCGAGTGAGAAGCGATTGCTAGTACCACTACACCACGGCCACCCCTGGTGTAAAATTACTGTTTAGTGTAGAGACCTTAGCGTACCTTATTTCTTCGGAAATGAAGCAATTCTGGCTGTTACTGTGAGTGAATTGCGCTTTCGAACCATGATCAATGTTTTTTTTTTACGGCCGGAACTCGTGGGTATGGATGTGGGCGATGTTTATGTCCAACAAGATTGCATTATGCTCCTTGTGGCGAAAGTATTATTCTTTGCGAAAAATGTTTCTTTTCCGAGTTATTTCTCGAAATGCTGATTAAAATTGGCCACCGAAATCATGCACTTTAACACCATGCAACTACTTTCTTTGGGGCCATGTGAAAGTAAAGGCTTATACCAATGTTCCCCAGTCATTAATGAAATAGAGCCCGAAAAGTTCGAAAATGCGATGACCGATTTTATCCAAAGGGCCTGGAATTTTTATGTCATTCTGTCAGAAACCATATTAATCAGGCAAGAATCGTAAAATATTGTATGTTAGGATATACAGATGTAGCACTCCTACGCTATTGGGAGCCTCTGAGTGTTAAATAAGACAGATGCCAGGTGTAAGTCGACATATTTCAATTTTGGATCGAAGAGACTGAATTGGGGTTAACCATTATCTACCAAGAGCACTTATCAAAATCCGCTCTGGTTCTATCCATAAATATTTTATCTGTATGTATTTCTTGTAAATGCTGTCAGCAGTTGCCTTTCTGTCTGGTGCATACTTGAATGAAATACAATGCCACGGTTTCGCTCTGACCGCAGTAAGTTCAGCCTACCTGGAGTGCCCTGCCTAGCTCTTTATTTCCTACTCATTATAACCTTCAAACATTTAAAACCAACGTTCATCTGTACCTCTCATATTTCACTGGTGCTTAGTAACTTGATCCTTTCGACAAGTATGTAGCCATTGTTTTTTCTGCCAATGATGTGGCCTCTTAAGTTTTATCGGTTCTGATTCGGGAAAAAATCGTAGGTCCCTCTTTCTGTTCCCAAAATGACAAGAAGAAAATGGTCTTCTTCTAGGTGGATGTTTGACTTTCAACACAATCAAGCTCATTTATAGAAGGAACTTTTGAGTTTCTGAAATTGGTCCGAATTCGTGCCGCCAGTGCTGGTTGTAGTAGATCATTTCATTCCATATTTGACGCGTTTGTGGTCTTCTTGGTTTTTTTTTTATCTCTGATTTATTCAGTTCCAGAGCTACTACTCATGTGAAATTACTTAACAAATTTAAGAAAACTGGAAAGTCATTGACGTTGCATTTAGTCAATTTCTGACGTTTCCTTTTCTTTGAGGGCCTTGGTATTGTCTGGTTTCTTTTTGCCGGTTTTAAAGCCCAAATCTCTATGCACGACTGAGGTAAAATCGTTGTCCCTTAGGCCTACTTTTGGTCGGAATAATTTTTAGGAATCAACTAGAGTTTGCATGAATCATGCTACGCTTTCTCAATGCTATCTTAGATTTAATAACTGGTCCGAGTCTGACATCTGCAAATATGTATGTTATACTCAATAAATTAATGCTGCCAGGTGAATCATCGTCCCTATCTTAGACCGGCGATACCACGGTTGGGTTAGCTTTTAGCTATAAATCATGGGCTTGTTTGTGAAGTATTGGTTTGTCTGGCAAGCAACTATCTGGTAGTGGTGTGTCTGTTGTCTGCGCTTGTATTTATGCGTTTTTTATGGTTTGCGCTAATGGATGTGGAATATTCATAAATACCAGTAGCCTGTACTACAGACAAGCACGCTTCGCTAGTTATGAATCGCATTGGCACTCGTTAAGCAATCTCCCCGTGGAGATGGCGTAGAGTACTACTTTGCGTGGTTAGCAATTATGCTGTATTCTCAATGTTACCTCTTGGGCTCTTTTCAAAGATTTAGAAAACATCCACCCAGTTGCCTTCTGATCCCGGCAAGTGGGTGGATGTTTGCCAAATACTCCGCATCCTCAGCCTCATTTGGAAATTCCGGATACAAAGGAGCACTATCGTGCCCAAATCTATGGAGATACGTGTACATATGTATATCCGATAGCCTGCGTGACCTGACAAGAACTGCGCAATGTATTAGCTACAGTCCCGCCTTGCCCCCGTTGTCCACAATTCGATGAGGGAAATTATCTTGTAGATCCTCCTGCCTTTTGTGAAACTGTCCCACTTGACTTTCCATATCACAGCCGAAGCTGCTTCCGGTTCGAGGGTTTCCTACGATACACTCTTTGCATCTCTGACCAACATATGGGTTGCGCCATCCGAAAAGGGTTATAAGCCGTTTATAATCCGGAACGGACAGGGCCTTTATGCTGACGACAATTTTCTTTTAAAATCTTTCACCGCTTGTGCACCTGCCCATTAAATAGCAACGTATCAGACCACTTTGGACAGCAGGGTGCAGTCGGCGTATTTAAGGCCACCGATACTCAAAAACATCCGAACGAGCGTTGTCCACATCAGCGATACCTTCTTGTTCTCGTTCTTTACGTGAGCTTTGAAGCGCAGTTTCTTATCCAGCATAACTCCAAGATATTTTCCTTCCTTTGACCTGATTGCTTGGTCTCTAACTCGGAAGGTAGCATCTTAATGTTGATACATAATACAACCTCTGCCTGTGGTTAGCTCACAGACTATAACCAACCTCTGATTTTCCCAACAATCCTATCCATGGCGGACTCTACCTCGTGGGTGTTCTTGGCTTGGAATCTCTTTCCTAGGGGGAGCTTTAGTCATTGAACTCCATCGTGCATTATATTCCAAAGGAGGGGTTTGAGGACCACTGTCTCTTTGAAACATATTACTCCGTCCGACTGGCAAACCATTCGTGTGACTTTTGTCAGTATTCGTTTCTTGCTATTCTGGCTGCTTTTTCCTCTGTGCGCGATTGCCTCTTTACCGTCAATATGAGATCATTTTCAGTCCCCAGGCTTTGCTCATGTTTCTTGAGATCGGTGTGCCACCTATTACTATTTTCAGTGTGGTTTTAGCTACTTCGTAGTTCTTGTATTCCATCAGTACATGATCTGCGATCTATGGTTAGCCTTTAGAATATTGCACTTGCAATATGGTGCGTCTACCAGATGCTTTTATCAATAGAGGTAATCTCGGAAGCACCCTTGCCCGGCAGAAAGTGCGTAAAGTAGACTTTACTCCTTCATGATTTTTGCTTGCCCAATTCTTGATATTTGGCAGAAGCTTGAATGTTCAATGTGCTTTTGCTGAGATGTTTCATTGTCTTCGCCAATCTACAACACTTGCGTTTTTGTCGTTAAATATTGCTGCCAATATTTTCGTAAATCCGATAGGTATTCGCTCGCTCATCTGGATGATCTTCTGTGCACAGAGTTCAAGTAAGCTTCAATACTTAATGCTGTTGCTCATATTGGACATGCATACATCACCTGCGTGGTGCTGCAATGCTCTATTGGCCTTCTCCAAAACTAAGCCTATGACCGAAAAGCACCCTTCGGTACTTAATGTGAGGCTTTAACTCCTGGCCAGGCTCTGAACTTGTTTGCCTCTGCTTTGTGGTCTGCCAATTTTTGGCCTGATGGCCGTGGCCATGTCTTGATATCTTTGATGGTATCGTTGCAGATTTGTATTCCTCTCTGATTCTGGCAACGACTCCTACTGCGAAGCCATTTGTATGCACATACTCGTATATCCAATGATGTTCACCCTTGGTTTGCACATTCGAAGTACCCTGATATACAATACATACCACAAGACTGGGCCCAAGACTGCTTCCTTGTGGAACTCCTCCTGTTATTTTGTATTTCTTTGGCCCATCGTTTGTGTCGTAAAAGAGGATTTTATATTTAAAATAATCTCCTATTATTCGCAATGGGTAGGTTTGGTAGGTTAGTAGTTGATGCTTGCATATTTCGTAACGCGTTTTTGGCTAGGTCCAATGGGCGAGTTAAAAACAGTGTTTCAGGTACTTTTCCTACTGTATCCAACTTACATAGGAGTCTATACGGCGGTGGTTGCTCTGTGGGCTTGTTACCTTTTGGAATCTTTCTTCTGCTAGGCATCCTGCATAAAGATTCGTGCTGAGGTTTGTGCATCATAATCTGTCATGCTCGTTGAACTTATAACAATGAAGAAATTAAAAAAGATTTAGAAATTAATCATTCAGTGCCACTTTAAGCCGGCAAAGATGTTGAAATCAATCAGTGATGGTGCATCTTTACGGATTTCCTCTGATACCCCGATCATAATCTTATTGCATCCAATTGAAACACTCATTGACTGATGAAACTGGCAATTGTATTGGTCAATTGAAGAAATATTGCAATCTCAAATCAAATACACGTATCTAGTCGTACTTAATTGCAGTCTTTAAAGCTCAATAAAACACGTCGTACATACAAATATATTGTATTAGGCGCAACGTTACGCTCCATTTTCTCATACCAATTTCCCGTAACAGAATTAATTACTCGTTTACGTACGAGTACCGCTTAGGTGAATATCTCAATCTCTGACTCGTATCGTTATTGCGATCATTACGGCTAACCATCATTGCCTTGCCATTGTCCGATGGATGGCTAGACGTCATTTGAACGTCGTGTCATAAAATCCCATATTTCATCGATACACTGAAATTTTCTTCCTCCGTCAGATGACTGTGCCTCATGGCGTCCGTCTCTGCCTGCCTCGTCGTCTTCTGCTGACTGCCCTGAATTCTGTTTCTTGGTTACCTTATAATTAAGTCGACCTAATCCAGTATTTTAGCTGAGGTTCGACAGATACAAATATTATAGATTGCTTGCTACTGCATGTGTGCCCGACTTAAGGTTACGTAAATTAACTTATCATTACAGTTGTTGTTAACCTCTAAAAAAAAAAAAACTGAAGTTACTCAATCAGGCAGTAATGGGGGACACTGAAATCACCTTATAGATACTTAGATACATACCCGTACGAGTACTCGTACTTTCCACACTTTCCACACTTTTCATTCTGTAAATGTGATTTTTTCTGATGTTTTTTTCATTTGGTTTTCTTTCTACTTTCAGGCGTATGAACTTCAGCGATAAGCGATAGAAAAAGGTGAGTTTTGTGGTGACGACCACGCGGTTGTTAGTTAGTTGAATGGAAGGAATTTCAACGCCAAGGACGGTCGGCGTTGTAGATATATTTTTTTGTTGTATTGTTTCTCGGAACATAAGAGCGATAAAGTCGGAAACATGTATAATAATTTATACAGAAAATGCAGTGACACGATATTGGAGCGTGGCGATAAACTTATAACCGTACTAACACCGTGTGGGGGACGGGGAGGTTTTATTTTTTCACTGTTTTGATTTGAGCTTTTTTTTCTGATTCAGTAGGTTTTCAAGTCTATTGGTGCAAAAATTTACATAAAATGGGTTTGGGGTGAGTTCATTCATGAAGGTTGCGTTAAGCGAGATAGTGATGGACAACTCGCGGGCATGTCCCTAGTAATTGTGTAATTCGAAACCGGTGCACGTGTGGAAATGTAGACTTTGAATTTTTAATTACTAGACCGGGGATTAGCTTTACTTCCATTGACCTATAAGTATTTTTTTTTTATCTTTTTTTATGACAAAAGGCCACTTTTACCAGCGGTTTTTTCATATAGAAATTGTGACTTTAAATAAAGTGGCTGTTCCTAACACAGTCTTTTTTTCGAATCATTACCTAAGATATATTCTGCTTAACATCTGTAGGTGCAGATACAAAAGATCGTCTTCGAAGGCCAATGATGCCGCCACTTCATAATCCCCGCACCATACAGTGCATTGGTTTCCCGTGAATCTCGTATGGGTTTTCCGGTCCCCAGAAACAACAATTTTGTTTATAACTTAACTCGTGCGGTTTGCTAAGAGATGGCGTAACTTGTATTATTCCATTGTTATTATTTCATTGGAACATGCGTTGGAAAGCTACTGTCATTGTACGTCATTTCAGTATATGTCATTCATTTTAAGCGTAAACAACAATAATTTTTTTTCACCCAAATATGTCGAACTTTGTGCCTGAAAAAGTGTTTTTGCGGGGAGTTCTTCTTCATTACTTTAATATGAAGAAAACTGCTGCCGAAAGTCATCGTATTTTGGTGAAAGTTTATGGTGAACATGTGCTAGCTGAGCGAACGTGCCAAAAGTGGTTTGCACGATTTAAAAGTGGTGATTTTGGCTTGGAAGACGATGAACGTCCTGGGCAGCCAAAAAAGTTTGAAGATGAAGAACTGGATGCATTACTCTATGAAGATTGTTGCCAAACACAAGAAGAGCTCTCAGAATCTTTGGGTGTCACTCAAACAGCCATTTCAAAACGTTTAAAAGCAGCTGGATATATTCAAAAGCAAGGAAATTGGGTTCCACATGAACTCAAGCCGAGAGACATCGAAAGGCGGTTTTGCATGTCCGAAATGCTGCTGGAACGCCACAAAAGGAAGTCATTTTTGCATCCGATTATTACTGGTTGTTACAACCCCAAGCGCAAAAAAATCATATGTGAAACCCGGCCAACCAGCCAAATCAACGGCAAAGCCGAATATCCATGGCGCGAAGGTAATGCTCTGTATTTGGTGGGATCAGATGGGTGTGCTCTATTATGGGCTGCTAAAAGCGGGTGAAACCATCAATGGACAACGCTACTGAACACAATTAATCCGTTTGAAGAGAGCAGTGGCCGAAAAACGCCCGGAATATGCGACCAGACACGAGGCAATAATTTTCCATCATGACAACGCTCGGCCCCACGTTGCTATTCCGGTTAAGAACTATTTGGAAAACAGTGGATGGGAAGTCTTACCCCACCCGCCTTATAGCCCAGACGTTGCCCCTTCTGACTACCATTTGTTCCGGTCGATGCAGAACGCCCTCACTGAAATATGGTTCACATCAGAGCAGAATATCAAAAATTGGCTTGATTCATTCTTGGCTGCCAAGCCGGCGCAGTTCTTTTGGGATGGGATCCACAAATTGCCAGAAAGATTGGAAAAAGTCATAGCTTCAGATGGGCAATACCTTGAATATTACTATGTACATGTTTTTCTTAAATAAACGTTCAATTACCCAATACATACCATCCATCCAAAAATGCGCTTCATCGGAAAAGATTAAATTCAATGACAAATTTTCCTGGCGATCCAACATCCAGTTAACAAAACAGCGACGTCGTAGATTCTCCAAAGGCTTCAATTGTTGTGTAATTTCTATTTTATAGGCGTGCAAATGAAGATCAACTTTTGAGATGTGTCGTAAAGTGCCATAAGTGAGGGCCAATTATTGATTCCGGCGACGAATTGAGGTGTCTGACTGGTTTTGAACACTTTCGCTCACAGTGGTGATGTTTTGACGTGTATACCGAACCAGTTTCTTCAAAACGCTTCACTATTGCACGAATTCCGGACTCACTAGGGCGATTATGTTGACCGAAAAATTCACGAATTTTACGAAATGTTACTTTTACGGATCGCCCATTTTTGTAATAACATAAGATTGAATAACAAAAATGCGCTGTTGCGTGGTAAACGACTCGATGATTAAAATTGCCAAAGATTGTATGACAACTGTCAAAAAGAGCAACCACATTGAATCCAGTAAATGACAGTAATTGATAGCCAACATTCACACCATCTGTTGGCTCACCCTTTATTTTTAGGATAAACATTTCGTCATGATCAAGACCTTTTTGGCTAATTGCATTTGCTTCAGAATTCATTCAGTGGAAGTCGATTACCCAAAGCGCGTCTTACTTATCTCACAGCTTCGTTTTAGCAATGCTCAGCAGAGAGGACAGCTTATGATTTCCAGGAACAATATTGGATATCTTGTAGTCAAACCTGCCTTTGAATTCGAAGTCATGCAACGCCTTATCATTATTAAGCACCACGTTCTTACCTTTATATGAGCAAGCTTTTTACAATTTTTATTTCATTTTTCAACGCAATCTTCTTTAAAGACGATAAACGCTTCAAAATAAGCTTTTGTCTCGCCGATGGACTGCTCCGTCGAGATGAATCTTTTTCCTGCGAGTCACGTTTTCATGTTCGGGAATAAAAAAAACTCGCAGAGAGCCAGGTCGGGCGAGTACTATGGATGTGACAGCAATTCGTACCGTAATCCATTCAACTTGGTCACGGCGATTTTGAATGAGTGAACCAAATGTTTCAGCCAATTTCTCATCAAACCGATTCATTAATTTAACTTAGCACTACCCTGTAATGGTGTTTCTTTTCTTCAAAATGTGCATGAGGATTATTCGCTTCGAAATCAAACATCGTAGTCATGGCCTTTCCGGTCGATGCCTTTTTCGGAGCAGATTCGCCAAGAAAAATGCATTGCTTTGATTGTCGTTCAGGCGCTGTGGACCCAGGTTTCATTAACCGTGGCGACTCGATGCAAAAAACGCCTCCGGATTTCGCTTAGAGAGCTGCGAACACTGCTGCGTTGTTGACAGTTGTCGCTAGTTGTCCACTGTGAGCAATCACGACACCCATTTGTCCGGGACCTTTCTCATGCTTATACTATCATGTCAAATGTTGATTGCCGTTCTGTACGATATGCTTACGTCCTCTGTTAATTCATGTGCTGGTGTGCCCCAGGGCTTCGTTCTGTCTCCGACACTCTTTTTAATTTTCATCAACGATCTCTTGTCTGCTACCTCTAATCCAATATATCCCTTGGCTGACGACAATACTCTTTGCTCTTCATATTCGTTCGCGGACTCATGTCCCTGTTCTTCGGCTGTAGAACGGAAACGGCAGCGTATGTTAAGCTCATTAAATTCTGATATTAACAGCATAACTACATAAAAAAGTAGTCCAAAGGCATCAAATCGCACGATCTATCCGGCCATCCAGAACGAGAGATAAATTGCTCACCGAACTCATTTCTCAATTGGTCTCTCGATTCGCGTGCTCTATGGCATGTAGTGTCACCTTTCTGGAACCACATGTCGACCAGGTTTAGCTCGTGCATTTTGGGCAAAATAAAGTTAGAAATCATTTAACGATAGCGGACGCCATTGACGGTAACGTTTTTCTCATGGTCATCTTTGAAAAAATACGGGCCAATGACCAAAAAGTACGGCCAACGGGGCGGACCATAAACCGCACCAAAGGATAATTTTTCCGGGTACATTGGCAGCTTTTGTATTGCCTAAGGTTTCTCAGACCAAATACGGCCGTTTTGTTTATTAACATACCCATTCAACCAGAAATGAGCTTCGTCGCTGAAGACAATTTTTCGATAAAAAAGCGGATCTTCCTCCAGCCCACTCACAGGAAATTCGACGCTGTAGCAGATCGTTCGGCTTCAGTTCTTGCACGAGCAGTATTTTGTAAGGTTTCAGACCAAGATCCTTCTGTAAAATCTTCCACGGAGTCGAGTAAGATAATTCCAATTCCTGGGAACGGCGATGAATGGAAAAATCACGGTCTCCATTAACACTGGGTGATGCAGCAGCAATATTTTCTTCTATACGCGGGAAATTGGTGCAAAATTTGGCCACTATGACTTGAATTGCTTGCTCAGTAGGTCGACTATGACGACCGTAAAATGGTATAAAGCATTTTTCAGATAGCACAAATTTTGATAATAAAATTCAATACTTTGTAAGAGTTGTTCGGGTGTAAGTCTTTCCATGATGAAATGGCCATGCTAATGAGCATATTTTACTTTGACACATGTCACATGTTCACGTGTGAGAACTGTCAAAAATAGGTCACTGAAAAACCAAACTACAAAAGAATGACCCTTTATAAAGGCCGATATTGAGTGATTGAGATTGTCTTCATCTGAGGTCAACAAGGAACCACTATTACTGCGTCTGAGGGCTTCCAATAAGAGATTTCATTCTGATAGGCTAAACTTTCCTTAATAATGAAAAAAAAAATCAGCCAAATGACCTCCATGACCCATATTGCACATCCAGGCTCTTTTGATAAAATTCTATATCACATTGTTGGATGTTGGCCTTTGTGCTTCAATTGATTGGAGAGGTTTGGCATAACAAATTGACAATGCTCGCCAGTTTTGATTCTCATTTCCATAAAATGAATCGGCCAGGAAACTTTTCTTGTAAAAGGGCAATAGTTTCGCCACTTTCTTGACATGTATGTACTCGTACTATAGCTCCGTCTTGTCGAAGATAAACGTTGACCACATCCTTGCCTTCAAGTTTCAGCCATAAAAGGTTTATTGACCATGGTTTGATAGCGCGATTTATTCACAGAAACATCCAGACTCTAAAAGAGGTCCAATGATATCTCCTCGCTAAACAGTAACACCTTATGGCTAGAGAGCCCTCTCGCCCAGGGTTCTTGGATTTTCTTAACCAGAAATCCTTAGGCAATTCTGCTGGTAGACAAAGCCTTCCAGATAAAATGATTTTTTGGTCAAATTTTTGATCAGTTACATGCATTTCCAACATTTGGTATGTAACTACGCTTCTGATGGTTGGTAGACACCTTAGCATTATCACCAAGGTGCAGAAGTCAAATTCTTAGTTTTTCTTGCGCGACGGACACGATTTCGGGTCTAAACATCGTAAATTCAAATTTGTCGTAATAGTTCAAATTTCTGAACTTAATTCTGAACAATTTCTGGGCGAGAAGGTGTTTCAAGTCGGCTGAAAGTGAGCTAGATGTAGTGATTTTTACTTATAGCGCAACTGTTATTTGGGAAAATAGCGGCAAACCTACATTCGCACGTTATTCCTACTGATGACAGCGGATAGCCATTTTTACTAAACCTTATCATTACGGCAAGATACTTTGCACTTTAGTGGTATTCAAAATAAACTTGCAATCACCTGGCAAAATGCTCTCTAAATTGTAGACGCGGAGGATAGGATAGCCAGCAACCCTACGGAACATTTTAGAATCTTATTCTTTTCAAAAGTGTAGCAAGGAAATCAGTCATAAGGTGCCAATTTTGTAGCGTATTCAATTTTATTTGTAAGACTTCGAAAATACTCGTAGTGTCGAGAAGAGTCTTACAATTGCAAGACTTGATAGCACAAAGCGGTTAGAAAAGCAGCAACTCACGTTGGAGGTGTTTTAAATAAATCACAACTCAATATGGAGATCTGGGTTCAATTCTCAGGAAAAACAACGAAAAACTGGAAAAAAAATTCTGACGTCACCGCTCTTTTTGAAGCCAATGAAAATCCCCGAAAAGTAAAATTGTCTGCAAATAGCTAAGTCTCTCGCTTTCTTTGTGGATAAAATGACGAGAAAAATAATACATTGAGTGTAGCGAAGTGGTCGTGGTCCACGTCACCTTGTCGCGTATATAGTCTACTGTATTTTCTGATAATGAAAGGCAAGAGTCCTTCTGACATTACAATGAGAAATTTAGGACGTGGTAGTTCCTCACGCAGGTCTATATTGAAAGAGTCTGCGCAACCTTTACCAATTGTTAGATACAGAGACAAGAATTTCCTTACATTGCATTAAACTGTAGTAGCCTACATTGATAAGGAGGAGAGCCTTTCTACGAATAAAAACCCAGTCTTGGGCACCGATAAAGCCGACTGTATATTTTCGTTCACTTATCTGTAGGACAAAGTAATCTTTGCGGAAGCTAAGGAAACTATCCTTACTTTGTGGATCTTCAGGGTCCTTGTCGGTGACACTCGTACTTCAATGTCTTTGGAGAAACTTGTTTTTACAAAGTGACTACGAGTATGTTTTGTTTGATATCCATGACAGGTTCGCTGAAAAAACGAGTGCTGACTTCAAGCGCATGGCAATTGGTACAAGAAATATTTGAGTGGCCTCAAATCGCACGATCTCGCTGATCAATTCACTGGTCCATTTCGTCATAAAATGTTGTTGTTAAGTCGAGTCCTCGTTACTTTCATGGTCAGAATGGCACGTAGCACCGGCAATGAAACCAATGCGCCAAAAGTGACCTTTGTTAATTAAAACGATTTTTTGGTGAGGTTCAGGATCGCTTTCAAACTGCCAAAGGTATCAATTTGTGAAATCCCGTCACAGGCCATGGTCTCGTGTTCTGCATCGGTTGCATCTTATACGGGTGTAGGCTGTTTCGATCGACGTCGAATAGATGCTTTGGGATCTTTCGCCACACTTCCATTCAAAGCGACTGCGGTTTCTTAGAGTAAATATGGTATATCTGATACGAAACTTATCCACAATAGAGAGCTTAGTTGGTCGGCTATGAGATCCAAAAGAAAAATCACTTAAACTTCTAAACGTTTCGCGAATGGAAGACCGTTTTTCAAAATAAGTTCGAATGATGTGTAAGCCTTCTTTCGGTGATAATCTATTCATGATGATTTCTCAGGCAAGTCATGAACAGGAACACCGATGAACATAAATGTCAAAACTACAACACGATGGCTAACAAAATAAGGACCATGCTCATATTTTTGTTTTCATTTTGTGATTGCCACCGACGAGAAAATTAGAGACTTCGGTATGAGCGGAAGGTTTGCTATTGCCTGCCGAAAAGGTGATGTATTTTTTCCAATTTTTCGTTTATTTCCTGGGAATTGAACGAAGACAATTGGCCGAAAAAATTGGCTTGACACCAATCCAAAAATTTGGTTTCGAATCGAGAAAGACGAAAAAATTTGACAACAAGATCACTGATACTGAATTAAACGTTCTCAAACTAAAGTGCAGGGGTTCTTTTGATATCCCAAGAAGTTCTTCCGGAATTCCCTGAGGAATAGAATCATTCTAGGTAACGTACTCGTATAGAGTAAAGCCATCATCACATCAGTCAGCCCACAGGCGGCATGACAACAATTCGTTTAGTTGTAAAGACAATTTTGCTGATGTGAATTCCTTGGTAATTTTCAGCTGCAATTTCACAACGATAAGCCGGAAACACCTATAAATTATCGCAATTACCAAGTCACAAAGTCTAAGTAAATAAAAGTGATGTCGCCTACATTTCCTTTGTTAGATTGTAAAATCATATAAAGGGTATTATCTTTTATGAAAGATAAAATAAAGTCCCCTCACTTTTATTAACTTTTTTTCCTGAAAATTTGCAAGAAAAAATTAATAAAACCGACCGAATAGACCCAAAAATGTTTTCCACTTTTATCTTATCGACGGCGAATCTAAAACAAAACAAAAAATTACTTGCACTTGGCAGATGACATTTAGTGTATTCGAACGACATTTGAACACTATTAGATAGGCCAATTTAATTTTATCGATTTTCGGTGCGGAGCTCTTATCGAGGAGTGACTTTTCCTGGTAAAATTGCTAGAGAATGAAGTGTAGAGTAAACGTCCTGTATATAAGAGATTAGATGTGCGTCATTGTGACCACTTCCAAGACTAGGCTGATCTGTTTGAAGAGAATCAGCCTCTGACTTGGGGCGATTGACGTCATTCTTTCACCCGACAATCTTATCACTATCATAAAGGTAAACAAATAATTGGACAGGCATAAGGAAAGATATACGAGTGAGTATCTCAGTTGGTTCAAGTGTCGCACGATTAGGTTGAGTAATTGCTTACTTTGGACTTTTGAAGTTCTTGTAAGACCTTAAACCTCTTTTACTATCACTTGTTTTATCATTCTACAGATAGTAGAAATATTGCATTTGATAAAATGGAACAGTTGAAGTAAACACTAATCGCTTCAAAGCGGTTAAAAAATTCATCAAAAAGGTAAACTTGAATTGAAAACATATTTCCGCATTGCAACGTTCGCGATAAGTCCATTTTGAGTGACATTAGTGTCAAGCAGAAAATACTTCAATATGCCCAGTACCTAAACTTTCACTATTTTCAGACCGAAAATTGGCTGCTAAAACAAAACATATGAAATATGGCAAAAATTAACTATGCAAGTTCATTTTGACGTCACTTCTGCAGAAAGCAGCAGCCTCACACATAAAACGCGGTGATACGAGTATCAAAAAAAAAGTTAACTAATGGCACA
Organism: Volucella zonaria; assembly: GCA_963966105.1. Taxonomy (NCBI): domain Eukaryota; kingdom Metazoa; phylum Arthropoda; class Insecta; order Diptera; family Syrphidae; genus Volucella; species Volucella zonaria. The sequence goes on along the minus strand of OZ014531.1, from coordinate 59,510,350 downwards.
ACAGTCAGGAGTGAAGCTTAGTCTGTCCATCTACTGTGTTTGTCTTGAATCTACAGAGAGGGGGGCCTACGATTTTATTACCGACTCCAAAGTTTCTACAGGCTTGCCATTGTCTACTGCAAAAGTGATGATGCAAGGAATTTTTTTTTGTTTTTCAGTATTAGACCCCGGTATCGAGTCCGCGTCATCAGTAGGCAATCCCGCGCCAAACAGACCAATCAATGGTATGCTCTGAAAATGCGCACAAACGGAAACTGATTCGAATTGATGAAAATTTGGGAGGAAAGAAAAAAACAATATCAACTCACGTTGGTTTTGAATGTTTGAAGGTTATAATGGTCAGGAAATAAAGAGGTCGGTAAGGCATTCCATAGTGTTGTACGGCGTAGGAGAGAATCACGTTATTTCAGAGTCATCCCAAAGTGGGATTCGGGGTAAATTGATGAGCAGTCGCAGCGATACGTGCATTGCGGCTCATCGGAGCACTGGTGAGAGTATTAATAGAACATGGTAAGGAAGGGGAGATTTCGTCGGGTTCAAGGGTGTTAATTGATTGTGTAATATTGAAGGTTTATTACAATTGAAGGTTTGAAGGAACGGAACGCTGTTGCCAATTTCATTTGAGCACTGGTGGTGAAAATGCCGAAGGTAGGAGATAAAAAGTGACCAGATAAGAACAATAGGAAAAAAAATTAAATAAAAAACAACGTTGTGAGATATAAAATTGATTCTGGCTTTATTGTGAAGCTGCGTTCATGCCATTATGTGTGGAATACCACATCATTCAAATGGCCAACTCGGTTTTCCTGTCAGTGCTTCAAGCGGTCGGTTCAATTTTTGATGAATCGGTCCAATATGTGCGGCGTTAATCCGGCAATAGCGTGTCGAATTTTGGCTTCGATCTCATCCAACGTGTTTGGCTTGTTAGCGTAGACTAACGACTTGACGTAGCCCCAGAGAAAATAATCGAGTGGTGTCAAATCAAATCACACGATCGTGCTCGCTGAATTTCTACTCTACAACTTCGAGCTTTGCGTCGCTTGTATGGCATGTAACGTCGTCTTGTTGGAACCACAGCTCGGCTATATTCATGTTGTCGAGCTCTGAAAGCACAGAAAGTCGGTTAACATCGCTCTATATCTGAGAATATTCACGGTAACTGTGTCTCCTTCCTCCTTTCGAAAGAAATAAGGTCCGATGATGCCGCCACTCCATAAACCGTACAAAACAGTCAATCTTTGTGAATGCATTAATGTTTGGCCGAACACTTGTGAATTGTGTTCGCTGCCATAACGGCAATTTTACTTGTCGACATAGACACTTAGCCAAAAATGGGCCTCGTCCGAGAAGGTGATTTTTTGGCCAAAATCCTGATCTCCGGCAAACATTTCTAGCGTCCAATTAGCGAACTCACAGCGCTGTCTATGGTCGTCCGGCTTCAATTCTTGCGCCGGCGCAATCTTTTACGGATGGAGGCCCAAATCCAACCGCAAAATAAGCCGGGTTGACTCTCTGGCGATGCCCAATTCAGCTGATCGACGCCGAATCGACATTTTTGAGTCTTCTTCGATACTGGCGGCTATGGTTTCTTCATTTCGCACTAATCTGTCTGGTTGGTGGCTAAAGGCGACGAATTGCTTGCACTCTGAAGCAATGATGACGACCGACCTCAGAACGAAATTCACGTTTCGTATTTACTACTGAGCCGGAATTTCGATTTTTCAGTAATTTCCGCACGTTCGGCAAGCATGAAACGATGCCTGAATATTTTGACAGCTGAATGTCATTGGTATCTGTGACAGCTGGTGAAATATAACAATTGGAAAAAACTATCATTGCTATCTGGTCACCCTATTTTACGTCGGTCATCGCGAATGTCACTTAACTATGCTATGCAATGTAAGCATAACGCATGAGTAACGAGGAGTTTTGAATCCTATCTAACAATTTTAGGCTAATAATCGCATGTACATATATTGAGGCTGGATCAGAGGGGGTTAAATATTTTTAACTTCGCTTGAGGAAAGCCAAACATTTCGCAACATTTTTGACGACATCGAATATTAACATAAATCATTTCAACATAGATTGCCATTGACGCACATCACCAGAATTGAAAATTTTTCGATTTCGATAAATGTGTCATTCATGCATAAAGGCTGGGTGTTTAATTTTTCTTTTAAAAACAAGATTAATGGTGTTTACGTCGTGATGATGGTGATGATGAACTTAGAATACGCTTTCGTTCACGTTCTACAGCCGAAGTGGAGGGAAGTTAGTCAGGAAACGAATGTGAAAAGCAGAGAGTACTGTCGTCAGCAAAGGAATGTATTGGGCTAAAAATGTCAGAGAAGAGATCAATAATAACGATAAAAAAAGAGTGTGGGCGACAGAACTAAGCCCTGCGGCACCCAGTATTTATTTTGAGGATATCAGACTTGGATCCGTCCAAGACAATTTGAATTGAACCTTCCGAAAGGTAGTTTCAAATCCATTGAAGAAGATTCGTCGACCCCAAATGCACCCATTTTCGATTAAAGACCTCTCCCTTGCCTTCGACAGATTGACGTAGACTTTCGTTCCACTTTTGGGTGAGATGTGTTATCATATCACCAGTACCTGTTGCTACGAAAACCGTACCATAACATTGGAAATAAAGGACGTAAAAGTAGTAGGAGGAGAGAGAAGAAGATTCGCCTTTTTTAACGACAAGCTGGACAAATGCTGTCTGGGATCTACTCAGAAAGTACCGAAGGAGTAGGATTGATGAAAGAGCTTATGCAGTGGTTTTGCCAGTCCGCAGGAACACCTCTTGAGAATTTTGCTTCTGTAGTTCAAAGTGTGGACGAAAACCCAGATTTGTCGATTCCGCGTCGCTCTCAGGAATTTTCCATTTCAAACAACACTATACCGAATTTTGCATAAAGACTTGGCTCATAGAGCGTATACGGCTCAATTGATGTAAAGCCAGTCGACCATCGGTCGTAACTATGCCAATTGGATGTTGGAATCTATCCGATGTCATACATCGACCAAGAAAATCATTTTGAGCGATCACCAAGATGTTATTTATAAACTGAATTGGCGAATTGACTTAGAAAATCGAAGAATGATTGTCGGCAAGTCTCCCTATCTGCAACGTGTTGCTGTTTGGTGGATTTTTTGGAATGGTGATATATTCGTAAGTACACCCTAAACAACTTATTTCATTTTACAATTTCAAATTCCATTTGTTCTATCAGAACAGCACTTAGTACGGAATGGATAAGCATAAGCAAATGTGTTCGGTCCAAATGATGTTTTGTATATAATTCTCTCGCGATATTTGAATAATTCTATGATTTAAATCTGCAATCGTACAGAATGCTCATTGAGACATATGCGATGTCAAGATTATCTGTCAGATCCGCGGGCTTACGTCCATAAAGAGCTAACAAATATAGGGAACACAATAGGACTTAGCACAGACTCTTGGGGCACATCTTAGTTAATGAAAAATTTCTATTTTTGTACTCTGTTTGCGGTCTTTTAAATAAATGGTGTTTTTTTTTTTAAAGGTTTGGCTTTTAAACTGGCAACACTGTTTCTACAGATTGTCAATTTGACAGTTGAAAGTTGAATTGTGGTTAGTACGTTTTGCCATTTTACGATGAATAGATTAACGCCAGTATAACACGTGCTAATTGTGCAAACTTATTTTGAAAACCATGGTTCGGGTCGCCAAACTTATCGTGCGCTACGTCCATTTTACGGCCGACATAATCGTCCATCTGAGCAAGTTATTCGGAACACGCTGAATCGTTTTCGCACCTCGTATACTCTAGGGGATAATACGCATCCCCAAATACGACAAATCGTGCAAAAAGAAGAAGTTATTGCCGTTCTGGAGCGCAGTGTTGCGGAGAATGTGAATCGATTCGGCATCGTGCACAACAATTGGAGCTATGCCCATCCACCTTGTAGAAAATTGTACGGAAAGATCTTGGTTTTAAAGCTTATAAGATCCAGCTTGTGCAAGAGTTGAAAACGCGTGATCATGATACGCGCCCGTTGGTTCGGTGAATGGGCCGAAAACATGATTCAGCTTGATCCTCATTTTCAACGCAAAATTTTGCTCTCCGATGAGCCCCATTTTTGGTTAAATGGATATGGAAACAAGAAAAATTGCCGAAGTGGAGTGGAGGTAGCCCAGAAGTATTTGTCCTGATGCCCTTATAACCATTAAAGCTCACTGTTTGGTTTGCTTTATGGGCTGGAGGAATCATCGGCCCATATTTGGATGCCGGCCAAAATGTTACCGTCAATGGCGAGTGCTATAGAAACATGATTTCTGACTTCTTCGTTCCTCATTTGAATGGCATTGACGTAACAGAGCTTTGGTTTGAAAAAGGTGGCTCAATATGCTTCACCGCGCGCGACACCATCAATTTATTGCGTGAAACATTTGTTGAGGGCATAATTTCGTATAATGGACCTGTTAGCTGTCCTCCGCGATCCTGTGATCTGACACCTTTAGATTACTTCTTTCGGGGGTATGTGACGTCACTAGTCTATGCCGATAAACCAGAGGCGTTGGACGATTTGGAAGTCAACATACGCCATGTTACTGCTGATATACGGCCCTAGTTGCTGGATAAAGTTGTTGAAAATTGGACTTCAATATTGCACTTCATTCGAGCTAGCCGTGACGTGCATATTTAAACACTAATGGTATAAAATTATCTATTAACTAAAGCTAATATCATAGACATTAACATTAGCTTCAAGTGTTTTATTTGATATTGAATTTGTATAACTCTAAAAAAAAACACCCTTTTACAACGTAAGCCAATATCATCTTCATTCACGAAATCCTGTACGATATAACTTTCCCAAAAGAATATCATGGTTAACGATGTCGAACGCCTTCTTAAAGTGAAAAAAGGTCCTGTGATCCAAATCATTCATCGCATTATACAATATACGAGTAGGTGTCAGTCATATCAACCTCGTAGGCGTCAAGTGTTTCCACTGTGTATCTGTTTGTCGTCCGATAATACCCTTTAGTGTATCCTTTAAATTCAGAACCCTTGTTGGCCTTATTATTCTGGCAAATCAATGAACATTTGGCTTATTTTTGTCATGCGTTTTGAATTGAGCTAGCCAATTTTTTTTTACGTTCTGAATTTTAATCGAAAGTAGGAACTGTAGTTGTAGTCGCTTGTAATGACCTATTGGCACATTAGTTGCATGCCAATTTGACATTTTTGTCGTTTTCCTCTGCCAAATTTAAACGAAACCAAATTCTTTGAGTTCGTGACAACAAGTACTTTAACGATTGTCTGACGTCAGCCAGCCTTTTTTTTTTTTGTCTGAAATTCTTCTTTTTTCTGGCGGCAAGGTATTCAGAATTCAAAAATTCAAAATCCTGTTTCCCAACGAATATGAGATTTACTCTCGAAAATCTCTTTGAAATTTGCATGCGCATACACAAGAACCTCATTCCTATCCCGCGGCCATGCATTTTCGCCCCTTCCAACTCAAGGCTTTGTTTCCTTTCACTGGAATTCATATCAACTCCCCCAAAGAATAAAGGAGGGAAGAAAAAATTGTCAACTAAGCGCACAACTCCACCAATTATACTTTTATTCCTCTCGATTGTGCGGCAAACAATAAAAACCACTTAAAGACGAAAAAAAAAAAACTGCAACACCACCCCAGAGGTTTGACTCCAACCCCCCATTTTGTAGATACTCTCTATTCATTCACAAAAAAAACTCACTCATTCATACAAACACATACACATTTTTGTTTTTTTTTTTATTGCTAAAATCACTTTTATAAAACGTTGCCCACTTGACATACGTACATTGTACAACTGCGAGTAACGAGTTGGGAGTAACGAAAATATCCTTTCATTCTGAGATCGTCCGCGTCGTCATCTTCGTCATCGTCGGGGGCTAAAAACACAATAGAGCCACTGAAAGACGGATACACGACCCACATAGAACATACCATATTCGTACAGTTCGGTGACGGGTGAAAATGTCTTCTGGCACATCCTTGTTGGTTATTTTTTGCTTCCTTTTTTAGCTCATTTTGTTTCCTTGTTTTTCTGTTGTTTCCTTTTCTTGGGAATCAACACATTTTACATTCCTCTTGGAATATCTCTATTTTCTACAAGCAAAAAGAATTTCGAAAAAGGAAAGACAAAAAGGAAGCATAAATAAGGCCGATACCAAAGGGAATGGCGGAAAAGAGAAGAAAAAAATCGCATGCTCTTTGGTTAAGGTTTAACCCGATTAAGTTAGTGATGTATGGTATATTTTCGTCTTCCGTTTGCTGACGTTGCCGCCTGGCGTAGATACATATTATACTCGTAAGTGCAAGCCCCAAGAATGGTAGATACTCGAGTGAGGATTTTCTCAAAGGCAATCGTAGAGCCTGGGATTATCCTTGCAACTGGTAATTTGCCAAAGCTGTTCTGGTTTTCTATGAAAAGAATATTTTCTCACTTGTGCTTCACTTTATATGGAGTTTTGTAATTTATTCTTTTAATACAGAGAAATTGGATTTGTTGCTGGCGCATATACGACGAAGTATATGTACTCGTATCTAAGAGAGGTAAGTGAATTTTCAGTTATATAAGAAGGCGTGGGGAGCCAGAGTCATGTCTTATGTTAACCCACTAGTTGAAGAATATTCCAGAAGTCTGGAATGGACGTTTATTTTCTGCAAACGAAAGGAAAAAAATTATTAGAACGTGACCAACTGAGGAAAGTAATCATAGGAGACGTCTGGGGAATGATTTACTTGAGCACAAATACCATAGGGCGGACTGTCTAAATTAATTTTAAGTCACATTTTGTGGGGGTGAGGATGATTTTTGATTGTTTCATAAATTGTTGAGAAAAGACCGTGATGTTTTAAAATGTGGCGATTGCTGCTTATTCTATCGGTTTTTGCCATTTAAGGATGTCACGAATGACCGCAATAAAAAATTTAACAAGAAGATGATCCTAGCCGTCAAGAAGGATCGAGATATTGGTGGTATTATTCCAAGCCAACGTCCTTGTGTTCAAGTGAAAATATGAAAATATCACCTTCACTTCGGTCATCTAAAAGTCGAAACTTCTGCGAATGGCTGAAAGTTGTGACTCTCATTAGTCCAACCTTTCACTGCTTTTTAAGGCGCAAATATATTTTTTTGTTGAACTTCGAAAACACTCTTATCACGCAAATCGAAACATTTAAGGAGAAAAGCGACATTTCCAACGCTATACTCCCAACATTAGGCTAAGATCTCAACCATCCTTTATGATTTGATCTGCATTATTTTTCCAATTGACAATGAACGACGTTGAGGTCTAAGGCCTAGTGGATTATGCAGACCATCATCGATTACTGTTCGAAAACAATGTCGAAGAACCGTCTGAGTAAATTTTGCCGATACGTTTTTCCTTCAATTTGCCTTGTTTCAGAAAGAAATTTTGAAAAAGCAAAGAATAGAGGAAGGATACTGGGTTAGCATCGATCGTGATGGTGATCATGATCGTGATCGTGTCTTATTGGGGTTCTCCACATGGTTCTTCAATTGTTCAATCTACAAGTCAGTATCTTTATTGCCGATTTATACTAGTTTTCATTATGAGCTCAAGGGTTCCCTTTATTTTGAAACTAAGTGCACTCTCCCAATTTAGATTTCACTCGAGTGTAGTGGAAAATATTGAATTTCCGTAGTTTATTGTTCAAGAGGTCGTTGTAGTACAATAGTAAGCTTATCGGGGATAAGAATGAGTCCCTCTGAACCTGTTGTTCACTGTTTATTGACAAAAAGTTATGAGGCGCTCTTCTGTATTTCTATATGGTTGTGAGGATTTTAAGCCGCTACAGAACGTCTATACGTATCATGCGATGGCCTTTCATTATTCGTTAACCTGTACGTTCGTTGGTAGATGTTTAATACGGGCAACTGTCAGGTTATTCTGTTAACCACAATATCTAAGCAGTCAAGTCTAATGGCCGGTCAGAGATAATTAAAAAATGTGGGCTAAGTACTGATGATAGAGAGTCTTCTACTAAAAGTTAATTAACTGGTCCGAGAGAAGTGTTGACAACTTTTCTTTGATTTCGTCTGCAGGGATCGGGAAACATTTCTCTATCAGTATGAGCTTTCGAGGGGATAAGGATGACATAACCAAAGACGAAACCTGTGACGTCTTAGATCAGACATACGAGTATGCCTCAGCTATTACACCAAAATTGTGCAAGGAAATGTTAACGAAAGGCTTTGAATGGGTCTTCGGAAAACACAGTCTGGATAACATCGCGTTCAACAATGGATTCATGTTTTTAGAATTTGCAATGGGAGTAACGTCTTAGTAGCCAGCTCGCGTGGTTCTACATAATATCCTTAAAGGGACTTTCCGCAATTGCCAGGCACTCCTCCAACATCGTTGATTCGGATCATTGCCTTCCTACAGCCAGGGTATGTATGAGGTATCAGCGATTTTCCCTGATAAATCAACAATCAACCAGATTGATCACATTGCGATCGCCAGGCACTCCTCCAACAACATTAGCTCGGATGATTGTCCTGCTACAGCCAGGGTATGAATGAGGTATCACAACCACAACGGAGTCAGGCACTCCTAAGGCCACCAAGCTTCAACTTTGAAAATTTGCAAACGCCATACCATATACCACTAGTATTTTTGCTGATCGCATTTCCATCAAGCTCTCTTAAAAAGCTAGATTCCATACATAAGCCGTAGAACACCCATGGGAATGTAGTCTACGAGCTATCAGAGAAGCTGCTTCTTATGTGATTTTGATTTGACAACAAATGTAGGTAGGTACGTGCAGCCACACATGAAGTACGAGTATAAATATTAGGCTGAGCTTCATCGAAAGATGAGAGCTGCACGTGAGCTCCACGCAGAAAAAAGGGAGGAGTACAGGCTCCTCGAAAAAAACAAGAAGCGCGCAGTCGATAAATTGGAGAAAGTTACTGCAGAAATGATCTTCGAAATATTTATCAGAGAATAAAATGGACATACCAGGGCTACGAGGCCAGAATGTAAGCCTGCAAAGATGAACATGGACATAGTCTCTAGTTTTTAACGTAAACACGTGTCGAGTAGACTTAAGTTTACAGGATGCCATCGCTTTGCCGCCTTCCTGAGATGTGTTGTCTCCAACACAAGTTCCACCCTTGGTATGGGTCGAGGCCGATCTAAAACCACTTACTGTTCTGAGGGTCACAGCACGCAATACTTATTGCAACTCTACATTGGGTCAAAGAGCTTTCCCGTGATTTGGGTTTAAACTACAGCCACCATGGCGTTCCTACAAGGGAGCCTACCTCAACAAGTCAGGCTCTGGCCGAGATCCGTGGGGCTCCTGACTCCCATGGCACCGCGATTTAAGTCCTGGTAAGGACTACCGGTGGTCCTGCCTCCAACAAGAACTATGACCGGCAACTTATAACTGGTCAAATCGTAGCAACCTTCGGTGGCGTCATCTGAAGATGTATACGATAAGACCGGCCGCAGCTTTTTATTAGACAACGTCTTTAATGGGCGAAGCCTTGATAACTGGACGGGGTTCCAGATGAACATGGACAGCTTATAGCAGAATCGAAGCCCGTACTGAGAAATTGGAATGACAATTACTGCAGACTGCATAACGGAGATGATGGCCAAAATCCCTCCGACAGGCAAAGTGAACCATTTAACCTGGACGACGACGACAGAGATTTTCGCTGCCCTAAAGTCTAACAAAGCTGCTAGCGCAGACGATCTACTCGTATATATAAAGGAGATGAAGATAATCTAGTTGGAAACATGCACCAACTCGTATATAAGGTATAGTCAGAGGAAAGCATGCCCGAAAAATGTCCTCTTATAATCATTTGGCCCACCCACAAGAAAGGAGACCCTTTTGACCGCGCCATTAGATGTCTCCTAAATATCGCCTTTAAGATCATTTCTGCAATATTATGAGAGCCTCTGAAACCTTTCATCAATCACCTTGCTCCATATCAGTGAGATTTCTGGCCAGGAAAATCCGTCATCGATGAAATATTCACACTACGGCAGATCTTGGCAAAGATCCGGGAATATCAGATCGACACTTACCATCCATTTCTCGACTTTAAATTCGCGTATTCGCTCTTGCTTTTGTCTTTTGATTCCGTCTGATCCATTGACCGAAAAAGCCCTATTGCTGTAAAGTTCGGAATCAACTTTCTCTGTGTCCAAGCATAATTGTGTTCAGAATTTGAGCCAGGAAAGCAATGTAGCCTTGTCTTAATGGATTGCTCCCAAAACGATCTATGATGCGGAAGACAAGATTAGGAAAACTTGAGTCTGTCTTCTAATCGGAGATATACGCAATCCTGATAGGAATTAATGTTGTGAAGAATCGGTGAAGATTTAGAAATCAAATCTGCTTGTTTAGCTCTAGGTCACAATGGGATCGCCCATGTAACGGGTGGGCCATAACGTATGACCCTTTAGACCATTTGCTTTAGAATGTCGATTGTGACTCGTGCAGAATGAGCCATTGCTCCGTCCTGCTGGAACCGACCACATGTCCTTTAGTCCCCATTCGTCCAATCGAGTAATGAAAAATTCATTTATCATGGCTGTGGAGCGCTCACCAGCGTCGTTCTAAAAAAAAAATCTCCTCCAGTGTAAACAGCACACCATGCAGTGACTTTGAGTGGATGTAGACCCATTACATCGGATTACTCGCGGATTTTAGTAACGTCAGAACCTCAATTTTTTTTTGTAGATAGAAATGGGCCTCGTCAGCGCACCAAAATCAGTGGCGAATTGCTCATCAAAAACATCATGGCGATTATTCCGCGTTCCTCAGAATTGTAGCATTCCAAATTCTAATTCTGTTTGCTTTACAAATGTCAAAACCAAATTGACATTCGACGCCATTGGTAAAATCGATGGCACTTTCCGATAGGGTCATACATTATGGCGCACCCCGAACCTGCTAGACATTGCTCACAACTTTTTTCTCAGGATCTGAACCTGCGTCAGGACTGCTTGATTTGGCTCTATGATTATGGCTTCCATTAACATGTGGACTCTTTGTGATCATGACCACAGATGATATGACTCTCCAGGAAGTCGTCTGCCAAAAGTCTTTCATACGCAGGTCTTTAAAAGGTCAGGGGCTTTCCTAGTCTCTCTCTGTAGGAATGACTGCAGACCGCTTTTTGACGCATCTTTACAGTTAACTTCGGGTTTTTAAACACCTTTAGGATGTTAGGCATAAAAGACACAAGACCCTGTGAAGTTTACACCGCAATTATGACACCGCATTTCCTCTCCGGGGCGCGGCTTGCAAAATACCTCAGCTTATACTAGTTAATGTGGTGAGTGCTGATACTATAGGGACTATATCACTGAAGCGTTTACTTATCTGTCAACGAAAGACTGAGAAATTGTAGTAAAAGGTACATGCAATGGACCAGTTCTTTGTCTATTTGCTCTGCAACGACAGAGGAAAAGAAAGAAATAGTTTCTAGGGGATGATTTAGTGAATCATCTCTTAACAGGGTTCGGAGATCGTCGGATCTTTTTATAAGCCTATTGAACATTGAAAATTGTTGGGAGAATATTTTACTATCGGAATGAATCACAACAGAAAAGATTTGTATATCCTCTTCTTAGAGAGATCCCACTCACATTAAGTTTTTGAACGTTTTTCCTGATTGAACAGCTTCTTGTTGTTTTTATTTTTAAAATCAATATCCCACAAAGCTTACTACCCTAACTGGATATCTTATAGCGCATGTCTTATGTATTGTAGAATCGAATTTATAGGTCCAGATACACATCTGATATTGTCTATATCTGACGGAGTGGTAGTTCGTTTGAGAGTGCTTCCTTCCTGAACTTATCTTGCCACCTGAACTCCATATAATTTGGATGTGATTTCCGTGACATTAAATGCATTTGAAAGGTACTTTCCGTGACCATTGCGTAGGCCTGTGAAAATCTCTCCTAGAGGCCCCTCTACGAGTCTTTCAGCACAAATAGTCTGCGATTCGCGAATAATGGTCTCGCGAGGCCTGTTTCTTGTACCTTGCACCCCAAACCTTGGTTTTCTTAGAGCTGTAGCAAATTTAATATGAGGCATTTTCCCATTACCATGAATCTCTCTTTTCATGGTAAAGAGCATCGGTCAAATTGCCCAACCCTGCGGAACCCCATAAATAATTTCTTGTTAGACTATCATCCAATCCTATTAACAAAAAAAAAAACAAAATCGTGTTTAATTGAAAACACGAATTGATTAAAGCCCCCAATTTCTACAAAGATTAATCGGAAAAGAATTTCACCAAAAATAAAATGCAAAAAACCAATCATCCGCTTCGTAGGAACAGCGTCCTCGTTTCCGTTTTCATTACGAATTTTCGACACTGCCCCATTTTTATCAATCAATCAATCAATCACACTTGATACTCGAGAATAAATCGAAATTCCAACTCGGATAGCACATGTTTCAATCGCAATTGAACCAATAACAAAATAAAATAAAATAATTGTATCCACACACGTGTTGTGAGTTATGAAGCAACGATTTCCGGTCTTGTTGTTCCACTGCCCCACTTTCAACCTCATCAAATTGAAATAGAGAGTTTACCACGGCCACACGGCCAATTTCCATCCCCAACTCTCGGGATTGTCTCTCATCTGAATCACATTCATGCTAAGCCATGTAAATATCCTCAATACGATTTCATCTAATACCAACCCTAACCGCGTTGTCGTCTTAATGTATCCACGTGTATGCTGCTGCTGTGCTCCGACAACAAAAACAAATAAATTTGCCCTCACTTAAATCACATTCCGTTTTTATCCGAATGGTCATTCTGAAGGAAGCCTTAAAAGTGATACATCCTCTCAGAACAAACACAGAAAGGACATCATAGAAAGGGTGCTTTGGAAGAACAATTTCGATCCGGATTCGGATTCGGATTCTTCCAAACGAAAGTAATGTGAGTTTTATTCAAATGCGGGCGACATTTCTTTTTTTAGCTCCACAAAACATTCGTTTTCCAAAATTCCGTTTCTAACTAGAAAAAAAGAAAAGAAAATCGAAAAAAATCAGAGCATGATGGGTACAAATGAGTGTGCCTTGGCCATGAGCCAGGTGACACATAGACGACTCCTGGGAGCTGCCATCCTGGCGGGGTGATGCTTTGCTTCAGAGCAAAAATTTCAAACCGTCTGCCAATAAAATTTCGAAAGGAAACTCATCGGAAAGATTTGGCCTCAATGTCCAGCAGAGACAACAATGTTTGGTTTAGAGGAATTTGTATGCCATGGAAGGTCATGGAAACATGCACCATGTTTCTGAAGCTATTTTTGAATTTTGGTTTTTTTGGTTGAGGTTGTGGTCAGCATTGAAGTAGAGCAAAGGGATTTATCTGAACAAGTAACCTCGTTGTGGTTTCGTTTCCTTTTCATTATATGAAGTAAAAGTACACTTTGGTGGTTGGGTATTGCAGTATATTAAGATGCGGGTCTGGCCAAAGACTGTTTCAGATGTGATAATGTTTCAAACGACATCTTGCAAAAGGAATACTTAGTTTGTGGTTTTCGGATGGAAGCGCAATTTAAGGAGAAGAATTTTGTCTTTATATATTTTTTTATTTTGTTTTTCGAAACCTAGGGCTTGGAGAAGATACTCGTATCATTTGTAAAAGGAAAGTGGCTATTTTTTACTTTCATTCAGTTGCTGTTCGTAAGTTATAGAGGGTGTTTTTCAAGACTTTTCTTCCCACCACCTGTACACCACTTATTCAGTATTTTTTGGCAAATCATCATGCAAAGTGTTTCGCCTGGTGTTCGGTTCTGGCGTTCAGTGTTCAGCAAAAACTGTTTATAGAGCACTATGCGAATTCTACGGTCAACATAATCAACTAAGCCACTGAAAAAAAAGCCCAGAGTACGCACAGATGAAAATATCAGCGCCGTTGAGGAAGTTCCTAATTCAACGATTAGTCATCGTGCGTCTGTATTGATCGACTTTGGACTAGGATCTCGGCACCTCTACGAGATTTAATTGCTGCACGAATTGAAGTCAAGCGATCATCGTTTGCGACGTGACTTCGCTAATTGGACGGTTAAACAGTTCCAAGTCGATCCACTTGTTTTGACCGTCAAATTTTGTTCGGTAAGGGGCGCACTTCTGTCTCAGTGGCTTTGTTAATAAAGAAAATTGTCGAATTTGGAGCGAGGAAAATGTTACGGTGATCCATCAGCAAACGATGCATTCCGAAAAATTCATTGCTTAGTTCTGTCAATGGGCTGGGGATATCATCGGGTCATACCTCTTCAAAGATGAAGAAAATCGAAATGGGGCTCAGTACAGATCAACGATCAACGATTTTTTGTTTCCAGCAGTGCGTGAACATTGCCTGCAGGACATTTTTGCGCGCTCTTAAGGGATTTAAGTACCCTTAAAATGTTTGCACACAGCGCGGGCGAAGGAAAATCAAGACGGATGGAATAAGAAGTAACGGTGAAGGTTGGTTTTAAATGTTTGAAAGTTATAATGACAAGGAAATAAAGAGCTATGCAGGGCATTCCATAAGCGAGTTGTACGACTTAGGAGCGAATCACGATATTTCAGAACGTCCGAAAGTGGGCTTGAGGGTATGCTGATGAGCATTCATAGCGTAGCGGGTGTTACGATTGAAGGTTCGAGGAGTTTGAATGCTACTGGCGATTTCTATAGAGCACTGCTGGTGGAAACGGCGATAAAGTAAGGTGAGATAGTAGACATTTCATCGGTGTTCGAGGTTGTCAATTGACTGGGTGATATTAGCATCACCTATGAGTTTTATCGCACGGTTTTGAATCTTATCTAGCTGGTGCAGAGATGTTTTGGGCGCATCCGACCAGATGTGGGAATTGCACTTCAATTTTGGGCGGATAAATGCCTTATATATTGAGGCCAGATCAGAGGGGGTAAAGTATTTCTTACATCGCTTGAGGAAACCTAGACATTTCGCAGCATTTTTGACAACACCGAATATGTGGTCATTCCAATGTAAGTTGTCATTGACACTCCAACCGAGAATGGAAAGTTTATCGGTTTCGACGATGCAAGTGCCATTCATGGATAATGGCTGGGTGTTTAAATTTCGCTTTAACGATAGCAGATAGCATTGTGTTTTGGAAGCATTAAATTCTACTCTGTTAGTGGTTCCCCAATTAATTATGCTGTTAATATCAGAATTTGATGAGCTTAGCATACGCTACCGCTCCCGTTCTACAGCTGAAGAGCAGGGACGTGAGTCCGTGAACGAATATGAAAAGCAGAGACTACTGCCGTGAGCAAAGGAATATATTGGATTAGAAGTAGCAGACAAGAGATTGTTGATGAAAATTAAAAATAGTGTCGAGACAGAACAGAGCCCTGGGGGACACCAGCGTTTATTTTGGGAATATCAGACTTGAAACCGTCCAAGACAACTTGAATTGAAAGTCCCGAAAGGTAATTTCTAATCCATTGAAGAAGAAGAAGAAGAAGAGAGTCGTCGATCCCAAAAGTACGCATTTTCGACAAAAGAGCCTGATGCCAAACTCTGTCAAATGCCTTAGAAATATCAAGTGCAACTGTCTTGCTTTCGCCGGATTGGTGTGCGTGTTGGTTCCACTTTTCGGTGAGACATGTCATCAAATCACCAGTGGAGCTGTTGCTACGAAAACCGTACTGCCGGTCATTGAAAAGTTTTCGTGTTTCGAGATATTAGATGAGCTGACGGTTTATCAACGTTCCCATGGCCTTGGAAAGAAGGATCGTAAGTGCAATGGATCTGTAGGAGGAGAGAGATGAGGATACACGTTTTTTGGGGGCGGGCTGGACAAATGCTGTTTTCCATCTTCTCGGAGAGTCCTAAAGAGTAGGATTGATGAATAAGCTTACGCATTGGTTTTGCCAGCGAGGAAGAACACCTCTTCAGAAGGAAGGGAGAAATACCATCTGGATTAGCGAATTTGTGAATGTTAAGATCTTTAAGAACTCTTGCTATAAGAACAACTACACGAGTGCGAAAGTGGGTTTGTCCCATTGAAGATTCCACGCACTCAAGTGTAGTCGGGGACAAAGCACAATGTGGGAGTGTTGAGCTGGCCGCAAAGTGTGCAGCAAGCAAATTGGCCTTGTCCAAAGAGCTGAGAATGTCATTAAAAGCGTTGGGATGGAGCATGAGGCAGAATTTCTAATATTTTTGACGAACAACTAACAATATTTACTACCTTTGGGACATTGTAGTATGGTTTCAATTACATGGTGCCATAAACCATACTGGCGGCGAAACCATCGAGTTATTGAAGGAAGTATTGGATGACAACATTATATCCAGAAATTGACCTGTATTCTGGATTCCAAGATCATATGTTTTGACGCCGCTGGACTAATGTTCTGTGAGAATAGTTGAAGCCTTTGCCATATGCGGACAAGTCAACAACGATTCCAGCCATGGAAGCCAACATCATACGCACCTTTCGTGAGATGCGGCCTCATATGGTCGAAAATTGAAGCTCCAGGATGCTGCCGTTCCCGAGATTCTCCCGAGGTGGTGCCCGAAATAATTTTTCATCACAAATGCTATAATATTGTCTATGGAGTAAAAAATACCTTGACTCGTTCATTTTGTATGTGTTTAATTTCAATTTCGAATCACCATTTAGAAAAGCCGACAATTGTAGGAGTTCTTGAGAAAAAATTCACTTTTTAGGGAGGAGGTGGAAGTTCATTGTTATTCTTGTTAGCTGCCTTTCTGCTTGCTGCGAATTAGGACGGCGAGTAGGACGGCGTACTCCAGTTGGACATGCGAGAATATGGATCCACCTGGAAGAGTGTACCTTCCTGATCGCCTTTCCATTGGCTCTGCCTAAACCATGTAACTCCAAACCTAAGGAAAGCCTTTATTAAGAATTTCCCCACCCCTAGTTATCGCAAGTCCTTCAAACCCCCTTGGTGGACATGCGAACTAAAAAGACAGAACAGAGGTCAGAAAACTTCATAGAGGAGCCAAACACACTATAAAGCGATAGAAAGTACTAACGAATCAGCTAGGCTACGGAAAGTCCTATCCAAAGATCCAATAGCCCCGGGGTATTTGAAAGACTGCAATGGACAGAGAACAGCAGGAAATCAGTATTGAACAGGCATTAACTGCCACCACTACTTCAACGAACCCGTAATATCTAACCTGATCACAGAGAATAGAATAACATGGGCGATTAAATCGTTCTACTTCGTTTCAAATCGGCGGGAATTGGCGAGATAATCTCGCCAACACGCTCTTCCATACATCATACCTTGGCTTAAAATTATCGTTATCGGTTGACTAAAGCTGGGCTACATCCCAAACAGCTGGAAAGAAATAAAAGTAGTTTTCATTCCCAAAGCAGTGACACCTAACCAATCCTCTGATAAGGATTACAGACTCATAAGTCTCTTCTCGTTTTTGTTAAAAACTATTCTAGATCAACACATGTATGGTCTCGTATAAGACGAAAATTCAACAAATACAACCTATGTGGTTCTCAACACGTTTACCTTAAAGGAAAATTAGTAGACACCGAGGTCATAGCTATCATAGAAAAGGATATGCACTACAAAGTGCCTTCCTATATATCGAAGGATGTATTGTATAAGGGAGCGGTCTTGGACAAGCTCCATGGATGGAGAACGTGCTAAAGAACTGAATTATCAATTCAGAATTTGGCAGAATCGCAGCCAGGAAAACGTTTCTAGAGGAGCTCCACAAGGAGAAGTGATTCTCTTCCCTTCTGTGGCTTCTTATTCATCTTTACAAGTTTCAAACAGAAAAGTGTTAAGGCAGTAGCCTACGCCGATGGCGTAGGGAGGAAAACTTATTCCACCCAAAATGGGTTTAGGGATAAATCCATCAAAACCAAACTAGTGTTGTTCACATGAATAAATTTAATCTTTCCAGAATCAGCGGTGTTGGCATACAACTCTCAGCCGAAGCTAAATATCTAGGAATTATTGTAGACAGTAAGCTCAGTTGGAAGTATAACATCGAACAAAGAACCAGAAAATCATTAGGAGCATTCAACAAAAGCCAAAGAATCTTTGGTAAACGTTCTGAACTAAGACCGTGCATAGTACACTGGATGTACAGGGCCGCAGTTAGACGTATTCTTACCTATGGTGCGCTGGTTTGGTGGAAAGCCGCGAAAGGACTAGTTATCATAAAATACTCACAAAAGTATAAAGACGATGTGTCGCAGCAATATGAGCGTTCAGATCTACTCCTAAAGCTGCACTAGAGATAATGCTCACCTTCCTTCCTTTAGACGAATTCCTTAAATGCACGGCTTCCTAAAGCTCGACCACACTAAAAGTATCAGGCCTATGGACGCACCTTCAATTTAGGACAGTCGTCTATAATACAGGAGTACGAACTGACAAAACACATCGTGCCAAGCATGGACTCTGGGGCGACATGACTGGTTATTTAACACTGCCACCAACAATGGAAAATTTCACCTCTACACGGGCGGTTCCAAAATGGAGAAAGGTACTGAAGCTGGAGTCTACTGTGCAATTTTTTTTTTATAATCTTCGCGCGCTGAAGGGATTTGAGTACCCTTAAAATGATTGCACACAGCGCGGACATACAGCTGAAATGTTACAGATCCAGGACTCCTTCAAGATTACGAACGAATGTGGTATTTTTCAGGCAGAAATAGTTGCACATGCTGTACTACTCATAGAACTTGACCGCTCAGAGATCTCTATCTTCGTGGACAGTCAAGCAGCCATAAAGATTTTATCAAGTGAAACCCACAAATCAATAGAGGCACAAAAATGTCGCCAAGTAGAGTAGACTCACCGATATCTGCTGTATACTTGGATACACAAGTAGATGAGGGTGCTTCTTTGCATAGGGGTAACATACACAGCGATATAAATATACCAGTAGAAACGTTGAAACGCAACACAGAGCTTATAGCTATAGAACGATCCAACAAAGCAAGCATGTAACTCCAAGAGTGACTGTGTCATCAAACTATCCCTAGACAGCGTGAGAACAGGTACCCTCCTCAGTGTCCTAACTGCAGAATAGGAGCCTATTCTCAAGAAGCTGTAGGAACGAAGCGAAAATAGAGATTATCACACACTCCAAATACGCGTGCCAATCACCTGGGGTACAGACTTGTTAGAGAATTTAAGGACGTCAGCAAAGCAAAACTGATAGGTCTGGCTGATTTTCAGCCAATACAAGCTAGGTAGGACCCACCACAATAATAATAAATACTCCAAGAACATTAACACGAAATCACAATAGACCAATAGGCTTACGTGTAAGCCTGTCCGTTAGGGACTATCACACCCCTTATTGCCTAACTTAACCTACCAAGTAGCATGATATGGAAATATTTTAGCTATGCTCCCCGGAATTCACACTTTCTAATATCATATCTTCTGCGGTGGAGTAATTTTAGGGTCTGGTGCTCCCATAATCTAATGCTGTAGAAAGTGTTAGACTTTTTCAAACTGTGGACCGACGTTGAAGTTATATTTATACCCAACGCAAGATCTTCGAGCTTCAGTCTATCATCCTTCATCTAGAAAAGGCTGGATTAGCTGTTTGATATTTATCTGTCAAGCCAGCAATGTATTCATGTAGGGTTTCCGTAATTCTAGCTTTAAAATAGCATGCCCTAAGACTCATCACCGTAATTCGAACCCTAGAATAGTAGGCCTAAACTTAAATTTCGTAAATCTAGCCCTGCAACAGCACGCCTAAATTTAGTGGCAGTAATTTTAGCCCTAGAAGAGCATGCCCTATTTTAAGGCCGTAATTCTAGTTCCATAATAGCATGTCTAAGGTTTAAGGCCGTTATTCTAGCCATGGAATAGCATGCTTTATTCCTAAAATAGGGTACCTAAATTTTAAAGCCGTTATAATAGCCCTGGAATGGCATGTCGAAATCTTAAAGCCGCGAATCTAGCCCTAGAATAGCACGCCTAGATTTTGAGGCCCTAATTCTAGCCCAACAATTGCATGCCTTATTTTAAAGCCGAATGCCGGGATAGCATACGTAAAGCTTAAGAGTTTAGTTCGACAACAGCATGCCTTATTTTAGGACCGTTATTCCAGCTCTAGAGTAGCACGCCTAAAACTTAAAACCATAATTCTAGCCCTAAAATAGTATGCAGAAATTTTAAGGGTGTTACTTGGACTAAGTAGACATTTGTTTGTCCCGTCTGTTATTTGGAGGACACTCATGTTTCCTATAATTGCGCTTATAGGAAGCACAAACGTACGTTAGTAAGAGCTCTTAAAACAACCTTTAACACATTTTGGTCCGGGATCTATCAGCTTGGGGAAGAAGTATCGGCCTTTTGTAGTAAAAATTCAGTTAATTTGTTTTTTTATTCAAAATTAATTTTATTGTCCATTTTGTTCGACAACTTTCTGCCATTTTTCGGCTAGAACCATTATTCCATCAGTGGGGTCTCTTGTTGAAAGTCAGCTTATTTTCACATGCCTCCTTTGAAGCCGTCTTATGCCACCAAGAGAGTCTTGCAGAGATCGGAACAAGATCTTTAAATGTTTGTGGAGTCGTCAAAGATGTGTGTAATCCGGCATTGTCATGATGAAACACAAAATCTTTCCTATTGATCAATTCTGGCCTCTTTTTTTCAATTGTTTGGCTCAACCGCATTAACTGGTAGCAGTAGACATTGACACGACAATACTAACATACGTAGTTTATGATGGATCCATCCACCTCACAAAACACACAGCATCACCTTGCTTGTCTATCCTGGCCTTGCTACCGTTTTTGGAGCTTCGTCGTCGAAGTCGTTTGTGACCCATTTTTGATCACTCCTTACCAGCGATTCGGATATGGAAATCCGGTCATCTCATTCCAAATTGTTTTGTGGTCGATCAACTGGTCTGTCAACTCTCAAACAAAAGAAGAGTTGACAGATGCAATCAACCATTTTAAAGTTATGACACTTCAAAGTCAGGAAAACTATATGCTATAGAAATAGCATCTTTGCTTCACTTTGGATATATATTGACATTTCTGTTAATACAGGACATTATCCAGAGACCAGGGCTTCCTGGTTAAGAGGTTTTATCAGAAAAATATTCCAAAGTAGCGGAGATAGAACTCCGTCATGTCTCACTAGCCTGGTTTTTCAACACAGAGAGTGCTACAACATGAAAAGATGTTTCTGTTTGATGATATTATAAGTTCCTCAGCCATTTCTTAAAGCCTACACGTATTTTTACTGCGCAAGGAAAATAACTCCTGCATGTTTCGCTCTTTTGCTCTTTTCCATTTGGCGCAGCACCTTTGTTCTGGGGTCCGCAGAATTTTATCGTTCTTTTAAACGGTTAATATTGCTGTATAGTGTAACTAAGTTTATCAGAACAAGCCGCTGGCTATACAAAAACTCATTTCAGAGGCATCGAACTTAGTCAAAACCCTAAATCAGTCAAACAAAATTTTCAATAATATTGGTACAAAGACCGAGCCCTGCGGCATCTTTCTTTTGATCACGTATTCTCTTTCGTGTTCATATGGTAAAAGTCAATTATATTTCGGCAATACCAGTTCTAATTCAATGATAGCCATTTTACGTTCTAACGTGCTATGATCCCCGGCACAATCCTTATGCTTCTGATTCCAACCTACCTATCATCACTCCTATGGCTTGTAAAGGGATATAATGGTGTAGTTTGGCCTTCTCTACCGTGTTCTCTGTCCCATTATGATGTAAACTAATCAGTGAAGATATTCATCGATAACGTCCACATGGATACAAACCTGCAGGATCTAAACCAATTGACAAGACTATATTCGTGTCTATCGAACAAATGGCTTTTAAATGATTCATCCGCAAAGACACTTAACACAGAAACCTTGACCATAATTGATTTGTTCGTGCTCAAAATTGATAATGTACACTTGTCGTCGCCGTTGTTGTTGTCAGAGGTTCTCCAGTCGGGAGTACCAAACCAGCCGGAGACTCCATCGACCAAAAGCAACAGCGGGGGCAAAGACTTTGATTATATTTGAAGGCAGCCCGTTGTCATCGTCCTCGTCGGTTCGCTGTTCGATTTTTCGGGTCTTCTGTAGTTTTTTTTTTTGTTTAGTTGTTTAGTCCGACCGACAAAGACCTTCATCGAGCAGAAAAAAAAAATTAAGAAACAGAAAAATCACCAAGACTCACACACTAGGCCAACATCGACGGAAGTTGTTCAGAGTGTACCGGGACACTCGTACACGAGTTCTGGTAGTGTCGTCTTTTCTCATTGAATATCCATCCGATTTAATTGAATTTCAAGTCACGTTCCAAACGAAAGGGAATGCCAGCGCTTCACTTAAATGATGATTACCGCAGTGCTTGTCCTGTGCTTTACCCTCTTACCCATTTGATAACTTCGAAACTCTGTCGCTTTTGGTTGTGCTTAACTGTCACAGTTTGAATTTGTGCACTCAGAAACTGTTGAACCCAAAAATGAACATTTACAGCTCGTACGAGTATCTAAAAATACACATCACTTCGCTGCAGTAAACATAAAGCTAATGACTTGAAATCAACTGCGGTTAATGCTAATGACAGATACAGCCTGAAACAGAGGCAACATAACGTCACTCTTACAGCTAAGTGTCTAAATTTATTCGATGACTCGCTCATGGTATTGTTGACTTAATTGAGAACCAATTGACGGAAATCAGCAAGTCAGTGGGAGAAGCTGTACATATCCATGGGACATTCTAGAGATGTATCTGGTTCTGACGCCATTTATCTTGAAGTCGTCATATAAATTGAAATTAAATCTGAAAAATTGTTGCTCGCTGTTTGTTTGCTAAGCACTGGGGTTCGTATTTAAAAAAAAAAAAATTGTCTACTGCAGACGAGATGAACATTTTTTGAATTCCAATACACACAGAGGCAGATTCAGGAGGTGCCATTGTGGATGTGTGGATATATTCAAGATTGAGGAGACGATTCTGAATAACAATCTAACCGAATTCAATGCCAGAAGATGGTGTGTTGGAAATGTGAATAGGGAGATGAAGGAATTTGGATGGATCTAGAGTAGATGAGCTCAGCTGTGCCCAATACCGATGCCTAATGTTAGTAAGTAGCCGACGAGACGTGAAATAATTTGTTCTGGTTACACGTCGGAGACATGTGATGCCAGCGTCTATAATAGAAATCATCTCAAAGGTAGACCTGGTACTACTTGGTCGAGTGTCCACAGCTTAATTCGAAAGTAGACCGAACACTCAAAGAGATAGGCTCCGCAGTGTCGTCATCGTTTTCACAGCCAGCGTCGCAGTGTGTTGTGTGAAGTAGGACACTTAGATGCTTACCAAAAACGGTACTGCCCAGTTACGACGCCAATAAGCAATCTACAGTTATTCTGACTGAAAGTCGCTGACTTTTTAGAGAAGTCAGGAAGAATTCGAATACCGACTCATGCTATTTGTGGTTATGGTAGTTGGTATGTTGGGTTGGGTAGAAGTGGTTCTTTGGTAAGGTATTATCAGTAACCCAAGGATGCGCCGTATGCAGTTCAGGAAATAATGTTGCAGAATTTCATGCCAGAAATCTCTAGTTAGTTAGTGCCGGGCAGTCACCGAAAAAGTGGAATAGACGTTCCCCTCCAAGTGATCTGTTAAAGCTACGGCAGTGAAGGTTAAAGCGAATGCCTACCTTGGCAGCGTAGAAGCCAATTTGCCAGAGACCTGCGCTAATTGCTGTGATTCTTACTGTCTCGGTTCGAGTTCTGTTGATTAAGTCATTCGTCCTATTTTTATTGTAGGCGGGTGGGGCTATATCTGTCTGGATATGGTATAGGTTTCTAGACTGTTCCACCTAGAGTTCTCAATAGAGAGAAAGTGTTGAAGACTTCTCCCCTTGATGGGTCCCATTGGGGAGCAGACCGCGACTGATACATCGAAGATAGAGCCACATCTGGCTAGTGTGTCGGCTTTATCATTTCCCTCTGCTTTAGTATGGCCGAAAACCCAGAGGAAGGTGATTTTCAAACGGGCGCTCACTTGCGTGATAATTACTGTGCACTGTTCTACTAGTTTAGAGGACGAAGTAAGTTAGAGGAGTGCCTTGATGGCAACCTGGCTGTCAGTAAAGGCTCCTATGTTGTTTATGGTAATGGAGCTGAGACTAAGTATTATATCTTGCAGGACTCTCTAATCGCTAGTACCTCCATCTGGAAGACACTTGAAGAATCTGGATACGTTCACTTTCGCTGTGAAGACACCTGCTCCAACTGCCCGTTCTTTCTTGGAGCCGTCATTGAAGATCGATGCTTGCTATTTCGATTGGGTGGATCATAATTCTATAGGGTTTCGGGGACCAGAATCCAGATACTCTAAGTCTGATAGCACTACACAAAACGATGTATTTTATGTGCAAGTCCAGGGGCAGTATAGGCAGCAGCGCGTTTAAAGCATCTATCGAGCTCGGTCGAAGTGCACCTGCGGTCCCAGTACCGCTTTGCTTAAGGCAGGCCATCGCCATAAGTAAAAATGGGACGAACTACGGCAGTGTACATTCATGAGACCATCTTAGCTTGAAGTCCCCACTTTTAATAAAGATCTTGCTGCAGGCGTAGAAAGCGACGCATGCCTTCTTTACCCTGTGTTCTATGTTTAGTTTTCAGTTGAACTTGTAGTCAAGGATGACACCAAGGTACATTGCACTGGAGGATAGAGTTGGTTGTAAAGATGTGTCTGTATTTTGTTCTTCGTGACAAATAGCATTAGGTCACTTTTACTCGGATTAACTTAGTCAGAGTCCTCTCTGTGAGTTCACTAATCACTAAGAGGAACATCCCTGATACTAAAATAACCACGTAGTCCGCGTGCGCGACTGCTTTGATTCCAATGTTGTCGAACTCTATCAAGATGTTGTTCATGACCAAGAGGCGAGATACCTCCCCTTGCGGGGTACATCTATCTACGGATTTATCTGTGAGCCTGTTCCAAAATTGTGACTGAATGATTCTGGTTTTTAGCATGGATATGATCTAGTTGCTGACGAGATCTTCTGCGCCAAGTTTTGCCGAGAGATTTCCGAATGGATTCAGTGTGCACATCACTGAAGGCACCTTCTACAATATGTCTAGGAAGGTGGCTAACGTATACTGTTTGTAGTGGATAGATTTCTCAATCGGCTTACCTTCGCGGTAAGCATCTTGGAATTTTGATAGAAGAGATCTCTCGATCTCGGATATGCATGTCCTGGATACGTTCTAGGCATTTGAGTATGAACGATGTAAAGCTTCTTCATGGTTTCTTTTACCGATTTTAGGGATGAAAACGACTCGATCACGTCTCTAGGTCAAGGGAATTTTGTTCAGTCGAAGGGTAACACGATAAATGGCCGTTAACCAGGGCAGAACCTTCTCCAAGTTCTTTGGAGCATAATCGCTAAAATTCCATCAAGGCCTGGTGCCTTATAGAGGGAGGAACTGCTGATTGTCCAGGAAAAGGTATCTTCACAAGATATCCAACTGGAAATGGTAATCTAGGGAACAATATGTCCCAATGCATGTTCAGATCCTGTGAAATTCTCCTTCAAACTTTGCCTAGACAGTTCCTCGCGAATGAGTGAATCCGGTTTTCTGACTGCGTTCAGAAAGGCTCTCGTTCGCGAATTAACTTGGAAGTTCAATTTATCTGACATTTTTGGCGAGCATGTAGTCAACTTTTCTGATTTTCGGTAGGGCTTCGATATTTTAACCAGTGCCAGGTTAGCAGTGAAGATTCTCTTCAGAGTTGCCGGCAGTTGGTCTACACATTTTTTTTTGAAGCGTAACTGGATGTATGCCATAGGTAGTGGCCTCATCTGTTCCCTCAATCGATCATAGATATTAGCCATAGTGGGTTGTGGTAGTCAGCTCACCTGAAGATTCGGTGATAGGAGGTGATTGTGACAGGCTCACAAGTAGGTTACCTGAAGGTAAGTATCGATAGTTGCCATCTGATCTTCTGGGTCTTTTCGGTCTAGCTGATTTGCCCCTTTTGAGCAGTTTGGTCTCTTCCCACCTTTTCGCAAAATACAAACTGACTTCTACACTGCAGTCTTTCTCAAAATTACTTTTAAGCGACCTGATTAAAAGTTGTCGGTTTTCCTTACGTAGTCGGTGGAAATCAGTGTCCCACCAGGCGATCTGCAGGAGCTGTTCCTGGCCTTGATACTCTCATTGAAGACATTTGGTGAGGACGCCATTTAGGTTTTAAACGACTTGCTAAACATTTTGTTCTATTTTGATAGTATGCGGAATCTTGGTGGACTTGCTGAGCTCCGTCTTAAAGCCTGTTCAGTTCGTTTCTAGCGGATTCCTCCTCTACAACAAAACCGAGACCTAGCATCCGATTCTGGTCTGACATAGAATGCTACCACGGTGCTTTCTCGCCAGTTATCTCCTGATACTCCTGTACTATTACTTACTTCAAATTTGAAACTGACCCTAGTGTAAAGTAGGCTAGGGCGTTGAATTAACGATTGTGTTGCAGGCCAAGAAAGTTGGATCGGATTACTTGCACATCGCTTAAGAAGAAGTCTTCCTGTCTCGTCTCTACGGCATAGATTCGATGGTTATCCCATCGTGCGGCTGATGTCCATACATTCCATATATCCTAGCATCCAAAGGATCGTCATATCTTCTGCTCCAAACTCAATTCAGGCAAGTTGAACCAAATATTGCAAGGAGAATATTTCTTTGGAGGCAACCTAGTTAGTAAAGTAAATTTGACGAGGTCCATGTTTTTCAAGAAATGATAGCTTCTAAGGATGCTCTTCGACCGTCAATAAGCTCTAGACTTCTGTCATCAGATTTTTGGAAGGAGACTTATCTATTAAAAGGATTGTTGGGTACCGTCATCAAACATTTTGAGGTATTTTCAGTATCGTGCCTAAGTCAGTTAGTCGTAGTAGCTTCGTGTCACTTTTGGTAACCACAGATGGCGTCGGAACCGCAGTATCACTTCACCCGTAAACCGCATATGGCGGCAATGAGTTTTTACTACACTCTATGTCCTCAAATGTATTTCGTCGACATTTGGATGCCTTTGTGAAAGCAGGAGTGAAGGTCAACTATCAAAGCATGAGGTATGCCTGCAAGTTGAATTTATTAGCAATTTCGTTTGCAGGATTAGAGACAAGGACAACTTGGATTCGCGGTTTGATATTTCGACATTTCAAAAGCACCTTCACACAGACTCGTATACTTGCATACTTGCCAATTCCAAACTTACATAATTCGGCGAAATTAACTCAGCAAACTGTATAGTCATACTGTCACACATACTGTATGGGCAAGTTTAACTGATTCCGACTTTTAGCCAAACGTACGACATGCGATATTGTGCAATTGGCCTAATTGCTGGTTAACAGAGCTCTCTACACCACCCATTTCCGGTTCCCCATTTGGCTTACCCCTAAGCAATTATTCTCGCACGGAATATCTTCTTACAAGTACGCTTGTTGCACTGCGACAACGCCATCGTACTCTCCAACTTGCGCACATTCACAAAAGCAAACATAAACACAAACATCTGCAAATAGTATGCACAATCCTTGGAATATTTACATCATATACCACGGGGGGATATGAAAATTTATTCCACTCCACTATGCAACTACGAATACTTGCCCACACGCGACAATTATCCTGGCAGTACGTGCGGAAAATGAGAGAAAAATAAAAGAAAAAGAAAAAGAAAAAGAAAAAAGAAAATTCAATTGAAAAACCATGTCCTTGTATGCGCCATATGAATCCTTTGTTTCGGCCGATGGTAGTAAGGACAGATAACTATTACAACGTGATTGCTCCTGGGACGGAGACCCTGTAATTTGAAATTTTTGAAACATTGGGCGTTGAAGGAAAACATCTCATTCACCGCTTGTGTGCCCTTTTCCATAGGTCTAATGGTGTATCCTTACGTCAGGATTCTATCTTCAAATTGTTCTACATCAGTGATGCATTGCAGTGGTTACTACTGCCCCAATAAACGACACAGTTTCGCCGGCAAACTAAATTTTTCGGCGAAACAACATCGAAAGAGTGGAAAAGGCGAACGGGATGTATGTAGAAAAACGTTTTATTGCATCTTTTTAACATATTCATCCTTTGAAAGAGCTTCACAAAGGCGGACACGGGGTGAATGAGACGAGAAAGGCAAGTGCTAAAGGCAGAGTATGGTTCTTCTATAAAAGGATAAAGGATACACTGTTTAGGCTTACGTGGGTTTATGGTTTTCGTTTCCTTTTTTGTGTGATGACTTGCTGATTTACGAGACACACTCCTCGTACATACTCGTATATCCTTCATTACTTTCCAAAAAGGGTTTTTGCCTTCGTTTTTCACCCAGTGGTGGACAACATTTGGTTGTTTCAGGACATCATCAACTACTGTATACTCTGTATACTCTGTATACTCTGGAGATGTAATGCTTCATGTAGAAGGCTATTACTGGCGGTGGATCGAGCCAATTGTGCGATGAAATGACTTTCTTTGACATTCAACGAAATAGCTAAAGGGCAACGACAACCTGATTGACTATGAACTTAGGGTTTAGAGCTTTAAGTCACACACCCGAAGGCGTATGTGGAATAATATATTTTGTTGAAATTCATTGCCGGGTAGAAGGATGAACTCAGAAAGAGAGCAGTTGGGGCGATTTGTTTGTGTCTAGAGCTTGAGTGGTGCAGGTGGTGGAAAAGGATCTGTTTTGTGGTTTAGATTTTGATACACAGATACCTGAAGCGGTTTATCTCAATTATTTTATGATATGGGAAGGAACGTTGAAAATTACTGTAGACATAATTTATGGGCCTCATATACAAGATAGGATTTCCAAATAAAGGTTATAAAAGTGGACACGTGGCTTAGGAATTATAACTCATCAAACAAAAAGAGAGATTTTAATCCAAAAGAATTAAATGTTGAGCTCGAGTAAGCAGAAGTAAAAACGTGCCTAGTTCTGGGTATGGAAATCTGATGAAAATCGTTCTTCATAAAGCCATTGTCATCTCACGGTTGGTTACAAATTACATAAATTACAATTTGTAGTGACCATGAGATGTTCGAACCCAGTTGACTTAGCTCCTTCCGCGATTTTTCGTATAACTTACGTCCACCACGATACTTTCAACGGCTGTAACAAGTTCCAGTAGCCCCTATCCACCTTGCGGTCACAACCAGTACGTCGTCTTACAGCCCATGACTGGCGGCCTATGTTCGGTAAGAACCGTCGCATCCTACAATAAGAGTAGCAGGCCCCGCATAAAAAAATACATCCCTCAGAAAGCTGTAAGTAATGTCACAATTTTCGCTTTCGTTCCATATAGTTTGCAATCTAGGTATGACATATTCGAAAAGCAAGGTATTACGCTAACCAACTGCACCGAGGAAAGCCTGGAGTCCCTTGCTCACCCTTAAAATGATAGCACGATGTATCTTTTCACACAAACTTAAGCGACAAGTAGACTAACTTATATAGTACCATGGAACGCCTAATCATCTAATAATTACTCCAGATGAGGTATGAGACTCATACGCTCACCATCAATTGTTATGTCCAGATACTTAACCTCGGTTACATACCTAAAACTAACACCGTTCAGTCGTGTAACGTGAGGCCAACCTTTTGCCAATTCGTCTTTCAACAACGTTGATACAGCCTTATTTCATTCATTCATTCATCCTTTCATTCCATTCAATGGCCATTGACAACACTCGCTCCCATTCTTCGCAGTTCAGCCCGAGAATGACCTTCTAGAACCCCAAAAGTGAGTCCATCATTTGGTTCCAAATGAATGAACATCATATGGACCCCTGAGGTCGTCCACGCTCAATAGCCGCATTACGGACCAGAGAAAAGGCTCTCCCACAAATGTATCTCCAGCCAGCCCATCGTAGGAAACTTGGTTAGATTGTCGAATACACTGCCAATGCACATCTTTGCGCTTTCTGAAGCCAAATTGCACAGTCTCGGTCATGCTCTCCATTAGTCTTTCTACCATGAGCCTTTCCAGAATCTTTCCAAGTACCTGAAGCTTGGTCTAAGTCTTGACAAAATCTAATGTTAGACCTAATCTCCTGATCTTGTCAGGAGACTTCACGAGGAGAACCACCCTTGCGTCCTTCCACTCTGAAAAGGAATATCTCCGGGCAACCCATTTACTGTACAAATCAACCAGGTATTCGGAAATGGCTTTCACCAACTTTCCTATCATCCCATCTGCTCATGAAGCAAAGAAGTGATCCTTCAGGGGCAGACATACTCTCCTCCTTAGAGACAAAATCAAGGAAGCACCGAGAAAGAACGGCAGCTCCATAAAAATGTACATGTAGTGATATCGCCAAACTCAAAAAGCCAGTGTCAGTTGAAATCTCTGAAAAGTGCGTATCGAGTGGGCTAGTTGTCGTTTACGGCATCGTTAGTCTCTATTTGCGATTGACGTTTATATACGGTAGTAACGAAAACTGGATGCGATAAAAAGATCAGGGACTGTAGAGGGAACCTTTTCTCGGATGGAAATACCGGATTATGCCGTAAAATGATTACGAGGTTCGAATATCTTTGATTCTGACTTGGGATGCGTACGTGCAGGTGTGCCGCAGGGTTCCGTTCTGGACACACTCTTGGACATTGTTATGTACACTATGACTACAATCTGCGGCAACGAATGTCATCTTAATAATGATAGTCTTATTCAAACAAACGCTGGACGAATTCAGCTCTATTGTAACGAAACAATTGCAACTAGCATTCGTTGTCAATTGGTATGCTAAGGCTGAAACAGTGTTTATCTAGAGCATGCATACAATAAGTCATCCTAAGCGATTAGTCCACTTTCAATACAGAATCCATATGCGCTGATGGGTCAAAAACGAATCAAGGGTTAAGAGAACGCGTAAGAACGGGGCAACTTGCACCGAGGATCTATTTTCCAAATTATTGCAGCCTATTTCGGGTGGAAAACTGTAAATGCTCATGGCTGAAGTGGAGTACAATATATACTAGGCATACCTGGTCTATGATTTCTAAAAAGATTTTCGGAATACCTAGACATCGAGATATTCGATTTTCCCAGAAGTTTTTCAGAGGGAAGCACTCTTCATCTCTTCCACAGTTGAAACGCCCTCTCTACCAAACGAAGAACTCATCTAGGTGATAATCCTGGTGATCTGTCTCAAAAAGAGGTCTTGCCAAAAGCTCCATATAGCTCTAACTCCAAGTAATTCTAACAGTTTCAGATCCTCGTAACTATCTGGTCTCCACTTTTGAAACCATGTGGAATCACAGAGGGTCTTTGTTGGCCTAAGTGTGGCTGCTCGATGTAGGCTGCCACATAAGCTAACCTGAGGAGTAACTAGGTAAGTGTTAAGTGGGAGGAAAATAGCTAGTTTTGAGGTAGTTCGAAACTTTCCGATTTGACGCCAATCAAGTGTTTAAAAATGCGCAGTGGCTAAGAGATGTTCCACGTGGCATGTTCAGTTTTTCGTTCGGAATACGGCCATTGCCGATGTAAGCTATTTGACGTTAAACTTACTAATTAACTTAAGCGCTACAGTCCGGGTTGAACCAACGATCTCTCGCCTGAGGATGTAGTCGAAGATTATTTGGGCGGAGCTGTGGACTTAAGCGTTAGACCCTTAGACGCCTGACTAGACCGATATCGCTATAAGCCCGTACAGTTTGTGGTCGAACTGCCTCTTTAGTTCCTCGTTACTACAAATGGGACCGAAAATCACACGCAGTATCTTTTTCACGAAACGGCCAAGTTCTTCTTTATCCGCTTTTGTAGTAGGTCTTTTGTACCGTAGAGTAGAATCAGCATGGTAAGGGTCTTCTATAATGCCAGTTTTATCCTATGAAAGAGTGCTCTATAACTCAATTCCCTCCTGAGCCCTAAGAAACAGCTATGATGTCGTTGCTGCTTGTAACTACGGAGCAAAAAAGTAGAAAAAGTCTTTAAATCCCTAGAAGTTATGACTGCCAATGGTAGCGTTCTAGCCAAACTGTCGATGGTGAGAGTCATTTTCTGATGAGAGCATGTATTTTGTTTTGCCCTACTTTACCTTCAGACATATTTTGGGAGCTTTCACTTCAATATACAGGTCATTGACTGCTCGCTAAATTTGCCCAACATCACATCAGTGTCATCCGCGTATCTAAGTAATTAAAAAAGATCGTGCCTCTTTTATTGGCCGTGAGTTTTGCACCATTCTTATGAGAGCGATGTGTAAAAAGTCGCATGACAGGGCTAAAACCTTTCTTGACATTGTTCATTCAATACCGACCTTGTTGGAGCAGTGAGAATTGTTCAAAGCCATACTGCTATTTATGTTATTTGTTATTTTGACACTGACAGCTCTTTTCCGCTTGAGATTTATACATCCGCAGAACGAAAGGTATCGCTTTACACCCGAACTACGTTGAGTAATGTTGCAAGCTTATTTCAAAAGTGAGGGTCGTGTTGCCGAAACAGTGCGTTTATTGAACATAAGTTTTGACCGAGATGAAGCACCTACCGCGCCTGCTGTATGCAGGTTTGTGCAAAAAGTTCGTCAGACTGGCTTGATTGCGCACAGCACTCACGGTCCCCGTCGTCGTACGATACGTACGAGAATGTGGCCGCTATAGCTGAGAGGAAAATCGACTCGCCATCGATCTTAACAACTCAGCATTTCACGCACCAGCCTAATGAGGATTTTGCGCAAAGATGTCGGATTATTCCCTTACAAAGTCCAACTGACTCAGCAATTGAAGGCAAACGACCATCCGCTTCACCATCGCTTCTAAAGTTGGGCCTTACAATAGCTCGATTTGAACGTCGAATTTGGCCGAAAACAAATTTTTTCTGACGAGGCGCATTTTCATCTCGGCGGCTATGTTAACAAATAAAATTACCGCATCTGGGAATCGAAAAACCCGCACGTGATTATGAGAAGCCAACGCAGAGAGTGACAATTTGGTGCGCATTTTGGAGTGGTGGCATCATTGGCCAATTTTATTTCGAAAATGCTGTTGGAAACGGCACAGAGTTATGATTACCGAATTTTTGTGCGCTTAAATTGAAGGCATGGACTTGGACGATTTTCAGTTTCAGCACGATGACGCGTCTTGCCACACATCCCATCAAACAATCGATCTTTTATCAACCGCCTTGGCGATATCAATTGGCTGTCTAGGGGTTGCGCTTAGACCCCGTTAGACTTTTTTTTTGTGGGGTGCCCTTAAAGATCGATGTTATGCAGACGATTAAAGCGAATATCGTCCCAGCCATTCGTGAGATACAGCCAGAAGCAGTCAACAAGGTTTGGTTGACTAGCTCGTTCCTATGCAGACTGCCGTATGCGGCTTTGAAGTTGACTGAATATTGTGAATAGTGAGTCTCGATTTGAAATTCCCTGGCCTTTTCTAAGATCTTCGGTAATGTGAATATTTGACCGATCGTGGAGTTTTCTGGCCTGAAACCGCATTGGTATGCACGAACCAGATTGTTCATGAATGGTTTCAGACGTTCATAACTAGTAATAATTGCCGCAGTCAAAAGAGTCTCCTTACTTGTGGATCGGGCAAACGATGGTGAAATTTCATGCTACATGCTCATATATCTTACAGATGAGCTGGTGCATGTTCCCAACTAGGCCTTCTCCAACAGCTTTACTAGATCTAATCTTCGATATTGCTACCTTAATTTCATCGTGATTCGCCGAATGTAATTCTCTGCTGTCTTTGTCCTCGTCCAAGGTAAATGGTTCATTCCATCTGTAAGCGGGATTTCGACTATAGTCGCTATACAGTCTGCAGAAGTAGTCTTTCTATATTTTCAGCACCAACTGTGAGTCCTCTGCTTTATCTTTGCGGACTTCCATTCTATAGCATGTTCTTTCTATTCTCCGATAAAACTTTCGAACGTTACTCCTGCATTTATTGTACATTCCTCCAATACCTTGATCGCACGCTTCTCGTGGTCTTTCCAAGAAATCTGTGCGAGAGAATAGCAATACACCCTGAATGAATCGAACTGCAACCAACTTCAGACTGCTATAATTTCCAAACCGTTCATGAAAGCTCACTGTCATTTCGACACATGACAGATAATTTTATTATTTACAAGCCTTTTAAACCATTTGCGTCTCAGTTGTGTTGAAAAATTTTTATCCGCCATGGAATTCAAACGTGATAGTGTGATTGCTTTATATTTGGCTGGAAAACCACAAGTAGCTATCGTTAGAGCCCTCCAGCACCTCAACGTGAATAAATCATTTGTGTCTCGAACCATAGTTCGTTAGCGTGATAGTGGCAGCACTGCAAAACGCCATGAAGGTGGTCATAAAAAAACAGCAACATCGGCAGAAATGGTTCGGAAAGTGAAGGCTCGAATTGAGCGAAATCCGCGTCGAAGTGGAAGAAAAATGGCTCGTGAGCTCAACATATCGTTGGAACGGATGCAACACATACTGAAAAATGAGCTTGGGCTCAAGCCATTGCAGTTCCAAAAAGCACACGATCTTACACCGCAACAGAAACAAGCTAGAGTCGAAAGAGCGAAGGAATTGCTACGCTTGCACGAAAGTGATGAGCTGCCGAACTTGGTTTTTTCCGATCAGTCGCCATTTGTTATCGAGCAATATGTCAACAAACAAAATGACCGAGTTTACTTACCAGAGAGGTCCTCCGAAAATTTACACCTTCGGACGGCCACCAGAAAGCAGGCATCATCGATGGTGATGGTTTGGGTCGCCATAACAACCGATGGTCGCTCTTCGCTCGTATTTTTGGATCGTGGCGTCAAAATTAATGCGCTTGTATACCGTGAAACTGTCTTAGAGGCAGTATGAAACCTTGGGCAAACAATCATTTCGGTCGGAGACCGTAGACATTTCAACAAGACTCGGCGCCGTCTCACAAAGCGCGCGTCAACCAAGATTGGTTAAAAAACAATGTTCCACACTTCATTTCTTCGACACAATGGATTGCAAATTCTCCGGATGCAAATCCGTTGGATTTCTCTGTCTGGGGCATTTTGAAGGCGAAGGTTGGCACTAAAAAATACCAAAGTTTGGACCACCTCGTACAAGCACTTCGCCGGGAATGGGCCAAAATACCGTAGAGCAACTTGCGTGCAGCGTGCGATGCTTTCTTCGGCCGTCTCAAGGCCATTATTCGCGCCAAAGCTGGACATATTGAAAACTACTGATACAATTTCAAAATTGATGTGTTTTCCAACATTTTTTGCTTTGGCACAATAAAATCTATCAAAAACATAAAAAAATTATAGCATTTTAAAAAGTTGGAGTTAGAGGCAGTCACCCTGTAGAACTGCTTGGAACAGCTCTCGTCCTTCGATTCGTCATCAAACCAGAGATTTCTTTGTTGCGCCGGTATTGAAATCAATCACATTAGAAGCACTTTCTCTGATGGGTCATTGACAACACTCCTATTAGTGTTCTGCCGTTGTGTACGGGGGCTAGGGATCCGAAAGAGCTTGGGGAAAACGCGATCGATAAAGATTTTAGCGGTCTCTTGCGATATCAGCTTTTCAATGTCGAGGTGGTCTTACTTGTGCCTGTGATATGCACATTCATACTCTTGACTCCTTGGAAAGCTCCGTCATCTTGAATGCAAGACAAGTTACTTTATGAATGTTGAGATATGGGAACCACATGCAGTAGACAGGATTACAAGTTCTAAAAACCTGAATCCATTGTCGGACGTGGCTTTATGCAGGCTACGAGTATGTTATCCTTGATATACGAGTATTGGCACCGGCTGAAAAGTGCCTTTTATATCATTTGTCGCCAGTTTTTTTGACCTGCAACCATTGAATCTTGGAAACTCTTTGAATAACACCCTGTTCATCAAGTCTTTCCGAATGTCCTTTCGCGAACAACTCTTCTATAATTATTCCAACGAAAGCACGAATATTTTTTTACATTCCGAAGGTTTGCCGGATCCTCTTTCTTAGTGTCAAACGCATCGAATACCGTAACAATACCCCAAGCTGCCTTTGTCCTTTATCCTTTGGCGTGTCGATAATTAAATGAATATATCGAGTCTGTTTATCGTGTTTGTGTATCTCCGAACGAAACCCCCAGTTTCAGTGTCATTAATTCATGACACAAAAGTTCAAGGAAATCCCCGAACCGTGCTAGCATGTTCCAAAACACCCCCATTCCAAAGCGCCCCTGAAAGTCGATTTATGGCGCAAAAGCCTCCTAGAGCGCTTAAAATTGTCAAAGCGCGCGACATTTTCACTGCACGGGCATAGAATGGGTGGATGTTGGACACATTTAATTAATGACTGGCATGCAAGGATTTGTGTTGGTACGCTCAAATGGGTGAATGAAGTATAAATTATCCTTATCACTTATGCATCTAACCAGCGGCTCGGCCCCTCGGCCTTATCATCGCCGAGGTTTGGGGCTAGGAAGACCGACAGCTGCATGGAATTGGACTCGAAAGTATGTACGTACGAGTACGTGGCCATTAACCCGAGTTCAAGTCTTTGCACCTTTTGCTGGTTCATCAATTCATCAATCACAAACGTGCGAAAAAAGCATAAAAAAAAAGCAGAACTGCTTACAAATGGGAATTATTTTGAAAGCCATTGTGTAGCGGTTTTGTCTTGTCGGGGTGACGGAAATGGCGGGGAAACACGCGCACTTTTGGCGGTGCGATAAGCAAAGGTACAATGTAAACACTTTTTGTCGCCGTTGAGTGCTGTGTATGCGAGTACATTTCTTATTTCACTAAACCACCCCTATCGATAAAAGTCAGTATCGGACCGTATCTGACGGTATATCCGCGGTATTCCACGAATGTACCGGGTTCAGTTGAAGTTTTTTTTTTTTGTTTTATCAGGAACAGATAGAAAGTTTATTATCGACACGGCGCGATAGTTTTGACAAATCATTTCCATGTTCAAGGACGCACACATTAGCTTTAGCTTTGGGATGAAAAGTGTGTGGAATTTAAGTCGCCAGTTGGTCCGCCGCGCCAGTTTGTTGAGAATTCAAAGTTCGTTAGTGCTCGCGATACGGTTGTAATTCATTGCGGTCCATGCATGGCGCAAGCAGCCGGTCATTGGTGATTTGTTTGGAATTGAGTTTTGCGTGAAAGGATTTTCTGTTTATTTGGTGAGCCAGTGTTGACTGTTGATTGTTGATATTGATGTCTATATTGACGGTAATGTGTACATTTGTGTTTTACACTTGCGAATGAGTATCCGACAAATGTTGTGCGTGTTTTCTTTAATTTGTTGGAGCGGATCAGATACGTGGAAATGGGTGGTAATATTTTTTTTCTTTTTATGTGAGTGAGGGCATCGATTTGATTTGTTTATTTGCTGCTGATGGCGCAACAGCACGTGGTGTTATAAATGATGGTGTTAATTTTTTGTGCGCTAACGGTTATCGGCGTCATTCAGAAAAGAAAGCCCCCAGGCAGATAAAAAACCTTAAAACTTCGGGAAGTGATATGTTTTTTTTTTTATTTTTTTATTTGCGAATGCCATAAATTTTGCTGATGATATCTTGAAATGAGAGGTTAATGTGTTTACGGTTGTGTGCCTACGAGTTCTTGAGATTTCAAAGTTGTTTGCGTGGTTACTGAAATTTTAGGGCGCTTGTGCTCGGTTTGGTGGATGGAGGACACAGATATTTACTTCTCCATATTTCTCCGGAAATCGCCGTAGGTATTAATAGCTTCAATCTGCCAAGGTCGTGTGATTTTAGGAAAGCCATCTGGCTATTTTCCAGGATTCTTTCAAGAGTTCCTTGTATTTTGTCATGATTTGGAAAGATGTATAATGTGAGACAATTTATCATTTCCTTCTTCGGGCTGACTTCAGCATAAATGGCGATAAATTGATTGTTACCGCCTTATGATGGTTGAAATTTGGTCCTCATGTCGGTCATTGAATGGGTTTTAGCCAGTCTGTTGTACATGAAGCAGGTAGATCCTGAAAGCAATACTTTCCTTAAGTTCTCAGATTGCTAAAACTGACAAAAGTACATTTAAAATAAAGGATGTTGCGGATATGCCAACTATAAGCAACACTTCCATCATCTCCTGTGCTAGGAAAGTTTCCATGCAACTGACTAACACTTCTTTCATTTAACAAGAGAACCTTTTGTTAAATTCATAGGCCATAGCGTTTTTTATCGAAAAATGACACAGACGTCAGCCAACGTGTCAAATTTTTATAAATTTTGATTAAATTGTGTTTCAGTTTGAGTGAGTAGTAAGACCTGTGTATAACTGCATCCCACATCTGGTGATCGGGACGGACTGCGATCTAACCTCTTTTTTTTATCCTCGTGCACGACTTGGACTCATTTTAGCGATACCGATCACTCACCACTTGCATTGCCTGTTCAGCATACATCTCCACGTGAGCAAGACGATGCATCACGCTACGCATTCACCGACGAATCACCAGTTCCTCCAGATGTCAAGCAAAGGCGGAAATTGTCTTCAACTACTGCAACTGGGCAGACGATTCACAACTGCTGAATGCCGCCATTCTGAAAGTGAAACCCTAAGCTGTTGGTTCTTCCATCTTCCAGGCGAACAATATGCGTTTCGATTCCAGGAAATATAATCTGCTAGTCAGCGCCCTTTGCGCCCTTTAGTCTGATTCATTACAAGAGGTATCTGACGACATTCTTAAAACTCTGCCAATGCTCCTGAAGGCTCATCTTTTAAATCATCTGTCCGATTCAACAGATCGCCAACTTTACAAGGCTCTGACGGAACTCGAGTTAGGTGACAAGAAACCATCTCAACTTCTCCGACAGATGAGAAGCTCCGTCGGCGACAGGGCCTCGAAAGATGTTCTACGTATCAGATAGCTGGCTTTGCTCCCTTCAAAGGTACAGAGGTTTTTGAAGGTTTTTCAAGAAACAACACTCGATGAGCTCGCTTCCGGCGCAGGCGCTCTCATGGAGAATGGACTCAGCCCAAAGTACTGGCCGCGTCAACTTACTCTAGGTGAACACCATAACCAGCCACACACGATGCTGTTCCACTGTTTCAACGCACACAGTGAACCAAGAGCTCACTGGAATCAGACGTTCACCGACCCAGTTGATCACCCTCAATCGAGAAGTGCTCAGTAAGCTATCCAGGCTTCCCAACATCAAGTCACGTGGTTCAGGAGGTATTGGACGGTTTGGGTTCAATACCAGCCGCACACGAAAGACATTCTTTTTTTTAGCCAACTAAAATCAGTAAGATGAATGGTTGCTTAGAATACAACGAGTCCAATTACACTTATAATTTAGGCTCCCAATTAAATGTTGGATGCCACCCAATGGAACGAAATACCCACTGAGTCTAAAAATCTTTCTTTCTTTCTCTCTGAAAATGGGACATTTCATAAGAACTTAACACGTGTTCAGGCACTTTAAGTGTAGTCATACCCACTTGAGTTTTAAGTGGCGCACTTTGGCTTTCATGCCAAATGAGGTTCCAACGCTCGCAAGTGCAAACCTCCATGTAGCTTCAACCAAATCTCAGCATTATCGTCGAAAAACTAGTTCCGCAACAAGCAATAACGTCATCAACACCGAACACTCAACACCGCCTATTCCTGTTCGACCATAAGACGAACGTGAAGTTCCTAGTCGAATCAGGATCCGTCAGCTCCATCATTCCACGCACTCAAACAAATAGGAACGCTAGGCCAACATATTTGAAACTTTACAAATAATTCAGTAATCAACGTCTACGGACAGCTATCGCTTGTCCGGAACATGGGAATTCACCGTCCTCTGAATTGAATTATGGCAGAACTATCCCCCTACTATGGCCTATTTACTTAGCTGTGTAAGATTCGGTTTTTTTTTTTATTTAAATTAGCCATCGCTCGAGGGATTAAGGTACCCTTAAAATGTTTCCATACAGCGCGGGCGAAGGAAAGCTGGGGAGGAAAGAACGAGAGGTACCGATGTACATTCGTTTTAATTGTTCGAAGGTTATGATGGTCAGGAAATAAAGAGCGCGGCAGAGCGTTCCATAAACGAGAAGTACGGCTTAAGAAAGTATCACGATATTTTAGAGTACGCCCGAAAGTCGGCTTGATTGTATACTGATGAGCATTTATAGCGAGGCGGGTGCTACGGTAGAAGGTTCGAAGAGGCGGAATGCTACTGACGATTTCCATTGAGCACTGGTGGTGGAAATAGCGATAAAACAAAGTGAGACAGGAGACATTTTGTCGGTGTTGATCCTGTTGCTCTCGAGTCCCAATTGATCCAATCAAGGAAGGAGAAAGTCGTTGAGCTTGGTTCGTAGCACTCGCTGTCCACAGTAGTCGTTTGGCCCGAAGCGTTTTCGAAAAAGTAAGGAAATAAAGCCCGATGACACCTGTAACTTTGAGTGGGTATAATGGGTCTTCATGGGTTTTACGCGGATTTTCGGTATCCCAGAGCGATAATTTTACTTATTCACATATCCACAGAGATAGAAATAGGCCTCGTCGCTCATGATGATTTTCGATGAAAAGTTGTCTCCCTCTTGGTCGAGATTTAGGATGGCTTGACCGTAGCTTACACGCGCTAACAGCTGATGCACTCTTTGCGCTTTGTAAGGGAACATCTTAAAGTCTTTCACCAAAATTCTCTGTAAGGTCGGCCGATTGATGCCCAATTGCGTGATACGTCGTCTGGTCGATACTCTGGGCTCCTTTGCGATATCTTCAACCACAGCTGAGTATTCTCAGCAGAACGGCTGCTCCGGGGCCTGCCCCATTCCCGTCCTACAGCCGAAGAACATGGACGTGAGTGCGGGAAAGCAGAGAGTACTGTCATCATCAACGGATAGCAGACAACAGATCATTAATGAAAATTAAAAAGAGTGTCGGAGGCAGAACGGAGCCCTGGGGCACACTAAAATTTATTTTGTGAATATCAGACTTGAAACCATCCAATACAACTTGAGTTCCGAAAGGTAATTTCTAATCTATTTCTAACGCATTTTCGACAAAAGAGCCTGATGCCAAACTCTGTCAAATGCCTTAGAAATATCAAGTGCAACTATCTTGTTTCGCCAGATTGATGTACGCTTAAGTTCCACTTTTCGGTGAGACATGCCATCAGATCACCAGTGGAGCTGTTGCTACGAAAACCGTACTGCCGGTCATTGAGAAGTTTTCGTGTTTTGAGATATTTAATGAGCTGACGGTTTGTAAGCGTTTCTATGACCTTGGAAAGAAGGGACGTTGTGCAATGAGTCAGTAGGAGGACGGGACGGGCTGTTTTCCATTTGCTCGGAAAGAATGCTAAAGAGTAGGATCGATGAAAAAGTTTACGAAATGGTTTTGTCAGCAAGGAAGAACACCTCTTCTGAAGAAGAGGAGATATATCATCTGGACCAGCGGATTTGTGTAGTCTGTAAGTGCTCTTGCTACTATACGTATGGCTGCAAAACTGCGTTCCGTCATGGGAGTGCCGATACATAAAGGCAGGGACGAACACTGCATGTTGGCCGATTTAGTGCTTTGCGTCTCCAATAATTCTAACATCCATACCGAAGCTTACGCAGTTGATGAAGCGGTACTAGCGACTGTGTCATACCTAGTTTGTTTCTTCTCTGGGTGCGCGGGCGAGTCCCTTGAAACTTATATCATGGACTGTTTTCTCAAAGTCATTTTTGAGTAAAGGAAAGGAGTTTTTCGTACAACTGGTATTGGAGTTTCAATGTCACCACGTATAGGAATTTTTCAAATGGACGTGGTGTTCGACGCAGTAACGCTAGAGCGTAAATTACCACACAAGCTATGGAGTGAATACATTCCATCGAATGGGCTTTGGGATATTTGAACACGATGACTGACCAATCGAATGTAAATTTTAGATTTTAAAAGCAAAACTCTGCCGCAATTGTTGGTAAACATTACAAAAAAAAAAAACAAACAAAAAAACAATTCAGGTAAAATTTAAAACACAAAACAAGCGGCCAATATCATTTCTGTAGTGCTACCGAACCATGGCTGGATCGAGCGACAGTTTATTTCTAGGAGAGCTCCCAAGTCAAAAATAAAAGATTCCTTAAGCAACGAAAAGTTTTCGAAATATGGAGTTCCACGTGGTTCAAGTTTGGGACCATTGATTTTTATCATTTATAAGAATGAAATGCTTTCAGCCCTGAAAAGAGTGCTGTTTTTGTTTACGTAGATGAAATGGCAGTGGTGGTCAGTCAGAAATGACTGAAAAAATAATGCTCAAGCAATTTAATGTAGTCACTGCGTGGTGTCATGATAATGGCCTCATTATAAATGCAAGAAAAACCAAAGCCATGTATGCCTCCTTGATCAAAAGGTTCCCGCACCACAGCATCGTGTGGCGCTCCCATTGTTCCGATTTGAGTGCTGTTTTTTTTTTGTTAAGTTGGTAAATCTGTTGTTGACATTCCCTCTAAATATCTTAGTGTCATAGCTTGACATTTGCAAAAGTTACGTAGCCATGAGTACATCTATCTCTGTGTGTGTTGGATTTAAATTTGCAACAACGAACTTGTACTCGTATTGAACATTTGAAATGTTGGAAAAGTGTTTCGGCAACGGTTCTCTAAGTGGTCGTGAGTCAATCGAAGATGATGAACGCAGTGGCAGACCATCGACATGGAAAACCGACGAAAACATTGATGAAGTAAAAGAAATGTTGGTCAATAACCGCAGATTAACCATCAGAGAGATAGCGCAGGACTTGAACATTGCCTATGGATCCGTCCAAGACATTTTGGTTAATGATTTGGGTTTCCGTCGTGTAGCAGCAAAGTTGGTGCCAAAAGACCTCAATTTCATGCAAAAAAGAGACCGTGTTGACGTCGCAAAAGAGATGATTTGCGAGGCTGAATCCGATCCCACATTCATCAAAAGGATCATTACTGGAGACGAGACGTGGGTTTATGAGCACGACATGCAATCCAGACATCAGGCAAGTGAATGGCGTTCACCAAATGAGCCGAGACCAAAAAAACCACGTCGTTTTCAGTCAAAAAAGAAGGCAATGCTCACGGTTTTCATTGATTACAACGGTGTAGCGCATCATGAATTTTTGCCAGAAGGCTAGACAGTAAACAAAGAGTATTATTAGGGCGTTATGAGACGTGTGCGTGAAGCAATTCGCAGAAACAGACCATAATTGTGGGCAGAAAACTCGTGGATTTTGCACCATGAAAACGCACCGTCGCACAGTGCCATCATTATTCGTAATTTTTTGACGAAAAATGCAAGAAATACCATCCAACAGCCACCGAATTCACCTGATTTGGCTCCATGTG
The DNA here is from genome assembly GCA_963966105.1 of Volucella zonaria. Lineage (NCBI taxonomy): Eukaryota > Metazoa > Arthropoda > Insecta > Diptera > Syrphidae > Volucella > Volucella zonaria. The sequence goes on along the minus strand of OZ014531.1, from coordinate 59,466,992 downwards.
ACTTCTTTCTGTTTAATCGAGTTAAAAAAAACCACTACGGGGAGCGCGTTTCAGTAACCGAGAGGAAGTAATGGAAAAACCACAGGAAGCACTGATGGACATACCGAAAACCGAATATAAAAAATGTTTCGAGGATTGGATCAAGCGCTGGCATAAGTGTGTTGCAGTCGATGGGGATCACTTTAAAGGGGACAATATAGATTTAGATGAATAAACTGGTATTTTAAGTGTTCTGAATAAAAGTTCGGGAACTTTTTGATCAGGGTTTAAATATTAAAATGCATAGGTCAAAATATCTACATAAAGCGCAGAATTATTTATTGTTGGAAACTGAGGACTACTGCTACAGAAAATACCTGGGTATAATCGTGGACTATAATTGTAAATGGAGCTACTTGTATTGATGTCCAGCAAACGTTCTTCGACAATGCTACTACAACTTGGTGGAATCCCATCTGAGGTATAAAATACTAGCCTGGGGCAACGCACCGCAGCTGCAAAGGCTACGGCAATGACGACCAAATGCATAAGGTGGAGATATTGTCAATCTTCAAAAACGACAGCACAACAAGTAGTCAACATACGAAGATGACATCAGGACAAATTTATGATGCAGAAAATACACTGTAACTGTTCCAGAAATTTTCAACGAAATTCCAATAAACTTGACAAATTTTCTTGTTTTTTTAAAATGTTAAAAAATTGTATTTAAATTGTAACGTCTCAAATGCTTAAATATACTTCACAACTGAATTATTTTTACGAAACTTAATAACAAATGAATTGTAAAAACGAAATTCAAAATAATTGTAATTCTGCAGACAAACCCCTAAGGCTTAGCAGATAATACAATGTAGAATGTACAATTTTTGTTTAAAAATATATTTCATTTTATTTCAAGCAGCTGTAGTCGCTGTAGGCCACTTAAGTATGTCAGTCGTCTCTTAGGAAATGTTGGCAATATCGTTTTTTACTGAATTGCGGTGATGTCTGTTGTAGTAAGGTTTATGACCTCCGCTAATTGTTCAGCTGCATAAGATGTGTAAAGGGTCCGAACATTGTAAGTGTATAACCGAAGGTCGTTGATCCTGTTTCACTTCGCTGCAGTTGTATAATCATCCATCTCCGATGGTATTTGTCGTATCACAACATAGTGCTTACACTCGTATCTTAACGTAGGGGTATGAACGTTGCGGTTCCTATGCCATCGTATATATTTCGTCATTTTGACAAGATGTCGGATCATCAAAGGACCAGTGGTCTGAACTTGTCAACGCGTCTGAAAGAATTTTATCGCTGCTCTGATCGCTGGCATCGTCGCTAACTCCACCTAGGAAACTCTTCCAAGTAAGATCAGAAGGAGCCTCTGCACTGCTGTTTGCCGAGCCGTCCTTGATCTGTTAGCTGCAGTACACCGGATATTGCGCGGTTTCCCTTGTTTTGAATTATATTCATCAACTTAAAATCAGAAATTTTTTATCATTGTCGATATGCCTCTCGATCATTCCATTAGTCCGCCCCCATTTGAAAAAACAAAGATCTAAAGGTCTTTCTTCTTTTACGAGTTTGCCAGAAACTTCAAAGATACATTTTTTTTTTTTTATTTTCAACAAAACAAATTTAACACTTTTGCTTATAACAACTCAGAAAGCACAGAGAAATTATTCTTCCCACCCACTTGAGTGTTCAATTATGACATCAGCCATCCATTCCCCATCGCAAATTTCGAATCCCAATTAACGCGGCGCACAATGAACAAAACACACATGTCAGATACAAAAAGGAAAACCACAAACGATCAGTTTCAAACTAAACGAATCCCCCCAACGAGATACTCGTATACTAAACAGACCAACGATTGGGATGCGCTACAAGATCTGTTCCAACGATCTCAAAACCTCCAAACAAGCTGTCCATCCAAATGTATCCACATGGTATTCATCCATCCAGGGTGAGGGAATGTGGTGAAGGGTTTTCGATTCGCCAAAACCACAAACTTGTCGATCATCTGAAAAACACACGTACGTACTCGTATTTAAGTCATTCATCCCACACATGGTGTGCAATCAGCTATGCACGCTGGCACACATGACAACGATTCCCTGGATAGGGGGAAGAAAGTATCTCAGGGGGAGAAACTTTCCAATTTCCATTCGCAGTTTATTGCTCTACATACGGATTCCGAGGGAAAACATTTTGCGCAGCGAAGAGGAAAAACGAATGATAAACGCGCTGCACAGTGTGGAATGCGGAAAATGGTTTTCCCCCACCGTAGTCCCATCGTTTCGAAAATGCACAGTGGGTGCGAGCGATTTTTTCGTGGGTGCCTAAGTGGGATTTACTTAAATTCACCCACCCTTCCTTCAACACCGATTGCAGCCGGTTAACATGGTTTGTCTAGGCACGACGCCATGAAGTATAGCAGCCATGAGATTTCACTCTTCGAAAAATCTCCGCGAAAAAGTCTCTTTATCGCCTGTGGAAATGTTTACACGTTGAGCCAATTTATTGATCTCAAGGGGATGCATGACAGCCTGGATTAGTGCAGCGTAGCGCTTTTCCAAATTTCACAGTAAACATTACAAAAAATTTGGATGAATGTGCATATTTCGAAAACTGGCTGGAACAAAGCAAATTAATGACTGAGAAGTCGCATTTGGAAAACTTTAAATGATTTAAAATCGGCGGCAAGCTATAAATAGACCACAGAAGCAGAAGTTTGGGGCATAAATTTGGCCTCGTCGAAATAAAAGCGGATGAGCACTTGTATATCGGAACAAATGGGGTCGATAACATTTCCAATTTCAAAATGAGAAATACCAGATGCAGAAGACGAATTTTTCGTAACGGAAATCAAACGGATGGGAATGGAATTCATGAATTCATTGAATTCCTCGACAAGGACTTTGTTGTTCTTTTTTTCTTATTTTTGTTGTTTTTGGGAAAGAACAGATTTTGTCTGTTGGCGATGAGTGTTATCACATCCAATTTAGCCTTGAAAAAACAAATTGAGGTGGAACAGAATTTAATTGAGGGATTCGAGATCTTTTTAAAATTTTTTTGTTTTTTTTTTTTTAATATTCCGGTTTGCTTTGGATTTGGCTTATGGGATCAAAGATTTTGTTTATTCGAATTATTCTGACGAATAAGTTGACGTTATATTGCATAAACTGATTTGGCCAATCGAGGAGTTGTGAATTTAATAGAAATGGGGCTAACCTTAGGGCTTCTGCGTCTTCTTAAATGTCAGTTACATGACAGCCAAACCACTTCTGTCTTGTTTCATGATATTTCAAGAGATTTTTGGTTATGCTGTTCAAGTATCTGGGTAGCAATAACGTAGACCTTGTGTTTTTTCAACACTTCGAAGTAGTTTTGATTGCGTATATCCCATTCATGACAGAGTTTATCTTGTTTCAACTAGATAAGCGGAGACTACTTGTCTCATAGTATCGCCAAGAGCCACAGGAATACTGCTTTTAAAAAATTGTAACTAACGTACCTCTTATTCCCATGGCTTACTTCCTTACCTTTGTGGCGCTACAGTTCGGGATGAATTAACAAACGTCTCCAGTTAGTCCGGGCTTTAGCTTACTGCCTCCAGTTGCGCACTCCAAGTTGATTGAGGCGCTTTCTATTTCTGCGCGCAATCTAAAATGAAGTCTTACTCTACTGCATTGGCCCTCCGGGTTAGATTAAAACACTCTGCGGGCCGGAGTATTGATGTCCATTCTCTCTGCGTGTCCTAGCCGTCTCTTGACTCTCTCGATTGACGATAGGTCGATGTCGCTGTACAGCTCGTATAGTTCGTCGTTGATTCTTCTCATCCAAAGCCTGTCAACACAAACGGTATCGAATTTTTACGAAGAATTTTTCTCTCGAAACGACTGCGGATATACTCGTATTCATCCGCCTTTAATAGAGTCCATGCTTCTGCGCCGTAAAATAGAACTGGAATGATCAAGGTCTTATATAGAGTCTCCTTAGTTTTTCGGGATAGGGTCTTACTACTCAACTGCCTTCTTAGCTCAAAAGAAATAGTGATTGACAAGAGTGATTCTTCGTTTTATTTCTGCTGGGGTGTTGTTGGCAGAATTTATAGCAGTGCCAAGTCGTCTACCTTGGTCCTTTTCTACCCTGAAATTACAAAAGGTGGCCAGATAAGAACGATGGGGAAAAAATTAAATAAAACAACAATGGTGTGGGATATAAAGTTGGTTCTGGCTTTATTTTGTAGGTAGGTTCATGCCATTATGTGTGGAATAGCACATCAGTTAAATTGCCGCCTGGGCCTCGCTGGCAATGCTTCAACCGGTCGGTCCAATTTTTGATGATTCGGTCCAATATGTGCGGCGTTATTCCGGCAATAGCGTGTCGAATGTTGGTCTCGAGCTCGTCCAAAGTGGTTGGCTTGATAGCGTAGACTATGGACTTGGTGTAGCGCCAGAGAAAATAGTTGATTGGTGTCAAAGCGCATGATGGATGAAAGCTCGCCGTGAGATGACCCAGTCGCCAAATTTCTCCTTAATATCTTCGAGCGTTGCGTCGTTTGTATGGCATGTAGCGCCGTCTTGTTGGAACCACAGCTCGGATATATCGATGTTGTCGAGCTTTGACCACAGAAAGTCGGTTAACATCGCTCTATACCTAAGGCCATTGACGGAAACGGTATCTCCTTCCTCATTTACAAAGAAATAACGACCGATGATGCCGCCATGCCATAAACCGCACCAAACAGTCAATCTTTGTGGATGCATTGATGCCGATTACTTGTGGATTGTGTTTGCTCCAATAATAGCATTTTGCTTGTTGACATAGCCGCTGAGTCGAAAATGGGCCTTATCCGAGAAGATGATTTTTTTGGCCAAAATCCGGATTCCGGCCAACATTTCCAGCGCTCAATTAGCGAACTCACGGGATTGTCTATGGTCGTCTGGCTTCAATTCTTGGGTCAGCACAATCTTATACGGATGTAGGAAATCAAGAAAATCAAAAACGAAATACGCAACATGCAGAGTAGCACAAATTACAGTTTTGGGCGAAATTTGCGACCCAACATTTGAGGTTAATACTCTCCCACTGAAAAGAAATAGACGAGCTCTGTGTATGCGCCCGAGTGCGAATTGTTTGACTTTTCTGGTTGAACTCAAAGTTGGGTTTGTTTTTAGTAAACTGACGGACGTTATGGATGGGAGAAACCCATAAATGGGGACAATGAAATGAAGATGGACTTTCTTCATTCTGGTTGAGGTCATTCTGTAGATGATTGAGTCCCTGCCGGGGTCCATTGAGCCATTAGCGTAGCAGATGGCGAGGAGAGACAGACCAAAGATCACCATGAACCACAGGATGATGTTGAAAATCACTGGGTAGTCATCCTTGTAGTACTAAGCGAGGTTGAGATTTTTGGCCTCGTCAGAGTTGGGTGGAACGGCATCACGCTTAGCACGATTGAGTTCAGCCTTCTTCGCTATGGCGGCCAAGATATCCTCACCCTTGGAACCCTAATTTGTGGCGGCAGAGAAGTTTTCCAAAGTGTTTGAAACAAATTTTAAAGCTTCAGCCATGGCGGGCGAATTTTCTCATGAGCCTTGTCTCCTATAGGACAACGACAGGCGAATGGTGAGCGGTGTTAGTGGTTTAGCAGCAGTCACGTACTTTTTGGCGATTTCATTAATGTACGAAATTTGTGTGTGGAATTCCTTGTCCTCTGAGTGCAAGCCTGGCTTGAGTGTATTGGTCGCCTTCAAGTTGGTCACATGCGCTGGTGTATCACCGAAAACATCGCTGAAAGTGACTAGAGCATGATTTATCTGGCTCAAGTCCAGTGTAGCAGCATGTTCATTGTATGACTCTACCTCAGAGCTGAAGGCATTGAGGGATTCCTCCGATGAACTGCCTGTCAGTGGATAGGACTTCGCTTTAGTATCAAATTCAAATGATCAATGCCAGAGTCCAATACTGCTACTGAAAACTTTGCAGTGTGAAATGGGTTGTTTCAGTAGAGTAGAGTCGACTGCGTTTTTGCGGACAGTACTCATACACCGCCTAAATTAAACTCGCACTATCCAGCTTCTCGTTGCCCTTAAAATCCAACGAGGATGGTGAGTTCTACACGGACCTTGACGGAACAGCGAGGGTTCTCAATCGTCATTCAGCACAGACGGGAGAGTTTGGAAGGGATGCCACTATGTGCTAATATGGCTCTATATAGCTCGTGTCTATAATGCTGTCATATGCGCCCTTAAAATATAAGTTTTCTCCTGAATCTGCCAAAGTGTGAAGCTTTGGTCGATTGTGGACTTTCCTGGTCTAAAACCGAACTGATAGGGACCAATCAGGTTATTTGCGAAGGGTTTCAAACGTTCACATAATATGGCACATAAATAAGATCTTCTATGCGATGCTGAGGAAACTTATCCCTGTATAGTTGGCGGAGTTGAGGTGGTCTCCTTTTTTATGGATCGGGCATGTGTTGGACTTCTTCGCAGACAATTTTTTTTCCATATTCTCACCACCAAGGTTTCCTTCTTCATTTATAGCTCTCAATATCTTCGATCGTGCTCTTCCCGCGCAGTTTTTTCTTCTTCTGAAGAAGCCGATGTTCTTGCAGTCCTTCGTTGCAGCGCCGCTTTGTACGCTTCTTGTTAAGCTAAGATGTTGGCAGTTTCTTGCGATTGCTATTTTTCTACGTTATATCTTCTTACAGTAGTCCTTCTATTCCTATTGCGCTCCAGGGTCATCTTTGGATAACCGCCTTTCACACGATAAGAAAGTAACGAACCTGGGACAAAATTCTAAATACAAGCCGTTGCTGAGCTATTCAGCCAGACCTTATATCACCAAAATTTGTTATAAATGCCATTAGACGTCGACGGTATTTTTAGAAGGTTCCAAAGTAAATAGGACTTCTTGAAAAATAAGAACAACAAGAAGTTTTTTTTAGGGCAAACCCGATTTATTTGATTCCTTCCGACTCAATACAGCGATATGCAGAGCTTAAAAGCATGTTGAATGAGTGTGGTAGATCGTCGACCGGGATGTCCTTTAGTATGTCTGCGCAAGTCTTTTGAATGGCTTTCACGTCCGCCAAACGCTTTCCTTCCATTGGCAAATGCATTTTTGCGAAAAGGTAAAATAGCGCATTATCGTGCAACAAACTTCAACTTCTGGTTGAATACGACGAATACCATGCAGCAAACGCTTCAAAGCACCAAGATAGAATTTTGCATTAACTACTTGGCCCGGTGGAACGAACTTTTTGAGGACAATGCTCTCGGAATCGTAAAAGCACATCAACATCTCCAAAGTGGGAATGGCGCTTTCCATTCCGCATTTTGAGGCATGTTTCCTAGATCATAATCAAAGCAACACGATTGATCATCAGTAACAATGTTGTGAAAGACGTTTTTATTCTTTTTGGCCTTCTTGGTGACGACATTCGCATGTTGAATTCTGTGCAATTTTTTGTCGATGCTCATTTTTGTACTGATGACACAAACATACTGTCACTTCAGATGCAATAACTCCATTTCCATTGGACCCAAATGTCTTGAAATTTTGACAGCACATCAGTGAAGGATCTACCTTTATTATTACTTTGCTCTTAAACACTAGAGGTTCATTGAAATCGTCTACTAAACAACATTTTAAGTAGAAACTAGAGGTTGCTACAGTGGAAAACATGCACTCTAGTATGCGGTGCCGCAGGATTTCTTGCTTAGACCTTTATTTTTTCTTTGTCCAACAAATTATGTGCTTCATAAGAAAGTTTCTTCTTTAGGAACGAGTAGGCTTTCAGCTAAGGGGTTGAGATTGGATTTGAAGCAGTGGATTTATTTGAGTTGAGCAATAAAAAAGGGTTAACAAGATAATCTTTGCGCCATCCGACCTTTGTATCCCTGGGTCATATTAACCAGTAGCAAATTTTCGGAGATTAATTGGGAGAGAGCTTAATTATTTTGTGTTAAGAATAGGTGTTGCCAGCGCTAATCAGTTTGTCAAATTGGTGAACCAAGTCATACCTAGGGCCATGACTTTACTAAAGATTCTATTCTATTCTAAAGAATTGGAGTGGGTAACGAAGAATCAAGACGTATAGAGGATTAACTGAATCAACAGCTTTGGACTGATTTTTGGCGCCTTGCTTTTATTCATATATCGTGTCAGTTAGTCTTGACAGTTTTAGGTAGGCGGCTTAACTGAATACTGAATAAGAACTTGATGTCTTCTGATTGCTGCACTGTGGTTTTTGCTTGAAAGGCAATGGTTCGCCACCATTAGCGAGCAGAACTGGACTCCTATTTGCATTGTTCTTTGGTATTAAAGGGTTGTGAATGAGGTCCGGTGACATACGTTATTTCTGGATTAAGTTCTCCTAGACCGCTTAAAGTACGACAGAAGTTTTGGAATATCCAGCAATTGCGGTATTTAACTGTCAGACATGTCCCTTATTTACGAGTAGCTCCAAAATGTTGCCAGAGGCAAATAAATTGCTCGTTCAATGAAACTAAATCAAAAACCACACTTTTGTGGTATTAACTTTTCTTCCCATCACCGTTGTCTCTTTAACTAGCTCAATGATATTTTTTTCTTTTTTTTTTGTTATAGAAACTAGAAACCCAAAATACCGAAGTCAAAGGATAACAACCCAAACCATTCTAAAGCTGGTAAGTCTCTATATTCAACCCACTCTCCTACTCAGATTTAGGTAAATGAAATTAATTTCGCAACCTCATAAATCAATGTGACATCATACCAGACAGCGGCTGGTAATTATCAAAATACAAACGGCACCTTCAAAAACTACGCTCGAGGGGTGTGTAAAATGCCAAATTCTACCCCAAAATAGCTAACCCACAGCATAAAGGCTTACGTGCTTGTGTGTGTTTCTGTTTGTGCTTGTGTTTGTCGCTGTAGATGTTAAGGTGATTATTTACCTCTCGTGCAGCCATTAAGAACACTCTACAGAATGCTAAGTCCTTCAATACTTCCCTAACGATGTATTTTTTTTTTTTTTTATTTCCTTGTTTGTTTATTTTCGTTGTTTTGTGAGTCTGCGGGAGAATTTCATCCTCAGGTGGGAACTACACAACAAAAATACTCGTATCTACCTGTTAGGAGTGGGATGGTTGAGGCAACGACCTTGACCATAAGAGACAGCAGTTGGAGCCATTGGTACATGTGAACTTGGCTGTTGCGTTCCTGCAATCGGATTGTGATTTTGTGAGAGAAATCTTCAGGAGTTGTAAGGATATTTGAATTTTCTTGAACGTGGGTGCACTCCATGTGATGGGGGTAGTGAAAATTAGGAGAAGAATTTTTTAATCAAGAAATTCTTTTGACTTTTTGTTGGCACAATTTGATTTATTGTTGTGCAATGTAACAAAATGATGTAGGAGCTTCGGAGCTTCGGAGCTTCTATTTAATTTATTGTAGTTGGGCTAAGGATCTTGGGGGTGGATGAGAGCGGACAGCTCTTTTAATGGGAATATGATGATTTTTTGTTTTGTTCACTCTCATTCCCGTCGAGAGAAGTGAGAAACCCGTGCTCGTACATAGCTTGGTGTGGAAGGATACTTTAGTTTGAAATTAGTTTTAGCCAGCCTTGAGGTATGTAATTTTAGTTGAATTTGAGTTTGAATAAGATGTTTGTGTTTCCATGAATTGCAGTGGTAATGGGAAAGGCTGTGTATGCTCCAATGCTGCCTGATTCCATAAATTAGAATTCACGGACCCAGGCAAGGATTTATGCTTTCGGTTGATGATTTATCTTGAATATTCACTTTTTGAATTAATGATTTGCAAGGCCACATGCGGACCTTTATGGGTTGACTTGCTTTTAAGTAGGCCACACCAAGGTGCGATTCTATTATAAACAAGCCAAACTACCGCAGCGTACGCATGCAAATCGTCAATATCTAGGCTGGTAAAGGGAAAACACCGACCAGGAGTCCTGTGTACTCGTACTAGTGAACCATTCATTTCATTTGTTCCTGTATCCCCTTGGGGGTCCTAGGGCCTCTAATATGCCTACGCGCCATCGAGTGCGGTTTCTGGAAATGTGGCTCAGCTCTCTCCATAACTGTTTCCCAGTTTCCGTGTTTCCTTCTCAACTGTTCTGCGCCACGTACTCCTAGGACCGCCACACATCCTGCCGTCCTGAGTAAGCGGGTTCAATTGCATCGCTTGGTTAACTATGGACCTGACACCCCTTTCGTCGTCGTATGGTTGTGTCTATAGGTTCATGGTCGGTTCTCTGATAAAGCTGTTCGTTAGAGATACGGCTTGGCCAGAATATCCTTAAGATGTAGCGTAGGCACCTATTAACAAACGTTGGCAGCTTCCTCGTGATAGTGGTGGTCACCCTCCAGGTACCACATCCATATACGAGCAGTAGCACGGATTCAACGTTGGAACGGAACAGTCGTAGCTTGGTGTTTAAGCTAATTGCGTTACTTCGCCAAACTGTAGATAGCATCCTAAACGCAGATTTTGCTTTGTCTATGCGGTTGGCTATATCCAATTCGGTTCCGCCATCGGTTGAGACAATACTCTCAAGGTATTGGAAACTCTCTACTCTCTCAACCGTCTGTTCAGCAATACATACCATATATAAGTTGATGAGTTTGGTCTTAGGCGTCGTCTGCTTGACTCTCCACATTTGTTGTCATTTGGTGAAAGCCCATTATTCTGTGAGACAGAAGGCATACATCGTCAGCCTAGTCAAGATGTTTGAGTTCAGTCCATCGAATTCCTCCATTTCCTGTTAACGAGGCCGCATTCAGCACCAATAGAAACAGTATTGGTGAAAGTATGCAGCCTTGCCTAACCCCTCTTTGGGCTTTGAATTTCTCAAACAGTCTTTCTCTGTGTAAGACGTGACATGTGGACCCATCATACGAGTATGTAGCCTTGATAATTGCTATTAATTTATCAGGAATGCGTCTCCTGCGCAAGGGACGCCAGATGAATTCCCGATTGACACTATCAAACGCCTTTTCAAAATGGATGAGCAGCAGATGAAGTGGTGATCGGTACTCAACACACTGCTCGAAGATGATCCGCAAGGTGTTGATGTGGTCGACACAGGAGGATCCAGAGCGGAAACCTGCTGGTTCGGCATCGAGTGTGTCTTCGAGGTATTCTTTGATTCGCTCCAGGATGATTTTAGCTATTATCTTGGCCACAGCAGGCAGTACGCAGATACCCCTCCAGTTTTCGCACTGCTTTAGATTGCCTTTTTCAGGTAGCTTGACTATCATTCCCTTCTTCCATTCGTCCGGAAAACTCTCGGCTTCCCATGCTCTCCCGACAAGTGGGAACAGTAGCTCAGCTGATACCGTTGGCAGGTATTCCGTCAAGTCCTACCGTCTAATTGGCTTCCAGTGCTTTGATCGCGGCGATAATCTCTTCCTTACTGGGGGTTGTAGTGCGAATTCGGGAATTTCTTTCTACGGACACTTCAGTCTGACTTGGGTGCATATTGCTGGCTAATACTCGGTATAGAACCGAAGCAAAATGCTCCTTCCATCTCTTCAGTTGATGCTCATCCGATATTAGCAACGAACCGTCTAAGCCTTTCACTGGGTGTTGAGTAGAGCTTCGGCCACGTATAAGCTCTTTCGTGATTCTGTAAACGGTTCTGCTCGCTGCTGCTTCTTCTGCTGGCGTGGCCAGCGGATTGATTTAATTGCGCTTGTCACTTCTCACGCTACGCTGCACTTCTCTCATCTTCATGCGATATAGGGACTCTAGCTCGAACCTCCCTGCTGCTGGAGCTGCTGCAATTCGAGCTCTTTGTTGTTTTCGTTCGTTTATCCTTCTCCAGGTATCCTCGGAAAGCCACGCCCTATGGCTTCCCTGCGATCGACCGACAATCCTTTCAGCACCTGATGTGAACCGAGTTTTCCCAGCACACCAATGGACTTGGATGGTGGAGGGCAGTGAGCTGCTGATTGTTTCCACTCCTCATGAGAGATGATCCCTTAGTTCTTGGCGCACTGTGGGAACTCTCAGTCGGTCTACGTTGAGCCTAGGTATTCTTGTGTCGTTAGATCTTCGAACGTCAGCAGTGCGTAATTGGGCAGTAGCTATCATAAGATGGTGATCTCGTACCAACCTCACCTCCGCTCCTCGTCTTTTTCGAACGTCTAGAAGACTACTTCTAAAACGGTGACTGATGGCAAAATGGTCGATTTGCCTGGAGGTTACTTGCCTGTCAGTTGACACTCAACTGATTTTATGGCAGCCCTTGTGCTCAAACATGGAGCCACCTATGACAAGACGATTTGCGTTGCAAAAGTCAACAAATCTTTCGCCGTTGTCATTGCGGTTGCCTAATCCGTGCCGTCCCATAACATGTTTAAGCCGTTCGTTGTCGCTGCCTACCTTGGCATTAAGGTCCCCCATCGCAATGACAATTTCGCTGTTGGATGTTGCATTATAAACAGCTCCCAACAGGTTGTAGAAGGTCTCCTTCTTTCCCAGACGAACCATCCGTGGGGGCGTAACACTGTATAATGGTGACGTGGCGTACTCTCGTCCGGAATCTGGCCGTTAAATTCCTATCACCGTGCGGCCGCTAGGAGATTAGGCCTCTGCATGCTGTAGGTATTAACAGCAGTCCAACTGCATATTTACGCGGGCTTCCGGTTGGTCTTCCAGAGTAGAGTAATACAGTGTTACGCGTTGGGGATTGGTACTCACCCGCATCTAACCATCTTATCTCGCTTACTCCCAATATGTCCAGCTTATATCGCATAAACTCATGCTCTAATTGAAGGAATCTGGCATTCTGAGGTCCTTCACTCTGAGAGTCAAGGAGCGTCTTCACATTCCACAAACCAATCTTAGTTCGGGTACAATAGCCAAAGGTCGTCAACGTGTTATCAGTCCTTATCCGAGGTATTAAGTCGGTTTCCGTAGCGGGCTGGTTTCGGTAACGCGGATTGCTGGCCCAGGTTACCTGGTCTAGCCATAAGACCCTAGACAATCTCGCACTTGCAATTTTGGCCTACTTGTATAAGGATTTATACATGTAGTTGTCCGGGGACCACCTCGAGGAGGAAAGCAAGCACTACATTACGAACTTGATTGTTGCGCTACTGGTCCAATACGGTCAAAAGTTTCCCGATCGATGGGATCGATCCCCCCCAAATCGTGGAACCAAGATAGATATGCCCCTGGACCTGTGATTCGTATGTTGCAGATGGGGTTTGAGTTTTTGTGCGTGACTATTTAGATTACGACATAAAACGTTGCAAATTCACTAGTACAGATACGAAGGTAGTCCCAGAAGTACCCGACCTGACGTAAAGGTGGCGGTTGTTTTTTTTTTTAAAGAATGACAATTATAGAAAGTACCAATCTTATGAAGCTTTAATTTGAAATTTGACGACGCATGACATCAAAACGGAACTAGATTCTACTCTGGGTGAGTCTGCTCCTTCGTTTACAACAATAAAATATTGGGTAACAGAGTCTAAGCAAGGCCGTACGAGTTGCCAGACGAACATCGCAGTGATCGTGAATTTACCAGAAATGTTGAAAAAAATCCACAAAATGGTATTGGATGACCGTCGATTGAAAGTGTGTGAACTAGCAGATATGGTGGGCATTTCAAGAAGCTCTGTACTCGTACATCGCATGTTGACTGAAAAATTTGACATGAGAAAGCGGTACGCAAGATGGGTGCCGCGATCACACAACAGTGTCGTAAGGATGTTTCAATCGAGTGTTTAGTGAAGTTTCACAGCAATAAAGCCGAGTTTTTGCGCCAATTCATAACCGCGAATGCAACATAGGTCCATCACTCCACACCCGAGAAGAAGGAACAGTCAAAACAATGGACACAAAGGGCAGAATCGGCTCCAAAGAAGGCGAAGACATTTCCATCTGCAGGCAAGATCATGACGTCAGTTTTTTGGGGTGCGCGTGATTATCTTCAGAAAGGAAAAGCAATCAATGGCGTGTATTTTGTGAACTTATTGCAGCGTTTGAAAGATGAAATCAAGAAGAAATCGGCCGCATTTGACGAAGAAAACAGTTTTGTTTCGTCAAGACAATGCACTGCACGAATTTACTCATCCGTCATCACGATGGCTCAAAATCAATGAGTTAAAACTCGAATTGCTTCCTCATGCGCCCTTTCCGCCACATGGATGAAAAAATTGCTCAGCCCACAGTAAAGAGGTGGAATCTGCGGCTTATGGCTATTTTAAGAAGCTCGATGATTCTCACTATAAAAAGGATATCGAAGCTGTTGACATCGCTGGGGAAAGTGTATTTAACTAAAAGGAGATAGACTACGTAGAGAAATACGAGTTTCCGACCGCAACGTAAAGATAGCGGCACTCGTCAATAAAAGCTAGTGAATGCTAGTTGTGCATCTTTTGACAGTTACTTACCGAAGTTTCAGTCATTTTGGACGCGTAGTTTTTAGTTGACAGTCGTTTGAGTGAGTCGATGTGAGTGTTTTTTGTGAAGATTGAAAAAAATTGAGTATCGAGCTGTTATTACTCGCAAATTCTTGTTTTTGAAAGACAATACGCCTACGCAAATCTAAAAAGAGTTGGACTCTGTGTATGGGGACTCTGCACCATCATTTACCACAGTGAAATTTTGGGCAGCTGAATTTAAACGTGGCCGTAAGAGCTTGGGAGATGATGAACGTTCGGGACGTCCAAAAACTGCAACCACTGACGAAAACATTGCTAAAGTTCACCAAATGGTGTTAGACGACTGCCGAATTAAAGTGAGGGAGATAGTAGAGGTTATGAAAATGTCCAAAGAACGTATTTGTTACATATTAAGTTGTCCGCGCGTTGGGTGCCGCGTTTGCTTACGTTAGACCAAAAACGTGTTTGAATGAACATTTCCAAGGCTCTGTTGGCGCAGTTTAGAGGCAATAAATTCGAGTTCGAGCGCCGATTAATTACTGTGGATGAAACTTGGATACACCATTATACGCCCGAAGTAAAAATTCAGTCAAAACAGTGGACTGCAGGACTGCAAAGGGCGAGCCGGCTCCAAAAAGAGCAAAAACTGTTTTTTCGGCAGGGAAAGTGATGGCGACTGTTTTTTGGGCTAGTAAACGAGTTATCTTAATCGATTATCTTCAAAAAGGAAAAACCATTACCAGGGAATACTACGCATCATTACTTGCCAAGCTAAAGGCAGAAATTGCGGAAAAACGGCCACATTTGCAGAAAAAGAAAATCCTGTTTCACCAAGACAACGCGCCGTCTCACACCTCAGCAGTTGCCATGGCGAAAATCCATGAATTACGATTTGAACTGCTTGACCACTCGCCTTATTCACCAGATCTAGCCCCAAGCGATTTCTTTTTGTTCCCTCATCTAAAAACTGCGCTCGGAGGACAGAGATTTTCGTCAAATGAGGAGGCAATCACCTTCGTGAACAATTATTTTGCAGAGAAAAACGCCAAGTACGAGGGCGGGTCAATAAGTCCGTGACTTTTGGATTAAAACAGATTTTTTGATAAAAAAATAATTTTATTTTTCAACGTAGTCTCCCTTGAGCTCTATACACTTTGTCCAACGCTTCTCCAATTTTTTTATCCCTTCCAAAAAAAATGATTTGTCGAGGTCCTCAAAATAGGCCTTTGTTTGCGAGATGACTTCATCATTGGAGTCAAATCTTTTTCCACCAAGCCATTTCTTCAGGTTTGGGAACAAGAAGTAGTCGCTCGGAGCCAAATCTGGAGAATAGGGTGGATGAGGGAGCAATTCATAGCCCAATTCATGGATTTTTGCCATGGCAACTGCACATGTGTGCACCCTTGCATTGTCTTGGTGGAAAAGAACTTTTTTCTTGGCCAAATGAGGTCGTTTTTTTTTTCAAATCGTCATTGAATCGGTCCAATAAGTTGCCATAATATTCCCCATTGATTGTTCTTCCCTTTTGAAGGTAGTCAATGTGGATTATCCCGCGTGCATCCCAAAATACAGTCGCCATAACTTTATTGGCTGACAAACCCACCTTGGCCTTCTTTGGCGCCGATTCACCCTTAGAAACCCACTGTTTTGACTGTTGTTTGTTCTCTGGTGTGTTGTGATGGATCCATGTTTCGTCCACGGTTACAAAACGGCGCAAAAACTCCTCCATATTGCGATTAAACAACGCCAAACCTTCCTGTGAAGTTGTTACACGATTGCGTTTGTGGTCGACTGTGAGCAAACGCGGCACCCATCTTGCGGAAAGCTTTCTCATGCCCAAGTGATCATTCAAAATTGAAACCACTGAGCCATGCGAGATCCCTACGGCTTCCACAATCTCTCGCACTTTCAATCTTCGGTCGGCCAACACCATATCGTGAATTTTTTCGATTGTTTCGGGTGTAGAGACCTCAACTGGGCGTCCAGGAGGTTCGACATCTTCAGTGCTTGTACGGCCACAACGAAATTCAGTAAACCACTTTTTTACCATTGAAATCGATGGTGCAGTATTTATCAAGCTTAGCCTTGGTCTCGGTAATGGTTTTTTTTTCGCAAGAAATAATGCTTAATAAGCACACGAAATTCACTTTTTTCCATTTTCTCCTCAAATTAGTGAGTAGTCTGATAAAAATAGCTGTCAAACACAAACTAACTGACGCAGCAAGTTTAAATTTTGACAGGAGTCAACTGACAGATGCCTGTTGACAGGAGCAGTGTTGCTGTTTCAGTAAAGAGGTCAGAAATTCAAAAATGCACGGAATTATTGACCCGCCCTCGTACTATTTGGACGGGTTAGAGAGATGGGAGCATCGCTGGGAGAAGTGTGTAGAGTTACAAGGAGACTACTCTATGTAGAAAAATAAAAAAAAAATTTGAGAA
Organism: Volucella zonaria; assembly: GCA_963966105.1. Taxonomy (NCBI): domain Eukaryota; kingdom Metazoa; phylum Arthropoda; class Insecta; order Diptera; family Syrphidae; genus Volucella; species Volucella zonaria. Next base: position 59,450,154 of record OZ014531.1, on the reverse strand, counting down.
AAAATGTTTTGTATCAGACATGCCTCGTAAAGATATTTTTTCTCAAATTTTTTGTGTTTGCGTTGTTAGATCGGGTACTTCTGGGACTACCCTCGTACATGCCATGAAAAGGTACTCATTGGGCATCGCATATCCGTTCTTGAAGATTCTCAAACGGTCTCCGACGTCGATAAGTTTGTGGCGTTTGTGTGTTAGTTGTCCTCACATGAAGCTCAACCATTCTCTCCATGTTCTTCAACATGAAGGAAGTTAGACTGATTGGTCTAGAGCTCATCTTTTCTGATCGTCAATATACGAGTAAGTGCCACTCTTAGGGTTCGGTATTTATGCCAGCAGTGGAGATTCTCTTCAGAGTTGCCAACAACTGGTCTACGCCATCATACCATAACCCACCATAAGAAGTAACAATGGTCTCACCACAACTAAGGACCGATACCAGCTACTGCGCGTTATAGGGATAGTACCATATGTCTGATGGTGATTGCTATATACATAATCATATGTAACCGAATCGAAACCCATAAACTATTACGTAATGTGGTCATTAAAGAATACGAATATATTTTCCTCCCATAATCCTACGAGTACGTAATAAAAATGACAAAAAAAAACCCCGTCCTATTCAGAACAACAACCTCTTCATGAAGAACAATTCAAACCCCCACTTGAGCCAAAAGTCAAACAACATTTCGATTATCTTCGCCACCCTTTCTGTCAGGCTCTGTCATAAAATCCATAAACTCAGTCTATCAGGCTGCGACAACATTATGAAGGTACACTCGACTGGATTGGGCTTCCCACAAGCCACGCAGCAACAATGTCAATACCGAAGAACAGGGTGTTATAATCGAACTTAGTGTTTACTCGTGTTAAAACAAAAAAATATTTATAATCGCTGCTGACATTAACAAAACCCCCCTTCTTCCAGCAACAACATCTCACCTTGCGCTGTTGTCTATAAACAACAGCAATAGCAACAGCAACTCAAACCTCTCAGCTCCTACTATGGCAAGGTAAAGGTCATCCACGTCGCGTGTGCACAATGCAAGTGTTTGTATAATATTTGCGATCAAATCAGAAGCGCTACGGATTTGGAAAACGTTAGTCATTAGTCAGTTAAAAAATAAATAAAATTAACAACAAAAAAAAAAAAACCAGCAACTTTTGATCACCCAGAGAGGTAGTTGCATTTTCCATTTGGAAATCCGGATTTCAATTTTTTTTTTTAATTTTTACTAACCGAAGGCGTGACACTTGGCAAAGTCACATTTTTCAATGATGTGTTGCAATCTCCTACTCACTCACTCACAGATACAAAATACAAGTAATCGTACATCAGGTACAAATGACTTTTTGGAAACCTCTAATTGGATTAGATTCATCAGGTGTAATGTATGTATGATGTATGATGAGAGTGCTCATGTACTCGTTCCTCCATATGGTTTAAGCGTTTTCGTGTTTATGTTGTAGTTTGTGGGTTTTTTTTTTTCTTTTTTTTTTTAATTTGTGCCCAATTTGTGTTGATTGATGCGCATATCTATATGCCTGCACTTGAACTTCCAGTGTAAACAACGGTGAGGTTAGATAACTAATTATGTCATTCCTGGACTTGATTGATGGGTTTCTTTCGAATGGTGTGAACTCGAATGGTTTTGGAAGCGATAAGGGCTGATATGGCGGCTGGCTAATTTGTTGACTTCGTTTAGAGATTTATTGGTAAACAGACAGGACAGTGGGTGTTTTACAAATGAGTTCCATAGCTGTTTTGCCGCTATTTGTTTTCTTTTCGAAAACAAAAAGTGATTCAGATGTTTGAACAAATAACAATCCATTGGAGGGGAATGTAGAGTTTCGTACTGAAGTTGATGTAACTCGCGAGGACAACCACCCGTAATATGCTGAGCTGACAACGCATGTGAAGCCGATCACTCGGACCTGCCCAAATACAGCTGAGTGAACTTCCGTGTAAAAACATGATACCGGCAAAGCACAATATTTAGGCATTTGTGAAGCAATTCCGGTGTGAAGTCAACGGCAAAGTCAGAAGCAGACGCAGGCATGACCTCATTACGCCAAGTTGTCGAAATAAAGATGGTGACGAAGAAGTTTCAAGCGAAAAAGGGCAACACTCATTCCCCCATAATCTATCACTCTGAAGCATCTGGCGATCCAAGTTTGAGGGTTATGTCATTGCGTTAATTGGTCGACGACATGAAACCAACAAACATTCTGATGACAACCACTTTCAGTTATGCACGTGATGTGCTCAGATCCTTAGCAGTTCACCCGCATCGTGTACCACTGGCATCCAAAAAGTGCGATAGGATGTGTCGGGCAAAAGAAGGACGGACAACTGTGGCACCTGCTATGATTATTGCTATTGAGAACAGAAGCAGTTCATATTTATATGTGGGTTTGTCAACAAGGTTCGCTTATAATCCACATCAAGGTTTAATTCGTCGACATAAGCTTGATCTGCGATCAAGTCCTACAGAGGAAAACACGACTTTGCCAATGACTGCTTCAACGAGGTCCTCGACCAGGCGTTTGAGCAATGGCCTAACCACGACGACAAGATCGTCCTGATTTTAATATTTAGACGCCAAGTATGGAAAGGAAACGTCTCGTTTGGATAACATATCTCACACGACACCAAATCTGAAACTGGATTCAGGCTAATCGATTAGATTGCTCTGCGAAATGTCATCATGTCAGTCATCACCCTATCGTAAGATGCTATAGTTTTTGCAAATGCCAGCAAATGTCAATTCTATTTTAACATTTGTGAAGTAAACAGATGCAAACTACACGTCAACAAGACATGAATCACTATACTCCTAAAGGTCGTGGAATAATTGTTACAAATAATTCGTCAGTAGTTTCAGTAGTCCAACACCACCGCCTAGAAGAATATGGGACAAGACGAGATGCTGCAAGATCTGGCCAGTCGCGGAGCAGCCGTTCTGCTGAGAAAATCGCAGCTGTGCTTAAAGATGTCGCAGAGGACCCCGGAGTATCATTCGTCGGTCTTTACAGAGAATTTTGGTGAAAGACCGTAAGATGTTCCCTTACAAAGTGCAGACAATGTATCAGCTGTTAGCTGTTGACCATCAAGTGCGTGTAACCTACGCTCAAGCCATCTTCTTGGCCACGAGCATCCAAAATCATCCTAAATCATCATTAGTGACGAGGCCCTTTTCCATCTCTTTTGATTCGTGTATAGCCCACAAAGAGCCATTACACTCGTTCAAAGTTACTGGATGGTGTGCTGCTTACACCGGAGGCGTCATCGGGCTTTATTTTTTCGAAAGCGCCATGGGCCAAATGACTACTGTGGTCAGCGGACAATTGGAGGAATTGGGAGTGGAGAACATTTGGTTCCAATAGCGTACACTGTACGAGCCACAATCAAAATTCTGAGCGCTGTATTTCCTGGTCGCCTAATCTCTGGTTTTGTCGAGATCTAGTCTAAAATTTGCACTCGATTAGCCAGCCATCGTGTTCAAATATCCCAAAACCCATTCGATGGAATGCATTCACTCCGTAGTCTGTGTAGTAATTTACGCTCTAGCGTTACTGCGTTGAACAACACGTCCATTTGAAAAAATCCCACATGTGGTGACATTGAAACTCCAGTACCAGTTGTACGAAAAACTCCTTTCCTTTACTCAAAAATGGATTTGAGAGAACAGTCCATAATATAAGTATCAAGGGACTCGTCCGCACACAGCAGCTAGTGCCGCTTCATCAACTGCGTAAGCTTCGGTATGGATGTTAGAATTATTGGAGACGCAAAGCACTAAATCGGCCAACATGCAGTGTTCGTCCCTGCCTTTATGTATCGGCACGTTCCGTGACGGAACGCAATAGCAAGAGGACTTATAGACTACACAAATCCGCTGGTCCAGATGGTATATCTCCCCTTCTTCTGAAAAGGTGTTCTCCCACGCTGGCAAAACATCTACTCTTTAAGACCCTTCCAGAGAAGTTGGAAAACAACATTTATCCAGCCCGTCGCTAAAAAGGGCAAATCTGCTTCTCTCTCCTCTTACAGATCCATTGCATTTATGTCCCTTCTTCGAAGGGTCATGGAAACGCTGATAAACCGTCAGCCCATGAAATATCTCGAAACACGAAAACTTCTCAATGGCCGGCAGTACGGTTTTCGTAGCACCCAATCGACTGGTGATCTGATGGCATGTTTCATCGAAAAGTGGAACCAAAGCGTACATCAATCTGGTGAAAGCAAGATAGTTGCACTGGATATTTCTAAGGCATTTGACAGAGTCGTAAATGCGTGCTTTTGGGATCGACGACTCTCTTCTTCAATGGATTAGAAATCAGCTTTCGGAAAGGTCAATTCAAGTTGTCTTGGATGGTTTCAAGTCTGATATTCACAAAATAAATGGGGTCTTTACAGAGAATTTTGGTGAAAGACTGTATGATGTTCCCTTACAAAGTGCAGACAGTGCATCCCCTGTTAGCTGTTGACCGCCAAGCGCGTGTAGCCTACGCTCAAGCCATCCTGAATCTCGACCACGAAGGAAACAACTTTTCATCATCATTAGCGACGAGGCCCATTTCCATCTTTTTGGATCCGTGTATAGCCCACAAAGAGCAATTACACCTGTTCAAAGTTACTGGATGGTGCGCGGTTTACGCTGGAGGTGTCATCGGGCCTTATTTTTTCGAAAGCGCCATGGGCCAAACGACTGCTGTGGACGGCGAGCGCTACATTCCTCAATTGGAGGAATTGGGACTGAAGAACATGTGATTCCAACAGCGCATACTGCACGAGTCACAACCGAATCTCTCGTTTTGTCGATTTGCACTGGCCTGCGATATCGCCTGATTTAACCGTTCCAGACTTTCTTTTGTGGGTTTTTTGAAGTTACGAGTCTATGTCAACAAGCCCCAGAATCTTGAAGCCCTCAGAGAGAACATCCGTCAAAAATGCGAGGACTTATCGGCGGAAGTTCTGTCAAGAGTGATGGAAAATGTCAAAAATCGGGTCCGAATGGTCATCAGTTCTGGCGGACGCCACTTAGCCGATACCATTTTCCCAACTTAATGGAAAAAAATTTAAGACATCAAATAAACATAATCCAAAAGCAGAACCAAAGTTTTTCAATCACAAAAAAAATTAGAGCCAAAGAACATCGGGTGACCACACAAATGTAGAATTCTGCATGGTCGAACGATTTAAAGAGCCAATATCGATTCAGACCACTGCCACTGTTCGTAAGGTACGACATATTATGTATTACCGAAGATATGTCAGTGCCAGGCTAGCAGTGACGATGCAATCAGCGCCAGGCGACTTTAAACCGTCAAAGGAAGCCCATTACCATCACCAACCGATGACAGATAGAAGTTACGGCGTGTTGTGTTACTCAGCTTATTGGAGCTAGTTGTGAGCTGATTCTGATAATGTTACCTGGGAAGCGTGTTTCAAGCATGAGACATAAAGATTCTGGTTTCCACTTAGTGTAAGTGGCTTCAAGTTTTTTGAGTGATTCCAGTCTGGCTGATTTCCCCCTTTTGAAGACTTTGACTAGCCTTTTGATTTCATTGAGTGTTTCGATCATTTTACAAAAGCCTGTGTAAGAGGCACTCTTTGAAGCCCGAATTAGTTTCTTACACATATTCGGTTTGGTTCGTTCTTTAGAAATGCTACTCTTTCTCCGAATTAGTCTTAAGTGACTTGTTTAGAAGTTCTTGAGTTTCCTGCTGTAAATCTGCGCTTCACTAGTTAGTGGAGGCACCGTAAGGCTCTGAATAACTTCCTCTACCTTCTGTTTCATTTTGAGTATAGCGGACTTCCCGAGCTCCTCCTTAAAGCGTCTCCTGTTGGTTTTTTGTGTACTCATCCGCTTGCATCCGATTATGAATTCGATGTAACTATGGTCAAACACGGATGCCTTCGATAGTGCTTTCTAGCAGTTAGTATCTTTGGATAGTTTTTTGTCGTGTATGGGTGCCCACCAAGGTTGGTATTAACACCTGCTGATTCGATGGAAGTCCACGGTGTTAAGAACAGAAATATGGAAAATATTTGACAAAGGGATTCTGGCATGCACCCTTTTTCCAGCAATAAACGCTGCGGTGTTAAGCAACAGAAATGTTGGTGTTCAACGCAAAACTAAAAACAAAATTTGACACATTAAGGTCTATTCATATACGACAACCTGCTCATCATCCACGTGTCATTCATTTAAAAAAAAAATTAATTCACTTCATAAATCAAAGACGGTAGCATGCCATTAGCCATCAGAGTTCACTACCAATTAAGACTTCTGTCGAAATTTTAACCTTTTTGCCACTTCGTTTATCACTGAATACGTTCTTCACCTCCTTCTTCCAAAAAACGAAATCGAAATTGGCACCAAAACGAAAAAAACTTGAACGCGAATGCGAATAATTATTCACAATCGAAAAAACCGTCCAATTTAAACCTTCTCCATTGGAGTGCATCCCGTCTTCGTTACGACAGAAAGAGCTCCTTCCTCGCTTCCTCGCCGCTGGCACCGTTTATCAAACACACTTTCAATGTCAATTAAAATCAATTTCGACAAATATCTAATGGAATGCGAATACAAATACGAATACGAATACGGCGTAGCAATGTCTCGTATACCCGTACATACTCGTATCTATGTACTCGTATCTGGAAATTTTACTTCTATTGATTTTTGCTACTGTGCTGCATCCATCAGATGAACCTCGCGTCAGGCTTCGGTTTGTCCATTTGTCCTTCAGTTTCGTAAAATGTAAATTTGAGAATCTCCTCTCCACCTAAAGTTGGAAATATGTACGAGTATCTGCCGGAGGTATGGGCGCGTGCGAGTTTCAAAAAATATTACGTCACTGGGGGTCAGATGTGTCAATTGCCTGTGAATCTGAATCTGAATACGATTGTTCAATTCTCACCGTCCTGTTGTGATTGTGTTGGTGTTTTTTTTTGTATTTCTTTTTTTGTAGAATAAATTGTAGTTTTATGATGCGTAGTGCGCGAGTACATTGACTAAGTAAATGATACTGAAGGTCAGACACAAGTTGGGTGGCATTGGGCGGTTTCATCTTTTTCCGGTGTGAATAGGTTTTGTTCAGACTGAAAATAACTTGAACCATAACCTGCCACTTGAGTAATAAATATAAAAAAAAAAACCGTAAACTTTTTATTGGGAATAAATTTTCCAAATAGATGTCAGCATTTGATCGTCCCACATGATAAGCACACTTTGCACCCAAAGCGGCCTACTCGAATATGAATTTATTGCAGTTGAAAGGGGTTGGTTCACCCAGCATGGCTTTTGACTCACTAAATACTATAAAAATCGCATTAAACCAAGTTCGTTTCAAGTGTGATTTTGTTCTTCTTTTTTTTTTTTTTTTTTGGATAGCGAACGGGGACATGTTTTGTGGTTATAACATCTAAATTGCTTTGGAGATCTTTGTCATGGTAATTCGAGAAGTTGAAATAGAACATAATGTACCCACATGTTTGAAATGTGTGTGTAAGTTTGTAAAGTAACAACAACAGTGAGATTCTTTCTTTGACACATTTTTTCACTATTCAAAGACAAGTATACAGTGAGTCATGGATAGCTAACTGGGTATGCATCACGTCTGTATGGAATCCATATTAGGCCTCGGGATGAAGATGCCGGCCAAACAAAAATTCGTCATAATTTTGAGAGGATCTTCTGCGTGAGCCAACGTCTTTTTGCACTACATCCCCATTCCAAGATGTCCAGTATCTGCTCGGCTTCCTCTTCATCATACAACAATTGGGAGTAAATTGGACAGTTCGATGGAGCTTAACTTTCGCTCTTCGACTACGGAGCATGCTGGGTCTACTATGAAGTCTGTGTTTTATTTCAGGCTATGGATTTCAAACATAAAAATGCAGACGTCCAAAAGTCGGAATTCCTGCTGAATTTTGATAATGAAATCGACAAGAACGAGCGCCATCAATTCAATTTAGCAACGTTGGGCAGGCTTAATTTTTGTTGATATTTGTTTCGAAGTATATGAACTGGTTGTCCCAAAATTGTTGCTGTCGATAGTTACATTATGGCATAGTGACGGATGAAACTTTGTTCGTGGACAGACCTTTGGATATCTTTTCAATAGTTCTGCAGCGACTCACTGGGAAAGTTCATGTGTGTTATGTTACCCTTAATGGCTGGCTAGACTTCTCGTCTCAGGGTCAGATTGAAAAGATTGAACCAAAATTCTTCATATTCACACAGTTAGTGAAAAGATTCCTAAAAGAACCGTATGGCAATACGAGGATGCCAATTGGAGAGGGCTTAACAGCTTCTTTAGGAATTCTAACTGGTCGGTATGTTTCCTCGAGAACGACGTGGATGCTGCTGCTGATATGATCACAGACACCATTCTCTTTGGACTGAGAAACTTTATCCCTCATCGGATGAGGAGTATAAAACCAAAAGAAAAGGCATGGTACGACTCGGGCTGTAAAGAGGCTGTCAGGGTTAGAGAAATGTTTTTTCGGCTGTCCGGAAGCGCGTAAAATTCTAACACGACTAAAAACTGAGGCAGAAAATACTACAATGTCCCAAAGGTACGTAGTAACAATTTGTGGTCGTTCGTCAAAAATATTAGAAATTCTTCCTCATCCTCCATCCCAACGCTCATTTACAATGATATTCCAGCTGTCAGCTCATTAGCAAGGCCAATCTGCTTACTGCACACTTTGGGGCCAGCTCAACATTTCCAAATTGTGCTTTGTCTCCACCTACCTTCTTTTCCGCCGATCCTACTCTTTAGGATTCTTTCCGAGAAGATGGAAAACAGCATTTCTCTAGCCCGTCCCTAAAAAAGGCGAATCGTCTTCTCTCTCCTCCTACATACCCATTGCGCCTATGTCCCTTCTTTCCAAGGTCACGTAACACGTAAACTTCCCATTGACCGCCTGTACAGTTTTCTTAGCAACAGGTCCCTTGGTGATCTGATGGCATGTGCTCGCCGAAAAATGGAACCAAAGCGTACATAAATCTGGCGAAAGCGAGATAGTTGCACTTGATATTTCTAAGGCATTTGCCAGAGTTTGGTCCTTTTGTCGAAAATCCGTGTATTTGGAATCGATGAATCTCTCCTTCAATGGATTACGAACTACCTTTCGGAACGTTCAATTCAAGCTGCCTGGGATAGCTTCAAGTCTGATATTCACTAAAAAAATGCTGGTGTGCCCCAAGGCTCCCCTCTGTCTTCGACACTTTTTTTTTTAATTATCATCAATGATTTCTTGTCTGCCACTTCTAATCCAACATATTCATTTGCTGACGGCAGTACTCTTTGCTTTTCATATTTGTTAGCGGAATCACGTCCATATTCTTTGTCTATAGAAGGGGAACGGTAACGTATGCTAAGCTCATTAAATTCCGAATTAGTAGCATCACTAATTGGGAGGCAATTAACAGGGTGGAATTTAATGCTTCCAAAACACAATGCTATCTGCTGTCTTTACGGCAAAATTTAAATACCCAGACATTATCCATGAATGGCACTTGCACCGTCGAAACTGGCATTGCCATAACTGTCAGCTGCGAGCGCTGCAGTTCGGCTTCTTGTGCCCTAGACTGGATGACATGGATACCAAAAATATGGTTCCAAAAGGACAGCACTACGTACCACACTGCGCATGTCACTGTGGACATTCTGCACGAGCGATTTGAGGACATGGTTATCTCGTGCGACGGCAACCTGAACCGGCCACCGAGATCGTGCGATTTAGCGCATTTCAAAGCCGCAGCGGACATTTGAACGACATTACCTACTCTAGTCATAAATATTTCTACAATTTTGGACTCTTTTCATGTTAACCGTTATTTATCCCGTTGCTTTTATGCTTCTTTACAAGTGTAACATGGCAAAAGGTGATATCTGTCGGACCTTATGACCGCTTGGAATCACTTGCTCTTTTGTTTATCGTACTATTAAATTATTCGAGGATACTGGGGGAGTACGTGACCGTCAAAGTTCCGGCCGTCCACGCGACTGTGAAGACTCCGGGAGCCACCAAAGCCGTGCAGGCTCAAATCAAGCACAATCCATTGAGAAAGTAGAAGATCTTGTCGCGGGAAATGAACATATCGCAAAAATTCATTTCTCGCTTCATCAAAGAAGACTTGGGACTTAGCGCCTACAAAAGACACACACGACACCTGCTAACAGTCGCATTGAAGCAAAAACCTTAGAAAAAATACAAACATTCTGTTAAGGCGGTACGCTAAAAATGCCCACAGACAAATTCCGTGACGACGAGAACATTTTTACCGTCGAAGAAGCTTTTAATAAGCAAAATGATCGAGTGTATGCTCGGACATTCAAAGAAGCTTCAGAGCATATTCCAAGGATTGAAAGACCACCACTCCACAAATGTAATGGTATGGTGGGGAGTAAGCTACTATGGTGTAACCAACCTCCATTTTTGTGAAAAAGGAATCAAGACTTCGGCGAAAGTTTACCACGCCTGTGTTTTGGAACACGTCGTTAAGCCGCTAGGCCGAAGATTCTGCTCCAGCTCACAAGGCGAAAATCACTCAAGAGTGGCTAAAACAAAAATATACCCTACTTCATATCACTGGATTATTGGCCATTATTGTTTGGTCCGTACCTCAACCCTTTCGATTACAAGTTGTGTGGTCCATTTTAGAGGGAATGACCTGCTCTACTCATCACCGAAATATTGAGTCTTTAAAGCGAACCCTCATCCGCGCTGTCTACATCTTTCCGATGAATGAAGACCGCACTGCGATTGATGATTGGCCAGTAGGTCACAGGTCGTGCTTTAAGGCAAATGGCGGCCATTTCGAATGAAGTCTTCCATAACTTGTAGCTAGAGATTTGACAAATGAAAAGTATAAATTTGTTTTTGAAAATATCAGCGCGTTTTCATTTGACATAAGTTTTTCTTTAGAATCATTCTTGAATTAACTTCATGATATTCTTGAGCTGTTAACGAGTTTATTTTATATGTGCTTCCTGCTATTAAATAATTAGTTCTAAATTACAATCAGTAAGTCGGTAGGCATGGTTGGAGAAACCAGGTGTCTAGAACTAGGCTGCTCTGAAATCTCACGTTCAGAAGCCTGTGCCTGTTGTCCTTTTTGTTTTCCATTTTTCGCCTTCGCATTGAACCCAGATCTTTGGCGCAGTAACTGACGAACTTCACCCCTGCACCACATCTGATCATGCAGACCTTGAATAGTGATGCTTCCTTCAACGTAATAAGCACGATAAGTTGTACAACTATAGCTTCTCTTCTTATACTAAAGTTATAGCACGAGTCCACGTTTGTAACCCTCCAGGGTTGTAGAAATTTGTTTCCCTTCTCCATAAAAGAAACGTGAAATAGATGTACGCAGAGCAGAGCTATGATTTCGTCCAGAAGAAACAGAGTCTTTACCCGATTTTCCTAAAGTTAGAAGAATTTGTTTTCCCGATATGGTAACAGTTCCTAAAGTTAATATCCACTCCAACAACAAAAGGTGTAAGCACCTTGCTTAAGAATGCAAGTTCAAAATAAAAATTACGCTGCTGCAGGTGTTATCCACTGTATCTTCCTTTAACCTTGTGCAAACTACATAAACGCATAGAAGAGCTGGTTGGAACTGCAACATATGCATGAGAAATTTGTGGTTAAGCAGCCACAGGATTACCAAACACTTGATTTAAGTTACGACTATCATACTTTCTTACTTATTACTTAAGGTGGCGTTACAGCCTGGGGTAGACTAAATTTGGCGCGATCTTGGGTTAATCGTCTGAATGGTTTCCGGAAGGACTTCGAAGAGATATTCTGGGCTCGAACGGAGGTATTCATTCGCTATAAATTCCAACTCTTTTGACCAGGTCAATGTCGTTGTTATATCCTCTCTGATTCTTCCCTCTTTAAATAAAGTCGACGCCATACAGTAGTAAGTCCTCGAGGAGGACTTACTCCTCAGTTGCCGTCTTAGCTAGAAAGAAAAAATACTGCGATTGACAATTGTTTGCCTTTATGGCGTGCTCTCCGAGCCGTTGGTGTTTGGTATCCCCTTTGACAGCGGCATATACTTTCTTTTACCCCCGTAAACACTTCACTGCCAGCTCGTTGGTTATTTCCTTAAATGTCAATGTCGCCAGTATAAGCAAACAATTTCATAAACTTTTGAAATATTTTGCGTATAGAGCCTGTGAGTTTTTCTCGCCCTTCTTTCTTGTATGCCTCTAGATTCGCTGTATACGCTTGCGAGCGCTCTTCAAACCATAGACTGCGTGGAAGCCCACCACATCAGATCCAATGGCTTGCATAAAATGTTGCCACTAGTCTTATGTGCTTGATGTTGGCAGCAAAGGACTTCTTAAAGGCTCTAGCATTGGACATCAAATTTCTTTATAATATGATACACCGAACTCGTGGCAAACAGTAAGAGTGGCCCTTATACCGAAAGTCTGTTTTAAAACATTTGCGGCCCTATACATGATCAGTCAATCCGCTCAAAACTAAGCTTGCTCTCTTTACAAGAATGAAGACGCTGACAGGCATCAGCAACCGTTTCTCAAGCGAAGCTATTTATTAGAATGTGATCCTGTATAATAAACGTCTAAGTACTGAATATGCCACGTTGAAAACCGCCAAGCCGGCTTTGTGGAAATGTAGAGGAGTTTCCGGCCAAACATGGGGTTTGTCACCGAGGTGAGTCCCTTGCATTTTCACGGCTACTATAGAACAAACTACAATACATATATCCTTTGGATCAGTTGTAATATACGAAAATACAAAACGTCACTGCGTCTAACAGACGGCTGCAGGGGGCTATCCCTACCACGTCTAGCTCTTCTACACACCGATCAATCTCCCTGCACTTGATATTCATATTATGGACTGCACTTTCAAAGCCATATTCCATTTAAAAAGTAGTGGTCTTTAGTACAACACGAACTGGATTTCTGATGACCTTGCACGCCGACTGTGTTTTGTTTCCGGTCTGTGGTTACTGTGGTAGTACTAAATTGACTTTCCCTGTCATCAGGAATAGTTTCAACCAGAATCAGAGGCAGGAAGTGAATGTTGGTCGTTATAGATGCCTGTTAAACCGATCCAACGCTGCTGGTTTTTTTTGAATGATGACAGCGTTAGATTCTACTCCATGTGAAATCTTCCAGGCCGAGATATGAGTATACGCAATCCTGATGACAATGGAGTTTGTTCTGAATAATAGTTGAAGGAGGCCTTCTATCTGTAGTGACAGCCGGGATGGCTTTAAAATGTTGCTGTACCCTCTCTTCACGTCTAGATGGAGAATACAAGCCTTCTCTGAACGCAGTCGAAAGGCTGAATGTACTTAGTCCTGTTTGAGTACCAGGTTGCAATGGAATGGCAGGAAATAATCTAAGTGAGACTTAGAGGAGAGTTTTCAGAATCCGAATCCGTGTTAAGACTGCCTGCGTTTTCGGTTAAGCCTTCCAACAGTTGGATTTCGTGTGAGCATACGAGTAACTATAGATGCTATGACTATCCAGTATGTCGGCAATCCAAAGGAATGCTTCCCGACATCTCTAGGAGGTCAATTGCTTTTCTGCTTTCTCTCAGTAAAAAAGACGGCTGTTTACTGGCGTCGTGACTGGGCGTGCTTTGGTTTTGCTAAGTATGCAGGCAGAACTGACACAACACCCTGCCAAGCTTGATACGATATTGATACCGACATCCCGGAGCACTTTTTCAATGAATATCTGCCCTTTGTTCGCATGGGATTGCAGGAACCCTACACTGATGTATTAGTTGCTGGTGCTGTAGGCAATTTATCACTGAAGATAGGTAACTATCTACAAAAATACTCAACGATTGCTATTGTAAAGGAAAATAGAGAAAGTTCAGTAAGGGGCTATAGTAGCTAATCACAGTCATGATCTATGTATGACCCGCCAAAACATGAATTCATGAATTCAAACTGATAAAGATATTCTCGGTCTTTTCGGAGAGAAAAATTATTCGGCCGATATTCGATACTGCTTGCATAGACGGAGTTTGAAGGAGGTGATGTAACGACAGTGACTTCAGCCCAACCAAGAATTCGAAAATTAGAACGCCAAATCAAAAAGTGTCTTACTTGTTTCTTATCTGCAGAAATATGTACTAGACTCGTATGTAATGATAATATCACGCATCTAGTACTATCTCCTACAAATTTTCATACCTACTGCGGCGCTTTTAGGGTTGGTTAATCTACCGCCCCCAGTACCACCCAACAGGCCGTTTCATTCTTCATTTCTCATCGGCAGTGAGATGACATTGTAAGTAAACAATTTCAAAACAAATTAAGAAGAACTGTCGAACTGTCCATTGTCATATGGGAGTCGATAGAAGAACATTCACATAACTTGTCTCAGCCACGGGAATGAGGTCATCCATCTCTTCTGCTCTTTTAGGTCTTTCTTATCTATTTTCCTCACGTTCATAGTCAAAACTACGTCAACAACAAAATGCTTCAAAAACACCCTAAAAATATAGTTACTCTTGAAGCACTAGCTATATGTTATTTTCCTCATCGAATTACTTGCCTTCAAGCATCGGAAGTTATAAATAGAAGTCAAGCAGTTCATTTATGGAACTCAGCACTCTGGAAATCTCTTAGGGTATAGCTCATATGACTGCTAACACACTCCCCAATCGTAATTAAAATTTAACCCCATACTTTTTCATCCGAATCTGCATTTATTCGTCCAAGTACTTCAGTTTGATAAAATAAATTTCTGTCTACACATACACATATATACTATACATTCGTAGATGCATGGGGAGTATAATCTATATAGTAGTCCTTAAAAATTAAGCACACGTTCTTTATTTCTTTTTTGTAAAAGTAAACATAGGTATTGTATGAGGACTCGTTAGTATTGAATAATTTGGCTTTATAAAATTTCCTTTCTTTTCCTGTTGCAACATCCTAACTCCAGAGGTTTCACTAGACACATTTGACACTGCTGTTCAATCGTAAGGTTAGCTGTGAAATATCTGCCGTCAATTCGTCTTAGCATAAGGAATAAAGCTGCAGATTCCTTACAGACGTCTGTGGGTTTACTTTTAGTTTATCTGAAACCCGTAGAATCTGTTCATCGTCGGGTATGTTTCGGAAAACAGTAAGCCTGGTCGGATCCTGATGTCTTTCCTTTAACCTTGTCCAGAGAGTTTATTCAGAGGTCTCATTAGATAGGCTACTCTGTGACTTGGGATCTAAAATCTATGGTTCACACCTTATGATAGATTTTGGAGACATTGGAGCAGTTTAAAGCTCATAAATGTGCTCAGCCAGCCATGTTGCCCTATCTGGAAAAATCGAACCTACATCGGTTTTGCGATGCTTACGACGATGGCTTTATATCATGTAAACTCCCCGTTTTTGTGTCCAAGAATATCCTATTGCCCGTACTAAACAGAGGAAATGGTTTTGGCTTTATCATCACTCTCACAACAAGTATTGGCGGGAAGAAAGTGGTGTTATTGATGCATAGAACATTAAGGTGCTTGGCAAAAACTTAGTGCCTCATCAAGATGTCTGTAATCATCAAGACTGTTATCCTTTTTGCTGTGTCATGTTGCTGACACTTCAGAGATTCCGATTAGTTTGTCTACATCCTGGAGACATCCATCTGCAGTTATACAAGAGAACTTAGACATTTCTAACGCCTGTTTGGGTGCTAAAAGGTAATTTTTTGAGCGTTGTTGAGCAAATTCATCAGCGATCTCCTTTCCTTCGATTCCATAGTGACCTAAGACTTAGTGAATTCAAGTTTCCGAAGTTTAAGTGTTTAGCAGGTTCTTATTCAACTCTTCTTCACAGTAAAGTACACTTTCATTAGAATTGCGTATATTTCAGCTTGGAAGTGACCCACTATAATTAGGAATGACGAGGAAGGTTTACGTCTTTAACAGAAACGCACGTATTAATCCTTGATTGATTTTGAGGCTATTTTTGGATATTTACTTCTGATCACAGACACTATTCTCCTTGGGATGAGGACCTGTATCCCTCATCGGATTGAGCGTATCAAACCAAAAGAAAAGGCGTGGTACGACTCGAGCTGTAAAGAGGCTGTCATGGTTAGAGAAATATTGTTTCGATCTTACAAAACCAACCTGAGAGAGGAAAACCGAGAAAAGTTCAAACGAGGCAGGAATGACTGTAATGTGGCAAAAAATATCACAATATCGTCAAAAACATTAGAAATCCTGCTTTATCCCAACACTCATTTATAATGATATAATAACATTCCAGCTGTCAGATCTTTGGAAAAGGCCAATCTTCTTGTTTCACACTGGGGACGGCTCAACACTTGCAGATTGATCTTTGTCGCCGCCAACACATGAGCGCGTCGAATCTTCAATGGGACGAATCCGCTCTCGCACTCGTGTAGTTGCAAGAGTATTTAAAGATCTTAACATATACGAGTCCGCTGGTCCAGATGGTATGACTCCCCATCTTCTGTAGGGGTGTTCTTCCACGCTGGCAAAACCACTGCGTATATTTTTTCATCAATTCTAGTTTTCAGGACTTCCGAGCAGATGGAGAAGGGGGTTTGTCCATAAAAAAGGCGAATCTCGTGCCCATTGCACTTACGTCCCCTTTTTTCAAGATCATGGAAACATACCTCGAAACTCAATGACCAGCAGTACCGTTTTTGTAGCAACAGGTCCAGTGGTGATTTGATACCAAGTGGAACCAAAGCGTACATCAATCCGGTGAAAGCAAGGATATTTCTAAGGCATTTGACAGAGTTCGGTATCAGGCTCTTTTGTCGAAAATGTGTGCATTTGGGATCGACGACTTTCTTCTTCAATGGATTAGATACTAGACGGAGTGAAAAGTGACCTCCCTGGGAATTAAAAAAAAATTTTTTTTGTAAATGTTTTTTTTATATTATTCAATATGGTCCTCTTTTAGTTTGATCCGCATTCGCGGCACCCAGCGGCAGGATAACTATTTCATATGCAGAATATTGTCCAAAATATGGCGTGTGCGCTTAGTACTAATCTTTTTGGTATCTGCTAGCTCGCGCACCTTCACTTTCCGGTCAGCCAACACCATTTCATGTATTTTTTTGACATTGTCCTCTGTAACCGCACCTGCCGCTGCGGACTTGATCGGTAGTGGAGTTGCGGCCACCATGAAACTCTCGAAACCAATATTTGACGGTGTAATCTGACGGAGCATTTGCCCCATAATATTTATCCAACTTTTCTTTTGTTTCCTTCGCCGTTTTGCCTCTCAAAAATCGTTTTTGTCCATACTCAACATGATGCCAAACCCGTCAATAACAATCAGCTGTCAAAACAAAACTAAAGGCAGTATCGCACTGAATTTTGGCATGTCTGCCTAAATATGAACGGAGGTCACTTTTTACTCCATCTAATACAATCTTTGGGAACGTTCAATTCAAGTTGTCTTGGATGGTTTCAAGTCTGATATGCCCCAAATAAATGTTGGTATGCCCCAAGGCTCCGTTCTGTCTCCAACACTCTTTCTAATTTTCATCAATGATCTCTTGTCTGCTACTTCTAGTCCAATATATTCCCTTCCTGATGATAGTAATCTCTGCTATACATATTCGTTACCGAACTCAAGTCTGTGTTCTTCGGCTGCAGAACGGGAATGGCAGCGTATTTTAAACTCATTAAATTATGATATTAACAATTGGGAAACTGTCAACAGAGTGGAGTTTAATGCTTTCTGCTGTCGTTAAGGCGAAATCCAAACACCCAGCCATTATCCATGAATGGCACTTGCATTATTGAAACCGAAAAATTTTCCATTCTCGGTATCTGTGTCAATGTCAACCTACGTTGGAATGGCCACATGTTCGGTGTCGCCAAAAATGTTGCGAAATGCTTAAGTCTCCTCAACCGATGTAAGAAATATTTCTCAATATGCAAGGTGGACCATAATATATGACTGCTTTATGGCCCAATGATTCCTCCAGCATAAACAGCACACCATGCAGTGACTTTGAGTGGATGTGATGGTTCTTCGCGGTTACTCGCGAATTTTAAGTGCCCCAGAACTGCAAATTTGGTTTGTTCACATATCCCCCTAGGTGGAAATGGACCTCGTCACTCGCGATTATTTTTGACACAAAATTGTCCTCTTCGTTGTTGAGATTCAGGAGGACGTGAGCGTAGGACAGACGTGATTCAAGGTCAACGCCCATCAGCTGATGAACTGTCTGCACTTTGTAGGAAACATCAAAATGCGCCGCAGAGACATGCTTTTAATTATCAATTGCCTGGCACGTCTTCTGGTCGATGTCGACGGAGCCTCTCCGATATCTTCAGTCACGACTGCGATATTCCAAACCTTCCAGGGCTGGCTAGGTCCCGTGTAGTTTCATTCTTTAAACGTTGTGTGGTTAATTCCCGCATTGAACGACGCAGTGGGAGCTGGGCGGCCAGGAAAACTGGCACGAAATGCACATTATGCCAAAATCACTGACAAATTGTTCTTCAAAAACATCGTTACGATTATTCCGCGTTCTTCAGGAGGATAGCGTTCCATTGCTTATTCACATAAATTCTAATTCTTCGCAAATTTCAAAATCGAATTAGCATTCGACGCCATTTGTAAAATCTATGGCTCTTTCCAATAAGGTCATACATTATGGCCCACCTTGTATTACGCATTTATCCGCCCAAAATTAGAGTGCAACATCTCTTGCCTCGCCTTGTTCTATCACTATTTTTACCACCATCTCCACCGAAACTGCCTGTAACATTCCGCCCCTTCAAACGTTTGACCATAACGCTGGTCTCACTATAAGTATTCATCGGTATATCCTCAAGTCCACTTTTGAACGTACTCTCAAATATCGTGATTCTTTCTTAAGCCGTAAAACTAAAATACATTGCCGAGCTCTCTATTTCCTAGTCGTTGTAACTTCCAATCATTTAAGACCAACGTGCATCGGTACCTCTCTTTTTTTTTTCTCCCTAACTTTCCATCGCCCGAGGTGTGGGCAAACATTTTAGGGGTACTTATAACCACTTGAGTGCGGGCTAATTATAAAAACAAAACTCTTGCCAATCGCTTTGTCTGTTTTCTTTGGACTGAGAAACGAGTTGAGTAACAGAGCCCTCTCTTTTGCCGTTTCGAGAGAAGGATATCGCGCGCGATTTTCGGTACCGTTCGTCTCGACAGGGAATGCATAGGGGGCTTCAACGATGAATTGTACGGGCTGTACACCGATATCGGTCTAGTCAGGTCTACGGATCAAACGTCGAAGATGGCTTGTCTATTTTATGCGAATGATGTCACAACTCAGTTTCCGAGTTTAATCCCGAGGGACGGCGCAGTAAAAGACGACCGCTCCTAAGCTGGCTCACGCAAGTGAAAGTGGAGCCCATCTAACTTGGTTTGCTGCGCTACGTTGAGGTCAGAGGAGGTTAAACCGATTCTGTAAGGGGCGACGAGTAAAAAAGACGGAAAGTGCTTGATTTTTCTCGGTTCTATTCCATAGTTCGACTTTTCTTGTATTCTGATGTCTTGAAGGTTGTTTACTTCCTAAACTAGATAGAGCGTCTTGTAGGAACACTTTAGCAATAACCTCGATCTTTGCCATATTTGCATGACGACAGAGAGAAAAATGCACAGTGTCACAATTTTATGTTGTGGCACTGTAACCATTGCCGTACCTCGGTAACATTGTGCATGCACAACTGTACATCAAATCATCTAACATCCCTCCCTGACTGTCCTGGGAAATTTCAACAGATTAACAGCCAGCAGGGGATAGAATTGCAGAAATTCGTTTGCTCTAAAATGGATTATTAAATCATGTCCGGAGGAAGTTGATACTCTGTTGCTTGGTCTGCCTGCTGTTGCCAAGTGGTGATTTATATAAAAACAGTGACTGAGTTGTCCCTTCTGTGGCGTCTCCGCTGTGTGCACTTTAATAGAAAATAAAAATATTTATTTCATAACGCTCCGTCCAATTTCCACAAACTACCTCTCAATTGAGGTGGAAAGTGACGATTAGGTGTTGCCGTTCCTGGCCTTCGGATGATGAAGAACAGTTTCCACTGGTCCTCATGTGTAACATAAATGTATTTGCAACTTATACGCCGTCCTGCGTATGATCAATTTAACTAAAAACGAAGGCCAAGTTGGAGCTAATTTTTTCCTCTGCATCTCATTGCTCTTTTGGGGATGGTGATGCAGTAGATCGGAATCGGAAACATTAAACATTTACGCGCTGCTTCTGAGTGGGACAATATAATTTCGAAGTGGAACTGATTAAGTGGCCAACAGTAACCAAAATGGATGAATATTTTATAGCGAATGCATAGTTTATGGGGTTCAAATGAGGGAGCTAGGACGACGTATTTATTTGTGAGAAAGGTCTCGTAAAGCAACATATTAGGGGGGTGGATTACCAAGCCAAGCGATTAAGTGGGAAGAACTTAGACCATAAAGTGAAAGGCTGTTTTTTTTTTCCACATTTACATGTTTCGTTATGTGTCATTAAAGGCGCCGATTATCCGCGGGACATGCGCGGGTAACATATAATGAATGGGACAGTGAAAATGTCAGCACTGTTTTTGGTTTTATGGCTCAATTATGACTTGACGGAGGCTAAGTGAAATGGAAAAGGACCGAATTGGATATTAAAAAGGGGATCAATAGAGTAAAACTGGTATTTATGTAGTCCACACCTCTTCTAAAAGGATTGAATCGAAATGTCAAGTAAATGCCAGTTGTAGGTGGAAGCGAAAGTATCAATCAAAATAGAGTTTCATTTATTTGTATACCACTTACTTCAGTTACCTACGTAATTGGGAGTACGGAGTTTACCTAAAAGGATAACGAAACAAAAACACAATGCCGTTGGTTTTTTTGTGAGGAAGGATGTAATCAAGGATCGATCCCATTCAAGCTGCTTCCAAGTATATTATCTACGGCAGTGTCACACGTTCCTTGCGATTTTAAATCGGCGTGGGTCTGGAATTCGACAATCCTGTTGGCCTACTTTCATTATTAATTCACATCTTCTCAATCACCTCGCACATAGCATTCAAATAGATGAGTTGATTTTCTCTTTGCCATTAAGGAGTCGATATGCCATAGTGGAACAATGCTTCAAAAGGCGTCAATTGTAGGATGCCTTTACCTACTGGTACGAAAACCTACTCGAATCCTTCTCACAGTGTACCCCAAGAATTTTATCGGAAACTATCAGCTAGAGAGGCTGCATGCCGAATGTTCAGCATCATGAGGCTGTTATTACAGCGCTGTGAAATCGTTGTGGCGCACCTGGGGCTGAACCAATAAATCTCTGCATTTAGCGCGGCCTTTAGCCAACTATTCTAATATTGCACTCCCAACATATTTGAGGTCACCTTCCGCTAGTGCACGCCACCTAAGACGAGGTTGATTCCAATTTACAATGGTGAGATATATCATTCTCGACAAGTATAGGCCATATCAATTCTCTTGGTGGTTGAATACGAGTAGTTCTTGAAGGAAGTTGTGACGAAAAGGTCACTCAAGTTTGTGGAAAAAAGACAATATGACTTTCAAAGGAATAAGAGCAAGGGGCAACTATTGGGAGAATTTATTAACAAAATCAGCTAAAGCCTCAACAAGAACCACCATGTACTGGCGCTATTTATGGATTTTGGCAAGACATTTGACCCACTGAATCATGACAAGCTATTACGAGTAAAATTGGAATCAAAGGGAAATTGTTAAATTGGCTTAGAAATCACCTTAGTGCTAGAACCATTACAGCAACGAACTAGACTCACCGTTTGGAGTGCCACAAGGATCGAAACTTGGACCAATTTTACTCATATTCATTGCTTACGATTTGGCGATAGTTGTCAGACAAAGGTGTCAGATGTCCTGCGACCGCAATACAGATACTTCCAGAAGCATATGACGAAGCAGTTAAGTGGTGCCACCAAGGATACCATTCGACACCGCAGGTATCCTGGAAGGTACCCCTGAATTCCAAACTGACAGCTAACTCATGTTTGTCGATTTTAAGGTCGTCAATGACAGTGTAAGGGTGCAGTATTGAAGCAGAAGCGGTGAAAGTTACGGCGATGAGCGAGAGTAAACCGGAATATGGTAGATGCTGTCGTCGAGAATGGACATATATCATCGACAAACTCGGACAAAATCCCACACAAGACAGACTTTGTCTAACTTGGCTCTGCGGATTATAATACCGAGTGCTAGAAAATGTTTTAGTACACAGTTTTTGGCTAATCAAATGGAAACGAATGAATATCTTTCAAAACTTTTTTTTTCTATTCATTGGGTCACTCAATGGCTACAACTTATTCGAATTGGTTCCCTTTTGCCTTCCAGTAACGCCGGAGTCGGTCTGGCCACTCACCAGATGTGTAGTACGCACGTCATGCATTTTAAAATTTTCCACGGCTCGGACAAGGTCGCGCTTCAAAAACTCCGTACTTGGATGTCGAGTATTGCAACCCATAGTCTCCAGAACGGACGACAGTCTTCTATTCTAATGAATTGAGGTCTGAAACGAAGTTTTTGAGTCATGTTTGAATTATTATGAGCCCGAGCGGAGTCTGGTTGAAAAGTCCACGGTTTATTTGCGAATAGTGTTTTATTGAGGGGCTCCACGACGTTCTCTAAAATATCCGTTTGATAGGTGTCGCTGAGGTTTTGACACCTTTATCGTATATGCGACTCCCACCAGACCGTCACAGAATCTAGATGGTGGCTGAAATCTCGGAACAAGTTCACACGCATGTCGTAAAAAGAACCCTATTGCTCTGTATGTTGAACGATTCTCGCCAGTAAAAAGAACTCGTCTGTGATCGTCCTTCGCGTACTGGCGTAGCAAGGCTTTCGATTATGACTTACATACGTTTCTTTCTCAATGCTTCTGTGTGTAAGTGGACGATGTGTCTCTTATATGTGCTGAGTCCCAGATCCATATTAAGATGCGCGACATGCTGTACTTTCTGATATCCATCTCCTGGGACATGATTTTCTGCTTGCGAAGCGGATTTCGACTCATTTGATTCTCCACGGCTCTGATGTGGCGTTCGCACAGTGCGCGGAGGGCCGGATTTTGCATGGTCGATTATTCCGCCAGTATCCTCAAAATAACTTCACGGTATGATATTCAAAGTTGTGTGTGATTTTCAGTGGCCGCAACATCCGAAAGATTTCGCCTTTCTCGTAACCGCATTTTTGCCCGACAATTATGACAACACGATTTTCAAACGACCCCCATTCCATAATTCCAAGCAACTGACGTCAAAAACTTTCTACGCGGGAACTTTGCATAAAAATCACTTATCAAACAGCCGTCAACTTCAAATGGATGCGTTCATTGGTTCTTGAGGATGAATATGTTCATTTCGTGTACCAAAACATTTGCTCGTTCTAGGTAAACAACGACATCACCTTATAGATCACGCAATCGCTGTTCTTTATACTCAGAATCCAATTGAGTAGTAGCGCCCTCTAGATAGCGCTCTACAAAATATTGATCGTTCCAGTCCCTTTCTTTGGACATGGATCTCCTCAAAGAAGGAAAAAGAGACGCCTGGTCGTTTCGAAAGAAAGTGATTCTACTGATCTAGGACTGTACATCATCACAAGGGAAAACCCAGCAGAGGAAGACCCTAACTCAGATTGCGCGCATATGGGGAATACAACTTCAACCAGTTTGCCGTTGAAAGCAGCCTGCAAACAGCAAATTCAGCAAACAGCAAAGAACTCGATGAAACCAGCAGGCTGGTCAAAATCCTCAATGATCGCTGAGTCTAAGCGGAGATCCTCTGTTTCATGCTCGAGAGAGGAAACCTGATCGGAATTGTGTCACATCCAGCTCCTGTGACTGAAGCTACCAGTGAGCTAGCCCGGTAATATTTGGCATCGGCTATGGTGACAGATGAGGCCATTTAATACGTCGTTGCGTCGTTTGGGAACAGTTAGAGTAGCATTTTTATCGAAAGTTTTAAAAGATGACAACACCCTAGAAGTTCAGACCCATTAGTCTGAAGGCTATGGTTGAGCTTAATGTACACAAAACTGCTTTGCGACCTCGTCCTCTGTCCAATATGCAACATGCCTACCAACGCGGAGAATCATGTGAATTTAAACTACTCGTATCGATGCTGACAAGCAGAATGTGGATTGTGGATGCTGACTGCAGCCAACATCACTGCTATGATGCATATTGGCGACGATTCCCTGCTTAACGCTTTCAAGAGCTCGAACGTACCTATACGTAGATTATGTAGTTGTTTGCTGTTAGTGCAATTTCTTGCATACGATGATGACCTTGATATTATTGACAGAGTGCACTGTTCGCTGATCGATGACTGTGAGTAAGAGAACACCAAGTATGCTGTAAGCAAAAAGCGAAGCACAACATCGACGAATCGGATAGAACATCGCCAGAAATCAAACGAAGAGGTTCAGTTGCCAATTGTTGTTTCTTTGGCCTAAGAAGACAATCGAGTAATAAGGCCTTGTCAAGACACGCTAATGGAACTCTGTAATAGACCCTCATTAGTCATCAGTCTTGTTCTATGGCGCAGAAGCATCCACGTTAACGCTAGAGAATGCTTAAAATTTTTATCATTTTGAGTGCAAGACACTTCGAGTGATTGCTGGTCCGCTTTGCGTTGATTGGGCATGGAGAAAGAGATATAAGAGCGATGTGTACGAGTTGATCATCGACATCAGTTTGAAATGACTAGGACATTGTTCTGGATAACGCAATAGAAAACCTCGCCTCGGGTAGTGGAAGGAGGCTTAACAAGTTCCGCGCTGACCGGAAAGGTTTATAGGTTGAGGCCTGCGTTCATCCTGGACTGTGTCACCATCTAAGTAAATAAGTGACAAACGGCTACATAATAGGTGAGGCGGTTTTTGGAAAAGTCGTTGAAAGGCCGACGGGCATTCATCGTCAAATCAGAGGTTTCGTTGGTGGTTGGCCGAAACCTAACACAGCAGGTGGTTTGTTAGAAACTGTGACACTGAGTGTCGTGGGAAGATGCTATAACGTAGGAGGTCAAGCAAGGTTAAGGGATATTTCATTGGCAAGGGCCCTGGCGATTTTTCGTGATTGCATCCTTCCGACTTCAAAGTTTCTCACAGTGTTTCCTCTTCTTAGTGGAACGGCTGCTCGGAACGTTCGGACATTCAAGGCACGTCATACGCCGATCATGATGAGGTCAGTCTGGTTTGATCAAGAGATTGTCAGGTTTCCTTATGATTCAAAATCGCGTATCTGCTACGATGGCATTTTACTCTGAAGCGAAGTCGATTAGTCTGAATCTGTTGTCAGTTTTGCTGACGTGCATGCTGTTTTTATCGAAAGTGCTATCAAAGTCGTCCTGCTTTCCTGACTTTGAGTTCATATCGTCCAGGACAATTTCAACATCATGCTTGGGACATTTAATATATGTCTCGTCTAGGAGCTCATAGCATTTGGTGCCATTGCTTTTCTCCTCTGTTTAGGCTGATATTGATTAATTAAGCTGGCTGACTGGAGAGGTATGTTAATTGAAGCCCCAGACTATAGCGTCACCTAAGTATCATTACATTCCAGTTTGCAAGCATGTCATGATTTTGGTTTTATTTCTTTCGCAAATACTCTCCACAGAATTAAAAAAAAAACAAATCCCTTAATGACCGACTATTTCTAGTGCGTCATAACTTTTAAAAGCCTGTCAACTTCCATTTCCAATCTATTTCCATGCTAAAATATATGCCAAGGCACGCTAGAATCCCATTCCTCATAACGTCAGAGCCTATTTGCGTTGCAGAAAATTTCTCAAATATTTTTTTTTTTTTTTGTATTTTTCATAGCCAGCATAGGCTGAAGGGTCTACGTGTCACATGACTATTTGCACCCAAAAAGCCGCTCCTATATCCGGTGCTTTGAGGTAGATCGGGACATCAAAATAGCTCTACACGCCAATTCTGATTGCATGTTACAATTACTTAGGTAAGCACACCACTGTTCTGTTCTCTTCCAGTTTTTGTGTTGGTAAAAGGATTTCTTGGGTTTATTTGGCTTTTGTTTACATCAAGGATATCATGTAAACCTGTCAATGAGTCATTCCTGGAACGCGCTCGGGTTTTTATCTTAATTACAAATTACTGGCCGTTGTCGCGTCATTTTCAGGCTTCCACTTAGTATCTGTCATTTCCGATGAAATTTCACTTGTTAACCTGCCACACTAATTGCTGGAAAATCCTTGAATTACAATCCCACGGATACGGACACGGAGAATGAACTTATCAATTGGACGACAGCGACAAACGAGGACGAATGTTATTACTCGTGTGTAGTATACCTACTCATATGCGTAACGCGCTGACATTCAGACCTACACGAAGGGCGGTGAATAATTACGATATAATCCCAAAATACGAGTATGTTGGTGGGCCGAGCGAGCGTCTAAGAAGCTGAGTTGTACTCGTAAAACTGGGATACAAAGGTACGAGTAGCGCAACCTAATGAGCACGATAAGAACAAGCCTCAAGGATACTACCCGAGCAGACATACTCATTTTTTGCTTGTAAATACAAATGGTTGATAATAAATATTCCTTCTGCGTCAACCATCGTTTACATTTACGACTGTTTCTCTATCCCCATTGAAGTTAATGGCGACGGTAGAGTTTTATTTCTTTTCCTCTCCTATAAACGGCTACGAGTACTCATGCTCTTGTCCTTAAGTCATTAAGATGTTTACTGTATTTGTGAACATACCCCGACACTTTGACAGGTAAAGGAGTTGACGGTGTTTTTCTAATCAGGGTTACTCAACCTACAGGCGCCACTGCCTCCTGTCGGTGTCAATTAATTTTCAACGGTACTCGTATATCGTTTCCATGAACTCTGAGTTCGAAAAAAAAAAAAAAAAAAATGCTGTGCTTGTGCAGTGAGAAATGTCATTTTGACATTTTGTTTTGACGGTGGGGTATGTTCGCAAACTGTTTTCGTACGTACCCGTATCTTGTGATGTGCGGTTTTTTGAAG
Organism: Volucella zonaria; assembly: GCA_963966105.1. NCBI lineage: Eukaryota > Metazoa > Arthropoda > Insecta > Diptera > Syrphidae > Volucella > Volucella zonaria. Next base: position 59,423,107 of record OZ014531.1, on the reverse strand, counting down.
CTATTAAACCGAGGAATTAATTTCGATAAAAGCTTCGATAAAAATCGTTTTGGTTTCGTTTAGGGAATAACGTGACGGTGTTTCCTTGCCGTTTTTTTTTTTTTTTATCTTTTCTTTAAAGGAAAGTAGGTTAAATATGGTGTCGTCGCCGCATGTTGTCTGTTGGGATGATAGACAAATGACATGTGATTTAGGTCGAGGATGAATAGGGCATGGCTGATAATGTGGAAACAGGTCAATTGGAAGAAATTACAACCATTTCAGTTAGATTAAGGCAAAGCGGTGGGTATTTGTTTTGATTTGACGGGCAATGGGTAGCTATTCAAGTTAATGGCGATAGGGAAGCATAATTTACGAAATAGTTAAGGAGGATTGATCAATTTTGAACGACGTAAGGGATGAGTTTTATTGACATGAAAGCGACATGGAAGGTGAACATCAAATGAGGAGTAATTGCTCTGACAGGTTTTGGATAGTCGTAATTTGACATCTAAACTATCGAGTATTTAATTGGAGGCCTTTGTCGTAGTGTAAGTGTGTCAAATGGCATGTTACTGGAAAGAGCAGACAGTCCTTACGCGTTTTGTCTGGACTAGGTGAGCACATTCCAAGCAATTGTAATTTTAACGCAGTTCTTATAGTATCTTTTATTAATGAGAAATAATGGAATTTTCATTCGTCTGCTTGCCATACAAAACTAAATGCTCTGCGAAAGATTTATTTCTCCCTCAGAAGCTTGAAACTACTCTGCTAGTTTCAGGTCTAAAGTCGCAGTATTATTTTCCAACAGTTAAGAATTAGGATTACAAAACTAAAGCATCGGCGATTCTCTAAAGAGGAAATCTTCAGCGGAATTCGAATTCTAGGTAAGCTAAGAAACATAGGCTGTAAAACCATAATCCAGGAGAAACTTGACATGGTCTCACGACAACGGTTTTGTGATAAATTCTACTAAAACCAAAGTGATGCACATACGAAATCCACATCAAACAACTGCTGTATTGGACGTGTACCGGAGGACTGAATGTTGTCCAGCAACATTGAGGTTGTTAAAAAAATTAAATATATCGGAATCATTATAGATGATCACTTTACTTGGCGCAAGTATTGTGTCTACAAGTAAGTTTCCAGCGTTTTTTTTTTCCAAAATTTGAAGTTTTATTATGAAAACATAGTTACAATGCTTTATTCAAAGTATCTTCCATCGGAAGCTACAACTTTCCCCCATCTTTCTGGCAATTTATGAATTCCGGACCAAAAAAATTTCTCGTCTTTCGAGCCCAAGAACGTATCGAGCCAATTTTTGATTTCCTCTACTGAGCTGAAGCGTATTCCCGTAAGAGCGTTCTGCATCGAACGAAACAAGTGGTAGTCAGATGGTGTCAAGTCTGGACTGTAAGGCGGGTGAGGCAGAATTTCCCATCTACTATTTTCCAAATAGTTTTTCACCGAAACCGCAACATGTGGCCGAGCGTTGTCGTGATGAAAAATGACGGACTCATGCCTGGTCTCATATTCTGGCAGTTTTTCTTGTAATGCCCGCTTCAAACGAATTAGTTGGGTTCGATATAATGGTCCTTTGATGGTTTCACCACTCGGAAGCAGTTTGTAGTATACGACACCCTTTTGATCCCACCATATGCAGAGCATGACCTTATTCACGTGAATATTTCGTTTCGGCGTCGATTGGGCGGGCTCGCCGGGCTTTGTATACGTTTTTCTGCGTTTAGGATTATCATAATAAATCCATTTCTCATCACCAGTGACAATACGATGCAAAAATGATTTATTTTTATACCGCTGCAGTAACATTTCCGACATGCAAAATCGCCGTTCGACGTCTCTTGGCTTCAATTCGTACGGCACCCAGTTTCCAACCTTTTGAATGAATCCCAGTGCTTTTAGGCGCAAGGAAATGGCTTGTTGCGTGACGCCCAATGATGCAGCAAGTTCTTCTTGAATCTGACACGGATCCTCATCCAGTAAAGCGTTCAATTCCTCGTCTTCAAAACTTTTCGGCTTTCCGGGGCGATCTTTGTCTTCAACTCCAAAATCAGCACTTTTGAACCGTTTGAACCACTTGCGGCACGTCGATTCACCAATACATTCCGCCCCATAAGTTTCCGAAAGCAAACGATAGGCCTCAGCCGCACTTTTCTTTATATTAAAGAATAAAAGCACCGCTTCCCGCAAATGACGTTTATTTGGCTGGAAACTTGCCATGATTTTGCTCGATAAAATGTACGACACCGATAGAACTGCTCAGATATAACGCTGCAAAGTTGTTGACAGATACAAAACCTACAAATAAAACACATGGGGTCTGACATTTCTGCTGGTGGCGCCATCTCTGACAAACGCTGGAACTGCTCAAATATAACGCTGCAAAGTTGTTGACAGATACAAAACCTACAAATAAAACACATGGGGTCTGACATTTCTGCCCGGGATCCACTGGTGGCGCCATCTCTGACAAACGCTGGAAACTTACTTGTAAACCCAATACATTAATCGACTTCGTCTACAATTGAAGAGTGCAGTCCTTGAGATGACACACATCAAGAAATACTGATCAAAAAGTTCCCGGAATGTATTCAGAAAATTGGAAATACAAGTTTATTCATCTAAATCTATATTTTCCCCTACAGAGTAATCCCCATCGACTGCAACACACTTATGCCAGCGCTTGATCCAATCCTCGAAACATTTTTTATATTCGGTTTTCCGTATGTCCATCAGTGCTTCCTGCGATTTTTCCATTACTTCCTCTCGGCTGCTGAAACGCGCTCCCCTTAGTGGTTTTTTAACTCGATTGAACAGAAAGAAGTCACAGGGAGCCAAATCAGGTGAATTCGGTGGCTGCTGTTGTTGGATGGTATTTGTTGCATTTTTCGTCAAAAAATTACGAATAATGATGGCACTGTGCGACGGAACGTTATCATGGCGCAAAATCCACGAGTCTTCTGCCCGCAATTTTGGTCTCTTTCGGCGAATTTCTTCACGCAAACGTCTCATAACGCCCAAATACAAGTAATACTCTTTGTTTACTGTCTGGCCTTCTGGCAAAAATTCATGATGCACTACACCGTTGTAATCCATGAAAACCGTGAGCATTGCCTTCTTTTTTGCCTGAAAACGACGTGTTTTTTTTTGGTCTCGGCTCATTTTTTGAACGTCATTCACTTGCCTGATGTCTGGATTGCGTGTCGTACTCATAAACCCACGTCTCGTCTCCAGTAATGATCCTTTTGATGAATGTGGGATCGGATTCAGACTCGCAAATCATCTCTTTTGCGACGTCAACACGGTCTCTTTTTTGCATGAAATTGAGATCTTTTGGCACCATCTTTGCTGCTACACGACGGAAACCCAAATCATTAACCAAAATGTCTTGGACGGATCCATAGGCAATGTTCAAGTCCTCCGCTATCTCTCTGATGGTTAATTTGCGGTTATTGACCAGCATTTCTTTTATTTCATCAATGTTTTCGTCGGTTTTCGATGTCGATGGTCTGCCACTGCGTTCATCATCTTCGATTGACTCACGACCAATATTGAACCGCTCGTGCCACTGGTAAACGACCGTTTTCTTTAGAGAATCGTTGCCGAAACACTTTTCCAATATTTCCAACGTTCGTGCACCATTAAATCCGTTTTTTACGCAAAATTTGAATACAAGTTCGTTGTTGCAAATTGAAATCCATTTCTAAAATTGTAAAAAATCGCCAACACACACAGAGATAGATGTACTCTTGGCTACGTAACTTTTGCAAATGTTAAGCTATGACGCTAAGATTTAGAGGGAATGTCAACAACAGATTTACCAACTTAACAAAAAAAACAGAACTCAAATCAGAACAAAGGGAGCGCCACACGGTGGTGTGTTGCGGGAACTTTTTGATCAAGTTGGTGTTCCATAATCGAAGTTCAGAAAAATGTTTATTATTCGTTAGCTGAGTTTCGGATGCGTTATGGAATCATAGCTTGTGGAAACCCTTTCAAAAGTCATCCAGACACTATCTTGGACATTCAACATCGCTTAGTAAGAATCATAAATTATAAAAAAACCTATTTTCAGAGTTACAGATAGTATATTTAAGATGACGACACTAATCGAGTATTACGATGACAACAGATTTCAACAACCTATACGTCACAATTAAAATACAAAAGACAGGTCCAACAACTCCGGTAATCAACAACAACAACTAAGGCCAAGGGAACGAGCTCATGTGATTCTAACACTCTTTAACTAACAACTAAAATAAAATAGTGTGATTTCCATTGAAAACGGACTACCGCGTGAACATTTCTCACAATTCACCACAAACGTAGTCCTGCGACAATTTCAAAGTAGTGTTTTGGTAGGGCGGATCAGCACTGAGGAGGCCAACGTAGGTCTGTGGGTCAACAAAATCATACGAGGGTTGTCTGAAAAGTTTCAGACCGCAACGTAAAGATAGCAGCACTCATCAATAAAAGCTAGTGAATGCTAGTTGTGCATCTTTTGACAGTTACTTACCGAAGTTTCAGTCATTTTGGACGCACAGTTTTTAGTTGACAGTCGTTTGAGTGAGTCGATGTGAGTGTTTTTTGTGAAAATTGAAAAAATTGATTATCGAGCTGTTATTAAATTCTTGTTTTTGAAAGGCAATACGCCTACTCAAATCAAAAATGAGTTGGACTCTGTGTATGGGGACTCTGCACCATCATTTACCACAGTGAATTTTGGGCAGCTGAATTTAAACGTGGCCGTAAGAGCTTGGGAGATGATGAACGTTCGGGACGTCCAAAAACTGAAACCACTTACGATAACATTGCTAAAGTTCACCAAATGGTGTTAGACGACTGCCGAATTAAAGTGAGAGAGATAGAGGTTATGAAAATGTCCAAAGAACTTGTTTGTTACATATTGAATCAAGATTTAGGCATGAGAAAGCTGTCCGCGCGTTGGGTGCCGCGTTTGCTTACGTTAGACCAAAAACGTGTTTGAATGAACATTTCCAACGTTCTGTTGGCACAGTTTAGGCGCAATAAATACGAGTTTTGGCGCTGATTAATTACTGTAGATGAAACTTTGATACACTTTAATACGCCCGAAGCAAAAATTCAGTCAAAACAGTGGACTGCAGGACTGCAAAGGGCGAGCCGGCTCCAAAAAAAGCTGTTTTTTCGGCTGGGAAAGTGATGGCGTCTGGCGACTGTTTTTTGAGATAGTAAAGGAGTTATCTTAATCGATTATCTTCAAAAAGGAAAAACCATTACAGGAGTATACTACGCATCATTACTTGCAAAGCTAAAGGCAGAAATTGCGGAAAAACGACCACATTTGCAGAAAAAGAAAATTCTGTTTCACCAAGACAACGTGCCGTCTTACACCTCAGCAGTTGCCATGGCGAAAATCCATGAATTACGATTTGAACTGCTTGATCACTCGCCTTATTCACCAGATCTAGCCCCAAGCGACTTCTTTTTGTTCCCTCATCTAAAAACTGCGCTCTTAGGACAGAGATTTTCGTCAAATGAGGAGGCAATCACCTTCGTACTATTTGGACGGGTTAGAGAGATGGGAGCATCGCTGGGAGAAATGTGTAGAGTTACAAGGCAACTATGTAGAAAAATAAAAGAAAAATTTAAGAAAAAATGTCTTGTATCATTGTTCGGTCGGAAACTTTTCAGACAGCCTTCGATTAATAGTTTTTTGAGTTGCACGCGGCATAATCCGCATCGATTTTCATGAAGACAAGGCACTGGTTCACACGTAGTTGCCATATCGAAATTTCGTGAATTGGGCTATGAATTGCTCCATGATCCACCATATTTTCCGGACATATTCCCTAGTGATAATTTCGATATTTGGCTAAGACGATGAAACAAATCATAGCTCAAAGAGACGACTATTTTAAGGGACTCGCCAAATGTTTATTGTAGGTACTTGGAGGGGCGAAACAAATTGGACGAAGTTTTGGGCTCAAAGGAGACTATGTTGAGGAATGAAACACCCTCGTATAATTAACGCCTAATTGGAGAGGGCATTTCTGGCGATAAGACAATCACCGAACTCCATCTTTAATGTGTCGATCACGGCACACGCTGTGTGGCAAATTGTACCGTCCTGTTGACACCACATACTTAAATTATGGGTATACTCGTATGTATACCAAAAAAAATTTCATTAACATGAAGCGTTAACATTGACTGTAACCGATTCGCCGCCATCATTCGGAAGAAGTACGGGCCAATTATACCTCCAGTTCCAATAGCTATTGTTGGAACACCTTTGGCTGTTCGTTTACAAAGCCATTTAACCAAAAATCTACGTCGACACTGAGGAAGATTTTTTCGGTGAAAATGCGGATCTTATTCCATCTTCAAGAGAGGACTATTAGCTATAGTTCGACGTGCACGATAGTCATTCCGCTTTAGCTCTTGAGTCAATTCGATCAAGTCTAACCAGCTCTTGAGAAGCGCATGAGAAGCTCTTGAGAAGCGCATAACGTTTTATTGCGGTCTTGACTTGTCTACTCGCGTACAGCTTCGCTCTCGGCGTTTCGCTGTATCATGCGCACGGCCACATTATGGACTAAACAAGTCGATTTGAATTTGTTCGCCCGACGCTCAATTGTTCGGTTAACGCACGTAATGCAGACCGCGAATTTTGATAAACACTTTGGGAGATGGTATACACAAGTTCAGAGATTCGCTATTTGAAAAATAGGGCGCATCTAATAAAAACCCTTTAACCCCATCTTGCGTGAAGATTCGGGATATTGGTGGACATTGCTGATATGCTTAGTCGAAGAGCTCGTAGAAACCATCTTAGGAGAATCATCCTTTTCCTCTTTGAGGCTTGAACACATTTCAAACTTAGCTTTATATATTTTAATCTTGATGGTCGTTTACAGTAGCTAATGATATCCGCCTTGAGACTGGCTATAGAGCTCTGGGGAAATTCTGCATTCTTAAAATAATTAATTTTAATTTTAGGTTGCGATACAATTCGGAATGGATCTGGGCCTGAACCAACAACTCCTTCAATTAAACGCAATCTTGCGCTGCTTCGATTTTTGATTCAGACTTAGATTATAAACTAAATTATTTCGGTAGGATGAAGCGACGAAGTTGAATGATTTCGTCTAAACTGCTTTTTATATGATGTTGGCATTTTGCATCATAAGACTTCTCTGATCTTGATTTTGATAAAGATAAAGGTCATATTTTAATTGGGATTAAATAGTTCTCTTTGGTTATTTGTTATAAAAGAAAAGATGATGAAATTGCTCTCGGTATTTCATGATAATCTAGTAATTACAGGTATAAAGTACTGTACTATTTGCTAACAATTAAAATTTGAAAACCAATCTTGTCATTGACAAATTCTAACCTTCTGGTTTGCGGTGATATGCGGGGATGCAGTAATATCCAATGAGACTACCCCAAGTCTGTATGATCGGGTTGACATGTGTGCTGACTATCATCGGTGTTAGGCCAAAAGACAATTCAACAGTAGCAACAGGTCCACTGGTGATTTGATGGCATGTCTCACCGAAAAGTGAAACCAAATTGTACATCAATCTGACGAAAGCAAGATAATTGCACTTGATACATATTACTATGGCATTTGACAGAGTTTGGCACCAGAGTCTTTTGTCGAAAATGCGTGCATTTGGGATTGACGACTTTCTTCTTCAATGAATTATAAACTACATTTCGGAACGTTCAATTCCAGTTATCTTCGATGGTTTCAGGTCTGATATCCATAAAAGAAATGCTGGTGTGCCTCAGGGCTCCGTTCTGTCTCCGACACTCTTTTTAATTTTCATCAGCGATCTCTTGTCTGCTACTTCTAATTAAATATACATATTCCTTTGCTGATGACAGTACTTTTCATATTCGTTCCCGGACTCCCGTTTCTGCTCTTCAGCTGTAGAACGGGAACGAAAGCGTGTGTTAAGCTCATTAAATTCTGATATTAACGGCATATCCAATTGGGGAACTATCAACAGAGTGGAATTTAATACTTCCAAAACACAATGCTGTCTGCTGTCGTTAAGGCGAAATTTAAATACCCAGCCATTATTCATGAATGGCACTTGCGTCGTCGAAACCGAAAAACTTTCCATTCTCGGTATGAGTGTCAATGACAACTTACGTTGGAATGACCACATGTTCGATGTCGTTAAAAATGCTGCGAAATGTTCTGGTTTCCTCAAACGATGTAAGAAATATTTTACCCCCTCTGATCTGGGCTCAATATATGTATGAGGCCCAAAATTGGAGTACAATGTCCACATCTGGTCAGGTGCTCCTAAAACATCTCTGCACCTACTAGTTGAGATTCAAAACCGTGCGATCAAACTCATAGGTGATACTAATACCAGTCAGCCACCCTCGAACACCGACGTAATGTCTTCTGTCTCACTTTGTTTTATCGCTAATAGCATTCCGCCCCCATCTTCAACCGTAACACCCGTCTCGCAATGAATACTCATCAATATACCCTCAAGTCCACTTTCGGACGTACTCTGGAATATCGTGATTCGTTCTTAAGCTCTGTCGAGCTCTCTATTTCCTATTCATTATAACTTACAAACATTTAAGACCAATGTACATCGGTATTTCTCTTTCCTTGCTCCCTGATTTTCATTCGCACGCGCTGTGTGCAAACATTATAAAAAAAATATTCCTGAACGAGTGAACGAGTATGAAAACACTGCCCTGTGTTGCTGTGTAATTAAGTGTTATCATTCAATTAATAAGGGGGACGTTGGGACAATGACGGGCAAAAGTTTTGAACTAAATCACGTATTACGGAAAGGTGAAGTCGATATAATATGCGTTCAAGAGACAAGTGGCGAAATGTCGGAAACAGGACCAATGCTTTTCATCGCAGCGCCGTGGATTTATCAGACACATCTGGATATCAAATTGCAAATACGAAGATTGCCATAGATAAAAGCGAGAAGATGTACTGAACTCATGCAAATTACACGGTCTTACTATACTAAATAAAATATTGCAGCAGTGGACACTAAACCCAGCTAAATTACCTTCTATGCTTGAATAGAGCAAAACGGCGTGTAAAAAATTCTAAAGTGATCTTGGTCGGATCGAATATTTGGTGCAAATTAGCACCGAGTTTTGCTGCCAGAATTTTTCATGAATAAACCAGAAAAAAACCAACGAAACCCGGCATAAGTCGAAAAAATAACTTGTCCAAATTAAAACAAGAAAAAGGCCAACTTTGAGCGCAAAATTTTCAACAAATTACGAGGGTAGTACCAGATGTACCCGACCTGACGTATAGATGGCGGTTATTGTTTGAAAAGAATGACAATTGTAGAAAGAACCAACCTTATAAAGCTTAAATTTGAAGTTTGACGACGCTATGTTGTTTAGTATTTATTCGGCAACCATCAATAGTGAACGGTCTCAATGAATTTTTAAATATGGAAAAGATTGGTCATCGTTATGTGATACAATACTTTCATTTGAAAGGCCTCAATCCAAACAACATCAAAACGGAACTGGATTCTAGTCTGCTCCTTCATTTACAACAATAAAATATTGAATGGCAGAGATTGAGAGAGTACGGCTTCGTACGTTGCAAAGACGAACATCTCAGTGATCGACCAAATGAGGTAAGTTCACCAAAAAAGTTGAAAAAAATCCACAAAAGGGTATTGGATGACCTCAATTGAAAGTGCGTGAACTAGCAGATAGTGTAGGCCTTTCAAAAGCGCTGTACTCGTGCATCACACGTTGACTGAAAAATTGGGCATGAGAAAGTTGTGAGCAAGATTGGTGCCGCGATTAGTCACATTGGGACAAAAACAGCGTCGTGAGGATGCTTCAATCGAGTGTTTGGTGAAGTTTCACAGCAATAAAGCCGAGTTTTTGGATCGATTCATAACCAGGAATGAAACATGGGCCTATCACTTCACATCCGAGACGAAGGAACAGTCAAAACAACGGACTCAAAGGGTAGAATCGGCTCCAAAGAAGGCGAAGACATTTCTATCTGCAGGCAAGATCATGGCGTCAGTTTTTTGAGATGCACGTGAGATAATTTTCATTGATTATCTTCAGAAAGGTAAAGCAATCAATGGCGTGTATTCTGCGAACTTATTGCAGCGTTTGAAAGATGAAATAAAGAAAAAACGGTCGCATTTTGGGAAGGAAAAAGTTTTGTTTCGTCAAGCCAATGCACACCACTTCACTCATCCGTCATCGCGATGGCCAAAATCATTGAGTTAAAGTTCGAATTGCTACCTCATGTGCCCTTTCTGACAGATGGATGAAAAAATGGTTCTGTGGTAAAAGATTTGCCAACAGTAAAGAGGTGGAGTCTGCGGCTTATGGCTATTTTAAGGAGCTCGATGATTCTCACTAAAAAAAGGACATCGAAGCTACTGAACATCGCTGGGAAAAGTGTATTGAACTAAAAGGAGACTAAGTAGAAAAATTTCTGGGACCATCCTCGAATTATAAACCAAAAAGAAAAACTAAACACACAAAGTATGTGGAACAAATTCGAAGAAAAGCGAAAGAGCACGGCAATAACTCTGCTCTACGCTTTAAAGGCCCGACTCTACATATAAAGTCGAGCCGAATCACATACCCTTCGAAATATGGTCGATCAATCGGAAATCGTGGATTTTGTTCCATAACATGATGAGATGGCCTGATCAGTGAAAAGTGGTTTTCTTGGCCCATTGTATAAAGGCATGGTCGTCACGAGAAATTGTAACACCTATCATCGGTAATACTACTGTCACATCCAATAAAAATATACGTTAGGATTGTAGAAAGGCGACAGGCGACAGACTTCATGACAGTCACTTTGTCGGATGCAGATCCACATTCGACGTGATTCAGGGTATGTGGAAAATGATGGAGAAACATCGCAATGCCTTAAAAGACGTCTTCATTGAATTGAGAGACCTTTTTTGGACGACGATAAGACCTCAAATGAGAGACGTATATATACACACCTGGTCCTGATATGTTATATATTGATAACACTATAAAGTTAAATCTGGCGTACACTAAGGGAGTGTACAAAGTCCGTTGTTTTTTATTGTCGTACATAATTCTCTATTGAATCAGCACATTAAACAGTCTGGAGCGCTAATGATAGCGCAATATAATCAGCAACGACATGACGACCCTAAGAAACTTGCAACCTTTGGATAAAGTCGTACTAAGACCTAATGTCTGCATGGCCATTTTGCTGTACCTGCAATTCAAAGTCTTGACATCTATTTAGAAGGGGCCATCGTGCCAAAATGGGATTTAAGTATTTAGTCTCTGTTGCGATGAAATGTCGCACCTCCCAAAGTTCGAACCGATATAAAGAATTAGCAATTAGATCACCCACAGGCAAAAACATCATCAAAATGTTGACCACAATAGAGCTATCTGTAGAATGGTTCTATGATAAAATGGCGTAGTTGCAATACCGATACGTGAGAGAAATATGAAACATTAAATGTAATTATATCCGCTACATATCCGAATGGTTAATAAAAGAAGAAAAATCTCATGAACCAAGGCCAAATGAGTGTTGTTTGGTCACATCTTAAGTAAATACAAGTTCAGCGCTTCATCGTCACGTTTGTCTAGACTTTTCTTGGGCGAATTTAACACGTAATTACATTTGTTATGTGGTTCTACATGAAACAAATCTTTTTTTTAATGTTTTGTTGGGTAGGTAACAATGAACATAGGAGTACTTAAGAATGAATTTCGCGATTTGTGTATTTCGAGAATGCATGGGCTTTGTTTACAATTGATGGAATGAAAAAACACAGGCAATCTCATTTTGCATACAAGTTCAATATATTCAAGACGACGTCAGTAACATGAAGGAGTCACAAGGACATGCGTAACAAATCAGTCCAAGGATTACCCTGCCCTGAATTCTGACTTCGAATACTTTTCATAGAGGAAATATTTCATTTGAAAGTGAGATGGCCCTCATTCAACAGGGTCGTCCCATTGAATCAAAATCAAATTGCATTTCTCATAAAATTCCTGCAATATCCGTTTATCATCAAAGAACCCTCAGATATAGGATGAATCAGATATACGAATACACATGAGCATATGTATCTGTTTTCATCTTGTAAATCGTGGTACTAATACCCCCGAATGTAACTCGAAATCCACATGGATGTTTCAATTTCCAGATGAACCAAGAGATGTGGAGAATTTCAATGACTCGAGCGCACCACGAGGGGATAAATTAAAATAAACTAAAACCACATGGCAGGGCGGACGGAAGTTAAGCAACAAGTTGCTCTTCAATGATAGTACATACATGCACGCCCAGCCATTAAGACTCGTAGTTATAGATATGACGTGTTTATGTGATGTCTAGTTTTTTTTGTGAAAATCACAGATCAAAATGTTGGTCTTTAATTCAGTGTCAGTTCGTTAGGAGTTGTGGGAGAACGAATAGATTTTTCGATCTCGCAATCAATTGAGCAAGGCAAGAGCCAGAGATTAACCCTATCTTGACTTGAGCATAAGATATTGTATGCGGAAATCCAGGAAATCTAAGCACAAATCCTATTCAACAAAAAGAACCGATGAGTTAGTAGAAACTATCTTTACCAATTTCGAAACATCTTGTTGATAAGGTAGCCATGGAGCTCTCTAAAAGTCATGTAGAAAGTAGTCAGCGCTTTAGGTACTCTTAATCGGGTCATGGTGAACAGTACCCGAAAACACTTATCACTCCGAATCAAATAAGTAAGTTCAATTGGGAAACAACTGTGGTCTTTGTGATGACACAATTTAGATTGGGCTGGTCGTACTCGTTTAAAAATATAAACCAAATGCCCTATTTTCCCCTACCCGCTTTAAGAGGATCCACTCTTGACCTCTTAAACAGCGAAAGATGTTTGTAAAACCTGAAGAAAAGTAACCCAAAGCTTTCGGGTTCCCCACGAGGCGAACTTACTTATGTACTTAACGGGCTCCCGACCAGTGAAGAGTTTCTGCCTGAGACACTGCAGTCTTCCATCATCTGCGATTCCAGGTTTCCAATTAACCAGACAAAGCGTTCTGGCATCCGCAATGGCTTGGTCTTTAAAACAGATATTCGGCCTTCCTTGTCGTCTCGAACCTGGGGGCTGGGAATCGTAGATCCCCTTAGCTGGGGCATTATCCGCTCGATGTGGCTTTTTGGCTCTTGATACAGCTCATAGAGTTCGCGGTTGTATCTTCTCTATTCGCCCTCCTAGCACACAGGACCAAAAATCCGTCGAAGGATTTTTCTTTCGAATTAGCCCAGTATCAGTTCTCCCTTCCTGCTTATCGTCCAGCACTCGCCGCCATACAGCAGAGCTGGCAGGATAAGGGCTTTGTAAATCATACTTTTCGAATTTGAGTTTTGAACCCAATTTGTTTTACCAGACCGAAGTAACAGTAATTATTCGTCGGATCTGCACTAGGGTGTCATTCGTGGAGTTCACGTTTACTCTGAGGAGGGCGAACTCCTTAACTACCTCGAAATTGTTGCTATTAATAGTGACATTTTGTCCTAGGCGATGGACAGATGCTGGTTTGTTTGTTCATAGCATGTACTTAATCTTGTCCTCGTTGACTTCAAGGCCAGCAAATTTTGCCTGTTCTTCATTTGCCGTGAAAGCCTCTATCACGGCATGCTGGAAACGACCGATGATGTCAATATCGACCACATGTCCTAGTAGTTGGAAGGACCTATTGAAGATAGTCCCTGCCGTGTTGACACCTGCTCTGCGAACTATCTGCTTCAGAACAAGATTGAGAGATTTACATGATAGCGCATCCCCTTGCACGTTTCGAAGGGAGCTCTTTCCAAAACACAGTTTTGCCGGGATCCCAAATCCGACCATCGCCGTATAGAGCTCCTGACGATGAATACTATCAAGTCGATGAATAGGTGGTGAGTCTCGACCTGGTCTTTTCCAGGATTTGTCTCAGTGTGAAAATTTGTTCTGTAGTCGATCTGCCGGGCCGGAAGCCACCTTTGAGCCGTTCACACAGTACGTTGGATGGGATCTTATATGCGACATTAAGCAGGGATATGCCTCGATAGTTCTTGCAAGACATAGGGCCGCAATTTTTGTAGATGGGGCATATGGAGCTGATAGTCCAGTCATCGGGTATGCTTTCTTACACCCCCATACGTTGATGATTTGGTGCATGCATCAAAGCATCGCCACTGTATTTGAAGAGCTCCGCTGGTAGGCCATCAGAGCCTGCAGCCTTGTTGTTCTTAAGCTTTTTGTTATAGCTAAGCCGACTTTTTCTATACTGGGCGGTGGAACTGGTTTTTCATTGACCGAATGTGGATTCTCTTCTTGTCCTATCAATCTCTCTATATGATGCCCATTTAGCAGCTGCAGGAAATGCTGCTTAAACACATCTATTATCCCCTGTGCTTCGGTGACTAGGTTTCATTTGCATTTTCGAAGAGCCTGTGTTCCGGTCTTGAAGCCAGCCGACAGTTGCTTGGCCTTCATTTAAAACCTCCGGATGTTGTGTCCTTGAGTTGGGAGGCTGTGTAGGCCCTCTTCTTTCTACGCAGGATTTTCTTCTCCTCTCTTTTTCTGGATTGACACTCTTCCGTCGCTGCCCTTCTTTTGCGCTGCAGCGTTTTCTAATGTGCATCTTGTGACACCTTTTTAGGTATACGCATTGATGCTTATATCATGGGCTTATCTCTGATGTGGCTGGTACCCTACAGAGGTTTCGACTACCTCCGAGGCGAACTTAAGGAATATTTTAACTCAACGTGCATAATGCACTGGCTGTACACCTCGGTAATAATAATGATTTTGGTACACTAATCAGTGATTTGGTGACTGGTGGCTGGCTGTACTGAATATCCCCCCAAAAGATTCATTACTAAGCATGCTTTTGCCTTATTGACGACCTTCTACTTCTATGAATTGTTTGCAATGAAGGCTTTAAATACTCCATATCGGACTGTTGAAAGAACGCTCAATGTGTTGTCATATAAAACGGTTTGCTGTTGCTTCAACAAATATATTAAAACCCCTCAAAGGAGTTAGAGTTGGGATTTTCTCAGATGACACAGTGTCCAGTAAGTATCAGCCACTAGATATCGACCTAACACGTCGCTTAGCAAAAATCTCATTGAGATAACTACGAAGTCTTTCGAATCGCGCACTATAAGCGAAGACAACGCTGACATCATACGCTTTACCCATATGGCCATAGCTTGTAAATCTCTAATATTCGAATATGCACAA
Organism: Volucella zonaria; assembly: GCA_963966105.1. Classification (NCBI taxonomy): domain Eukaryota; kingdom Metazoa; phylum Arthropoda; class Insecta; order Diptera; family Syrphidae; genus Volucella; species Volucella zonaria. The sequence continues at coordinate 59,407,841 of OZ014531.1, read as the reverse complement.
AGATGTGAGCAAGCTGCTTCCTTGCTTATGAGTCTCTTATGCAATTGAGCGCTCAGAGAACCATGTCTGTTAAGCAAGAATCCCAAACTTAGATTGAACCTTAACTTCAGGAATCCCTACATAAATAACACATCCTTCAAAAAGCCATAAGTGACACCCCCATATTCGCTTACATCCCATCTAGTTGTAACTCATTCGATAAGCAAGACAACGTTCTCAAGGATTAATTGCCCAAAATTTGACCGATAGGATGCCTGTCGTCTTTGCCTCAAACTCATTTCCTGTTTTTATTGGTTGAAAAAAGTGCTGTAGGTCTTAAAAATGGACTCTTTATTTTGAGTACCGCATTTAGGTCTTTGATTTTCCATATTCTTTCACATTATTTCTGAAACGAATCCTAGATCTCAGTGCCTCATCTACGACAGCAAAATTGTGCTAAGAGATCATAACACACACAAAGCAAGTCAGGGAAGCCGTTTTTGAGGTGGTCCTCAGAAAACACACCCTGTATATCACCACGTCCGACAATGACCTCAGGTTTTTTAGAATCTGTAACGTGCTGCTTTAGTGGCACCACGTGGTTCCCACATCTTAACATCCTGATCAATCCGCTGATCAATCAGCCGTCAACCAGATTGATCACAGTGAGATTGATGCCAGACACTTCCCCAGCATTCTGAATGTCAAAAAATTTCCGAGAAGTCAACCTAGACTCTTAAAAGCCTAGACTCCATACACAAACCGTAGAACACCAATGGGAATATAGCCAACAAGCCATCAGATAATCTGCTTCTAATTTGGAAATTTGACAACAAATTTAGGTAAGTACGTGCATCCAAACATGAAGTATACATATTAGGCTGAGCTCCATCGAAGAACAAGATCTGTGCGTGAATTCTACGCGCAAAAAAAGGGACGGGTACAGGCTCCTCGAGAGATGTTACTGCAGGAATGACATTCGAAGGTCTTGCAAGAGAATAAAACCAAACTGCCAGGGTTACAAAGGCAGAATGGAAGCCTGCAAAGTTGAACATGGACAACTAGCAGTAGAGTCTGAGTATAACGGCCATAATGGTCAAAATCTCGCGGTCAGCGGACGAGAATCATTCAAGAGAAATACGTCTCCCTGTTCTTGACGAAGTTAAGGTACCAATTCAGACATACTACTTACCTATTCAAAGCAACTAAAGATGACCTGGTTGGAAACATGCACCAGCTCATCTTTAAGTAATGGTCAGAGAAAAGCTTGCCCGAAGCGTTAGAGTCTCAGCATGGTTTGCTAAATCCACCAGAAAGGATAGTCCTCTAACTGCGCGAACTATAGAGGGATAAGTCACCTAAATACCGCCTTTAACTCCTTTTCTGCTATATTATGTGAGCGTTTGAAACCATCCACGGACAATCTGATTGGTCCATATCATTGTAGTTTCAGACCATGAGAGTCCACCAACGATCAAATATTTACAATACGGGAGATCTTGGAAAAACCCAGGAATTTCAGATCGAGCGCATGACATCGAGCGATTTAGTTATACGACGCAATGTCTAATTTTTACCAAACTCGGGAAATGGTGCAGAATGATGGAGCAGTCTCGGAGCTCCATCAACGTAGGGAATGAATTAACCGAAACCTGTCATAACTTCTTCAACAGCGCCCCAGAAAGAATCGTGCAAAGTTTGCTGTGAGGTATGATCTTTTTAAGTCGGCGCAATTACTTGCGCATACTCGTGATATTTATATGATTGGACCAACGTAGCGAGTCGTCAATGAAATTTTCGTATGAATGTATTGAAGCCAAATCGGGCAATATGTGTCTGGCGATAAACAAGGGCAAAGTAAAGTACATGTTGTCATCAGAAAAGGACGCAAGCTACCGACGGCTTGGCTGGAAAATCACCATTGGCAGCTATAGCTTTGAGGTATTTAAGACTTCGTCCACCGTGGTTTCGCAGTTATCAATTCTGAAATCAGCTGCAGAATTACTTTTGCCAATCAATATTTCTTTGGGCGCAAAAACATAAGAATAAAGGGGCTTTATACGATACAACAACCATTTCGGTCCTGCTCTATAGCGCAGGAGTTTGAACCTTGTCGAAAGCGGATGAAGAAGTATTTGACCGTATCGGGAGAAAGAAACTGCGCGTGATTTTCGGTCCTTTTTATATTGGCGGGAAATGGAGGAGAGTTTTGACCACTAACAAACGGGATACACAGCCATGTTGGTCTAATCAGGCGTGTTCGGAGATGTCTAGACCGCAATAGACGCCACAACTCCGGTCCAAAGAGCCTTTGAGTGTAATCCCGAAGAACGGCGCAGAAAAGTGCACCCGCTTCTACGGTGGCGCACGGAAGTGGAGGTCCCTCCAATCAATTTGAAGTGCGTCATTGGCGGCAGCCAAAAGAACGTGCTTGCTGAAGAGGCACCCAAACAAAAAACAAAAACAAGTCACAAGGGGTCAAATCGGGTGAAAGCGCCGGCCACTCCAAATCACCCCTCAGTGAGATGAGGCGCCCAGGGAAGTGCTCTCGCAACAGAGTCATCGATGTCCTAGAAGTATGGGCCGTTGCTGTGTCCTGTTGAAACCATGTGATGCATAAGTCCATTTCATCAAGAGCGGGGATCGTAAAACTGCACCCCATACTGCTTCGATGTTTTCAGGTGTTTGATGGGACGTTCTCAAGTCCTTCTTTTCTGCACAGAACCAGTTTCCTTGAACGTTGTAACCCATAAAAGATTTGATTTCCGGTTCCGGAACAGGACCCAATGGCTCAATGTTAAAGCGATTTCGGTGTATTGAAATCACCGAACGGCCGTTGGAAAAATAGGCCTCTATGGCAAACGGACGCTGTTCGTTACTTCAACGCATGTTTACGACTGAAACAAAAGTCAACAAAATTTTAGGATCCCCTCTCTCGAATAAGACCACGCACAGTCGCATCATCTTCAGAGCGCTCATTTCAAATAAGGAAAATAACTTGCAGCACCTTGTATATTACTCAAAGAACAAGGCTACTTCTGTTTTCGGCTGGTTTTGTTGGCCGAATGCGAAATTCTCAAATGGCGCTGAAAGAAGGTCATAAACATTGTCCAGCTCTCTTTAACGAGGGATGCCCAATTCATAATCAGTAAGTGGCCGACTGTTTGTATACAAATCCTTTCTTTATATGATACTGGTATATCTTCAACACTTGGAAGTGATTTTCTTTCTTGTAAAATACGCGATTATCCTATACAAACTGAACTTTGTTCGATCTATCTGATTTCCTACCAACTTAGTCTACATCTCGTTTCATTGCACTATGATCCACTTGACCCCTTGATATACACGTATTCCTTATCTATTCCTATGTGTTCATCTCATTCACAGAAAAGATTACCATTAGACATTAACTCTATTATTACCCGCCGACCAAAAGCAATAAACAAAAATCTACAACTCTTATCAACTAAACATTTTTTTTTTTAATCGATTTCTCTGTCTATTTTCAGAACTATCTCTTGGCATCCGCATTTTGGAACGTTGAAACACAGTCTACACTCACTCACACAAAAAGTCTGATTGAAAAAAAAAAGGAAAATGCTAGAAACGGCAAATAAAATGAATCACCACCAGCAAAGGAATTTTTAATTTAAAAAAAAAAAAGAAAAAAAAACTAAAAGCCGCTTTCGGTTATCAATAAAATACAAGCACAAGAAGGTTGTTTTTGTTAATAGAAAAAAAAAAGAAAAACATTAAAATAAATAAGCAAACAAATTAAAAGTCGCTTCCTCAGAATATACAACGAACCAAAAGTAAAACTTAAAGAAAAGGAGATAAACAACAAAAACAAAAACAAAAACAAGTACTCGTACACTTCCATTAACAAAAATCAAGACTTAGCAACACACACGCGTATAGACCTACGTTAGAGCAGAACAATTTATTATAACAATTATTATTTATTTAAATAAAAACAAAACAAACAAACAAACAAAACAAAAAATTGTGAAAGATATTCACAAAGAGGCAACAATATTTCGTCGAGACGGAACCCTGAATGACATTACTTGGGCCAAGCGCCCCTGGGATGGCCTTTATGATGAAAAAGAAGAAGTACAAGTTTAATGTTGAGGTGCAGCTGAAGGATTTGGTTGAGGTGGCCCTAGTTAATGAGGTGCTATTCGCAAAGATACGTTTATTGGATGGTGGATCATTTCAAGATTATAGTTCTAGGTGAGTTATTATTATTTGCATGTAAGAATTGTGAAGAGAATGGGCGACAATGTTTTTTTTTTTTAATAGAAAATCTCGCTTAAACAAGTCCTTTAGTTCACTGTATGTAGTCGCACTTATGTGGTTAAACTGTCTTGGCCCAAAACTCTCTATCTCTTCGTTACAATGAAACCCAATAGCTCGCCTCACAGCTAGAAAACAAGGTGTGCACGACATACTCTGCGGTCTTCTGGAGTTTCTGTTTTCATTTCTCTTTTTTATTTTATTAATCTTTGAAATATATAAGACGTATACCATACTGGCATCTAAGGCTACCAATTTCTCGCACGTATCTGCATTGCTACTGCGTCGATTATGTTGTTGCTTAGTCCTTCGAACACTTCGTGGGGTATAGCGCGTCATCGTATTCTGAGTTCTGCAATGCACTTAAGTTCCTTCCAACTTAACCCATTTAACCCCAGTGTTCGTGATTTCATCTCAAATGTTCTTCTCCACTTTTACCTTGGGCGGCATACTAGTATTTTGCGGTGAACCAATCCGCTACCATTTTTTCCTTCATATTTGCAGGCCCCTGGCCCGTCATCGCATGAAGTTGATCCTTCGATATATGTGTCGTCAAGGAGAGCCTTAATATGTTGTACAGACATCTACTACTTAGTGAAGGCAAGCAACTTCCTTGTGACAGCGTACTATACCCTTATACAGGGTCTTCCAATAGGGACTTCCGAACTTTGACAGTTGATAGCGGTCATATTGCACAACACGTGTAAATGATAAAATTGTACCGCGCGCTTCGCCCATTTTACGGTCGCCATAATCGTCCTATCGAGAGGACTATTTGAGGTGTGGTGGATAAATTTGAGTTCACTGGTGCAGTAAACGATAAACCAACACCCGTACGTCGACGAAACGTAAGATTTGACGAAAACATCGCCGCTGTCCGTGAGAGTGTGCAGGAGAATCCGAGGCAGTCGATTTCGTGGCGCTCACAAGAACTCGGCCTTTCGCAGACCACAACTTGGCGAATTTTGCGTCGTGACTTGGGCCTGCACCCGTACGAAATTCAACTGACCCAGGAGCTGAAGGGAAACGACCATAGACGACGACGTGTGTTCGCTAAATGGACTATGGGGCAGTTGGAAACTGACCCTAATTTTTTATTCTGGATGAATGGATACGTTAAGAAGCAAAATTGACCAATTTGGGACGATACCAATCCAGATGAGATCCAAGTCACGGTTTGGTGTGGATTTTGGGCTAGCGGCGTCTATTTCTTTGCTATAGGTCGATTATTACCAACTTCTTTTGGCTTGATTTGGATGATATGGGCACCATCGACATGTGGTTCAACGACATGTGGTTTCAACAGGACCGCGCTACATGCCACACAGCTCACGCCACATTGGAGATTCTGCACGAGCGATTCGAGGGCATGGTCATCTCACATGGAGGTAATGTGAACTATCCACCGAGATCGTGCGATTTGACCCCGTTAGACTTTTTCTTGAGGAGTTTTCTGAAGCCGCAGGTCTATGCGAATAAGCCACAAACCACAGCGGCCCTCAAAGCCAACATAAACCATGCCATTGGGTTATGATTTATGCGCCATAGCCATTGAAAATTGGACATTTCGGATGCGCGCCATACAAAGAAGCCGCGGCGGCTCTCACACACACTTTGTTTTATCTAAATTTAATGATAGGAAGCGCTTAATGAAAGACCCTTTAGTAGCACTGATTCTACGTTGGACCGAATCTGTTTCAAGCTGTTCTTAGCACTCAACACATTTGTGAGAATTTGTCGACGATTGTGTCCAAACGATAATCCTGTTCTGTTGATTGTCTATGTAACTTACCAATCCAGAAGTTGATTTTCCATAAACTACTCATCGTCTTCAAATGTTACGATCTCTATCAGGACTGACAGCTATCGAGTACGATATGAATTTCTGAACTTTCGTTGCTACGGCCAGTTAATGGAATTCCTAAGACGCCAATTGATTTAATTTCTTTAGTACTTAAGGTCTGCGTCGGTAAACATAAATCCACAACTGTCTGAATCTTTTACATGTCAAACCATTCGGCGTTTGTCCGATCACATGATTTTTCTGTGAGTGTTTCACGTCCAAGCCACTGTAAGTTGAAGTCCTTAGCCGTCCCGTTTAATTGAAGTGGCTTCGCCAGGTCGTAGCCCTCTTCCAACAATGGTTCTCACCATAGTTTTGTCATTGTAAAGACTAACGGGTAACACTCGGAAAAGAATTATGTTCTCACCATCATCGTTGCAGTTTATCAAAGAATTTGGTATCACTTTCGTTGGCCACTCTGGTTGTCGGAACTGCATTTACTGCTTCTCTTTCGCGAAGTGGCTGGTGATGCACCTTTACGCATTCATCGATGTCACATGGCTTTCGGACTCTGCAAACACTCATGTTGTGTCCATACTTCAGGCAACATTGTTGTTCCAGATTTTATCGAACGCATCTTCCGAACGTTGGAAGCGAAAATGCTTAAGACCAATGAAGGTCGGCCCATTATATTTTGGCAAACGCCACCGACGTAGTTAAATATTTCAGATAAAATGTCGTTGTCCGTCTTAATCCCATATTTGTTCCCGATAGTGATGCACTGAGGAACACGTCGCCGGCTAAAACAGGGATCAGCAATGGCGAAAGATGTTACCTTGACGGATTCCGTTGCGGACTTCGAACTTATCTGACATCTTACCGCTATGTAGGGTGTGACATTTATCTGGTATACCTCTGCTGCAAAGCACCTCATATAGCATCTCAATTCAAGCCTCGAAATCAATGAACAACAAGTGTAGTGGAGACCTATGCACCACTCATTGTTCATTTACCTCTTGATAACGCCTGCTTCTTCGTGATCGAATGTTAAATCGAGATGCGCTCCAACTCGTTCTAGAATAACTTTAGTTACCAATTTGGCTACCGCTGGGAGCACACATATTGCTCTCCAGTTTCCACATTCTGTTCGAAAGACTTCTGCTCGCCATGCTTTCCTAGTTACTGGCTATAAGGACTGAAACGAATAAAATCTGTAAACTTTAATACGGGCTATACTTCCAATGCGTAAAAATTGCAATCCCACTTTGTACCCAAATTAGCCTGTATATTCTCTAGTTTCAGTTTGTTATGGATTTTAGTTCGTTGCGGCTTAAAATATTTATAAAATATGAGTCAAGAGGAACGCCGTAAAACAAATGACGCGAAAATACTTCGCGCCCAAACCATTTCATCACAAAAAACTTAAACATAGCACGCAGTACAGTGGATTCTGTTATTAAACGATATTTGGAGACGTTGACTGTTAAGCGAAAACAGAAAAGTGGAGCTAAAAGTGGAGCACATGATACAAATTTAGACAGGAAAATAGTGGGTACCATCGTAAAAAACCGGACTATGTCATCCAGAATGTAATACCAACCAAACAATGGTACAAAGATCTAAAAAACGTAACGGTCTAAAAACACGACAAAAAACAAAAAATACCAAAAGTTACTGTAAAGCAAAAAAAAAGTCATAAAAACACGAGCCCAAAAGCTATACGAGTTGATCGGCAACAAGAAAGCGTGCTTGGTTTTGGATGACGAAACTTATGTCAAAGCCGACTTTACTACTCTTCCAGGTGCGCAGTTTTACAACTCGTTTGAAGCTGGCATTCTTCCGCAATCAACAACATCGATTGGGATGGAAAAATTCGGGTCAAAATATCTCGTTTGGCGGGCCATTTGCCAATGTGGACACAGAAGTTCATTGTTTATTACAACGGGAACAATTAACGGAGAAATGTACATTAACCAGTGCCTAAAAAAAACGGTTGATTCCTTCAAACACGGGGGTTCAACATTATTTTGGCCAGATTTAGCTATGCTCATGCGAAGTTGAGCTTTCTTGTTGCTAAAAATGTCGACTTTGTCCCAAAAGACATGAATCCACCAAACGTTCCACAGTGCCGTCCCATTGAAAGGTATTGGGCTTTGGTAAAAGCTAAATTGAGGAAAAGTGAGCAGTGTGCAAAGGACGTAAAAGATTTTAGTGCTAAATGGAAAAGAGCGTCCAAAAAGATCACGGATGTAACTGTCACCAACCTTATGAAGGACATTCGAAAGAAGTTGAGGAAAGAATGGGAACCCAAATAATTTTTTTTATTTTTTGTAATTGTGAATAAATTTAATAAAAATAGAGTTTTAAAGCAAATAACAAAAATTTACATGAATTATGAAAATATTTTTTTTTTACTTTGAAGTTTCCAAATTTTATTCGTTTCAGTCCTTTTTCTTCTTATAACATATACTCGTATGTCTCATGTACATTTGAACATCTGAGCGCTATCCAAACAAGATCTCCATAAACTCTGTGGAATGGTTTTTCCATGTCGATTTGCAAATTGTTTGAAGCTTCACAATATTTCTCCATCGTTATCCGTTAACTTTGAACTACGTCAGCTGCCGACCTGCCTCCAGCAAAGCCGCATTGACTCACACGAACTAAATAATATTGCGTTGCCGACTGTCTTGAACTCTTTCGTATATTTTCATAGTTTGCGACATTAATTTCACTCATCGGTAGCTGTTGCAATTTCTCGTGTCGCTTTTGCTTTTATACAATGAAATAAGGAAGCCCGTCCTCCACTGGTGAGACATTCGATCACTCTAGTTTGCAAATTCGCAAGCCGCTTAGACCTTAGATTTCCTGTTATCGCTTAAAATTGGTAAAGTACAATATGTGATCCGGTACGACTATATGGTACGATTTTGGTTCATTTTTTTTTTTTATTAATTCACGCACTGCGACTTCCGGAAAAGCTGTCGTTTCCTTTTCGTAGGCGACAAACATGAGAATACTTCAGCAGAAAGCAAACAGCTCCCCCTTTGATTGAAATTTCTCACCCTTTCGTGAAAAGCCTACAGTACAGCACTCACAACATCAATATCAGCACCGAGTATCTACACTCTGTTGCACTCACAGCAAGCGTCGCAGAATGCTGTCTCACTTACGACCAGCATACTAAGGTACGAGTACTTAGCAAAAACGTAATACCCCGTCAAAACGCCAGTAAGCAATCTACAGTCCTTCTTACAATAGTTAGGGACAGCAGGAAAGTTTCCGAGCTCTCAGAGACTTCGGGAAGCATTCTTTCGTCCAACCAGCGACCTGGACAGTTATACCATCTGCAGAAATGCTCATGTGAAACCCAATTCTCACTGGAAGCCCTGACCGAGGAGGACGTGGAGGTTTTCGACATGGCATGTTTAGTTCAAAGAAGTTTGTTGTTCCTTACCGACATTTCTGTTTCAATTTTCCACCACCACGTTTTTTTTTTTTAATTTATGTGGAATCGGCCATTTGGATCACAGAACTGAAGTATTGCACTACTAGTTGCATTTCTCACATGCCTTTCGCGCTTCTTGGTTTATGGTATTTTTGAACGACTCTCGCATATGTGACATCCAAAACTGGCCTCTTCCGTTATTTAATTTGTGTCGGTTTACTTTATCGACTGCCCAATGAATTTCGTTGGCTTTTCTCTGAAATTGTGTCAGAAAAAGTTGGTGCTGATTTGATAATAATTCGTCCAAGATGCGTTACTCCAGCATAGATGGTAATCTACTTAGGTTTAGTGTCTACCGCTAAGTGCCGCTCTTTCGTTATAAATAGCGTGTTCAGAATAGTTTCAGAATTTTATCGGAGTCAAGATGATGGCAACTCCTTTCTTATTTTGTACACCTTCGTTTGCAAGTTCAAGTAGCGGGCCAGGTTTTCGACGGTTCGTCACTTCTTTTCCTGAACGCATATTATAATTTACGTCACCGTAGTACGTTTTCTAGTTTGAAAATTTTGCCCATCATGGTGCCGCAGCTGCAACTTCTTGAAACAATCACGTTGCTTTCATCCAGAAACCGTCGAGCTCTGTCACAAATATTTTTGTTACGCCTTGCAAAAGAGGCGTCCGCGGGATTGTGTATTTATATACACTTATTCCCCATTTTCCAGACTTCGCGCTGTTCTCCTTTTATCCGTATGGCATTAGCACGCAAGCATGTATGAATGCTTAGATGCGGAAACCCGATAGTGCACGCAAACTTCTGGTAGCCTTATGAGATGTCAATGCGTTTCAGTGACCGAAATAATCGTTGAACTCGTGATAAAAAAGAATGGAATAAAGGAAAATAAATGCTCCTTCGTCTTGCTGTCGATATCTGATGGGATATCACTGTTGAACTTAGTTTTCCAAAACCTGCACCTTGCACAACAAGCCTTTCAGCATCATCTCTTTCGCCACAAGGATGATTTATTTTATGGTTTTCCTCTTCGGTAACAACATTTATTTTGTTCAGAAAAATTCTTGCTATTCGATGTGAGTTGGAGATCCCTATCCGCAAACAGTTTGGTTCCGGCTTTTAGCACTAATGGAAAATTCGTCTTATTTCAGGGCAAAGCCCTGCATTCTTAACTAATCATTGATAAACGAGTAATCTTCCAGTCTACAGCTGTAGAAGCTGCGTTTCGTCGTTATTTATTTTGCTTTATCCGGAAGCATAGCGTAAAATCGCTTTTTCCAGTATGTGGCGCACTGTTTTGTACTTCAGTACTACTCCATATAAGCTGCATTGCCTCCACTTTCCTTTCCCAAACCCCCCAAAAGGGCTTCCATTTCAAGGTGATGTCTTTCGACTAGAAGTCGTAGAATAGTGCAAGTAGAGTATTTGTCCGCATATTCGACACGTCGCTTTATTATGGACTCTGAGGTATACTTGAATTTTGTTGATAATATTTTACAACCGAACATAGCAGCAATTTCAAATCCTTGTTACTTTCACTCAGTCTTTTGTACCATTTCCTTCAAATAACTTCGTCAATTACTAGCGCCTCAATTTGGTCCCCTCTTTTTACTGGTCCTCATACTGTTTCAATAGGCCCACTCTCTTGATTGACCCTAAAAAGATGCCACATACCCGTAGACTAATATTCCCAAGCTGATAGTCACAAGTTTGAGTCGACATCTCTCCCAGTCAATTTCTATTATTCAATTAAGCAAATTAAACACGTTGTCCCCTTTGGCATATTTACTAGTCATTTTAGTAAAACATTGTAATAAATTGTATCTCTTTCCTCTTCCGCATTTAACAGAGAAGAAGTTCGTAATCACCGCGTAGAATGGAATCGACTATTCGAATTCCCATGCAAAATGTCGGCCAATGCGTCGACTGGAGTCCTAGATCCATGCTTCCTACGAATTTCCATCCGCAAAGAGATGAAGGGCGGACGTAGTTATTACAAATTAGGTTTTATAGATTTAAATCTTGCCGAATTCGCTGGATCGGGCTTAACATCGCGTCGCTGTTTATTAGAGGGTTACGATCAGCGTCATCGTTTAGATAACTCAATGCTGAGGGTGTCAATTAAAATGCACATGCTGAGCGGTGATATTCTTTTTAAGGCGTAAGTACATACACATAATTAATCGTTCATAAATAAATTGAAATTTTTTTGTTTATTTATTTGTAGACCGACGCCAAGTTTAGCGAGTAAACAAATACCATCTCAAGATGACCTGGGTACTGTTGGTAATAACACGCTCGGTGGTCTTCAGACGCCAACGGCTACAATACCATCTGCTGTACCGGCGGCAAATGCCGGTACACAGGGTCCTAATGCTGCTAATCGGCCAATATCATCGTCAAGGGATGATGGTATTTCACAATCGCAAACATCTTCTGGCTTTGGATCGTTGACAAAGAAGAAATCGGAATTATTTACAGATATAGTAGATCCAGCATCGTTAATTGCATCAATTGTTGCCGATTCAGGGCTGTCAGAGTCTTCAGAACTGGCAAATAGTGGTACAGATTCGCTGTTGCAAACATATCCACCGCCATCGCTTATGTCACTGTCGAACGCACAACAAGTACTTCCATGTGGAGGAATTGGCGGAACTGGTGGCAGTGGTGGCGGAGGAGGTGGCGGTGGCGGAGGCGGAGGCGGTGGTGGTGGTGGTGGTGGTGGCGGTGGCGGCAGTGGTGGTGGTGGTGGAGTAGGTGTAATAACAAATAGTGGAGGTGGAGTTATAAGCAATACTGGGACTGCATCAATGATGGAGATGGGACACTCGAGGAATTCCAGCAATACTAGTCAAGTGAGTTGTAGTTGACTAGCCCATGAGATTGTTCTCTTTTGTTTCGAACTCCTTTTAATGATTTCAAATTCTCATTCTTCAACAGATGTCAAAGGGTTCGGGTTATAGTAGTTTTTCGCACAGTCAGCATTCACGGCAGAGTTCTGAAGGTGATTCAGGACATGCTAGGTAAGTCATTTAATACTGTGTAACTATTTATTTGCTTATTTTTGTTTTTAATTATTAAACTAATTATAATTTGTTAACCAAAAGAAAAACAAAAAAAAAATATTTAAACACTGCATTACCAACCAACAACATGTTTCTAATATTGATTTCTGTTTCTTTTAATTTTCTTTTCTTTTGCTCTAATTTCCTTACTAATTATATATAATTTTTATTTTTTTTTTTTTAATTAATTTATGTTTACTAACTTTTAAGTTAAGCAAAATTTATGTACAAAATTTGTAATCGATAGCTGGTTAGTTTAGTTGCGAATTCTTTTAGTTTTTAAGAAAGCTACTTGCGAATGTTTGAATGTCAACAACAAAATTAATGATTCGAACCGTTAATTTGGTAGGAAAGTTCCACCATGTTAGAGTGGTGAATATCCTGTGTATTTTCTAAACACGATCGAAGGGCGCCGGACTTCAATGGTTTTGTTTTAAAGCTCAAAATAAACAAAAACACGAGAAGATGCGGCAGTCAATAGGTATATCAAAAAAGTAGGAGGAATTTATAATTTAAAAGGCACATGCTAATGATTTTTTAAAAATCTTTTTTTTCATAAATTGGTAGTACTGTACTTTATTACTATACCAAAGATCAGTGCGATCTGCCAACCAGTTTGTTAACAGCATCAAGTTGAATCAGTCCACTTATATTATATACTGGATCAGAATTTTTACAATGAACGATTGTGCCTGACATTTTCTGTTGGGAACGAAATTTCATATGTCGACTCGATCAAAATGTTTAAAATTAGCTTATGCTGAATCAGGTTTATCAAAAACATAGGCCTGCGAATGATACAAAGCGTTCAAGAAAGGCCGGTATATCCTCGACGACAAGCCTTGTTCTACACGACCTTGGCCGAAGAAAACATCGAAAAATTGAAGGAAATTGTACTCGATAGTCGCTATTCCCGGTGAAGAGAGACAACTCGCGACCTTTAAATCTCTCATGTGCCTGTTAATTTGGATTTTGGTGTTTATTTTGGGCATGAACCGAACAGTTTGTTCCAAAAGAGTCGAAATTTCTTTAAAAACATACCCATGACCAGGTATCTTTGTACAAGATGGATCGCGCCAATTCTGATCCTATATCCATGAAATGCATCATAACATCCGCGAGATATGGATCTACGAGTAAGACATGGAAACCAAAAGCGAGCCGAAACCCAAAAAAAAAACACAACAAAGTCGCACAAAAGTCAAGGCGATGCTCAATGCTCATTGTTTTGTTCGATATTCGTTCGTTGTTTCTTGCATCGTAAATTCATTCATTCCACTATTCGGTCGTATTGAAGCTTTTTAGTGAGAAAATCTTTCAGAAACGGCCAGATTTATAACAGAATAATTCGTAGAGCTTAGGACGATAGTGTCCTCCCATCGTATGGAGGGCGACAATTGTGGCCGAATTTAAGGCCAAAAACACAATAAATAAAGGGCGATTCTTTCAACGTGTACATATGTGAATGAGTCTTAGTTTTGTTTTTTGACAAACTTTAGGTCTGTCAATACAATTCTAGCCATAGCACCAAACACACCAGTGTCAGCATTTAGTGCCTTACGCGAATATTTCGGTCTCGATAAGGAGGCCAAATAAGCCTCCAGTAACACGAATTCTGCAGAGATTTGAGGAGAACCATACTCTCTTGGATATCGCGAAGAGTCCACCTCAAGTGCGTACTCTTGAGAATATCGCAGTTTGGTACGGTTTATGGTGGAGTGGAGTGTTTGGGCCTTATTTTTTCGAAGACTATGAAGGAAAGGGGCATCACTTTCAATTCTAATCTACGGTATCATGTTGAAAAACTTGGTTGGAGTAGATGTGAGAAACTTTTGCTTAAAAGAAGACGGCGGTATATGCCATACTAAATGTACCAAACAATCAGTTTTTTAAAGAGAAAATTCGGTAATTATGAGTTGGCTTGCCAGATCGTGTGATCTGACAACTTTTGACTTCTTCCCTTAAGGTTTTCTGAAGGACCGAGTTTATGCCAATGCTCTACGAACAATACTCGCCCCTGTGACTGTCTGATTACATAAGGAATGTGCCAATATATAATCAAAAATGTCATCATCGTTTGATTACCTATACGCTGGTATGGATGCAGTTATTCCTAAAGTATTGGTTTACGTATAATCACCCTCCATCATCGATCAACCACTGAATTCACCAGATCTGGCCCCGTGTGACTTTTTTATGCTCCCGAATAAAATTTCTTGACTCGATTGAAGCCATAAAGCAAAATTCTTGCAACGAGCTGAAGGCCAAGACTGGAAAAAAGTCTAGCATACGTGTGATGCATCAAATGGGGCCTACATTGAAGGCGACAAAATAAAACAATACCCGGTATTTCCGACATAAAATATGAAATTATCCAGACTTTGTGAGTTTATTTTCCAAGCAACAGGTATGCAACTATGCGTAATTCTCCTTCAGACATAGGGAATTTGCATTTAATGTGCTGAAGCGCGTTTGTTTCGTGGTATTGGGATAAGTGTTCAGCTTTTATCTTAGCATCGTGACGCAGTAGCTCATAGGAAAAATATCGCTTTCATAAACGTTCAACATAATCCGATTATTTGTGATGGTTCTTTGAATAGGTTTTAAGCATGGTTTTCTAGTCCTTAAATCGTCATAATGTTTTCTCAAATCGGCGGCGAGATACTTTGAGAGATTCGGAGTGATAGGATTTTTTAAAATTATTTTAGGCGTCAGAAATCTGATTTATTGCAGGAAATTCAGTTACAGGACCATTTCCAAGCAAGTTTGGTAAAGGGTGTTTTCCATAAACAGCCCGGAAAAAAAAAGTGAAACAAATACACGGCATTGGTCTTTGATCTAAGAAAAACTTTTATTCGAAAGATTATTCTTTATCACTAAACATTTGAAGATGATTGCGGGCATATGACCACCGCGACGGGCAATTACAAAGCGTAATCCATCGATCCCCTTTTTGACCACTTTTTCAACCGTTTGGGGACGTATTTGTTCCAGGTTTATCCACATAAACAAACGATTTTATGTATTCCCGCAGAAAATATTCGAGCAAATTTGGTGAGCAATTTACAGGGTCCTATCTTGAAGTCATTTTCTCACTTTGATTTCTTTTAATCGATACTTTTGGTCGCAGTATGACACGTAGCTCCATCCTGTTGGAAATGCATGTCGATGTCACGTAAATTTGAAAACAAACATTCGTTGATCTTCCTCCCGTCTCGGTCACTATCAACTGTAGCCCGAGCGCCTGCGTCATTTTTATAGAAAAAGGCCTGAAGATGATTCCACTGGCGTATAAACCACACAATTAAGTACATTTTTGTGAATGCGAAGGTACCCGAAGAGTCACTTGTGCATTATTCTTACTCCAAGTACACGTCAGCTTGTACGTATCTGCCTAGTCAAAAGCGAGCCTCATCTCTGAACACAGTTGTGGATGGACAACGACCAAACTCCTGTGAATGCCTACGAACTAGCAAATTCTGGTAATCTTACCACTGGCTTCAACTGGCAGCTATTTTCTTCGACACTCACTCGTCTCATTCTTTTTGTTGGCCTGAGGTCACGCAGTGTTAAATTACTCCGAAATATATCCACAAGACGACGAATAGCATGCTCAGATTGGCGATTATTTCGTCCATAAAATTGACAATGTTCGATAAGTTTGTGTAACTGAAGACTGATTTTGAATATAATATTCAATGTTTTCGTTTCGATGTAGACCTATCTCAGTAAGGACTTAGCGACATCGTTGTCGAATAATCAGTTTGGTAGGTTCTGGATCAGGATCAGGTTACGGATTTCATTAGTACGGGCCTCTCGAAAGCAATGTCATTCTCTTCCCGTTAATAAATCTTTGATGGCTGAAGAGATATGCATATTCTGTTGAACAAATTGCTTTCATCGGAGAGGGCTTCATACACGTATTGATTGCCTACTCTTCGAATACCTAGACGGCGAATATACTCCTTTTTTGGCAAATAAGCTAGTCATTATGGGAACTAAATTTTATGCGAATGAATGTGAAGATTTGGCATGCAGTACACATTTCTATTTCTTGAATTTCATGTACACTTACTATACTTTACTGCACTTTATACCGGATTCCATTCCCTCGCAGAAGATTGCGCACCAGTTGAACCAATTGCATACCAAGATGTTGAAAGTCATCAGCGTATGTAGGCGATAGTAGACTTTTGAACAAATTCTTTTTGAAGTGTAGCTTTGAAGAAATTGCATGACAACGCATAACGTTGTAGAAATCCTCTTTTGACTCGATGGTTTCGTTGCCAGGATTTATGGAATGCGTTCTATAGCCAAATGATTTTGGAAGGAACACCAATACAGTAAGGTGAACATCTGGTCGATGATGAACTTAACAAATCTAAAATCACAGTAATAAGGACTTGTCAAAAGCTTGATATTGAGTTTCAGACATTCTGTAGTTGTCGCAGTTCAGGATCAGCCCTTTATGAAAATCAAAGCGAAAACTCAATCCAAACAAGGCACACAGAAGTTTCGACGTAGGTATTCCCCTAGCTGGGATCAACGATGATTTTAAAATGACTCCAACAAATCGAAACTTTGGGGTTCTTCAACATCTACGATGTCGAATTAGAGATGTTCATAGCAAAGGTTCTAATTCTCCATGTCGATACAACCAACTTGTTAATTGTCCGGCTATGTACAATTACTACATGTGAAATGGCATACTGCCTCGGTTATGAGCGGATTTCATGTATTGTACATGTTATACGCACTCCAAATTTCGGTCATTAAATCAGCCTTCAGTTGTGTAACAAGTTCTGCAAAGTTTTTAATCTCTTTTTCGCCATAAGACCTTAAAAGCTTAGTCACATTCGTAGGAAGTTGTTATCCAGCATGTTACAAATAGGCGGGTTTCAATCAATAATCGTGCTTTGAAAGGGTTTCAGACCCTATCAGTTCAATTTTAGGTCACTCTTTTGAGCATTGGGCCTCTATATTATCAATAAAGGACTGAAGATTGCCTTCCAAGGCGCGAATAGTTTGCGGCTTATCAGTATAAATCAAAACGATTACAAAGCCCAACAACAAGTAATCGAATGGCATCAAACCGCACGATCTCGGTTGCCGATTCATTGGTCCGCATTGAATTGAATAATGTCGTTGGTGAATCATGTAAATCAGTAAATCAGTGGTATCGTGGGCAGTATGGCGTGTGGCGCAATTCTGCTGGAAGTACATATTGTCCGGATCAATGTCGCTCATATTTCCGAAGAAATAATCATTGATCATTGTCTGGTCTGGTCTGGTCTCATTTTTTAGGGTGTAACTGAGTCTCATGAACCTTTCTTGGATTTGTGTCACCCAGAAACTGCTATTTTGGAAATCCAGTGAGCCAAAAGTGAGATCCTTGTTAATGAACACGATACACATAAGGTTCCTGCTCCTCAAGGGCTCAAACCGCAAGGTTCCGTCATGAGCCATAATATCATGGTTTCCCTTCATGCACCAGGGATCTTATACTGGTGAAAGCCGAGATTTGAGATTTGAATTGAGGATTCCGGATCTTCCGATATCCATAGAGGCCGTAGTTTCTTCTGTATGCACATTACGTTATGCGTTTGTGGCTTTGTGTCATGGACAAGGAATAGTGAGCGAATAGTTGGTCGTTCATTGAGGACCGAAAAAATTACGTAATCTTCCCTACGTTTAAGAGGTCAACAGACAACACCACGTGTTGAAAAATGCTAAAGCTCCGTATGTATACATACTCCTACATATAACTGTTCATGCTCAATGTTGTGGAAACTATTCAAATGCAATGCATTTGCATTCTTCTAGCATATGGTATGCAAACCCCAGAAGCGTTTGTGCAAACTCTGCACAAAAGAATTCTGCATATCCAAAAAAAGTGTAATGGAGTGAAATAATGTTATTGCTCTAGTCCAGTCATAGTAAATGTTTATTATTTTTTCCTCTTTGGCGTCAGAAGGACTTACGGCGATTTTTGCTATCAATAGTCCACTCTTTATAGAGTACAGATGCATAAGACAATAGGTGCAACAATACACAAACACAAGAAATGGTAAACTAGACTCGGTAAAATAGGTAACCATGGATCGATAAGTTCCCTTTTTAATCTTTTAAATCTTATCAAAACTTATCAAGTATATAATTACCTTTCTGGATACACGAGGGAGAAATTATCCCTTCTTAAGCTTCAACTTTTACTTTGCGATTTACTGGTCCAATTTGCTCCTATGTAAACATTGTGTTTGCATATAGGATAAAGTTTCTGTTCGCTGGCTACCCCCAAAAGTCTTTTTTGTTTTTTTAATAATCCGCAAGGAATTTTTATTTTTCATTGCAAAGTTTAAGGTCGACTAACCACAGCGTGTAATTGAGTTGGCCAGCATTCAAAAATCAATTCGAAAGTGTTACCCCCCTTTTGGCTCGCAGCTCGCACTCATTTCTTCCATCTCATCATTGGTCTCTAATGTTTGTGGATACTTTTTGGTTTTTTTTTTTTGTATTTGTTTGCAACATAAATTATGAGTTTTTGTATAATATTAAAATGTCAACAATTCTCCGATGGGACTTTGGTGGCAAAACGTTTGGGGCAATCGTACATCACCCTTTTGGCTTACAACCTTCGTCATGAGGTTTTGCCACTCGGTTATGATGTGTTGTTTGGTGGGTAGGTGCCGTGAGGTTTATAAAAGTGCGATGGTTATGATGACGATGATAACGATTTTTCAAGTGCAAGGATGACCATCACCTCTGGCACATCACGCGAAAATGTGATTTACGAATACCTTGCCTCAATGCCAGAAATAGGCATTTCAGTTTTTTTTTTTCTTTTGTTTTTGGTAAATCATCGTGCTATTAGTTTTGTTGTTGGACATTGTATCGTTGGGTTTAATAAAAGAAATAAATTTTTTATTGGCGTAATCAATTTGCTAGAGGATTAGTTGCTTTTTAGTTTACAGAAAGAAGCAAACGCACTTATACTTGTACATCAACACATGAAATTCATACTCTTTTACATTAGACCGTTTACTTATTTATTTATTGTATTTATTTTTTTTATTTGGAAATTCTCTTGTAAACTTTTAGTAAAAATTAGTTCAATTAATTACTGTTACTTTTTTGTTTAAATATAAATTTGTATTTGTTGAGTAACACAGCGATTTTGCGCAAATACTCGAAGTTGAATTAGAGAACAGCGGTCTGTATTATACAAGAGCTTTATGCTTCATTTTTTCTGTTTACACAAATTCGTGAGCAGTTTGCTGATTATCACTTTAATATTTATTATGTTTCTGATGGACACGATTGACGTTATAATCGGAGAGGCAGTACCTGTTTCTGTTTTCTAAGAATAAGTCTTACATTAAAAATAGAGAATTCAACTTTCGTTAGCAGGACCGCCTTTTAAGGTGATTCATATTATTTCTTTCTTAAATTCATCGATTTACGTTACACAAAATAATTTAAATCAAAGTAGCATATAAAGATGTCTAAAATCTACATAAAACTGACGAGAAATTGTGTATCACTACATCTTACTTGGCTGACTAAGTACTTAGGTCTGGTATTAGAAGGTATACACCAAGATTTTCGTACACGTCCTGAAGACAGACACTTCTAAAATGAATTGCGTAACAACTGCACTACCTGCAACTAGATTCTCTTCTCAATATGAGCGTCATTCACCTTCGTGCCGCTGAAATTCCATCTCCGTAAGGAAATTATCCACTACTGCTTTATGTACAGAACCCCCAATCTGGATAGCAATTCGACCTTTAAGCAGTTTGATGCACTGTCTGACTTCATAGAAAGAGTTGTATTTCTGTATCCTCATACTAAATTCGTTCTTGCGTGCGGATCTAATATACACAACTGTGATGGGCATCCTGTTATCCATGGTAATCCCATCAAACCTACTACTATTGCATGCTGGTAGTGCACGCCTCAGATAGAACCGATTTTATAGATCCTGCTTCATAGCCGATCCAGCATATCGTCTGAATCCGATGTAGTGCTACGACTGGATATGCTTGCCATCCGGAATTCATTTAAACTTAATTCGAATCGGGTTGCTTCGGCATTCTGGACAGTCAGTACTGAGCTCCTCGCTGCGGAAAACAACTTAATTAAGCTGGTAAATGAGCACTGACGTTAATAGTCATGCCACCAACACCCTGTAGTTGTTTTTATTGTAACTTCTAACCCTGATAAGTGCACCACCGATCTGCTCTTCCCTCTAGTCTCTGACTACTGCGTCATATCTGCTAATTTCTCGTACACTGACCACGCAGTTAGAGAAAAAATTCTCAATACTTAGAATCCTATTACGAAATTTTAATTGGTCGTTATGTTTATTGGATAATGAGGGGGATGCCGCTGGTTATATGATCACAGACACTGGTTTCTTTGGAATGTGATCTTTACCCTTCATCGAGTGATACTTACAGCATGGTGGTGGTATGAATCGGCCTATAAAGAAACTGCCCGGGTTAGAGAGCTGTTTTTTTCGAGGAGGAAAACAGAGTATCATTGAAAAAAGTACAAACGAGCCAGGAATGAATGTAACGCTTTTCTTAAGTTTGTGAGTTTGAAATGCAAACGCAGCAAAAAAATACTCCAGTGTTCCAAAGGTAGTGGACGTTTTTGGTCCTTTACGAAAAACATTACAAATTCTTCTTCATCCTCCACCTCAACGCTCACTTGTAATGCATATAATGCTCATTGTAGCTGTCAGCCCTTTGGAGATGGTATATGTCCCATCAATTTTATCGATCCTACTCTTTAGGACCATTTCCGATCAGATGAAAAACAGCAATTATCCAGCAAATCCCTAGAAACAAGGCGAATCTTCTTCTCTTTCCTCCAACAGACACTTTATCCCTTTTCGCAAAGGAGATAGAAAAGCTGATAATCCTTCAGCTCATGAAATATTATATCTCGAAATACGTAAACTATTCAACGGCCGGTATTCGAGTTGCATAGCAACTGGTGTATTGGGGATTTGATAGTTGTCAATGCATATATTGGGTTGTACAACATGAAATGTCCGATTTTATAGTAAAAATTTAAAAGCCAATATTCCCTGAATTTTTATTCAATCAAAATAGGATCCGTTGGCATCTATGACATCCTTCCAACGTGATACAAGGTCAAATATTCCTTTTTCGTAGAAGTGCTGACTTTTTGAGACAATGAAATCTTCAAAGGCTGCTCGGTTCCGGAAGACCTTCTGCCGGTAAAATGTATCCAGATTGCGGCAAAGATGGTAATCCGTTGGGAAAATATCAGGAGAGTACGGTGAATGCGGAAGAATTTCAAATCCGAATTTCAACAATTTTTGCATCGTTACTTGTGAGGTATGGGGTCTAGCATTGTCATGTAAAAGGATCGGACCATGCCTATTGACCAACGACATGCAATATGTCGATTTCCTCACAATATTTGATAGCGTTTATCGTTACTCCTAATTGAAGAAATTAAAGTGGATTGGTCCTTTCGATGTCCACCAAATGAAGATCGGGCTTGGGGGTGTGTTTTGGTTTTTCATCTGGATCCAACCACTGCCTAGATCTTTTACGATTATCATACAATGTCCATACTTTTCATCACAGGTGACTATCCGCTGTAAAAACGGTTCAGTTTGGTTTCTTAATGTAAGCGATGCGCAGATTTCCAGGCGCCGTAGTTTTTGGGATTCGTTCAGTTCATGGGGTACCCACTTATCGAGTTTCTTTACCTTTCCTATGAAAGAAAGTGCGTTCGTTTACCGCTACATCCTCAAATGCGTCATTAATGTTTTTCATTTCCAATGACGCATTATGTCCCATTTTAAATTCGTAAAAGAAGAAGGTTCGAATTTGAATTCCTAGAAAACAAATAACGGTACTGGTAACGATCCCTAAAATCCTCACAAGTCAAGCACACTCACCATTTTATAAAAAAAAGAAAATTTAATGTTCTGGCTCAGATGTCCAATCGAGAACTTCTTATTTCCGGCTGAGCGAAAATCGAACATTTCATCTGGTGCAACAATAATTGCACTTGATATTTCAAAGGCATTTAAAAGAGTTTGGCATCATTCATTTGTCGAAAACTCGTGCATTTGGGATCGATTAATCTCTTAGAAATTACCTTTCGGAAGGTTCAATTCAACTTGTACTGAATGGTTTCAAGTCTAATTTTCATAAAATAAATTCTGGTGTGCCCCAGGGCTTCGTTCTGTCTCCGACACTCTTTTTAATTTGCATCATTGATCTCTTTTCAGCTACTTCTAATCCAATATTTCCTTTACTGATAGTGCTCTCTGCTTTTCGTATATGTACATACTAGTACGTTCCTGAACTCACTTCCCTGCTTTTCGGTTGTAAAAAGGGAACGGGGGCGTATGTCAAGTTCATTAAATTTCGACATTTGCAGTGTAACTAATTAGGGCACCACCAACTTCCAAAACCTATGTTCATATTGGATGTCGCCAAAGAGGCTAGGTTTTCTCAAGCGATATAAGAAGTACTTCATCTCACCCCCTTCTGATCGGTCTTCAATTGCTACAAAGCTCATAGTATATGCTAATATAGTCGACTGACACCCTTAAGAGCCGACGTGACGTCTCCTTACCTCAGTCTACTGTATTGTCACCATCAGTGATCCATTGAAATTGGTAGTGATTCCGCCCTATCAAACACTCGCCTCGCAATGAACACTCATCAGTTTCCCATCAAACGAGTTTTTAGAAATCCTTTGAAATGCCGAAATTCCTTCCTTAGCCTTATGTAAAGCTAGTTATGGAATGTCATGCCTAACTCATTATTTCCTTGCTATTATAACCTTCAAACATTCAAAACTAACGCACGAGTACATTGGTATCCGTCTTTCTTTCCTTCCTTATTTTTGCTCGTCCGCACTGTGTGCAAACTGGCAATATGAAAAGCTTTTGTAGGCGATGAATAACAGGCCGATGCTTTTGTAATGTGCCATTACATAGTTTCCCATTATTTTGGAAACAGATAAGTCTAGATATTGTCATCTCTTATTTCATCTCGTTACATTTCTACTTCAGTCGATTCTGCTTATTGATAATCAGTGTCGTTGAAGAGTTCTTTTCAAATCGTTGACACCAATGTGATTAATCTTCTAGTAACATTTTCGAAAGTCTTACCATTAAATATATTTCGATCAATTTGGGTGATGATAGAGCTACATACTGTCTTTTGCGAATCGAATAATGTTCCTGCAGCTTTTATTTTCAGTTTGTGTTTCTAAAGATCTCTTCCTTTATGAAGAACCCTGGGAACTCTATCGAACGCTTATTCCAAATTGATGAAAACGATATGTCGATCTGTAAACTTTGAATCGCGTCTTATGTCGACCTATCTCCCAGATTGAATGCCATGGAATTGAATAACATGGATCTGTCTATACAGTCGAACATTAGTTTCACTTGTCGGCAATTGTTTAAATTTTTCGTATTGCCTTTGCCTTTATACAGTGGAACAGAGAAGCTCATCCTCCACTGGTGGGGCATTTGATCTCCTGAAACCAACCAACCCCTTTAAAGCCAAGATTTCCCATTGTGTTTCAGTTCTTCGATTTCTGTAAAATCTGTCGTTTCCTCTTCGTGCGCGACAGCCGAGGAAATATAGTTCGCAGGAATTTGTCGTTAAGTAGCACGTTAAAGTACTCGTTCCACTTCTTTCCAAGCGTGTTTGCTCGCCGTCAATATACTCGTATATAAACTACGCAAAACAAAATGGGGCCCACCAAAGATTTATTTTGATTTTTGCCTAACAATTACTCTATTGGTAAACATTATCGAAGCGAAGTATTTAACTGTATAGCTTGCATGTCTATGAGTATTTATCAATACTTTGAGCAACAATTTTACCATTGCCTCCAACTAAGTAGGCGGAGAAGCCGCATTGCTCTAGAAAAACAACTAATGCAAAATTTCCTCTATTTGTTTTCTCAGTCTAATTCTAAGCGTTGTCGTTAAGTGTTACTTTTTGTAATTGTTTTATTCGACAATATTATAAATTGTGATTATCATGCAGCATGTGGATATCGAAAACGACGCAAGAGCGGCAAGTTTGCTTCAGGAGGGAGAATCTCAAAGGTCTGTCGCAAATCGTATCGGTGTATCGCGGCGAGCTATCCGAAACGTCTGGAAACGCTTCCAAGAAACCGGGAGTGTAGCAAATAGACTGGGATTAGGAAAAATCAGAGTCACAACTGCTCAAGAAGACTGGTACGTAAAAATAATTGCACGTCGGGAGCGTACCGTAACCGCCCGGGCGTTACAAAATCAACTGCGGTAATCTACTGGCACTCAAGTAAGTGATCAAACGGTACGTAGTCGACTCCACGGGGATGGTCAACGATCCAGAGTGCGCTCCATTCGACCGAAACTGACAAGGCACATCGGGCAGCGCGCTTAAGTTATGCTCGTGAGCATTCGGACTGGACTATGGACAACTGGAGGCCTGTATTCTTTACATCCGAATGAAAGATGAAGTTTTTTAGTGACGATAAACGAGTACGCGTGTGGTGAAGACGAGGTTAACGTTTTACCGACTCATGCATTCACTGAACTGACCGTTTAATTTTTCAAATGAGAGTGGGCCCTGTTTTGTTTTGACTAGTATAAAAGTGCTAGCTCGTTCGTCTTTGCTTAGACGTTACAATTCTTCTTTTGGCTACGTCTGCTTATGGATTACGAGGGTACATCTTTTATATCGCATTGTAGTGTAGTGTGTAGTCTCTTGCTACGGCATGTGCTCTAGTTATCGCTTTCTTCTCTAATTTTCTGTGCAAAGTTCGTTGTCTAAATAGAGGCGGACTTTATCAGTTTCGTGATTCCATAATTGGGAGCGTTTGACGGACCTTAGTCCTTGCCCTTGGTCTATGACATTTTGGAGCCAATCTCGCAAATCTGGCGCACAGTGCACAGAGTTTCCTGTTTACGTTGTGCCAGTTTATTTTCTCGACTGAACGTTTCATTTTTCAGCTTAGTCAAGCTTAATTTATTTTTTGTTCACCCCGGAAACCATCGAGCTCTGACACGAACATTTCTATTCGTTTCAAAATCACTTCTTTGCTATGCAGAAGTGGTGTCCAGCGGGATAGTGTATTCGCTCTCTGTCTGCACTTTCGTACTATTATTATACGAATATTCGCGTGTCCCTGGTATGCGTGAATTTAGGAATATGTATCCGATTTTGTTTTGCTCCATCGGTAGTCTTTAATAGTTAGAATCCCATCACGCATACAGGTAGTCTCATTAGATACAAATGTGACTTAGGCTCATCTATGGTAGGTGGCAAGTCGGGTAACATACTGCGGGAATATTGTACAAGCCCTGGATATAATTGAGAAGTAATGGTTGGACTGAAGAGTAACTCGTATATCGTCAGTATGAAGTGCACAAAAAAGTGCTCGTAGACGAAGACAACATGAGGAAGAAATCGATCCTTCAAGGATATTAAAAAATTTCTTATGTTCTCCCTTCCGTATGTACGAGGGCTATTCCAAAATCTACCTCCGAAGTGAAAAATATTTTTTAAAAAAAACCAAAAACACTAACTTTTTGCACAAAATAGTTTTATTAACATCTAAATTATTTTTCTACATAGTCTCTGTTTAAATCTATACATTTTTGGTAACGTGGGACGAGCTTTTGTATACCCTCCTTAAAAAATAGCACTGCCAGTGCGTTGAGGCATTGATTCACACCGTTCATAAGTTCCTCATTACTTCCAAAATGTTGAGATGCAATGGAAGATTTAAATTTTTTGAAAAGGTGATAATAACTTGGTGCCAAATCAGGACTGTAGGGAGGGTGATCAAAAAAATCCCAATTGAACTCCTACACTAATTTTTTTGTGCGTGCAGCAGTGTGTGGTCGTGCGTTGTCATGCAGAAACACCACACCTTTGGTAAGCATTCCTCGTCTTTTGTTCTGGATTGCTCTTCTCAACTTACGTAGAGTTTCACAGTAAACCGCTGCATTTATTGTGTTTTCAGGTTCCATAAACTCGGTCAACAATATGCCTTTATTGTCCCAATGAACTGTGGCCATCATTTTTCGATAGGAAAAAGTTTGTTTGAATTCTTTTGGCTTGTTTGGGGAATGAGTGTGCATCCATTACTTTGACTGTTCTTTGCTTTCTACTCGTAAGTTTACATACTGGAGCCAAGTCTCGTCTCCAGTCACAATTTGCTGTAAAAATTCTTCACCTTCCATTTCTACACGTTCGAGAAATGCTTTTCCTGGATTGACACGTTGGGTCTTGTGGACATCTGTGAGCTGTTTTGGGACCCAACGGGCACAGAACTTGTGGTAATCCAAGTTTTCAGACACGATTCTGTATAGAGTAGTTCGAGAAATTTCGGAAAATCTTGTCGCAAGATCTGAAATCGTAAAACGCCTGTTTTCTCGAACAAATTGGTCAACTTGGTGAACCACGTCTTAGTTCATGATCGATTTGCGCCCTTGGCCTCCTTCATTACGCACATCTGTGCGTCCGTTTTTAAATTGTCTACACCAGCACATAACCGACGATGAATTTAAGCTGCGCCATTTCCTTCGGCTTGCAAAAAAGTATTTACACTTCGTATCTCACAGGCGGCGGCAGATAAAATGTATTCTCCATGTTAAAACGGCAACTATTGGAAAAATACTGAACGAAAACGGTCGAAACTTGGCATATTATTAGAGAATAATGTACTGGTTGTGACATGCAGGACCACGTCACCGAAATGCACGTAAGTAATGAATTGTAACACATCGGAGGTTGATTTTGGAATAGCCCTCGTATTATTCTATCTTCATTTTTATTTCGACTGTTTTTGAACTCTCTAAATGATCATCTACAAAGAAATCTTGTGTGTTCATTTTATATTATTAGAATTAATCTTCGCTTCCTAATTTTCTCATTGAGGTGCAACCAAACTATTTACTATCCTATTTACCAAACTAAAGATTAACACTCATATAGCAAATATCTCTTTTGTACATAAAGATCAATTTTGTTTTTTGTTTTTTGATTTTTAAATACAAAATTTGAATCTGTAGCTTTTTGGGATTTCTTTTTAATACGGATGAATATGCTTCTACTTATCATTTTTTTTTTTTTTTACAAATGCATACACAAAAAAAAGAAGAATTCTATTTCTTTAGTTTAATAATATTTTTCTAACCTGTTTTGGATTATGTGGGTAGTGCACTCGAAGTTTGTATATTAATAATTTGAATAGGTAAGATTCATGTTTAGATTTTTGTAAAGTGTGTCTTTTATATATGGATTCGTACATGTGTGCGTAATAATTTCAATTGTTTGTTGGTGTTGCTGTTGTATAAACTAAATTGAAGCTAAAGAAGTCTCTTTTGTATGCTCTAACTTGTAGATAACTCGTTCCTTCATGTGTTACACATGCTTTGCTATAAAACATCCAGTGGAAGATGGTATACACTCATTACGTTATCCTTAAATTGCAGAACTTTGTACCATGCACTTACAACATCAAACTCTCAGCCTTAACATTTAAGTCTTCAAAACGTTTTGGATTGGAAAGTGCCTCAGTATTAGGCACATTGGACAACATTCTTCTGTGACTGAAAAAGAAAATTATTCGGCTCGAATCTCTTTCAGATATTTTGTGTCAATTAATGACAACCTCATGAGGTCTGAGGTAACCCCTCCCTCAGTTACTTTACTTTTGAAATTAATCAGCTAAAAAGTGTTTCAATAGGTGCGCTCTATTTTTTTCTATAGGGATTCTTTGAACTCCCATCTTCTGTCATATTTGTGTTCCAGATTGTCTACTAATAAACAATGGAAGGGTATACGCTTGGACAACGTTTGGAAATCATCCAAATTGGTTATCAAAATTCGCTGTCGGTTACGACTATGTTACGTGCGTTAGCTCCAATTTTCGGCTGTTATAATCGTGCCGCTAAGGAAACAATTGAGGGTTTAGTTAAAATGTTCGAATTGACTTATTCACTCCATAATGTTGCTATGTCAGTGAGCCACTATTCACTAGTCGGTAAATCAAGACTGAAATAGATCAAATTTTCGCCATTTTTAAGAGCTGGGCATTGCTCATACGACTCTGTGGCGTATTTTGCGAAATAAGTTGGCCTTAAGTCCGTATAAGATAGAGATAAAGCCTGAGGCAAGGTACATTTTTGATGAAAAGGCTTTCTGGGTGATATGTGGTCTCCAACAGAACGGTGCCAATGACACATAGCGCGTACCACAGTCGACTTTTTCAAGAAAGAAGTTCGGTGCTCGTCTTATCGCCAGAAATGACCCTGACAATGGCCTCGTGCAATTTAATACTTTTAAAGTCTTTTCTTTGGAGCTGAATCATGTCTCTGTTCTGTGCCAATAAGCCAGAAACATTAGAAGACTTCATGGCGAATGTTCGACGTAAAATTGTTGGGTTTAGCGCATCAACTCATGAAAGTAGTTCCGCGAAATATGCGCTTATTTACGACCATTTCTACTCGTTTGAATACCATTTGTATATCGAATGTCCACGTACATGGATTGGATTGCCTTAGCACAGCTTGCAGTTTGAATAGATGGCCAGATTTGAGTGCATATGCGTCGAATAAGCCCTCTGATTTCAATTCTTTTAGATTATAAAGCGATTTAATTGTTCTTATGGCCTGCTTAGGATTAAGAGCCGGGGTATTTTTCTACCAAGATAAGAAGAAGTCTCTTCTTAAACAAAGGGGATATTACAGCTTAAACTCTGTTGTCTACAATTGAATGCTAAACTTCGAAGAAAATTGTCGGCCTTAAGACTCTTAGCCCCCAAGCGCACTCGCACATACCAGAACATAAACTTGTTACGCCTTAGATCCCTAAATAACGATATAAAGCCTCGTTTGGATTGTATCATACGTAGGGATGTTCATAGGTGTGCCCTTCAATTTCCAATTAGCAATCTACATTTCATCTCCGAGTTAGGAGTTGTGAAACTATTTGTTTCGAAGCGGCTTCCCAGCGCAAGTCATTACTGCATCTACATTATGGCGTCATTTGTGGAGTTGATGTTTACTCTGATGTAGATAAACTACCTAACCACATCGAAGTTACTATTGTCAACCGAGACGTTATTTTTTAAGCGGTGGACAGATGCTTCTTTGTTTTCTGATAACATACAGGGTGAATGACTCGAACTCCAACCTTTTAAAATGCTATAATTTTTTTATTTCTTGATAAATTTGATTGTGCCAAAGCAAAAAATGTTGGAAAATACATCAATTTTCAAATTGTATCAGTAGTTTTCAATATGTCCACCTTTGGCGCGAATAATTTCCTTGAGACGGCCGAAGAAAGCATCGCACGCTGCACACAAGTGGCTCTGCGGTATTTTGGCCCATTCCCGGCGATGTGCTTGTTTGAGGTGGTCCAAACTTTGCTATTTTTTAGTGCCAACCTTCGCCTTCAAAATACCCCAGACAGAGAAATCCAACGGATTTGCATCCGGAGAATTTGCAATCCATTGTGTCGAAGAAATGAAGTGTGGAACATTGTTTTTTAACCAATCTGGGTTGACGCGCGCTTTGTGAGACGGTGCCGAGTCTTGTTGAAATGTCCACGGTCTCCGACCGAAATGATTTTTTGCCCAAGGCTTCAATACTGCCTCTAAGACAGTTTCATGGTATACGATCGCATTAATTTTGACGCCACGGTCCAAAAATACGAGCGGAGAGCGCCAATCGTCGGTTATGGCGGTCTAAACCATCACCATCGATGCTGTCTGCTTTCTGGTGGCTGTCCGAAGGTGTAAATTTTCGAAGGACCTCTCTGGCAAGTAATCTCGGTCTTTTTGTTTGTTGACATATTGCTCGATAACAAATGGCGACTCATCGGGAAAAACCAAATTCGGCAACTCACCACTTTCGTGCAAGCATAGCAACTCCTTCGCTCTTTCGACTCTAACTTTTTTCTGTTGCAGTGTAAGATCGTGTGCTTTTTGGAACTTCAAAAGCTCATTTTTAAGTATGTGTTGCATCCGTTCCAACGATATGATGAGCTCACGAGCCATTTTTCTTCCACTTCGATGCGGATTTCGCTGAATTCGAGCCTTCACTTTCCGAACCATTTCTGCCGATGTTGCTGTTTTTTTTATAACCACCTCCATAGCGTTTTGCAAAGCTGCCAGTATCACGGTAACGAGCTATGGTTCGAGACACAAATGATTTATTCACGTTGAGGTGCTGGAGGGCTCTAACGATAGCTACTTGTGGTTTTCCAGCCAAATATAAAGCAATCACACTATCACATTTGAATCCCATCGCGGATAAAATTTTTTCAACACAACTGAGACGCAAATCGTTTAAAAGGCTTGTAAATAATAAAATTGTCTGTCATGTGTCAAAATTTGAGCTCGCTGTCTTGAACGGTTTGGAAATTATAGCAGTCTGAAGTTGGTTGCAGTTCGAGTCATTCAGGGTGAATACTCGTACATAGCTATGTATGTGGTACTTGGTTTTGTTCTCACTTACGTCGCAGTTGGAGCGACGATGATGTCGATGTCGTCTGCATATCTCAGCAACTGGATAGTTTTTTTTGAAGATAGCGTCCTTCGTGTTAACACCTGCCCTGGGCACTATCTGACATGGCACTAAATTTAAGATTCCTTGCCGGAATCCGGTACACGTGTGTTTTTCAACGTCACACGACACGGGATCCCGAATTTGGTCATCTCCTTATGGAGCATTTATATTCAGCTTTAAAGTCGATAAGGAGATGGTGAGTTTCGACCGGTCTTTTCCAGGATTTTGGTTAGTGTGAAAATTTGGTGGATCGTCGATCTTTTGGACCGTAAGCTGCAATGGTACGGGTGGGTTATTATGTGCGGCAATAAGCAGTGATATTCCTCGACAGTTCTTACAAGACGTAGGTTAGCCTTTCTTTAACATGGGACATATAGAGTTGATAGTCTAGTTATCAGGCATGGTTTCATCCATCCATACCTGGCTGGTAACTTAGCAAAATATCACTCCACTGGTAGACTACCGTAATCGACGGCCTTGTTCTTCAACTTTTTCGATAGCTGAGGCCACCTCTCCTACACTGGGAGAGAGATGTCTTCTTCATTGAGTGGACGTATCTATCTGCTGTCCATTAAGTAGCTGATTGAATGCCTTCTTAAACACATCTAACATTTCCTGCGCTTCGTTAACTAAGTTTTCTTCACTGTTTCGAATAGCCTGCTTTTTGGGTTTGAAAACAGCTGCCAGTTCCTGGAACACATCTCCTGATATTGTCCCTATCGCCGGACTCTTTGATATCGTTCAGCTGCTGCTGCTAGTTTTGTTTTGGGCTGCAGCGCTTGTAAATGTGCATTTTCTAGCCACCGGTTACCTCTTTGATGATGTCGCGATACTGGTTCCGCAGATTGTTGACTTTTATGGCTTGGTAAAGCCGGAGATTCTTTCATATAGACTCTAGGTACTCCAGTCGTGCTCTGAATTTGGCTGCCACAAGGCAGTAGTCAATGTATACAATGTATACATAGATGCATCTATTAGT
Source organism: Volucella zonaria (assembly GCA_963966105.1). Lineage (NCBI taxonomy): Eukaryota > Metazoa > Arthropoda > Insecta > Diptera > Syrphidae > Volucella > Volucella zonaria. Next base: position 59,375,698 of record OZ014531.1, on the reverse strand, counting down.
ACGTAATCGATTTGATTGGCGTGTGGAATCGTAGTCTTGGAAGCTTAGTGGTAGGGTATTACGAGCTGCTATAAAATCGTTTAGCTGGAAGTCGGTACCTGTTGTCGTGTCATGGAAGCATTCCGACTAATCCCCCGAAGATATTGTCCTTGCCGATTTTTGCATTGAAATCTCTGAGTGGGATTTTGACGTCATACTTCGGACAGGAGGTCATAGAACTCCACCTTGATAGAGTTTTCAGATTCGTCGACAAAGACGTGTGCAAATATTACGCTGTTGTTTTGGAATATTGGCTTGATGCGGATCATAGCTTGGAATCAATTATCATTGAGCGTATCGTAGTACTTTGTGACAGCTGTAATAAATCCCCTTGTACCGCGAGATGACAGATCAACGTTTTTAAGCGGCACCAGTAGTGCACAGTGTATGTACGTTCGAGGTGCATACTCTTAACTCATAATTTGTGAACGTCCCGGGTCGTAAAGTTAAATGAGACGGCCTATTGTTATCCGAGGCTTGTATCTCTCTGGCCCTTTTTTACGTGGTAAGGAAGTAACACCGACGGCACAACGTTCAACTTCGAAGACCAGTTCCATGTGGAAATTGCTAGGTCCGGAGACCATGTCAGTAACCAACTCTGGGGATGTGGGCACTACCATTGGCCGCCTTTCTATGAACGCGAGTTATTCGTGGAAACTCTTATCAGCCTGAGCTCCGAATATGTCGAAGTAGCCAAATAAGCTGTATTTTGATCTGTTTAAAGCTATGACATCTACGTTGGCTCAATCTAGAGTATTCGTCCGTTGTCGTGTTTTTCTGAATAAAACGAACAATTGTTGAAATATCTCTGAAGCCTTTATTACTTTGTAAAGTAGATACATGGGGATTATTTATCGAACACAACACATCCTCGAACTTTTCCCTCACAAGAAGCCCACCGGTGTTAAGTTGCACGACCTTGGCGGCCAATAGGTGTCTCCGGAGCGCGAAATTACGCGCACAGGAAACCCGATTGCTTCGCGACTTGTATGGCACGTAGCGCCATCATGACAGTAGAGGTCGTCCGTATCCCTATGCTCGAGCTCCGGCTACAAAAAATTGTTTATCATGTCTGGGTAGTGCGCTCCATTGACGGTTTTTCCTGTCCCATTTTCGAAAAAATACGGTCCTATGACATGTCCAGTCTGGAGGCATTGGCATCTCCTGAATCACTCATGGACTTTTGGTGCCCCAGATACGGCAATTTTGTTTATTACGTTGCCGTGGAATGGGCCTCATATGAAAACCCGATTTTCTTGCAAAAATCAGTGTCAGCCTGCGTGTTTTTCAGGACCCAATCCGAGAACGTACGCTGCTGGTGGTGGTCGGCTGGCTTCAGTACTTGCGTTGATTGGACCTTGTACGCATGGAGAGCAAAAATTTTCGTCAAAATTCGATGCAGTGTCGCTGTGGAGAGGTAAAGGTCCTGAGAACGGTGACGAATGGAGGTGTTTGGGTCGTTTTCGACACTTGCCTTTACTGCGGCGATATTTTCCATTGAATGACCGCGTCTTCACATCTTGTACTGAGTCCGTCTCCTGGAATTTTTTGATTATGTTGCGCCCACACGACTCGGGAAGCAGATGATTACATGCAAAATTGGCACGAATTTTGTGCATCCTTGCCGCAATTGAACTAGAATTTTTGTAAAGAATTCAACAATTTGGATTTTTTTTTGTCACCATGTAGTGTCCTATGGTAGATTTTCCAAATTTATAGATGACATTTGGCACCATATGCGAACCCTACGTATAATACTAGACCTTTCAAATCTTACACCTCTTGTTAAAACACCCTTCAGTACTGCTATTTTTGTCTCTTGGTCAACACTCGCGCTTATAACTTCACGAGGTCGAGTTTGGATGGATACTGGTTGCAGTAGCCGAAAGCTGCTACTCGTACTTAGAGGTACGAGGGCGGGTCAATAAGTCCGTGACTTTAGGATTAAAACCGATATTTTGATAAAAAAATAATTTTATTTTTCAACGTAGTCTCCCTTGAGCTCTATACACTTTGTCCAACGCTTCTCCAATTTTTTTATCCCTTCCAAAAAAAATGATTTGTCGAGGTCCTCAAAATAGGCCTTTGTTTGCGAGATGACTTCATCATTGGAGTCAAATCTTTTTCCACCAAGCCATTTCTTCAGGTTTGGGAACAAGAAGTAGTCGCTCGGAGCCAAATCTGGAGAATAGGGTGGATGAGGGAGCAATTCATAGCCCAATTCATGGATTTTTGCCATGGCAACTGCACATGTGTGCACCCTTGCATTGTCTTGGTGGAAAAGAACTTTTTTCTTGGCCAAATGAGGTCGTTTTTTTTCAAATCGTCATTGAATCGGTCCAATAAGTTGGCATAATATTCCCCATTGATTGTTCTTCCCTTTTGAAGGTAGTCAATGTGGATTATCCCGCGTGCATCCCAAAAAACAGTCGCCATAACCCACCTTGGCCTTCTTTGGCGCCGATTCACCCTTAGAAACCCACTGTTTTGACTGTTGTTTGTTCTCTGGTGTGTTGTGATGGATCCATGTTTCGTCCACGGCTACAAAACGGCGCAAAAACTCCTCCATATTGCGATTAAACAACGCCAAACCTTCCTGTGAAGTTGTTACACGATTGCGTTTGTGGTCGACTGTGAGCAAACGCGGCACCCATCTTGCGGAAAGCTTTCTCATGCCCAAGTGATCATTCAAAATTGAAACCACTGAGCCATGTGAGATCCCTACGGCTTCCACAATCTCTCGCACTTTCAATCTTCGGTCGGCCAACACCATATCGTGAATTTTTTCGATTGTTTCGGGTGTAGAGACCTCAACTGGGCGTCCAGGAGGTTCGGCATCTTCAGTGCTTGTACGGCCACAACGAAATTCAGTAAACCACTTTTTTACCATTGAAATCGATGGTGCAGAGTCCCCATAGTATTTATCAAGCTTAGCCTTGGTCTCGGTAATGGTTTTTTTTCGCAAGAAATAATGCTTAATAAGCACACGAAATTCACTTTTTTCCATTTTCTCCTCAAATTAGTGAGTAGTCTGATAAAAATAGCTGTCAAACACAAACTAACTGACGCAGCAAGTTTAAATTTTGACAGGAGTCAACTGACAGATGCCTGTTGACAGGAGCAGTGTTGCTGTTTCAGTCAGAAATTCAAAAATGCACGGAATTATTGACCCGCCCTCGTAAGATAAGTACAATTGATGATGCGTGATTTCAGTTACGACACTGAACATCGCTAGGTTGACGTCTGTCAGTGTATATCCTGTTCCTACAAGACCCAGCCATGCGGTCATCTGAAAAACACGTGTAACATTTTTGACAGCTGTCAGGGGACTAAACAGCCAACACTGCTACTAATGTACAGATATTTTTCAGACATGCTTAGCAACACAAAAAAAAAATTACGCGAATCGGAGCTGGCAAGTATTATATTACCACTTCCGTGGTAGGAAATAGTAGTTGTTGAGCGCAATAAGTACTGCAAGCTTTAGTTATTGGTATACGGAGCACATTCAGAGAGTAAAAGCGGCTTGATGGTAATTGATTCGTCTTTTAAGAGGGTCTCAGCTGGCAGTATTCATTCAATTTATTTCACAACCAAACCATCTTGAACTGTAGGCTGCTTATCACTGTTTTTTCTGTTCTGTTTAAAAATTTATTTTTCGATGTAAAGAGACTTTTCTACTTCAACAACAACAACACCAACACAAAGATTATTACGTTTTCCTTAAATAGATATCAAATTGTAGATAGGATTCGTCTTTTGTTAGATAGAAACAAACTCCGGTAGCTCTCTTTAGTTCTTTTATTAGTTAGAATTTCTTTTAACAATTTTTTTTTTCTGTTTAAACTTTCGTTCTATTTAAATTGTAAATTTTATTTTCATATTTCTATTTTTTTGTGTTTTTTTCTCGTTTTTATCTTTTATGTTTTGGTAAAAAAAAAAATAAATTAAATAAAATATCGAACAAAAAAAAATCAATTTCATCTTAACTAACACTGTACTGTACTGTACTATACTCGTACGTTGCAAACATAAATCGCTCTTGCTTTGCAAAAAAAAATAAAAAAAAACAAATAAAAATCTCGTTCCGATGGTTGAAAATCAAATGTAGATTCCAAAAATCCGTCTCCCTCTTAAGCAGATTGAATCAGAGAGCTTTCAATGTCATGAAGCTGAATATTCCCTCGTTCCTGCATACCAAGCCTGAGGAAACCGACACAGATGGAAATGTCTATTTAACACCAAACTCTTCATTAAGTGGCCAAACCGATCAGAGTATCGAAGAGTTCCGAACGCCATTGAATGAGATGCCTACCCAGTTTCTTCATACACCTCCTACATATTACGAAAGAGTTCCATCACCACGAAAGTGTTACAGTAGCAGCAGTAGCTCTGAAATTGATAACGAAGAGGACGATGACGATGATGATGACGACGACGAAGTATCAACAGACGATGATTCAGGGCTAGATGAGAATTTCCACACACCTAGAGTAGCTAAAATCAAATCGATGGAGAATTTATCAATTCTAGAATTGGAATTCAATAAGGCATCCCGTGAATTGGACCGTAACTCACCGCGAAGATTAAAACACTTGTGTTATTCTCGTTTACCGAAAATAAGGTCTTTAAATAATTTAGTTGTAGACATTGATCAGTATGAAGGAGAAGCCTTGAAGTTGGAATTCGAGAGACTTCGACATAGTAGAACATCACCAGCGATTGCCAGTAAAGCAGGCGATTCTCCAAAGAGCGGCAAGTTCATAAAGAACAAAGTCGGCAATGCGAAATTCATTGGGAACGATGATACACCGGAACCGCGTCCACGTTATCCAATTTCGAAAATGAAATCACTAGGCACCATACCAGATGTGGTGAGTGAACGTATCGAATGTGATCCATTTTTAACGCCGACTTCGGGTCGAAAGACTTTTCCTGGTGAAAATACACCCGAAGCAATGGAATTCGATAAGAGTGGCATTGATGTAGTCGATAGCTCTTGGGGTAGTAATTTAAAACAATTCATCACGTATGAGCGTATGGGTAAACTACATTATACACCAGAAGCACTTATTATGTCGAGAACACCATTTGAGAGGGCTTATCGTCGGAGCTATCAACGAAATGGAGTTGGACTTATGCAAAATACCAAAAGCTCTACACCACTAAGACAGTCGGATGGTTACGTCTATTATACAAGTTCTGAGTCAGCAACTGTTGTTAGTCGTCCAAATTCCAATTTAATGAGGTACGGTTTGTAAAAAAACAAAAACAAAAAAAAAAAAAACATACTATTTGTCGACCATTATCTTCTTCACTTGTTTTCGTTTTTTTTTTTTTTTTTTTTTTGTTTTAGTAAAGCCTTTAACTTCACTCTCACGCCTACTATCAGCTTTCAATTAAAAAGAAAAAAAAAAACAATAATAATACTCGTAAACATACTCGTACAATAGATCTCAATCTGTCGTTCACTCGCTCCTCATCGATGAAATTGCAAAATCTCGATAATTGATCTCACGAAATCATTAATTAATTTATTTCCTTCTAATTTTAATTTGTTGATTTTGTCCTGTTTTAACTCTTGTTTTTGAGATTTGTCCTTGCATTTTGTTTAATTTTGTATTTTTTTTTTATTTATTGGAAACTCAAAATCTAATTGTTACCGAGGTAAGGGTTTATTTAAAACTTAACTCAACTCTTTTGCTTCAGATAGAAAAAATAAAGGAACGCACTAAAAAAAAAAAAAACAAATTTTCTTACTAAAACTGATTTATCAGAAAAGGTTTTTGTTTTTTTTATAAATTTTTTGGGGGTTTTATATTTTGTAATTTTTTTTTCTTAAAACTAAAAATGTGTTTGTTTGAATTTTCTTCGCTGTTTGGTTTTTAAATTGTTTTTTTTTTTTTTTGTTTTCGTCCAGCTGTGCCGTGAGTTTTCTTAAAGGAAAGTGAAAAGTTTTGTGTAATTTTGTCTGTCCCTTGGAATTGTTTTGTATCATAAATCGAATGCAATAAAATTTTAAAATATTTACAAGGGAAATGGGATTTTTTTTATAAACTAACTAAAGGATTCTAATTCTTAACACAATTTTTACAATAAATAAAATTAAAAATATTTCTTAAAAAAGGCTGGTTAAGTGATTTCCTAAGAACCGAGGACTATTTCTTTATTTCAATACTATTTGAGATAATAGTGACAGTTGTTAGATGATGCTAAGCTGATTGAGTTAAAATTTGAAATATTATGGTAGACGGTGTAAAAAGATTATGTTTTTAGAAATACGTTCTTACGCAATGACTTTTTAAAAATTAAACGACAAACTCATTTGATTTTTGAGGCTGTCTAGCTTAGACATGCTGTTGACAGGATCTTAAGATTCAAACTAAAGCCGACTCGTTACTTTAAATATTTTAGTAAGTCAATCATGAGTTTAACTTTTTATTTATTTCATTTCGCGGTGCTATGAAGTAAAGAAACTTGAAATTGCATAAAAACTCTCTAGCCTGCTTCTTCTTTTATAACCATTGAAATATTTAACGCGCGTAGTCACATCTAATGGTACACATTTCTCCTATATATCTCTCCCTTGCCTTACCATTGCGCAGCTTGTGGAATTGGCTACATTTTCGGAGAGTTTGCTGATATTTCCGCATTCGAGTACTCAAATTATTTTTCTTTCGCCCTCTTCTTCGAAACTTTCCTGGAACTTGAGCCTCTACTGCTTTTTCGATCGGACTCCGAAGATCTTCGTTGAACATGGTAAAATTATGGTCGTTGCTCTAATTTTTTCTTCATATGGTATTTCTCATACACCGTTCAACATTGTGATGCCTATGTTAAAGCTGAACCAACAACTGTCGTACTACTATCAAAAAGTTCCCGGAATATATAAATAGGAAATACAATCCTCGAAACATTTTTTATATTCGGTTTTCGGTATGTTCATCAGTGCTTCCTGCGATTTTTCCATTACTTCCTCTCGGCTGCTGAAACGCGTTCCCCGTAGTGGTTTTTTAATTCGATTGAACAGAAAGAAGTCACAGGGAGCCAAATCAGGTGAATTCGGTGGCTGTTGGATGGTATTTGTTGCATTTTTCGGCAAAAAATTACGAATAATAATAGCACTGTGCGACGGTGCGTTGTCATGGTGCAAAATCCACGAGTTTTTTGTCCACAATTCTGGTCTCTTTCGGCGAATTGCTTCACGCAAACGTCTCATAACGCCCAAATACAAGTAATACTCTTTGTTTGCTGTCTGGCCTTCTGGCAAAAATTCATGATGCACTACACCGTTGTAATCCATGAAAACCATGAGCCTTGCCTTCTTTTTTGACTGAAAACGGCGTGGTTTTATTGGTCTCGGCTCATTTGCTGAACGCCATTCACTTGCCTTATGTCTGGATTGCGTGTCGTACTCATAAACCCACGTCTCGTCTCCAGTAATGATCCTTTTGATGAATGTGGGATTGGATTCGGCCTCGCAAATCATCTCTTTTGCGACGTCAACACGGTCTCTTTTTTGGATGATATTGAGGTCTTTTGGCACCAACTTTGCTGCTAAACGACGGAAACCCAAATCATTAACCAAAATGTCTTGGACGGATCCATAGGTAATGTTCAAGTCCTCCACTATCTCTCTGATGGTTAATTTGCGGTTATTGACCAACATTTCTGTTACTTCATCAATGTTTTCGTCGGTTTTCGATGTCGATGGTCTGCCACTGCGTTCATCATCTTCGATTGACTCACGACCACTTTTAAACCGCTCGTGCCACTGGTAAATGACCGTTTTCTTTAGAGAATCGTTGTCGAAACATTTTTTCCAACATTCGCGCGCCATTAAATCCGTTTTTTACGCAAAATGTTGCAAATTTAAGTCCATTTGTAAAATTGTAAAAAATCGCCAATATATACAGAGATAGATGTACTCTTGGCTACTTAACTTTTGAAAATGTCAAGCTATGACGCTAAGATTTAGAGGGAATGTCAACAACAGATTCACCAACTTAACAGAAGAAAACAGAACTCAAATCGGAACAATGGGAGCGCCACATGGTGGTGTCATCCGGGAACTTTTTGATCAAGGTGGTATATAACAAATCTTTAAGTTTATGCGGGATTTTTCTGTCATTTAAATACAGCAGCATTTAAGTCACCCTACACTGATGCTATAGAACGTCATCGTCATTCGAATTTATCTTAATGGTGAACGGCAGAACCTACGTATTTAAATTGTTCGCACTTTGGCGTGATGCCTCCTTCCATATACATATCAGGACTTGGATCTGCTTGTGTAGGCATTCGGTCGTACAACTGATTCATAACCCGTTCTCTTCTGGTGTCCTTATCCAATTATAAAGGTTGCTTAAAGACTGTCACATCGTTACTTATAATAGCGTTATCATCGCCGAAAAGAAAAGATGTATTTCCGGACTCCTAAATGTGCTGCTTCTATAGATATCTTACATGGCAAACGCAACGCTATTTGTGCACTGCCTTGGTGTACTTCAACTTTAGCTTCGAATTCTCCGGGTATTCCCGGTAAGCCAAGCCTAACTTTCGTTTTAACGTCGTCATAAGTTATATCATTTTTATATACCCGTTCGTCTATGGTACATTTTGAGATCTTAGCACCGCCGTCCAAATAAAATCTCGATAAGCTCTGTCGAAAACTTTTTCCAAACCGACGAAAACGATATGCAAATCCTTCGAGGCTTCGCGATGTTTTTCCACACTTTGAATCGCGTCTATGTAGACCTGCCTACTACAAATTCACATTGACTGCCATGAAACTTAATTATTTTGCGTTGCCAACTATCTTTTACTGTCTTATATATTTCATAGTACGAGTATGTGACATTAGTTTCTGCTGTCGGTAGTTGTTTCAATTTTTCGTGTCGCCTTTGCCTTTATACAATGGAAACAGAAAACTCTTCCTGCACTGGTAAGGGAGATAACCTCTCCTGATTTTATTAAAATAGTAAAAGGCATGGAGAACCAGTCTGTGATCTGTGATTACAGTCATGTGATCCGGTCTGACTGTACGACCCCGGTTCACTAACTTCATCTTCCGTTTCTTCTGTCTTTTCATTTTCGTGCACGACAGCCGAGGGAATGGTACTGAGCGAAAATTCTTCGTTTAGTAAGGCGATAAAGTACTCTGTCCATCTACCGCAAATTCCGTAAGAAGGTTTCCCTGCTCAACTTCAATATACAAGGTGTGTTCCAAAGCAAACAGAACTTTTTTTTTTATTCAAAATAGTCCCCTTCCGACTCAATACAGCGATTTGCACGGTCTGAAAGTATGTCAGATGAGTGTTTTAGATCGTCGGCCGGTAGGAGCCTTTTGGATGGCTTCTACGTCCACAAAACGCTTTGCTTTCATCGGCAAATGCATTTTTCCGAAAATGTAAAAGTCGCACAGGGTGTGGTCAACATTTAAAATGTGATTTTTAGCCAAAAAATCGGTCATAAGTGTCGATCCATGTGATGGCATATTATCGTGTAACAAACGCCAACTTCTATCTGCGCGATATTCTGGCCGAATACGACAAATACGATGCACCAAACGTTTCAAAACATCAAGATAGAATTTTGCATTAACTATTTGACCCTGTGGAACGAACCTTTTTTGGACAATGCCCTTGGAATCGTAAAAGCACATCAACATTGTTTTCACTTTTGATACTGTGACTAGATATTTTTATTTTTGGCTCGTCTGGCGCCTTCCACTTGGCACTTTGGGGCATGTTTTCTTGATCATGTTGAAAACCCCACATCACCAGTCACAACGTTGTAAAGGAAGTTTCTGTCGAATGTTCGACACCAATCACAATGTTTTCAAAGTTTCCCTCGAATGTTGGAAATTTTTGGTCGTCAGTCATTTTTTGTATCGATGCCACTTCACTTCGCTTCTATTCGTCCAAATGTCATGAAATTTTGACAGTACATCAGTGAAGGATCTACCCATGGCCTCACTAGAAATACCTATTTTTAAAAAGCCCTGTTTACTTTGGAATGGATTTTGGATTCTTTTTCACCATTTTTCTCTCCACTACTTTTGCACTGCTCTTATATTTGTCTTCAAACTTGCTCCACATACTTTGTGCGCTTAGTCCTTCTTTTTGGTTTATAATATTTTGGAGCCCATGACAAGCTTTTTTCTCGACTGATATTGGGTTTCATTGGTTGTTCCCTGGTTTGTAGGCAAACAATTTTGTCAGAGAAAGTCGGTGCTGACTTGTCAAGATCACTTTAGGATTTTTTACTTGGCGTTTCGCACTATTCCAGCACATATTACTGTCTATTTGGCAAGTACCGTGTAATTTGCATGAGTTCAGTATATGCTCTCCCGAAACTTTTTACTGCATAGCAGTCCTAGATTAGTAGTAGCTCGATTCTCCGAGGTGTCCGATTAAATATGTACCTCCGACAAGTATTTACTCCAAAGCTTGTCTCTTGTATCTCTAACGTTCTTGACTCTTCCTGATTTGTCCCATGACAAGTTATTTCAAGATCTTATATTTTCTGCATATTCTATTGTATATCATTGGAATCACTGGATTCATGATTAGATGTCCCTTTTCTTCGGCATCAATATACGTTGAACCGAAGATGACTCGTACTGAGTGCCGCTCTTCCAATCCGGAATTAAATTTCTTGTGCTCCTTAAACAAACTTTTTATTCGTACTCCTGCTTTATTTCCAAAACCGTAAACTGAACAGCAGTTCGAATTTGATACGCTGTCTGACATATGAAAAGAGCTTTATCCCCCTATCTATATACACAATTCTGAATGGCTTTGACATTCTGGTCTGAAGCAAAATCTGCTAAGATCTGTGCTATGGAAACCAAATTAACTCACGTCTACTTGAAGTTAAGAGTCTTACCGCCAACAGCCTGGACTTGATTTTGACTTTTCGATCTGAGATATAAACCTTTGATATTGTATCGCCCTTGAGCTCACCAAACCACTATGTTATGTGAGCCTATTTCACGTACTCAAACCATGAACTGCTCCACATGTGGTCACAAACCTTATGCTCTTTTGTACGAATTCAGCAACATAGGATTATTTAAACAAGCCAGACTACAATTATTTCCAATATTTAATGCTTGCGGATTCCGTCACATCTCTGCCTACTCTTGTTTGCTAGCAATCGATCTTGTGTGATAGCAAGGATATTTAAAGATTTTATAATAAACAAATCCAGGTGTCAATGCGGTATATGGTATTTTCCTTTTCTGTGAAGAGGTATTCCTCAACATTCACAAAGCCACCATTGCCTTTTTTGTTCTATAGAATGTCCTCTTCTGTCCTATAGAATGATTTCACTAGCAAACGTCACTTTTTTGTCATAGAAATAGGTCCACTGGTGGCATCAAATGATGTATCTATACAAACTGCACATAATTTGGCATTAGTGGATTACAAATTGTCGGACTTCAGTTTATATTTCAAGGCTGTCATTTTTTTTTAAGTAAATACTGAAATACCACAGGGCTCCATTTTGGTTCCGACACCTTTTCTTATTTTCATAGACGATCTCTTAACTGCCACTTCTAAGCCAATATATTCAATTGTTAAGAACAGTACTTTCCACTCTTCATGCTCGTATCCAGGCTTATATTCAAGGATGGTTCAACAAGTATTCGTATTAAGAATGAAAACGCAAGGTTTTCACAATTGTCCTTATTCATTTTTCAACGCTTTTTCGAATTTCCCTCGCGTTTTTTTTTTAAATCCTCTTTGAAATATGATCTGTCAAATTCATCGAATAGGCTCCTGTCTCGCTGATGACTTCTTCGTTCGGTCTGAACTTTTCCACGTTTCCATGTTGGGGAACAAAAACAAAATTACGGTGGATACGGCAGCAATCCGATTCCGGATGAATGAGCTGGTGCGTTGTTGTGTGTCCGTATTTTCATCAATTCCTTATCAAATCCGTCGGATAATTTCTTATAGTAGTGCCCTGTTATCGTGTTTCCTTTCTTCAAAAAGTCCCGGAAGATTATTCCCTTCGAATCCCAAAAAGTCATAACAATGATCTTTCCAGCCGATGGGATCGTCTTTGCCTTCTCCGAGCAGTTCCGCCTGGTCGCTTCGTCTCTAAGGTGTAGTAATGGATCCCGGTTTTATCAACCCAAAAACTTATCCGGATTTCGCTTAAAGATTTTTAAGTACTGTTTCGAAACCGCCAGTCGTATCCGCTTGTTGTTCATTGTGAGCAATCGCGGCATCCATCGGGTCAACAGCTTTCTCATGCTGTTTCGATACGCTTCGTACATACGCGGACTTTCGTTCGGCGATCTGCAAGAATCATGCTACGGACCTTTTCAAAGATTTGTTCAGTAATCATGTCGGCCGCCTGGCCGCTTCTTATCACAAACAGATGTACGGTCCCCTTTAAATTCGTTGAACCCCTGTTGATGATGGCATTGGGTCGGTCTATGAACGAGTTGTTGCACCATGACCGGATGCGGGCTTGTGGTTTCAATCACTCCCAGCGAATGATTCCTTTTAATGCGTCCACACTTATTTTTTCAGTGCTAACCCTGGCTGCAACAAACTGCAAACTTAGAAGTTCATCGGAATTGGATCTGGATCTGGTCTTAATGAAGTGCGGAACGTTGTTTTTCAGCCATTCTAGATTCACCCTGGCTTTGTGAGACGGTGAAGAGTCTTTAATGACTGTGAATAGTGTCAACTCGAATTGTGTAAGTGCCCATGACTTCAGTACTCCTTTTAGCACTCTTTCACGAAACGCAGTACTGTTCATCTTGATGCCAAAAATTGGGTTTTGTCCATTTGGTTGAGAAGTGAGTTGCGACTTTCGGCGGACACTGCGGCCCACACTATTACTATTATTTATATGATCTCTTCGTTCTGTTTATTAAGGACTTGCTGGACATCGTGAATGATTTCTCGTCAGAGAATTCGAGGTTTGAGAATGTGCTACTCACGGCAAGGCCCTTCAAGACAACCGTTCTTTCCAGATGCTGCTTTTTCTGCTTACCGTTTTGAGACCGTGAAAGTTTACTGTCCGATACATGCCACTCTTCTTCTATTATCCGTCCAATTCTCTTCTCCATCTTCTGCACCGTTACTGGTTTAGTCGCTCTTCTTTTCTAATCAGTACCATGACGGTAGTGCAATGCTACCGGTTATATGAAATGTTTGATGTTGGCCACTTTCAAATGTTGCAGCTCACGAACGAAAGCTGCTTGCGATTTTGCGGCAAAAGGGAGTGGAATCGAAGTAAAACCAAATGCGCGAGAATAAAATGCTTGTCATAGCGAAATGAAGTATCTAGTGTCAAATCGTTAGCGCGCTATGATTTGTATTTTGACAGCATTAGCGACTTGAAGTTGGTAACTGTTCAATATTCGTATTTCTTGTCATTAACTAATAACTCTTCCCAATCAACTTGATTCGGTTGCCCTGGATTGAGTTTAAAGCATGAGATAATGGATTTAAACGAATTGTTATACTGACACAATATGACCTATGATCCTGGATCTTTTCATCATTAAAAAAAAACGCTCCTATTGGCTTATTACCTAGTCCAGAAATGACAAGCAATTTTGTGTCCCGCCAACAAACTTTTTTTAGCGAAAGGTCGAATATATTTAAATTCTCCCAAATGACTGCCTCATTTTGAACTTTGTAACTTTATAAAGCTCCAAACTAAAAATAGACTTTCAAACAATAAAAGGAAGCTATAAAAAATGTTTGCCATAAATTACAGTCCCGGCCTTGTGTATGAATCATAGTGTTTCCTACTTAAAGTGAGAGTTCTTCTCAGAATGTGTAGGTGGCATGGTACCTACATAGTTTCAATTTTTAATTGAGTGGAAAGGGTGTCCCCAATAGACACGGATAGGACTGTATGAATACGTCACGTGGTGACATCATTTTCTGAGAAGTCCTTATATACTGTTTCGGCTATAAGTTTATACGAATCGATACATGATTAATTCAAACGAATATAGACAAAGTAAAAATATAAAAAGAAGACTGATATGATTTATGCATGTAGAGTAGAGAGTTCGCTTATTCGTGTAGGCGGCAGGGATTTTTTTTGTTTTTTTTTTTTTCTTAAGGGGATACTGTGACGTTATTCTCAATGAACTCCCTAATGACTGCATGGTGCAAAATGTATGTGTACGAGACGAGATATCATGAATTTAATAGAACAGCGCTGCACAGGAATTCCACATGGCAAAGTTTGGCTGCGCTTCCGTTGAGATACGGGTAATGCAATTTAAATGGCACTCATCTGGGAAACATGTGTTTGCCAGGATATCACTGAAGTAGGAGCTATATATATATATTTTTTTTTTAATAATATATTATGAGATTCATTTGGCACTTATGACTACCTTAATTAGTTGTTGATTCATTTGAGTAGGCAATTAGTTATGGGTTCGTTAGTGCAGTGAATTGGTATAGAAATATCATACGAGCATCGTCGACGTTTGTAAAAGTTTTCTACATTTCTATCCTTGCAAAATTAACGTTTAGTTCTTCTGTCCTTAAACTTACAGTGGAGTGTAAAGCGCCCGCCAAATGACTTCATAAAATGCATTATTTGGGAGATTTTATAAAAATAAAAGAAAAGTGGTCCAAGGATTCAGTACTGTGGAACTCCATCTTATCCGCCTTTCATGAAGTTGAAAGATTGTAAATTCTTAGGACTTCATATTGTATAAACCTATATTTATCTGTGATCCCTAACCCAGTAGGCCGATTGATCAGTTTCAGTTTAAGTTTGATAAGTCATCAATGGATGTGAACCGAGAAAATGCATTGTCCATGAATTTTAAAGTTTTAATCCCGACGGTAACATCTTTAAAACAAAAAACAAAAAAAAAAAAAAAATCAGCAAAAGCTTAGGCTTAGTTGTAGGCAACTTCATGGTTTTAAACAACGCTGTAGTGAAACTCTTGCCTGCCAAGTGTGTTAATTATTTTTTTTTTTTTGTAGTTTTTACTATATTTCGTTAGATTTTTTTTTTACTGTTTTTTTTTTTATAATAAAAATATATACTAAACTAAACACCGTCCCAATTTAATAAATAAATTCTTTAAACTTGCTTTTCTCCTCTTTGTGTGAATACCTATTTGCTTGCTGTTTTCGCGTGTCGCCTTTAATATGCTGCTGCCTATTTATCCCATTTGCTGTCTCAGAAGTATATCAGGTGTACCGCGTCGTCTCCTAGATGGCAGTAATCGGCAAATATCCTCAATTGCTGTCACAACAACATCACCAAATGCATCATCATCCTGCGGTACATTGGGCAGTATAAATAGCACATCATCCAGTGGTAGTAGTAGTGGAGCAGTTATAACATTCACTTGCACAAGTGATGTTGTAGATGGAATAGGTTCTAGTACACAACCTTTAGGATCACCAGGTACTGCTACCACAACAACACAAAATGCACAAAACTCATCGACAACTAGTCCAACGGATGTATGCAGTTTAAGATCAAATCCATCAGCTGCATCTTTACTACTGACTATAAGCAGTACAGGAGGAAATAATACGGTTACGAATAGTACAACAGCAAGTTTACAAGCAGCCACAGGTTGTACTGGTAGTGCTGGAGAATATGTTACACCAACTGGAGCTTCCTTATCGCCGTTGGCAACCTCGCAAGTTATACGAAGACCCAGTGTTAATATGTTCGTTTCAAATATCAAATTGTTGTTTAAAAAAAAGAAAAAGAAAAAAACAAAAGATTGACTGTTGCTCGTTGTTTTGTGCTTAAAATTGCCATGTTGCCTGTTGCTGAGGTTTTTTCGTTCTTTTTGTTTTTCAGTTAAAGTTTTGCTGATTTTAGATTTTGATTTCAGATCTTATTCCCATTCTTTGATCTTTTAAAACCTTTTAAGAATTTTGTCATCATAAGAATGACGTTTAGGGCTTTTGTCCGCATGCTTTTCTACTTACGAATTTTATACTTTACCCTTTTGACTATTAGTTTATTTTATTCTATACAATTTTAATTTATTTTTTTTTTTTGGTATAAAGTAGACCCTATTTTACATTCAAATGGTAGTTCCCGTTCATCCTCTTTCTATTTTCAAATTCTCAATGGTTAATTAGTTGTTTAAAATCTTGTTTTGTTTTTTTATTCTGTTTTATTTATTATTCCCCTTTTTTAATTTTAGTTAAAGACAAGTCTATCGATGATTAGCATTCTTTCGTTGTTGAGCTCCTTTAATAGCCGCGTTTCTGCACACTTCCATCATCATTTTGTTCTTCTTGTTTTATTAAATTGTATTATATATAGTGTACTGGTTCATCGAAGGCTACAAACATTTTACTCCAACGTTTCCGCGTTGCTACATTCATGGATCTTAACACTTTTCTTTTTATTTATGATCCCATAGCCAGTAAGAGGGAGATTTTGTGATGTTTTTCCATATAACTGTTCTAAATACTTTCCCCTCTGTCTCTTTTTCGAACTTCTTTTTATCCGATTATTAAATGTTGTTATCTCATTTCTCCTTTAATAGAAAGTTCTGAGCGACTATTGAACACTGTCTTGGTTACTCCAAATTTAACTTCGAATTCTGAGGTTTTTTCCGCTATGCCGTTTACTTTCGTTTTGAAGTCATTCTACATATGATGTAGGGCGGTTTTTGAGACTGCGGCCGTTTCGAAATTTAAAAAAAAATAACTACTTAAAACATTTTTGTTTCAAATACTCGTTCTATGTATTCAATGCCATGAAATGATGAAAGTAATGACCACCAAATGGCCAACTCTAGCACTGCCACAAAAGCGTACATTTGTGATCACGTTCAATAGCATGTCATCCGGCATAACTGCAATCGCTTTCCGTATATTCTCTTCCAATTACTTCACTTTTGTTGGTTTGATAGCGCGCATCAGGTAATCGATATCCCCAAATTTCAACATGAATCTGCCTGGAAATATCTGTTTCACAATTTCCCTTGTTAATCTGGCTGTATGCCATGTGGCAGCGCCTGGTTAAATCCACACGTTACAATTTGTAACATCTCCAGTAACAGTTATAGTTGCACCATTGTCATTTTCGTAAAAATAAAGTCCATATCGGACAGCCAACAATGACACTATACTGCTGCAGAGGTCGTCCATGAACTCGGTTTTCTACTCCTCAGATCCAGATATTCCATTTGCTTACGTCTCCACTCAAGCCAAAGTAATCGTTAAAAAATCTCCAAATTTGTTGATCATGACGGCGAATCGAAGTTTCCGGACTTTGACTCACACCGTCTCTTACTGCACCAATGTTTTGTTGTGTTGTGTCGGCCGTGACTCAGGTTTCGGTAAATCGCTTTTTGTGTAAAGGTGTTCGAAATTTTGTCTAATTTTTTAGAGAATGCTTTCCACATTGAACAAAAAATTTTGCAATTTTCATTGTTTTGGCGTGTTTAAATCAATAAAGCACGCTTTGTGTCATCAAACTCTCCATGATGAAATACCACTGATATCTGAATACGCCACATCTCTGCGAGAAACAAACTACGCCAATTTCAAAGTGGCTACAGTCCCAAAAAACCTTCGTTTCGGAATTTATTGATTATCGACTTCGAATTGTGTTGAAGGCCTTTTCTAGATTTTAATGATATTATGCCATTAACTTCACAAATTGGTAGTCGTTACACTTTTTCGTGACGCTTTTACTTCTATACAGTGTAGGTAACAAACAACTCTCTTTCAACTAGTTAGCAATGCAAAGCGTCTCATCATTTTATTGAATTGCGACTCATTTAAATGGTTGCACATACTTCTTTAAGTTTCACGTACTTCGTTTTTAGTAAAGTCAGCTATTTACTCCTCATGATTGCTTATGTTTCGATCTCCTGAAACCCTCTTCTGAAACTTGTATCCTATTTTCTGATTGCAATGATGATATTCCAAGCCTCGGGACAAAGCCTCAACGGGCACTATGCATGCTGTAGCTACTGCTTTCTTAACTTTTAATTCAAGGCTAAATTTTGCTCTTTCCACTGTGTTTTGACTGACTGTGTTTACCAGGAATTTTTGTTTCATTGCTCCACTACAAAGTGAAACAAGAGAAGTTTTGAGGCTTCTGTTGCATTTTTCCTCGAAGCTGTTCCCAATACCTTTCGTGCTAAATTCTATTTGATTCATGGCATTTTGAGGCCACTTCCACGCCGAGCTCTCTCGTTTCTTATTGAAGTTGTGCCAGTTTATCTAACCCACTGATATAAGTTTCTTCCCGATTACCAAGAAACTTACTTACAATATTTTATTCACCCTTGAGTTATCAGTTTTGTAGGCATTTTTAAGCCACTTGGATACTGTATTGTCTCCGAATACAGCTAAAAGGCTTATACCAACTCCATTCTTATGTTTTTTACTTCCGTAATAAAAATCATTGAGAACTTTCGTTTAGAGTTCTGCCAGCATATTTCTAGACCGAGTAATACGTTTTCTTATCCGGAATTGTATCCGTCATTAGGGGTCTTGTTTGTAAAAACATCATACCATCTTGTTCATAAAGTTGCCGGAATTTATTTCTAAGATGATAAATACAAGTTTATTCATTTAAGTCGACATTGTCGCTTTCAGAGTAATCCCTATTAACTATGCATTGGCATCATCCTTCCCTCGACACGTCTGTAGTACTCTATATTCGGTATTTTCCATTATCTCTTTTCGGCTATCAAAATGCGTCCCCCGTAGCGATGTTCTTGGCCGACCGAACAGGAAAAGCCACATGGCAAATGCTTAGTCAGTGCAATGGGAGATGTGGCGTTATCATTGTGCAAGGTTAACGAATTGTCTTTCCGCAGTTGAGGCCTTTTTTGTGAATTGTTCACGAAAGCTTGTAATAACGCTCAACTAATACTCGTTTTCGAGAGTCTGAACTTCTGGAAGAATTTTATGATGTACAAAACCATTGTAATCCAAAGAAGCAATGACTTCTTTTTTGACTCTTATCGACGTGGTTTCTTCGTTTTGGGCGTCATTCACTCGCTTGTGTGGTTTGCATATCGTAATCATAAACTCATGTCTCGTCACCAGTAAAGATACATTTGATGAATGTTTCTTCGGAATCAGTCTCTTTTCTTTTGCAATGTCCATACGCTGCTTTTTTTATCAGGAAAGTCATAGCTCTGTAGCTCTTAAGGCCTATTAACTCTTTCATGGTTAATCTGCAGCTTACGACCAGTAAATCTTTGATTTCATCGACGCGTTCCTCAGTTGTTGATGGTTTACCAGAACGGTTGTTTTCCCAACCACTTTTGAAGCGTACATGCCATTCGCATTGTTGGCAAAACACTTTTCCAAAATTTCCAATGTTTTTGCGTCGTTTGATTTGTGGCTCAGTCTTCGGATTTATTTCAAAAATCGCCGAAACGAAAATAAATCGATGCAGGCAGAACTCTGTACGTTTCAGAAATGTCATGCTATGATGTTTAAATTTGGTGAGAGTGTCAAGGACATAACAAAAATTACTAGCAAATTGATTATTCCGGGAGACTATTGAACAAGGCGGTATTACTCGCCTTCGAGAATTCTTGAGCCCTTACACGAACATTTATCGACGCTCACTTCACCGCTCTCCAAAGTAACGTATTGGCCGTATAGTTTATTCATATGCGTTTACTGGTATAAATTCGTACACTTGTTCTGCTCTCAATCCATTCATGTGGTGCTGTAGCCCTGAATATATAAATGTATATCTGGCTGTTTCTTCTCACTCACCGGTGTTCTACTCTTTCACTACTACCTTTGTGTGCCTTACATCTGCGAAAACATCCTGGAGCATGTGGGGCTCCTCAAAAAAAAAATCAGGCCTAACATCATTCCATGCATCGTCATTTGTTTGTTTCTAAACATCGAAACTCTACACTAACTCAGCTTTTTCGCCTTGCCCAGTATTGGAATGATTATCGGTGCCTTATTTGGCTCAGTTCTGAAAAGGCTTATGCTTAACATTTACAAAGATGAAGGACGTGATTGAACATTTTTTTTTTTGTTTTGTGACCGACAGAGTTGTGACGGATTAAATTTCTTACTTAACTTTCCTTTTCCTTATTTTCATCGCCTGTAAATATTTATGTATATAATAAATATCCTGTAAATAACACTCTTAATGTTAATACTCGTATTTTTCTTTCTTTCGCACTATTTCTATGTCACTGCTACGCACTTACACTATGCTTATCTTTCGTTTCTTTGTTTCACCTTCTTTATTTTTTTTATTGTTCATCTCACTATCGTATCTAAAGCACCGCATTATGCTCATTAACTGCACTTCTATTCTCATTCTCATAGTTCGTACTTATATTTTCTTATAATTTTTATATTGAATGTGTCTTAATTTTAAATGTAAAAAAAGGCAAAGTTCCAATTGGTAAAAAAAAAATCTAAACACATTCATTGTAAAATTAAGAGAAAAATAAAAACTCTTGTAATTTTTTTAAATGCTGTGATAATAAATTTATTTTCTTTTACTTTTATTTAATTTGTTCAAAAAAAAAAATAAACAAACAAACATCGACAATTTAGGAACCCCAGTTCCGGATCGTTAGTTATAAGTGAAACAGGATCTCTAGATCGTATGAAGACCGCTGCTGAGAAACGTAAAAAAGGCGCACTCGATGATGGGGCGCCTCGTGTTTCCGATCGTGTAGAAGAGACACGAGTTAATCCGAATTCGTTAATCGATGAAATTCTAAAGGACACTAAATTAGATCAATTCGAGGAATCAGCTGAGAGTGAGTATAACCAGTTTCGACTAAGTTAGCACTAATTTATTGGCAAAAACAAGTAGCATTCAATTTTATTTCAATTAAACTGTATTTCGAGTAAGTTATTCAATTTACTAATTTCTATTTATTATTAGAACATTTAAAGGTCCCATTTTCCCAAAAACGTAACTCGTGTTCAGGCATTTAAAGTGTAGTAATACCCACCAACAAAAAATTTATAAGATTTTCTGTAAAAGGAAAGCACCAAAGAACATTCCAAAATATAAAGACCATCGCAAAACTGTCCTTCATTGCAAAGCTCTTCGAGAGCAATATACTCGTATGTGACTCACTGTTTCTTCATTTCAAGTTCGGTCATTCGAAGAACCAACACGGATTCTCAAATGTTAGATGAACAACCACAAACCTAATAGAATTCATTATAACTACTCTAAAACACAGCAGAGTTGATGATATAATTCATCTAATTTAGAAACGAATATTCATTGATCATTTTTCCGTATTTGCACCTTCGGCTGTGATGCCAGCTTCCTCCTCGGTTTTAAAAAAAAAGAAAAACGGTTCGATGATATAAACCACACCCTACAGTTCATGTCTGAAGAGTCATAAAACTCCGGATCATCTTGCAATTGAGGTTGAACCCATTCAGCGAGCTTCCAGCGGTTCAGTACTTGTATCAGCTGAATCTTGTAAGGGATTAAGCAAATAAGCAAAGACCTTTTTCGAAAATATTCCGGACTAATGTCTCTTTATAGAGTGATACAACCATTCCAGTGTGGTTCTAGCATTTCTGTGCCTTTCTTATCCAATAATTTGTCCAACCCTTCAAAATCTGCTTCAGTTTCGGCGTTCACCTCTTCATTGGAGCCATATCTCTTTCCGACGAGCATTTTTTTTTTTGAGGTTTGCGAACAGGTAATGGTCACATACCCTTTATCCATTGTCACATACCGGTTGAAAAAATCCTTTTTGTTTCGTTTAAACAGCTCCATAGCTCTCTGAATCACCAATATAATGTAGATTAAGATTTATTTTTAGGTAGTATGTAGGCTTTTAGGTTTAAGTTTTATAAAAAAAATAATATGTCCATATACTAAGTTTTTACTTAAAATTGATTTTCTTAGTTTTAGTTTCGCTAAATATAAAAATAAATATAGACAGTAAGATCCGTCGAAAGAGATAGTTTAAGTGTTAGGTTTAACTTAGAGTGCCCGCATGGGGCCAGTAAGTTAATATAAGATTATCTCTAAGTTATTTAAGCTAATTTTTAAGCGTTTTTTTGTCTAGCATGTAAGAGTAAATTAAGAAATATAAATAAAAATGCATAAAAACTGAAACTGACACCAATATAATGTACACTATCTACGATGTCAGCTATCTCACACACTCTCACTTCACGTGTTGACATGTTGACGTTTTCCGGCGTAATAGCCTCCTTTGGTCGCCCAGAGCGTTCAGCATAATTTGTGTCTGTACGACCGCCTTTGAATTCAGCAAACCAACGACAAATGGTTGCTTTTCAAACCATTCTTAAGTTTTAACGGTACTTTACCCCATCAGATACGAATAACAACGTACGAAACTCGTTTTTATTCATGGTTTGAAAATATCAAAAGATGCGTCACTAAAAGTTCAACATCTCGATGACTAATGGTCAAAGTGTTTGAAGGTTGGTACTAACTAAAAATCGTATGCATATGTTATTAGAGTTGCCATTTATGTGTCAGTCTCCGGACTCCTCGAGAGAGGTCTTTACTATTCAATTGCCTTCTAAGCCCGAAGAAGCAGCGATTAACGAGAGTGATTCTTCGCATGATATTCGCGTGGATGGTAGCCGAAGTACTCGTAGATCAAGTCCAGTACTACCTCAAAGTTGTAGCTGCCTAACCTGACGTTTTGTCCTAGTCGCCGATGTTCTATGTCCCCCTTTTTGTTCCATCATTTACCGCTAAATCCATCTTTGCGGCTTCTGCTTCAATAGTCGCAAATGCTTCACTGAAAGCTCGCTGCGGTCTTCAGATTATGTCAATGTCGTCAGCATATGCGAGTAACTGAACAGACTTTTGGTATATAGTTCACTTCGGTACCTCTGTAGTAGACTTGTGAGTTTCGCATAATTCTTTCAAGAACGATGTTAAATAAATCGCATCACAGCGCACCGCATGACAGCGTGTAAATCCTTTTTTGACATCAAAAGTCTCGGTGATTTCTTTACCGAACTTGATAGAGCACCGTACATTCTCCACAAAGGGACGAGTTTGGCAGGGATGCCAAAATTAGACATTACTCTGCATAGCTCGTCTCTATAGTTACTTACTTACCTATTTAGGTGACGCTACAGTTCGGGGTGAACCTGGGCCTAAGCTCACAAATCTCTCCTCTCAGATGGTGTCCTACGCGGCCTTAAAATCATCAATAGGTGATGTGCATCCATTTGGAGTATATGATTTTTTTTTTTTTTTTTTTTCAAAATCTGCCGTAGTGTGAATATTTGGTCGATGATGAACTTTCCTGGCCTGAAGATACACTCATATGGACAAAGGTGATTGTTGACGAAGAAGAAGACTGATGCCTCTGTAGTTATCCTAGTTCAAGAGATCTCCCTTCTTTCAGATCGGAAAAACAATGCTGAATCCAGATTTTTGAGATGAGTAAATGTATGCTTGCTGTTTTAACCAGCTCGACAGTTAAGCCATCGGGTTCAGCAGCTTTGTTGGTCTTAAATTTATAAATGACTGTCCTGACTTCATCCTGGTCGGGTGGATGGAAAGCTTGAAAAACTACCTGATGGTGGGATGTTGTTTGTCATCACCATTTAACAGTCTGCAGAAATGATCTTTCCAGATTCTCAGCACCGTCTGTGGTTCGACAAAACTATGAAGTTTCCTTCTCCATCCTTGTAGATTTCTAATCGTGCTTCACAAATTTGGCATGTTCGTTTTTTTTGTTGGTAAAACTTTAGAACTTAATTCTTCCGATACGATCTCTCTAAAGCCTATGTTCCTCCCTTCTTCTCTGCTCATAGAGCTCGCGAGCCCCTCTCGTTTCTTTCTATAAGGCCAATCCAGCTCTGCATTCGTCACCGAACCAAACCCCGGTTGTTGGGGTCGGGTTAAAACCCATACATCAGAAGCGGCCTCTTTGATTGTTCTTTGACAGTGATTGGGATTGGTCTTCCACGTTCGATGCTGGCAGCATCGGATTTTTCAAGGGGTTAAGGGAAACTTGATCGGAAAAGGCCCGCCAGGTTTCTTGACATTGTAGCCGTTCGACATTGAACTTTCTCATGATGGTTCGCTGGCTTTGGGCTGTTACGGATACCCATATTCGTATCTTGGCTACAACCAAGTAATTGCCGCAGCCGATGTTAGTTGCTCGGAAAGTTTGGTCATCTGGAGTGCCTTCGACCATCCCAATATGATGTATTTGGTTAACGGTCTGTTGAATAGGAGACAGCCAGGTCCTTTATGGACATCAAGATGTGGAAACCGTGTGCTGGCTGTAGTAATATTACGCCCCGCCGTAAAATCAATAAGCCTACATCCGTTTGCTGTGGTGATGTCGTGGAGGCTGTACTTCCTCATTGTATTACCAAAGATGCCCTCCTTGCCTAGCTTGGCAAATCCCCAAGAACGATGTTCACATCATATTTTGGGCATTGTTTGCAGGTTTTGCAGGTGTTGCCGGCCGTGGGCTTTTATGAGACCTATGTTCGCTTATATGCCTGAAGATCAAGACATGTTCCCTAAGTCTTGCTTTTACGGCGAATCCGCATCCACTGCGACTGCTGTTCTTGTTGCGCCCGTTTTCTGGAACATAGTTTAGTTTAGTTTATTAGTTCAAAAACAACGTTGTACATCAAGGTAAACTTATAATTAGTACAGGATATACAATAACATTTAAAGAAAAGAATGTTTAGTTAAAATTAAAGAGAACAATAAGAAAATACATGTAAGAAATAAAAGAAAACAAAATTTTGAGTTAAAGAAAAATTAAGCGCAACCAAGGAAGAGAGAAAAGAAAAAGGGCTTAACAAAAAGTTAAATCAGCTCAAACTGTAGAGGTATTCGAAATAAGCTGTTAGGAATTTACGGCGTTCGATTAAGGACTTCACACGAATGGGTAGACCATTCCAGAGTTTAACAGCATAAATGAAAAATTGCCTGCGTGATGTTAAGCAGGTGAATGTAGCAGGACGCAAGACTATGTAGCGATTTGATGAAAATAAATGAATTTTGTTAAGCAGGTACATAGGTGGTATGGCTTTAATTTTGTCAGGATTCAGCATTAGACCATTGCATGTTGACCACTCGAGACTAGAACATAGATCGTCGTTTATCTTTGTAACTGCATCTTCAATCATGCCAGTAGGGAAGCTAAAGTACAATTGAACATCGTCAGCATATACATGATATTGACAATGCAATAAAATGGAGGTTAGACCATTTATAAAAACAGAGAACAATAATGGACCAAGAATAGATCCTTGGGGAACACCACGATTAACACGAAGAAACGAAGACAGTTTACTACAGGGTGAATGACTCGAACTCCAACTTTTTAAAATGCTATAATTTTTTTATTTTTTGATAAATTTTATTGTGCCAAAGCAAAAAATGTTGGAAAATACATCAATTTTCAAATTGTATCAGTAGTTTTCAATATGTCCACCTTTGGCGCGAATAATGGCCTTGAGACAGCCGAAGAAAGCATCGCACGCTGCACGCAAGTGGATCTGCGGTATTTTGGCCCATTCCCGGCGAAGTGCTTGTTTGAGGTGGTCCAAACTTTTTGTATTTTTTTGTGCCAACCTTCGCCTTCAAAATACCCCAGACAGAGAAATCCAACGGATTTGCAACCGGAGAATTTGCAATCCATTGTGTCGAAGTAATGAAGTGTGGAACATTGTTTTTTAACCAATCTTGGTTAACGCGGGCTTTGTGAGACGATGCCGAGTCTTGTTGAAATATCCACGAAATGATTGTTTGCCTAAGGCTTCAATACTGCCTCTAAGACAGTTTCGCGCTATACGATCGCATTAATTTTGACGCCATGGTCCAAAAATACGAGCGGAGAGCGACCATCGGCGGTTATGGCTGCCCAAACTATCACCATTGGTGCTGCCTGTTTTCTGGTGGCCGTCCGAAAGTGTAAATTTTCGAAGGACCTCTCTGCCAAGTAAACTCGGTCATTTTTTTTGTTGAAATATTGCTCGATAACAAATGGCGACTCATCGGAAAAAACCAAATTCGGCAACTCACCACTTTCGTGCAAGCGTAGCAACTCCTCTAGTTTTTTTCTGTTGCGGTGTAAGATCGTGTGCTTTTTGGAACTTCAAGCTCATTTTTCAGTATGTGTTGCATCCGTTCCAACGATATGTTGAGGTCACGAGCCATTTTTCTTCCACTTCGACGCGGATTTCGCTCAATTCGAGCCTTCACTTTCCGAACCATTTCTGCCGATGTTGCTGTTTTTCTATGACCACCTTCATAGAAGGTGTTTTGCAGTGCTGCCACTATCACGCTAACGAGCTATGGTTCGAGACACAAATGACTTATCCACGTTGAGGTGCTGGAGGGCTATAACAATAGCTACTTGTGGTTTTCCAGCCAAATATAAAGCAATCACACTATCACGTTTGAATTCCATCGCGGATAAAAATTTTTCAACACAGCTGTGACGCAAATGATTTAAAAGGCTTGTAAATAATAAAATTATCTGTTATGTGTCAAAATTTGAGCTCACTGTCATGAACGGTTTGGAAATTATAGCAGTCTGAAGTTGATTGCACTTCGATTCATTCAGGGTGTATTACATGAAACAGCTTGCAAGCGATTAGTCATATATGAATAAATTAATTTGTTAGATGTGTTAGAGAAGTTAAAATGTGTCGTAAGTTTATCACAGAGAATATTGAGATTTACACAGTCAAAAGTTTTAGAAAAGTCAACTAGCGTTATCACAGTTGTATAATCAGCGTCTATTGCTTGTCTTATATCGTCAGAAACTTTAATTAAAGCTGATGTACAGCTATGTCCGCACCGGAACTCTGACTGCTGAGGATTAAGAAGCTGTTTGTCTTTAATAAACTCTTTTATTTGGTGGCTTACAATCGATTCAAAAGCTTTAGATAAAAAGGGGAGGATGGCTGTAGGTCTGTATTCAGAGTTTGTACCTTTTTTAGGAATCGGTATGATTTTAGACTTTTTCCAGGCTAACGGGTAGGCAGATATCATAATAATGGTGTTAAAAATATGGGTGATGTAAGGAAGTATAAGAGGAAGGAGAATTTTTATGAAGTCAGGATGAATATTATCTAGTCCGACTGACTTGCTTTTGATAGAGAAGATTGCTTTTCACGCATTGTATATGTTAACTGCAGTCCAGGAAAATTAATTTTCTATATCATCCTGTGATGACGTTAGGTTAGTGTCAGGCGGTGCGCTTTGGGTATAGAACATAGTACTCGTAGATACCATTCAATTTTTGTCCAATCCACCTCAGCGCATTTCTTGGATGGCCGTTATGTCTGCTTGTAACAGTCGAGGGTTTCCAGGCAAGCACTACGAAGTTGATTGTTACGCTGCTGGCCCAACCTAAGTTATAAGATAGTCAGCAGCAGCAGTTTCCCCATCAATGGCTGTTCTCTCTTTTTAAACCTATCCTAGTTATATTTCGTACTTAAGTCTGGCCATAAAGCGATGTCGCCGTAGATAAGAATCAAATTTATTACGGCTGTGTACTAGCTTTTATAGATTTGTCCTTTTTTTTTCCTTTTATCTTTTAACAAAACAATTCCGGAGTTGTTTTTTAATAAACCGTGTATATTATGAGTACACCAAACCTCCCTTTACATTATGTTTTTGGGAAAAATCTAATCCCTATCTTTTTAATCGTTCTTCGTCATTTTGCGTAACCTTTTTTACTAATTCTTTACTCTTTAATTTAGCATCCGGCCTGCAACTGTATATAGCAAAGGATGGTACGGCATCATTAGGCAGCCATGAAGTCAAATCTCGAGTGTCGGCTGGAGCCTTTAAGCAAGTCGTAATGGAAACGCCCAGATAGTAGAGGCAGTTGTATTAAATTTTATAAATATAACAAACAAAAAGAGAAAAACAAACAAAAACAACATTATAAATATTTACCTTACTATATTCGCCAGTTATAATTGAAAACAAAAATAAAAAAGAAAAAGAAAAATGAAACAAAAAAAAAAGAAAGAACAACAACATATACGGTAAAACTATTATTAAAAATAATATATTTAATAAATCAAAGTAAAAGGAAATAATATAATAATAATAATAATAACAATACATCCGCAGGAAATGAATGTAGTTATAGTTATTTTTAATTGTCCCTTAAATTTTTATATAAACAAGAAAAAGAACACGTCCGCCGCGGAGTAATATATATATATATATATAAAATATATTTTTTTCTTTTAAATAAATTATTTTGGTTATAAAATAAATGCTTATGGAATAAACAACAAATCGTTTTTACAGGACCCTGCACATAAAAATTCAATTAACAAACAACACCAACAAATAAACCGGAACAAGTTGTATAAAATAGTGAAACAGGTATTTGCACACTTATTCACATAAACTGGTCTTTAAATTTTTAATAAAAAAAAAAAAACAATGTTTAACCTTAGATAAATTAACTAAAATCAGTGTTTCTCTGTAAACTAACCATTTGACTTGTAGACTATGAATTAAAAGCTTTAACCCCTTGGGTACCAATTTATTTGAAAAGATTTTTACGTATGGAACTCATTTAAGAAGCTTACAGCAACTCTCACTTGGTCAAAACTATAAGCAATATCAAGCAATCTGATTTTGAATGTGGACCAGTTTCAGAAGATGGAAATATAATTTTTAAGCTAATTGTACATTGTTACCGCCACTATATCGACGTGAGAATTTCACCAAAAATCAAATCTTAAGTTGCATAACAGACCTTCCAGCATATTAACCCTTTCGACCCGGCTTTCGGGGGACCAATTCCGGAAAACTTTTGTGATTTACATCTAATGAAAACCTTCAGAAGAAATGATCCAGCACAAAAAAAAATTGTCAGTAGGTTAGAGGGCGTGGCCGGTGGACGGTGGTACAAAAATGTGCCATTCGGGAAGTTATGTGGTACAATATTGTACCAATCGTATTCTTAGGCTATATTGAATAATTATATCTACAGTTTAGAAGTTCATTTACTTCAACAGAAAACTAAAAAAATAACACAAACAATATTGAACAAAAGCAATTTCATTAGCAAAAATGCAATGAAGAAAAAATAAAGAAAGTGAACAAATATTTATGTGTGATAGGGAGTGAAACATTTTTTACATAGCGATACTCCGCATTCTTTACATAGTATTTTGGTGGAAGATTGTTTTTTTTTTTCTTGACTCCAACTCACGCACTGACGTCTAGTCTTTCCTTCCATTGACAAATGCTTGATGCTACTAACCTCCCGTGGCCTACATCCAGGCCTAAAGAAGCTATGAACCGGAACCGATTTCAGTCCTTCTTCTCAGGAGCACAGCCAATGGTACTAGAATCTTTTTGAATGGATTACACATGCGTTAACTGCTGTTATCATTATAAGGCCACAGAAGACTTTTTTCCACCACTGCCAAATCTGCGCCCACCATCATTTCTCGATAAAACTTGATAGCTTCTGGACAAGGCACCTACTTCAACTTTTTTACCAGTTTTTAATTTTTTCCGCACGTTCGAACTTGAATAATGGCAATTTATTAGTACCAAGACTTCTTTTGTGTCCAGCTATTTTGCACACAAAAGTCTAGACGAAGTGTATTTGAATTCCGAATCTCCGCGTGCCAGTTTCATTTCAAATTTAGGTAAATTTTTTCTGTTGTTCATGGATGGGTACTAAGCAAATTTACGGATGTAAATAAGGGGTCAAAACATAATGTAACATCGGTTTTTGTTATAGATCTTGCCAGTTTTTTTGTATTACTCGTTCCCCTAATGTCCCTTCACTTTGCGCAATTTCTTTCCCAGTATAAATATCGAAGTCGCTAGTATATCCGGAGAGAGCATCACGGCGTAACAACATCTTAATGCCTCGTTTCACTGACTTCATAGGCATATATCGCTTCAATGTGGTACGGCCTTTGAATTTAGTTATTGATTCGTCTATTCTTTGGTAACTACTGTCATCTCTTCACTTTTAAAATCTTTATTTCAGGCATTCAACCAAGTCTTTTATATAATATGTTTTGTCATCCATTGTCGGTTTTTCAGGTGGTGAAAAATACATTTTGGAAGTTATGAGCATGAATCTATCATGTGCAATTGCCGACCAGATTGACTTGTTGCCTAAGGAGTCATGAGAAGACCAATAATCGATTGTAGCACATGATAAACATGCATCCAACGATAACTTTTATTTCACCAGCATTTGTTTTAGTTATCTTTTGACGTTTTTGCATTGTGTAATATACATGTAAACAGATTTCGGTAGCAATTTATGGAAAATGTCCATAACGGATAAGCTGCGGGTCAACTCTGGATCGCTCACCATTCTCTTAGGGATGAATTTTTTTTTAAACTGACGACCATAAAACTAAACCATTATCTATCGGAACATCAGCTATATTACCTTCTTGACTTCTTGAATATCAGCTACACTTTCTTCTTCAGAATCGCCTAAGCTTGCATTTTCTTGACTAGAATCGTTATCCGAAGTAGATCCTTCATATTCAGTATTTGAATTATTTGGTGCATAATCGTCTCCGTTGTCTGAAGAAAAATGGTCTTTGTCGTCGTTGTCACTAAACCCGTCGTTAATAATCTTTTCAATTTCATTTTGATTCAAATGATGCGACATTATCTAAATAAAACAAAGTAACACTCGTTGATAATATCTGCGTATACATGACTGTTGGTACACATTTGTACCACTAAAAACGACGAATGATACATATATGTACCACTCGCAAAAATCACGAATTTTTTGTATTATAAAACAAATTTCTATGTATTCGCTTGATTTATAATATCCTGCTTGTTTCACCGCAAAAACTTTAAAAACACTGTAAAAATCAACCGAAACGTCAACACTCCAATAAATTATTACTTCAACCGCCATCGAAAACATGCAAAACCAAAAACGCACAAGCGTTTATCAGCTGTATGCACATTTGGATACTGTTAACAGAACGTTGAAAAACGTTGTTTATACTTTTGGTGGTACATAAATGTACCAGCCGGGTCGAAAGGATTAAACTCCTTAAGTTAAGTTGACGGAATTTTTCGCCTGCAAATCAAGTGGTATATCGCTGGTTGAAGGACATCCAATCTCCATTTTAAGGCCAATAAACCGTGATTGGATCAAGTCTTGACTTCAACTTAATCGAAACAAACATCTTTGATCTATTCCTTCTGGTATTTTGAACGGTTCCAACAACATTCGTATATTTTTTTAGTAAGTTTTGAAATAATTGTGGTAATGAAAACTTTCCGGTATTCTACCCTGGCCAACATAGATTTTAAAACGAATGCAATAACCTGATAAAGATTTGCAAAGTTTATAAAACTTAATGCCACGGAGCGAACTTTTGCAGCTAATAAATTTTATATATCCCAATCGATTCATCAAGAGATACTTCACAATTTGGTCTGCAAAGACAATAAACTGTATAATCTAGGTAAGCCATAATATTTCTAATCTTCCTCATTTCATCATTTTAATTTTTTCTATTTCATTATCTGTAAAGTGTAGGAAACTTGAAAACATCTTCCAAAAACAGGAGTACCTATAATGTGTCTCTTTGACTTTCTAACTCACTATAGTTGAAAGCTCCGCGTTTGAATACAAAATGCTTACTTCTTAGATGCTTAGATATAAAAATCAGCACACTTAACAATTACAGTGAGGAAGGTTTGGTGTGTACCCATCAAAAAATATGAGATGCGCACACATCAAAAAGATTGGGAACAATATTAAACATATGTCTACAAAGTAGACACTCTGCCAGCGCCGACAACTGCCTCAGGGTTGTTTGTTGAAGAAACGGATTCCTTAGGTTCATTCTACTTAACTTTTGACTTCCATCTTTATTTATTTTATTATTTTTTTTTAAGAGGTTTTATTAGTTCGTAAAAAACTCTTAATACTAATTAAATTACAATAATTTAAAAAAGGTTATTTTTTAATAAGAACTTTTGAAAACATTAAGGTTTAATAAATTCCTCATTTCACTTGGAAGTCGGTTGAATAATTGAAGACCTTTATATATAGTACAGTCTTGTGCAAATTAATCTGAACAAACACTTTTTTTCAAAAGCTAGTATTATTTATTTAAAAAGTAAAAATAAGTAATGAATTATTAAAATTAATATTTAATGTGTTCACCCTTGGCTTTTAACACCATTTTAATTTGCTTTGGCATGGATTCCACCAGTTTTTGACAGTTGTCTACGATTTTTGGATCCCGGTGCCACACTTGAATAACTAACTCAATCAGCTTCGTTTTGGTCGTACAATCAATTTTTCTCAGTCTGGTTTTGCATATAGCCCATCAATTTTCAATGGGATTAATGTCTGGGGAGTTGCTAGGCCAATCCAAAGACTAATACCAAGCTCAACGAAAAATTGTTTGACTTTTTTTGACGTATGGCGCAGGGCCAGTTGAAAAATTAGGGTTTCTGCATTCAATTTCGACAGCTCAGGCACCAGGCGTCTATCCAGTAATTCAATATATTTGTCACTGTTTATCATCCCTGTTATTGGAACTAACGATCCTGTCCCAAAATATGAGAAGCAATCCCAAAACCTTTGCTCTACAGGGTATTTCATTGTCTGTTGGATATGGGCTGTTGAAAGTGGCTGACCATTGGACATTCGAAAAAATGACTCGTCCGAAAAAAAAACACCTTTTTCCATTCATCATTCTCTTCTTTTTCATAGCAACAGTCAGGAGTTGTTTTTTCAGAGGTTTCCGTGCTTTTCGTTCAACCTCTAGAAGACGTTGCCGAACTGTTGAGGCATCCACGACTGTTCCTGCACCCGCAAGATCTTTTTATAAGTTGTTACTGCTTTTACTTGGATTAATCCGACTGTTTCTTATAAGAACAGCGTCTTCCTTCTTGATGGGTTTTCGTCCACATTTCCCTGCTCGTTGCGGTAAAATCGACCCGGTTTCTTCATGGCGTTTAATGATGTTGTTAACTGACCCTAACGATATTTCACACTCTTCCGCTATCTGTCTCTGAGTTTTAGATGTATGATCAAACAAAGTAATTACTTTACTACGGATTTCTACGGAGATATCCATTCTTAAGCACTTCTAAACAGCAAAGCAACAGACACAGGACAACCAGTCCATTATGTCACTGTTTTCAACATCAAAAGCACTTGTACCTATCGATAATACTTCGTCGGTGACTGTTGAACATTCACCTGTCTGAATTTCAATTTCATTTGATGCAGGCCATAGCTTATTCCACGATCGCTTCAATGTTTCGGCTGAAACCTCAGCTCACGCATCTGATGTATTATCTACCACATGCTTGAGATTGTAGCTCTTCCAGTATTCTTTAATGGAAATTTCTTCTTCGGAAATAAGCTGTTGAATGAACTTTTTCTGTATCGGCGTTTGAACATTACAATCATGGACTGGTCCGTTGGCTGAATTAGTGATGTTGTGTTTGCTGGTAAAAAGTAACAAGTGACATTTCCATCGGCGCTTTTTAATTGATATTCTGGATGGCTTGGTGCATTGTCCAACACGAGAACCGCTTTTCGGTGGCAGATTTTTCGATTTAAAATTTTGTTGCACGTATGGCACGAAGACTTTGTGGAACCATTCAGTAAGTAAGCCTTGAGTCACCCATGCATTCTTTTGCGAGTACATAATAATGAATTGGGAGAGCATTCATGTTGACACCTTTTAAAATTAAGGAGAATTTTAATGAAGGATGAGAATGGAAGGCAGGAAATTTAAAGAAAAGCAAACCTTTGAAGCAACGGGGCTTTCTTGCTGCACCAATGAGAAGCATTGCATTAGCGCAAACCATCGCAGTTATCCGATGCTTTTGCATTTTAAATCCCGGAGCGTATGCTTCAGAAACAGATGCGAGTTTTTTGTTTTTTGGTTGGCAGTGCTTTATAATTCAGGCCAGTCTCATCTGCTTTATAGACTTGGTCCGGTGTTAACCGATTTACCTCAATCATTTGATTATATGCACTTACAACTTCGGCAACAGCAGCACTCATTATTTCGCCTTCAATATTAAGCTCCCGAATTCCACGACGACCCTTAAAATTGTGCAACCATCCTTGACTGGCTTTGAAGTCGGCATCCGCACCCAATTTTTGATTAAAAAATAACACTTTCTCGCTAAACAGTAGGCCTGAGAGCGGGATTCGTTTGCTTCGTTTTTGTAAGAACCACAAATATAATGCCGTGTGAAGTGTTTCATGCAGCGAATTCTTCATTGTTTTGCGTCTATGTGATTCAATTGAATCCATTTGGGAAGCGAATTTCAAAATTTTTTCTTTAATTTGTTTATGATTTCTATTTTGGTTTTAATCAGAACCACGTTCCTTTTACGTTTCTGTGTACCAGGTGTAGATTGTTCTGACTCCATTGTAACGGGACACACACAACGCAATATAATTTGATGTAAAAACCACTCGAAACACGAGACAATCCCAACATTCTATGGAAAATTATTGTCTACAACCGTTAAGGTAATATAAACAACATCAGGGACAATCGATGACAAAGTACTCAGATACTTCTCAGTTACTTATCGCGAACAATGAAATCAACATTCTACTGAGCAATATTGTTTATGCAATTCTGTCTAGAAGCATGAAATTGTTCGCTCATACATATGTATTGTAGCATGTACTTCTCCATGCATCTTCAGGTTTGAATGTAGCAAAATTGTGTTTGGTATAAAAAAATGTTGATTCCCGGAAAGTGCGGCGGATAATTGAGGGTCCGGTTAATCGAGTGCCGGATAATCGAGGTTCTACTGTATGGCAAGGAGCAAGGAGCCTGTTGAAAAATGAATCTGCAAGTGTCACCAAAAAGCTGCAGAGCAGAAGGCTCTAATAGATTTTCCAGAAACCGTAGGTAAACTTCTGCAGTGACTTTCGATTCTAGGGAGACCATTCTACTTTTTCATCTCCAGAGAAGCATCCCCAGACCATCACACCTTCAGTTTTGGGGGGCATCCGTAAGACGCATTCTGAGCTCAGTCTTTCCTTTGGTGGTCTTCGCGCAAGAATCCTCAACCCATCTCCAACATACAGCTTAAACTTTGATTCGTCGGAAAAGATAACATTGTTCCACATGTCTTGAGCCCAGAGCAATCATTTTTCTCCGATTCTTTTTGGATAATCCGGCTTCAGTACTGGCTTGAGTGCTCTTAGTCCAGCTTTCACGAGCCTTTCCCTCACTGAGCTTGACGAGATTAGTTTTCCTGTAGCTCGACACAGATCGTTATTAAGAGCTACCGAAGTCTTGAACCGACACCGACGGCTGTACAGCACCAAAAAACGATCTTCCACTGGGGTCGTCTTTTTTTGGCCTCCCTGAGCCTTTCTATCTGCTGGTAGTCCTGGTCTCGGTTTGTTTAGCAACATTTAATCTTCCAGAAATTTCACGTGTTGTCAAATTGAAACGTGACAGACACAAAATATTAGCTTTGCACTCCGAACTATTTTTTCGCATTTTTTTTCACTAAAGTACTTCGGTTCGTTTCGGACTGCTATCACGAGCTAAATGCACCTCTTATTCATAATAACATCGATTTTTATGCACTATTTGAACGATATTTTGCCACCTAGTGCAAAAAACACCGTAGCTCTCATAAATTCCAAGAACTGCTCCCGAAAAGGGTAATAAAATGTTTGACCAAAACTTTTCGAACGGCACTGTATATAGTTTGAGCGTAATTCGTTGATATATATTTTTCTTAATTCTCCAAAGGAAGCCTATCTTTTTTGATATTTTCGTACAGAGTTCTTCTAAATGAGAATGGAACTTAAGTTTAGTGTCAATATATTCACCCAAGTATTTAACTTCTTGAACACATTCAATGAGTTCGCCATTTATTGTAATGTTTACACTAAAATTGTTCCTATTAACACACATACGCTTAGTCTTTTGGACATTAATCTTAAGTTTATTCTTACGCATTTTGTCCATTTTACTCTGATGGATATTTTCAAAAACATTTATATCCTTTCCACTGAGGTATAATAGAGTTTCATCTGCAAAAAGGTATACTTTCGAATGAAGTAAGGAATCTCCGACGTCGTTTATGTACAGTAAAAAGAGTAAGACGCCAAGCACCGATCCTTGGGGTACACCAACCGGTATCTGCTGCGGGCTTACATATATTTGCTGAGTTCTTCTATGTAAATAACTTTTAAACCACTCTAATTCCTTTTAACGAATTTAGAGACTTTACGCGCTAATATATCCCGGTCTATTGTTTCGAATGCTCGCTTTAGGTTCAAAAACACTTTGCCCTTCTCGTTTTTTTTTTTCCATTCATTTACAACTCAACTAATAGAAGTTTCACATGAGTTTCCCCGCCTAAATCCGGATTGTTCCATGCACAAAATTGTCTTTTCCTCCACAAAACACATTGATTGCCTACAAATTATCGTCTCCAATATTTTTTCGCAGATAGGTAACATATTTCATTTAATATCATCACACACTTTCAAATTATAATAATCATCACTATTACTGTCCTCTGACTCCTGGTGAACGGAGGGTAATTTGGCGCAAGTAAGAAAATATTTATTCATTGTCATAGTCTTCCATGAGTCGGCTGTGGATAAAATTGATTCTTTGGGTTTTGACCTGGAATTAGAAGCCTCAGATTTTGTGGTTAAAGTATCGATCAGAGTAAAATTCATAACTCTAATGAAAGTAAATTGAATGTCCTGCTTGGGATTTCTTGGGTTCTCCTGGGTTTGAATGGAGCAACTCCTTCTAATACGACGTGTTCTCTTTGCCCATTGCAAACTACTGCGGCTTCAGTTGGTATTTTGGTTAGGTAATAAAAACTTCCGCAAAGAGCAATCATCTTTTGTCCATCGATGATACAGATGATTGATAATGCAGTTGCGTTGCGTTTATATGACAGCTCAATGCGCATTGGTTCAATACGCATAGAAATGATGGTGTTTACGGGAAATTATCCAAAATCGAATCCAAAATGAGCAGAGAAAATTGAGAGAGTTTAAAAAACAGCTGATTGAACTGTCGGTTTAGTAAATTCAAAATGCGAGTAAATTAATTCAGAGATGAGAGAATGATGAGAGCGCGAGAGAGTAAATCTTTCAATGCGATTTGAAAGTGTTTGTATGATATTTCAATTCGGTTTAAAATTCTCAATGCGGTTTATAAACTGAAATGATCGCCTGCAAAGGAATATGCAAAAAGTCGTTTCATCAAATATATCTGCAGCATCTTCTGGCGCTTCTGTGATGAATGGAAAAGCATATTACTCGCCCATATACTCCTGGCGATAAAGTGCAATAATCAGGAGCTTATCTCTCTGGCTGATCCATCGCCGAACTAAGATCCGAATTTCGGCATAGTTACAAAAACTTTAACAAATTGCAAGAAGTCAGTTCTAATCACTCTAATGCAACATTGGATTTGCGCATGGTACAAGTGCAAAGTACAATAAAATTAATGAACTGATGATAGACAGTAATTCTGTCGGTGAAAACCTCAACTCTCTCCTCTCCACTTTTAATGTTCCAGTGTTTAAAATTATTAATATAAACCAGAGTATATTATCATCCTTCAACCAAGTGCATTACTCCCTCGCCTGTGCAAGACAAGAAAGATCCAACAGCCTCTTTGTGATCAATTCGCGTTATTTAAATCCAGCGCCAAAAGTGTTAAAGAACTAGAAGATCGCGAGAAAATAATTCAATTGAACATTACGTCATTAAAAGACGACTCTGCAGCAACAAGAGTTGCAGTCGAAGAGCTGATATACAGCTCAAATAAGCTCGATGCAATACCTTGCGGCTCCACACTCCACACTCCCAATTCCGAATACCTCAATACTGGATGAAATTCTTACCGAAAATATGGCGTCAAACTTTGTTAATTTTGAAGAAACCACCAACACGACTGCTGCAACTTCTTGCCCGCCAGCCAACCTCGAGAACACTAACCAACCTACAACTTCCCCAAATTTTCTGACCGCCAAAGAAATTGAAACAAAATCAGTTTTTCATCTCGGGCACCGGTGGGCATTAACCGAATGAAATAACAGGCTTGGAAAACTTAATAAAGCCAACACGACAGGACTCGTCACTCTACTTTTTGAAGAACACTCACAAAAATGGAACGAAATAAACAGGAAACCACCAGTGAAGTCTCGAAAAATTGCTAAATATAATCCTAAAACTAATTCTTCCTCTTTAAATTCCAATCACGACTCGAATTAGAGCTTCAAAACTGGATTGTTCCCCAATTTTTCTCCTAAATTCCTTGAACGTTTAACGAACATTGAAAGTATTACTCCATCCATTTTACCCACCACTTCCAAATCAGCTTCTATCTCGGCTAAGCCCAAGCGTAAGCGAGTTTCATTTAACCTTAAAGCCCCTTTTAGCCTTTTACTTTCAGACGCCCTTCTATCTTCTAAATGCATAAACATAACTTCCGTAAAAAACTCAAATTTTATATGTCTCTCAATACAACCGCCGAGTCTGACAGTTTTTTTTTTTTTTGATCCTCTGCTTCCATTAATACCTAAACTTGCAAAACAACTAACAGACACCGATGATGCAGGTCGCTATGTAATGTCTCGCCTCAGGAATCATAACATACTGCACGATAAATCTGACTCTGTTTGCATTGATGCCATGACCAAAATAAGTGTCCTTGTCGGAATTCACCAAGAAGCTCTCCCAACTAACCCAAAGTAGTTGAAGCAAATTTTCCTTCGTTTTCGTGATCTCTCCATCTAATGTCGTAAATGATCGCTCCGCATTTGCCTCCCATGTGAACTCAAAATGCATCTTTCATCTTCAACGAACGCGCACCAGTTTCAAAAACTACTACTTAATGGCTGCTGACCTCACCCCACTGCGGATTGCGCTCTAAGATCTCCACCATATTTCTTAACTCACAGAACCCTACGAAATCTTTGGCATTACGGAAACAAATCCTTTTTACCATTTCAATTTTCATGGGGCTGATTTCGGAAAATTTAACTACTTGCTTAGTACTACTAATTTCGACAGCATCTCCAATAGCTCCAATATTTCCATAGATAATGCTATCGAGCCTTTCTGCACGCTAATCTTTAAAAAGCCGTTCCTTTCGTTCCCAAAAAAAAATCCCACATTCTTAGCACCACGGTACAATAATGAGCTACGCTCGGTGCGTAACAAAAGAAATAAGCTATGGCGAACGTATCTCAAATCTCGGTCTACCTCTGACTTCTTCGCTTACCAGCAAGCGCATACCCTTTTTTCTCAGCTCTGTGAATCACTCTATCACGATTACTTAAGCCAAATACAAATATAGACCCGAAAATAGTATGCCTTAACTAGGTTTGGTGGGGACTGATACCGCCATGTATTTGGCTTAATACGAGCTTAATCTAACTTAAAAGCTAGGACTTGAAAACTAACAAAAATTAAGGGTTAGGAACTAAGGGAATGGTGGATGAGATCAAGTTTGAGACGAGAAGTGCTCAAGTTAAAGTCGAGGTTTGAATTGATCTTACGGGACATGCATGTATACGGTCACAGACGCCCCCCTAGTTGAGGCGGAATCGGAGGGCATCTCAGTGAGTAAGATGATGCCATTTGCTGGGGGCCGGGGATGTACGTGGTTGTTGAGACCGGCATTGTTATGGTCACGCCCTCACATCCTTTTTTATAGTGTCGACTGTGTACTGATGTGACGCCGTTTCATGTGTAAACGGCACCGTTAAGAAAGAAGCGACGTACTCGAAGGAGTAAGCCCATTTAAGAACTTGGGAGTCTATTGAAACCCCCACCCAGCTTTTATCAGCATGTCAACCCCCTTAATATACGCGATGAATATGTCTATACAGTTTGGATAATTCCGGCGTGGAACATGAACGCGCGTTGAAACGTATTCTGTCAATCGGTCCCCACGATGTCGGCGGATAATAATGTTCAGAAGGTGCGCGACGTCCCTATGGTCGCCGTTTTCAGTGGACCGTATCTCAGTGAGGGCGTACCAGGCGGTGAACTCTTCGATGGCAGGGTTTTTAATTGGCGCGCGAATCGCTGTCTCTGTGTCACTCTGTAATGTGTTCTCGTACACGCCGTAGGTCTGGGTGAATGGGGGTTGTCTTGGTTCGGAGATCCTACTTTCAGATGCTTGTGAGATGACTCGGATGGAGATAATCTCACTACCTTGTTGGCGTACGAGTATTTGTTGTTGTTGCTGTTATGGTATTCCTAGACGTGTGGGCTGACCGCCGCCCCGGGCGAGTCGAGGCAGATGTTGGGGATCTGACAAGTTGCATTGTATTCATGAGCCCTATAGCTTCCCCCCTTGCTGCTCGCTGTTGTTTTCTGGCGGTAGTATCTGGCTTAATGAAGTCGTACGCCTTAGTGCACACCAATTCCCCTGCCGGTATTCGTTCTTTCTGTCTGGGAGGAGAGAGCTTATTTGTTCCGAGTTGATGTTTCCGGCTCCACCGTTGAATAGTCCCTCTACGTCTTCGGATATTATTGTACACACATACGCTGATGACTGGCAGGAGTAGGAGCAGTATCTTTGCTGCCTTCCACCAAGTGCCTTCGCTTTGTTTCAGCGGTCACCGGTGTTGGAGGTAACTATTGCTAACGGCGCCACGGTCTACACGACGAAGTTCTTCGTCGCTTCGGTGGATAAAAATGTCCTCTTCATCGCGATGTCAATGAACAAGTAGAGGGCTGTGCCATCGTTTTTATTGTATTTTCAATTGTTGCTGGTGTCGCTCTTATGTTTTACGTTGCTCAGTTACACTGTTTTACCGGTGGGATGTTACTCTACTTCTACTCACACTGTACGCAGTTGATAGTACAATCGGGGAGTCCGAATTGTCTGTTTGTTGTATGAATTATCAGACTCCTCTCTCATGTCCTAGTACTCCTATTGCGTCGAGTGTCGCTAAAAATGTTTATCTAAATGAGCGCTGTTGCACCCCTAGCCTAGTTTGGTGTTGTTTACTATTTCTAATTTTTTTCACAAAAACTGATCGTTTAGAATCTGAAATGGCCAATGTATTCCGTCTTTTAAACCTTCCGAAGAATGCCATCATTTCGTTACAATTTAAGCTCCAACATGATGATAATCAGGGAAATCAATATATGTATTGGCTGTGTCTTGTCCGAAGTCTGATCGCTTTAGCTTCAATCTTTCTACAGTATTCTCGTAAAAGTAATAAATTGATGAAATCACTCTTTTTGGAGTCACCATACTTTTGTTTTTATTTTTTGTATCTCGTATATTAGACCCTCTGGGTTTTTCCTGATTTTTAATCCATTTATGCTGGTATGAAATAAGCAGTGTCCTGTAGGAATTCCTACTGAAGGAGAGAGTTATTATTCTTTCACTAACCCAATAGTTTACATAGCATATGGTTAAAGAGTAAAACGAAAAACATTTGAATATTTGTGCAAGTGCCTGCACGTTTGTGAATAACCGAAAAAGTATAAAAACAAAAACTAAAATTAATTCCTCCATTAAAAAAGAAGAAAAACAAACAGAAAAAATTAAGTATAACATCAAAAGCAAATATATATTTTTTTGTTTAACATTAAACGTGTAGTTTATGATAAAATTTCATTTCCACCTGAACTAAGTCTCTTTAGTTTGAATTTGTTTCTTTCCTAATTTTATGTATTAACTTAACTGAACGTAAATATAATATTGTATAACATTATTATTTAAATGCTTCCTTTTACATTTATAGTTTAGTTTGTGATTTTAATTTAATGTTTTATATAAATTCAATATTTCTCGTTATGAATTCTATATATATACATACATATATATGTATATATATATATATTTGTGAATAATTATATTAGTATTCTTTATATTTTTCGTTTCTTCTACATCTTTAAAGTAAAACAAAAAAGTGTATTCATTGTTTATATTAAAATTTACTACACAAATCAAACAATAAATAAAGAGAAATCTGATAAAATTTTATTTAAATATAAAACAAATCTTATGTAAAAAAATATGATAAAGTATATTATATTCAATATATATACAAAAATAGATATGAAATGCAAAATAATAATAAAAGAAAAAAGAAAAACCATCAAAGAAGAAACACATATAACACACCATCTCACTGCTTCGAAAAAGCAGTGGGAACAACAAAAATTTGAAAAAAACAATTAAATATACAAAGTATAATAAAATGTATATAAAGAAAACCTTTAATTTTTATTTAATTTGTTTCGTTTTCCATTTTATTTTCGCTTTATTTTGTGACTTTCGTTTTTGTACACATACAAATGGAGTTTGGGAAAAGGACTCTGAACGATGGGTCATCAACTTTTTGTTTTGCCATCAATTTATGATACGTACGATTTGATTAACTCCATTTCACGACTGCAATTGTGTTTAACCACATGTTCTATGTACCTAGTCCTGCCAAAAAAAAAAACAGTAAACATATTGCATTCAAAGTTATTTCAATAGATATAGACCACAATATTGATTATTAAAAAAAATTGGGTTAACTTGAAATGACTGCCTTTTGCTTTAACGCAAGCTTCCAAACGGTGTGGCCACTGGGCTATAGCGGCACGTACAGCTTCTATGGAGATCGTGGACGCTGCTCTGGTCAATGTTGTTTTAAGGCTTTCCAAATTTCTGTGGGGAGTCTTGCAGGCCATGTTCTCCAATTCTTACCACAAACCATAATCCAGTGGATTCAGATTTGGACTTCTCGACGGCCAATTTTCTGCTGCTATAAAGCCAAGAATATTGACTATGAGCCACTCCTTCGTGGTTTTGGCATTGTGTGCTGGAGCAGAGTCCTGTTGGAAGATCCATCTGTATCCACTAAAAAGGGTATTGGTCAAACCCTTCACAACACCCTCTAGCACATCTTCTTGGTAAATCTTTGCACTAATTTATACGCCTTTTTCACAGAAATGGAGGGATGTGACACCATGGTGAGAGACCCCTACCAAACCATTACGGAAGAGGGATGATGTCGACGTTGAACCCTTGGAACAACTTTTTTCGCTTCCTTAGGTGAAGTGGCATAAATTTTGTTTGTTGAAAACTTCTTCCACGGTAAAAAATTTCTCATCCGTAAACAGAATGTTTTCATAGCCATTGTCCGCGTGCTACTGCAAAAGTGGCTTGCATCTTTCTAGCCTATTTTTTTTTTAGTTGAGGAGTTAGAAGATGACCCGTGAACCGACGATAGGCTTTCATATGCAGATCATCCCGAATCAGCCTAGACATGGATCTGGTTGATATATCCAATGTGTCCTAAGGGGATTTCTCCGAATTCGTTCACACACTACCTCTACTACCGCATTCGTACGGCGACGCGCGGATGACCACTTCTTGACCTGTCCTCTACTCCAGACAATTCGCCGAAGCGAGCAGTAGCCCGATAAACAAATATTCTCGATATTTTGAGTGGTTTTAGCAACTCGAAAAATTGGTCAGCACTTTTCCGC
The DNA here is from genome assembly GCA_963966105.1 of Volucella zonaria. Taxonomy (NCBI): domain Eukaryota; kingdom Metazoa; phylum Arthropoda; class Insecta; order Diptera; family Syrphidae; genus Volucella; species Volucella zonaria. The sequence continues at coordinate 59,332,203 of OZ014531.1, read as the reverse complement.
TCTTATGCAACGCTATTGCCTCGACTCGATTCTCTTCAACATTAATAGTTTGCCAGCTGAAACCAAACTGACTAGTATTCTTCACTGATCAGTGCAAGTGTTTTGAAAAAAAGTTCACGGTTCTATTCCCACAAGAAGTTTTGAACGATAAGCGCTGAAAATTGTGTAACAGAACTTATGGCAGGACTAGGTATAGTATCGACTCTAATTTCCCTGACTACGCATGATTTGGACGAGCTTAGGATATCTTCTTCCGCTGAATTCATCGGGATCACTCGTTCGCTCTGCTGAAAAAGTGCTCGTCGGGATTGTGTATTCATGTACGTATGTAAATCCATTCATGTGGCGTTATTTAATTCGTAAATATATGCTCAACTTTACAGATTTCTATCCCTCCGAAATCAATATCCCTCTGATTGCCTAATCACCTGTCTTTGCCATCTATTGTAGTTTGGTTTGTTTATGCTCTGAGGGCCGTATAGTTAATGGTTTAATCTAATCCTCTACGCAATGTTAGCACAGCTAAATCCAGTTCTCAAGCGCGTGAAATTTCTATACGACCAAAAACTGAGGCAAAAAAAATACTACAATGTCCCAATGGTAGTAAAAGTTGTTGCTTGTTCGTCAAAAACATTAGAAATTCTCATCCTCATCCTCCATCCCAACGTTCATTTACAATGACATTCCAGCTGTCAGTTCTTTGGACAAAGCTAATGTGCTTGATGCACACTTTGTGGCCAGTTCAACACTTCCAGATTGTGCTTTGTCTCCACGTACATTTGAGTGCGGCGATTGTTCAATGGGACAAATCCACTTTCTCACTCGTGTAGTCTTAACATCCACAAATCCCCAGGTCCAGATGCTATATCTCCCCTTCTTCTGAATAGATGTTCTTCCTCGCTGGCAAAACCACTGCGTAAGCTTTTTCATCAATCCTACTCTTTAGGACTCTTTCCGAGCAGACGGAAGACAACATTTGCACAGCCCGTCCCTAAAAAAAGGCGAGTCTTCTTCTCTCTCCTCCTGCAGACCCATTGCACTTACGTACCTTCTTTCCAAGATCATGGAAACGCTGATAAACCGTCAGCTCATGAAATATCTCGAAACACGAAAACTTCTCAATAACGGGCAGTATGGTTTTCATAGCAACAGGTCCACTAGCGATTTGATGGCCTGTAGACCGAGTCTACAACAATCTGGCGAAAGCAAGATAGTTGCACTTGATACGAGTATATCTAATATTTCTAAGGCATTTGACAGAGTTTGGATTAGAAACTGCCTTTCGGAACTCAAGTTGTCTTAAATGGTTTCAAGTCTGATGTTTACAAAATAAATGCTGGTGTGCCCCAGGGCTCCGTTTTCCCTCCGACATTTTTTTTATTTTAATCAACGAACTCTTGTCTGCTACCTCTAGTCCAATATATTCCTTTGCTGACGACAGTATTCTCTGCTTTTCATATTCATTTCCGGACTCACGTTCCTGCTCTTCGGCTGTAGAACGGGAGCGGAGGCGTATGTTAAGCTCATTAAATTCTGATAATTCCAGCATAACCAATTGGAGAACTATTAATAAAGTGGAATTTAATGCTTCCAAAACACAATGCTGTATGCTGTCGTCGAAGCGAAATTTAAACACTCAGCCATTATCCATGGATGGCATTTGCATCGTTGAAAAATGAAAAACTTTCCATTCTCGGTATGCGTATCAATGACAACTTACGTTGGAATGACCACATATTCGGTGTCGTCAAAAATGCCGCGAAATGTCTAGGTTTCCTCAAGCGATGTAAGAAATATTTCACATCCTTTGATCTGGCCTTAATATATAAAGCGTTTATCCGCCCGAAATTGGAGTACAATACCCACCCACATCTGGTTGGGAGCACCGATTCAAAACCGTGCGATAAAACTCATAGGTGATGACAATATCGCACAGTCATTCAATACCCTCGAACACAGACGTAATGTCTCCTGTCTCACCTTGTTGTATCGCTATTTTCACCACCAGTGAAAGTTGCCAGTAGCATTCCACCTTTTCTAATTTTTAACCGTAACACCCGTCTCGCTATGAATGCTCATTAGTACTTCAAGCCCACTTTCGGACGTACTCTGAAATATCGTGATTCGTTCCTAAGCCGTACAACTCGCTTATGGAATGCCCTGACGAGCTCTATAACTTGCAAACATTTAAAACCAACGCACATCGGTATCTATCTTTTTTCCCTCTGCACAGACGGACGAATATGGTGGGGGTGCCAAAACTAGACATGGCTCTATGTATGCTGTCATATGCGGGTGGGTATCGATTATCTGCCGGGGTGTGAAAGTTTGGTCGATTGCGGGCTTTCATGGCCTGAAAGCACACTGATGGGGGCCAATCAGGTTGTTGACGAAGGGCTGCAGACGTTCACACAATATGGCTGATTAGATGTTATATGCAATGCTCAGCAGGATCTCCGTTTTTGTGGATCAGGCAAAAGATACTGAGATTAGGTTCATAAGCCATACTCTCTTCTGACCAGATCTGGGAAATGGTTTGATTTATGCTGTGAAATTTACTGTAAATAAAGTGGCTGTCAGGTGTTGCAGATTTCTGAATGGTTAAAAAATCCATGTATCCTTTTTATTACTTAAGGCACATATTTCCTGGATACATTTGATGTTGGCAGCATATTTTCTTCACATCGCATGCAGTGATACAATACATTCGTACACAAACAGGATCGGTAAAGTAAGCGTGATTAGACAGCAAATGCTTTGACAAGCGGTAGCATCATAGGGACTTGCTGTAAATTAAAGGAGCTTGAAAGTCCGCCGAAGTGCAGAAGCTCTTAAGCATGTCGATGGTGATGTCCTTAATTCTGTTTAATTATTTTTCTTTCTTTCTGCTTATTTTAAACAATCTCCAAACCACAATAAACAAGTTCCAAAAATCCACAACCAATGTACACCAAAAATTCTTTGAATATCAATTTAAAAAAAAAAAAGTAAAAACAAATTTAAAAAACAAACTTCCAAAGCAAAATACATAAAAAACTGAAAATTCTGAATATTTTTGCATTGTGTAAGCTCAGTCATAGTTAAATGAAAAACATACATACTTACATATTAACTAATGTTGAACGTTGTGTATTCCAATCAATATACCTACCTAGTATATACTATATATCTGTCTGTCTACTTAAAGTAAAACCGAAACCACAAATCTATATAACCTCCAAAAAAAGATAAAAAATCAAAAAAAAAAAAAAAATACAAATTGATAAAGTTTATTCACTTGTCCACAAGAGCTCTTGTCCTTTCTTGTCGGACAGGTAAAATACAATAAAAGACTTAAAAAAATTTTAAAATATAAAAACAAAGAATATAAAAAGAAACAATTTCTTTTAGCATTTTTTTTTTAAAGAAAAAAGTAACTACTTTGGTTGAGGTTGAGAACGATTCCAAATGAAAACACCACATATTTAGAGTGATTAATGTTTTTCGCTTTTTATTTTCAAGTTTTAGGTGTAAAGATAACAATTACGAGTAACCGTTTTTAATAGTTATTTTGCGGTTAGCAACTGTCACATTGATAGTTGATAGTTAAATTGTAATTATTTATTTTTCATTTTTATTTATACTCGTATATAACATTTTTTCAAATAGGTTTTGTATTTTACTGCAATAGTTATTTTTTGTTACAAAAAAAAGGGAAATAACGAAAAAAAAAGATGTCACCGTTTTTAAAAGAAATATAAAATTGATAGGTTAAATTTTTAATTATGCAAAATAAATATGAAAATTGAAATTAATATGGAAAATGTTTTTTTTTTTTTTGTTTTATGTTGATGTTTTTATTATACGCGAAGTACGTCCTCAACTATTTATAAAAACAATGCTACGAGGGTAGCCCCAGAAATACCCGACCTGACGCATAGTTGTCAACAGTTACTCAAACCAGTTAGACGTGTTTTTCTTGTTCTCCCGATTCACCTGTTTAATTTTCAGTTCTAAATTTTCTCAAATTACATTTTCCGGTTAATAACCCCCGGTGCTCGAATTCATTATTTTTTTTTGTCTACGGTGTTTATTAAAGAATTTTCCGATAACCTACTTTTCTTCTGTGATGAGTGTAAGAGTATCTACTTTCGCACGTGCTTTTGGCAATAAAATGCCTAAGCGATTCAAATGACTCCTACCAAGACGCACCCGCCAAAAAGATTACGGATAAAATTTCGGTCATCGAAAACAGTGTTAAAAGTGTTGAAGAGTTACGTAACTCAGTGCAGAACTCAGCCGATGTAATAAAATCAAAAGCAAAGTGGATAAACAAATTGCTGGTCGAATCGAGTTAGACTCCGGGAGATGCAGGAATGAAGAAACTCGCTTACGCCACCTGGATAAAGTGTTGAGTGACATTAAAGCTATGTGTTCTGCGCAGGTTATTTCCAACCAAAAAACTTGCGAATTGATAAACTCCCTGCGTGACGATATAGACATTCACTTTCAGTCCTCGTCACACAAACAACTCTCTCCTAAACAATGTGATTCCATGCTCGAAGTTATCTTCGATAAAGTGATATACGATCCCTCGTATGCGATATTGAACATCACATCGCAACAATAAACAGCAAAATCTTTGATACGCCAAACTTCCAGCAGCCTTACTAGAATGTTCCCTATAATACATCGCTCATGGCTGAATTAATGGAATCTGAAGTGGATTCACGCTGACCCCCACATATAAGTCATCTGCGGACGGTTCAACCCACTGATTCCTGCGAAGTTTCTTCCAACTCTACAACAGAGAACACTTCTATGTCAGCTCCTCCAATCGCTGCCCCACGGAAGCTTATCAATCATTTTAATTCAACTTGGGCACCTTCCGAATGGCAACGTAGACTTGATAAGCTTGCTTCGTAGAATCAATTGGTCACTACGCTTTTTATCAAAGGCGCCTCCCCAAATGCTGATGTTGATTGGATCACAAATTTCTTCGAAAAGAAATATGGCATTACCATTGGCTACTGCAATTTGCTTCCTACATCTCACCACAGAGGCAAGCGCAGCTTCAAGCTTAATCTTCCAGCCAAATACGAATGGTTATTCCATAACCCTGCCAGCAACAATTTCAATCTTGGAAAGATGCTTGTCTGCAAATGGTTGGAAAATACGACCAAGAAGCAGTCCGTCATACCTAAACCAACAAATAAGTTAGCAAGTAAATCCAATTTGCCAAGACTCACCTCCTCTTCCCACAACAAATTCAGCTCCAATTGGAGTTTTAAAACTAATTTTTTCCCTACTTTTAATCCTCCCACCCATACTCCAACTCCCCCCTATTCCACCCCAAATCAAGCCCCAACTTCAACCTGTCTCTTTCGACTTAACCCCTACAGCTCAAACTCCCACCACTCAACCCCTAAGACACACGCCTTTTCCTAATTTCGACCTCAGAACTGGAGCTAAGTATCCTAATTTCATCAGTTCTCACATTTTAAACCCTACACCAAACCCATTAATCACTCCCTCTTCTATTGACCCACTTTCGGCACCCACTGCTAAATTAACGCAGTCAACTAGCGATACCACCGAATGTCGTTATGCGCTCTTTAGGCTTAGAGATAAAAAGACATATGAGAATATACGTCTATATCTCGCTTATCTGCACGATAAATTCGACTCGGTGTGCTACGAGGGTAAAACAAAAACAAGCGTCATGGTTTCTATCCAGCAGGAAGGTCTCTCTACCGATGTTACCAGTCTCAGAAAACTTTATATTAAGTATGACGAGATTTTCAATACGCCTCCTCAAAAAGTTTCAGACGGTCTTGATGTTCTTCGCCACTATGTTCACTCTAAAAGAGTCTCACACCTCCAACGCTGTCGACTTGACCACGATAAATTTTCTCGACCCTAAAAAGTCATGCAAAAACCTCCCTCTCACCTTCTATTACCAGAACGTCAGAGGACTGCGTTCTAAAACCCACGCCGTTTTCCGCCAATCTCATTCTCTCCAATTTGATATCTACTCTCTGACCGAAAGTAATTTTATCCCCAACATAAAAAATCAGGAGTTATTCCCTCTTTCTTTTAATGTTTTTCGGGAAGGTGATCGTATACCCCCCTTGATTGAATCTCCTTGTCGAGGTGTCCTACTGGCTATTCACAACAGCCTGGACTCCTCTCTCGTTGCAACTTCATCTTCTCCTAAGCTCGACTTTGTGTCGGTTAAAATAGCACTTACTCGTAGATGCTTGTATGTTATGTGTTGTTACATTCTTCCGGCGCAACCTATCTAATCCTACAAACTTGCTATTACAGCAATTGACAATTTGATCGACTTATCAGACTCGCTTGATGGTATCTTCGCCGATTTTAATCTGCCTCAGCTGAAGTGGACTCCATCTGAAGACATATCTTTTTTCATCGCCTCCAAACCCATTTCTACTAAGGAATGCCTCTTCTTAGATCGGCTAACAGACTCTAGTCTATAGTATGCCAAGTCAGTGGCGTTTCCAACTATATGGAAAGGCAATTATTTCGTCTCCTCTCCAACTTTATTTTCTCCATGGTCAACCAATTCCCCTGGTTCAGTCTTTTCAAGACCTTGGCATATTATTCGACTGTGAGCTTAATTTCTGTTCTCATATTGATAAGACGTTCCTCAAAGCCAACTCATCAACTTGGCTTTATTAAACGGTAGTCCAAGGAATTTTCCAACCCGTATGTAACCAAATCTCTCTATATGTATTACCTTTGTTCGTCCCCGTGCTTAAGTATGCCAGTCAAGCTTGGTCCCCCTTTCACTGGGTTCATGTTTCCCGAATCGACGGTATTCAACGTCAATTCCTCCGATTTGCTCTCCGTAGCCTGCGGTGGAACGACCCTTCTTACCTACCTATCAGGACCGCCTCAAACTTCTAAATATGAATCTGTTAGACGAACGTAGGAATACTGCGGACATTCTTTTCATTCATTGTCTTCTCTTAGGTTCCATCGACTGCGCATCCATTTTGAACTTTTGAACATGACCAAAAAATTGCTCATGTGATACAACACTTTCATTTGGAAGGCCTCAATCCAAACAACACCAAAACGGAACTGGAGTCTACTCTGTGGGAGTTTGCTCCTTCGTTTACAACAATGAAATATTGAGTAGCAGAGCTTAAGAGAGTACGGCCTCGTACGTTGCAAAGACGAACATGGCACTGATCGACCAAATGAGGTAAGTTAACCAGAAATGTTGAAAAAAATTCACAAAATGGTATTGGATGGCTCTCAATTGAAAGTGCGTCAACTAGCAGATATGCTTGGCATTTCAAAAGCGCTGTACTCGTACATCGCACATTGACTGAAAAATTGGACATGAAAAAACTGTGCGCACGATGGGTGCCGCGATCACTCACAATGAGGAAGTTTCACAGCAATAAAGTCGAGTTTTTACGTCGATTCATAACCATGGATGAAACATGGGTCCATCACTTCACACCCCAGATGAAGGAACAGTCAAAACAGTGGACTCAAAGGGCGGAATCGGCTCTAAAGAAGGCGAAGACAGTTCCATCTGCAGGCAAGATCATGGCGACAGTTTTTTTTAGATGCGCCTGGGATAATTTTCATTGATTATCTTCAGAAAGGAAAAACAATCAACGGCGTATATTATGCGAACTTATTGCAACGTTTGAAAGATGATATCTAGAAAAAACGGCCGAATTTGGAAGAAAAAAGTTTTATTTCATCAAGATAATACACCAGTTCACTCACCCGTCATCGCGATGGCCAAAATCAATGAGTTAAAGTTCGAATTGCTTCCTCATGCATCACATTCGCCAGGTTTAGCCCTCTCGGATTATTTTCTATTTCCGAATTTGAAAAATTGACTCGGTGGTAAAAGATTTGCCAACAGTACAGAGGTGGATTCTGCGGTTGATGGCTATTTTAAAGATCTCGACGATTTTCACTATAAACAGGGTATCAAAACTGTAGCTGGGAAAAGTGTATTGAACTAAAAGCCGACTACGTAGAGAAATAAACATATTTCTCCCCAATTTTCTTTGTTAGATGGGTACTTCTGGGACTACCCTCGTACATATGTCTCCTAGGTATTTGCATTGTTACTGTACCGCTAGTGGGGTTGCCTAGCATTGCAGACCTTAGGACCATTTTATAGATCGCCTATTTTAGATCACCTCTTTGGTGGGATCAACGTTGTGCTTTCGGCCTTTTCTTTGAACATCGGTTGGAAATTATGCATCAATTGTTTTTTTGATCGGATTTTCTGACGACATTCGTTGAACATAGCAAAACCAGTTAATTTTCTCAGCCTTAAATTTTCCCACTATCATAAGGTAGCGACCACGCAAATGCTAGTGCCCGAACTTCTTATAAGATCACGTTTAAACAAGCTGGGATTCGTAACATTTTTATTTCCGTCGCTTTCATTTTTCCTTAATACTTCTTGTACATAGTCCAACATGTCTCATCTGTTCGTCTATAACAAGGCTTCAAGTTTAAGCAATGGCCACCGCCATTGTTGATTACTATTTAGGCTCTTTTTTGGCATTTTCCATGATTTTCTTCAAAACATCGGACGATAGATTCTCCACTTCTTGTCCGATGGCTGCCAGAGTTTATGCTCGCCTAAACCCGCGTCTTTAAATAACCCCATAGAAAGAAGTCTAGGGCGTTCGAATCGGGTGATCTTGCAGGCCAGTGCAAATCGCCAAAACGCAAGATCAGACGAGTGGCAGGAAACGCCTGCTTTAGAATGCCGGTTGTTACTTGTGCAGTATCGCCATTGCTCCGCTCTGCTGGAACCACATGTCCTTCACCCAATTGAGGAATGAAAAGTTCATTGATCAGGCTCTGTATCGCTCACAATCCACAATGACCGTTTGGACCACGCCCTTCTAAAAAAAAATGCTCTTGGCTCTTGGCTCTTCGTGCATTACTCGCGGATTTTCAACGCCCCAAAATAGGGCTCGTCACTTGTGATTATTTTTGACGCAAAATCGTTCACTTCGTTGTTGAAATTCAGGAGGGCGCGGCGTGAGCATAGATTAGACGCGATTCACGGTCAACATCCATCAGCTGATGGAAAACATTTTCAAGTCTTTTCTGAAAATGCGCTGCGGAGACGTGTGTAGAATGGCCAGTTGCGTAACACGTCATCTGGTCGATGTCGACGGAGTCTTTAGGACATCTTCAGCCACTGCAGGTATCTTTCCGCTCAAACTAGAGGTACGAGGGCTTACAGGGCTTGCTCGATCTGGATTGTTCCAGTCTCTATTTTTTTTTTTTTAAAGAACTTAAGAACGTAACACTGAAATGGGTATGACTACACTTATGATGCCAAAGCATGTGTCAAGTTTTTCGGAAAATGCGGTAGAAAGAAAGAAAGGCTAAACACTGCATTGAACGAGCAGTGGAAGCCGGGCGGGCGAAATGTTCATCAAAAATATTTGGACGATTATTCCGCGTTCTTCAGGAGTATAGCATTCCTATGCTTATTCACTCAAATTCTAATTGTGTTTGATTCACAAATGTCAAAACCCAAATGACATTCGACTCCATTTGTAAAATCTGTGCCACCTTCCAGTAAGATCATACATCATCGGCAAAAAGTAAATAAGATCTTACGGTGTCGTTAATGAGCTGCTTCAATGTAAAGCCTTGTACGACATTAAATAGCAATGGACTTTGTAAACTGTCTTGGCGCACACCCACTTATATTTCGAATTCTTCGGTTATTTCCGCTGTGTATTTAACTTTGACGTAATCTTAACTGTCGCGTGTTGTTACTATCAATGGTACATTTTGAGACATTGGATCTCTGGGAACTCTGTCGAATGCTTTTTCCGATATGCAGATCCTCCGAAGTATCGCAATGTTTTTCCATCATTATCCGTAAACTTTGGATCGCGTAATATGGCGACAACACTCTCACAAAGCCACATTGACTGCCATCGAGTTCAATAATAGTGCACTGTCAACTGTCTATAACTCTCTCGTATATTTACTATGAAACATTAGCTTCTCCTATCGGGAGTTCTTGCAATTTCTCGTGTCGCCTTGCCTTTATACAGTTGAACAAGTAAAGGAGGCTTTACTTGTTAGAATCCGATCACCTCTCATCATGTCATTAAATAAAAATGCGAACCATTCAATAAACCAAAGATTTGCAATTATTACCGAAACTTCGGAGGGTATGCGACCCGGCCTAACTGCCCGCGTTTGGTTTATCCATTTTGCTGATTCGCTAAATTCTCCGTTTTTTCGGGCGCGATAGCCAAGTGAAGGTACTGCTAGGGAATTCTCTGTTTAGTATAGTCCTGATACAGTGACTCTACTGTCATCGGACTTATTCTAGCAATGGCTTTAACCGTCTCTGTTTTGCAACGTTCGCAGTCTATCTCAAGACTCACGAGTTTCCTATTTATGTTGTACTCAGCTCAAGCTAGAAAGGCCTGGCTTTTGTTTTTATATTCCGTTTTGATATTTCGCCACTTGATTTCTTAAGCTCACATTATATCGACTTAAAGTTGTCGTAATATTGTACATTTTTAAGCTCCAAACATACTGCACTATTTCTTATTTTTTGTACAATAATTCCTTTATGACAGAGGAACCACTGTAATTACGAGTATTTAGATGTTCTAGATGTTATCTGTTACATTTTCAACACCAATTTACTTGTCCCGTTGCGTTTCTAGATTACCTGGACACTTAACATAACTTGACGGTCTGAACAATAGTTTTTGTCCAAAATCGGCAGCTTTCCCATGGCGTAAAAGCTTAGAAGCTTCGATTGGTTCAATATTCAATACTTTCTGTTGCATCGAAATTTAAGAAAAAGCATTAACTGACTCTGGACTATCCCGGTCAATTTGGTAAAAACATTTATTGCCCTCCAAACTACCTCTTTCAAATCCAAAAGAATTTCATGATGGCAGTTGAAGACTGTTGGTAGCTCTGTTTTGCTAAAGTATTCAAAAAGCTTTCTCTATGGTTGTTGTCTAGGATATTATTTAGTTTATCTTCGAACCGTTATTTATTTTCATCCTTGGACTGTAAGCTACTATTACAATATGTAGAGCTTAGTTTTGACTTGTTCTACCGTAGCACTTACGATATCTAAACTAAATACTTAACCACACCTTATCGTAATCGGGGTGGAGAGCACTGCATAGTTGCCCGATTCTTGAAAAAAATCTCAACGAAGTATTTCCATTATTGGTATTTCCAAATCCTTGTTTTAGTCTACCGACTTTTCATTGCGAAAATGCCTCCGGAGCTCTTGTTTTCTTCTTTTTTCCGCCTCCTTGATTCCAATAGGTTCCAATTAATTCCAATAGGTTCATCAAATTCCACATAAGTAGTGATCCTTCAGCCTTCCCTCCTCTTTTAAGTAGTCCATCAACATACTACTAAGTTCCAGAGAAAGGGAGACAGGACACCACCGTGAGGTATGCCTCTTCGAACAAATCTCGTGGTCGAGGTCCCGCCCAGTTTAGTGGTGGTAGCGAGGCCCTGACTCCGAGATTTTAAAGTGCCGTGATCGATCGCCCTTGGTTCGACGTTGTTGAAGGCTCCTTCAATTTCAAGAAAGGCTACCAGACAATGTTCCTTACAAGCAAGTGATTTCTCAATGGAGCATTAGAGTTTAATGCTGTCTCAGCGGATTTTCCTATGAAGTATGCATGTTGAGAAGCTGACAGGAGTTTTACGTCAACGCTGCAGCGAAGGTGAATGTCAATCAGTCTTTCGAAGATTTTTAGTTGGTAGGTCGGAAGCCCTTAAAGCGTACGTGCGAGCTTGTACCGGCTTTGGGTGTGAAAACGACCCTTCATTCGATCCAAGTCCTAGGAAAATTTCATACAGCCACTAAAGATGGTTAACAACCATGGGAGAGTGTCGTTGTAGGTTTTTTGTATTTCGGCCGGCATACTATCATCCGGTGTGGGTGCCTTAAAGGGTTTAAAACTGTGTATGGCCCAAATGAGCTTAGACGCGTTTATAATCCTATCGGCATTGCGAGAGTCTATGTGTGCGTCTGGATTTTTATTTTGAACAACCAGATATGGTCCAACAACTTTCCGATTTTTGTAGGTAGCTATGAATGGTTGGGCCAGTGGAGTGAAAACTCTCCTACTTTGTTGCAGAAGAGCCTCCAGAATTTGTCTTTGTTTTTTCTAGGTTCGTTCTTGAAGAAAGTTAGGGATTCCTTGTATTTCTCGTTTTTTTGGCTCTGTTAAAAGACGTCTGGAATCAACCCGAAATGCTATAATATCGCTACACCATTGAGTCGTTCGTTACTTCTGTTCCCACTCATGGGGCAGGAGGTCGACATTAACTTTTTTTTTTGTATGTACCCTTTAGATATTTGCTCATAGCGCGGGCGAAAGGAAGTTAGGGAGGGAAAAAAGAGAGATACCGATGTGCGTTGGTTTTAAATGTTTGCAGGTTACAACGACTAGAAAATAGAGAGCTCGGCAGGGCATTCCATAAGTGAGTTGTGCGGCTTAGGAAAGAATCCCGATATTTCAGAGTACGTCCGAAGGTGGGCTTGTGGGTGTACTGATGAGGATTCATAGTTTGAAGGGCCAGAATGCTACTGACAATTGCGGTGGAGTACTGGTAGTGAAAATAGAGATACAACAAGGTGAGACAGGAGGTGTTATGCCGGTGTTCGAGGGTGTCGAATGACGAATGACTGTATAATATTGGCATCATATGATTTTGGATCCTATCTAGCAAGTGCAAAGAGGTTTTAGGGGAACATGACTAGATATGGGCATTATACTTCAGTTTTGTGCGGATATACTCGTATTATATATTGGGGCCAGGTCAGATGGGAAGAAATTTTTTTACATTGGTTGAGGTTAGTTGGGTAACGAGGTTCCCGAGGTCATAATAACTATTAGGAGTGGAGGGCGTAACGGGGGGATTGCTCTTTCAAGGGCATCCCTGTAGACAGACTAGCCAGTTTTCCTATAGTTTCTGTAGGTTTCTGTGCTGAAAAGAATGTAGCGATGATCAGAAAAAGAGTGATCTTATCCGAGATGTTGGAGACGAGGGTTAGGTCTAAGACTTCTTGTTTAAAACTATTGATAAAGGTGGGTTCACAACCGAAGTTACAAATGAGGAGGTAAGTGTTGAGAATATATTGAAAAAGTGACTTACCTCTTTCGTTGATATCCCAGCTGCCCCAGACGGAGTGATGCGCATTTGCGTCACAACCCAAATTAAGTGCAGTATTACGGGTCCCTGCATCTGCGATTGCCGACCTTAAGTTCGGAGGAGGAGGGCCCTAATGAGTCTATCTTTGCCGCGACTGTATCTCGATAACTGTGATTAGAGGGAAGAAAGATGGTTCTTCGTAAGAATACAGGCTCTAGGTTTACATTTCTTTTACACTTATGTATAAGGGCGTGTAGTTGGGGGTCGTATGTTCCCCAAAGGTAACGAAAATGTATTTTGAGTTCAGTGATATGTTGATTGTGATGAAGTGCTTTAGTCTATTACATAACGCCACGTTAACCCTTCTCTCACTGCAAAAAGGAACGAAACATTGCAAGCTTCGAACATCTAAAACCTACACACGGGCCACTAAATATGACCATATGGCATAAGGCCTAACATAAAAAGATACCAACCTGAATAACGAGGGTATGGCCCTTATGAAGACTCAGGCCCATACCCGCTTTGTACATAACCGTCACTCTGGCCAATTTTGTGATCATGGTGTGCTCTTATCAAAAGTATACATTCGATTTCGCTTAACAACAGGTTTCAAAGGTTAGTTCTTCTCTCGATTCTAATTAGCAAGTACGAGTAACGTTCAACGTAAGATCCTTTGATTAACCCTATTTGCTCAGGGTTGAATAAATGTCTTCAATTCAGGTTGCTCGCTCGTTTCATTGAAAATGATTGGCTTTTACTTGAGAATAGAAACACAGCTTTGGGATCCAGATCCGCTTGTTTTGCTTTTTGTGCTACTTTGCCGAATTTCAGTCTGCCATTGTGGATACCACAAGATTAAAAAACGCACTGTTCTTTTCACGCTTCTCTTCTTAAACTTTGTTTTTCAGCTCCTGAAACCACCCTGAAATTAGCGGAATGTGTCGAGTTCCCCTAGAGTACCAACCTCTGGTTACCTGAAGGACCATCTCCCCATCTATCGCCATTTTCCCTGCTGGAAGCCGTTTTGGAAAGAGTAAGCTTTTTCAAGGACTCGGTCGTGATTTCTTGTACTACCATATTAACGGACACATTTGTAACCAGAATTGGATGTTCAAGAGTGGCTATGTTTAGTGATCTGCTTCAAATGACTTGTGATGGATGAGCACTGTCTTGCAAATAATCGATGCAGAATATAAACTTAGAGGACTCGAGAATATTTGGGAATTTTTGGGAATGTATGATACTTGTATTTCGCATGGAGTTGGGATGTGTGCTACCACCAAGCCTTATTCATAGATAGCACCTAGAAACCATTACGAATCTAATTAAAAATTGGCACTAGTCGACCAAGAAACGACCCTCGAAAAAGAAATTGTCTTAAATCTATTAGGCACCCTAAGGAAAGTTCAAAGTTCCACGTAATGACCAATTTCTTAAAATAATTTTTTTTTTCTCAATTTAACAACTTACCGCGATAAGACTGCTCTTATTTGAATGGAAAATCGTTCAAAACTAATGAATTCCCTTTACGGGGGGCTTTCTCAGAAAGAGCGAGATTTAAATACAATAGACCTCAAAGACACTGTGATTTGTCTGTTTAAATTTTTAGGTTATCTATTGTTTTTTCCTTATTTATCACTATAAAAGTATTGGCCTAGTAAGCCAACAAATAAACCACACACATCCAGCATCCATAGCGACACATTAAAAGTTCATGGCATTCATTTGCCTATCTCACCCACAGATACTACTGGCCCCATCCGTAGATCAGTTTAAATTGGAAGACGACGTTTCCCCAGATATTTCTTGATGTGAGCCGAAGCATTTGGAATTCAGTTTCAATTTGTCGGTCGTGGAATTAAGTCGTCTCGAAGGAAGAAAAGTGTTTTCGCGATTTTGTGTAAGTAGTGATCTTTGAAAAAAAAAAATTGATAACACAAAAATTGTGTAAAGTTTGTGGTTAAAAATGTGATTAAGGGTAGAAAGGACTTACAAGTGTAGCAAGATGTTAAATCGACCAAGAACACAAAAAGGATAATGAACTGAAGAAGTCGTCTTAATTATCAGTACTTTGAATTTATTTTGCAAATGCTCTTGTAAGGTTATCTCTTGAGTTTAAAAAAAAGACAAAAAAATTTTATTTTGTTCCAAAAACTATTTAATTTTGGACAATTCTGCTTCAATCCAGAACCAAAGATTAAGATGCAAAGCCAAGCACTATGTTCTGAATTTGTGTCTTGTCTTAAACTAGATTTTTGATTTGTGGACTCGTGGACTTCCAATTTTTTTAGTTGCCCTCGGCTAAGGGACACAACTTCATCTTCCAACGGTTTGAACCAATTTTCGGAGGACTTTTTCCGCTGCAAACTAGGTAACTCAAAAACATGCGTTTTAATCGTATCAACCGCTTCTTCCGGCATCGAAAAACGTTGAACTCGCAATTTATTTTTGATGTGAAGGAATAAAAAGATGTCGTTGGGTGCCAAATCAGGGTTGTTGATCCATCAATTCGATGTTTTGAGTGCTCAAACAGTGACTGTGAGAGTTCGCATTGTCGTTTCCTTTCTCCAAATACGTCTGGGAAAAAAAGTGATGGTGCACCATTGTGAATTGACTGTTCTACATTGCTCCAATGGCACAGTGGCGATATGTCCTGTTTTTCCGAAAAAACAGGCGACCATCAGTGTGCTTCGTCTGCGAAAACTTTTGTTGGATTTGGCTCATCTTGAAAAACCCATTCGACTGCGGAGAAGATCCATAATTCGTGGCCTGTCACGCTCTTTTGAGTCACAGCGATCGAATTTTTTCAACATTTCCTTGGACCAATCGACACGAGCCTGGTTTTAAGCGACTGTAAAACTATACTTTATTATCCAGCGCGAAGAAATCTTTTCGACGGAGAAATTTTCATGCAATATACGAAGGTCTTCATATATTGATTTCCCAGTTTGATTACCTCTTCCAAATAATAAGGTTGTCAAAGTCCTCAAATTAGGCGTTTTTTTAAGCGATGATTTCATCGTTGGAGCCAAGTCTATTAAGTTTTTTCTTCTAATCGTTGTTGAACCTTATGTGGATTATACTAATTGCATTCTACAAAAATGTCCATGACCTTGATGGTCATTAGACCTATCTTGGCGACTTCATTGGCACCAATTACCTCGGAGAAATCCACTATTTTCGGGAACCACTTGGTCTCTGGTGTGTTTTGGTGGACCCACGTTTCATGCACTGTTCTGAAACAGCACAGAAATTCGTCCGATTTGCGGTTGAAAAGCTCTAAACACATTTCTCCATTTTTGCAAAAATGCCCTCGGTTGTCATACATAAAATAGACGCATTTTGTGCAAAACTTGATAGTAATGGACTTGCTACTTAAGTTTTGAGATATGGCAATACCGGTGTAGATACGTCAAATATAATTAGTATCGTAAAGTTTGACATTTTTAATGGTACAAGTGCTCAGAACGTTTTGTCATACGAAGGCTATTTGCGTTTTTTACAGAGACTTGAAAAATTCATTTCAGCCAAAAAATAGAATTAAATCGCGCAAGCAGTTTTATGCTCAACAACAATGTGCCGATCAACTCACTTTAACTCTTGATGATGAAGCACCATTCTGGGTGACCGTGTTTCGCTGGTTCTCCGAATTCAATCGTGTTCGTCGTTCGCTCTAGGAGGAATTTCGTGAAAGCCGTCCAAAACCGGTTGTTGTGGCAGAAAACATCGATGCTGTGAGGGAACTGTGCACACAAGTTTGTCACGTGAAATTGAGGCATGCTTGGGCAATTCCACTCGCATGCATTTAATATTGCATGAACATTGGGTAGTAGAAAAGATTTCTTCGCACTGGATAAGGCATAATTTGAGAATCCCTCCGAAGAAACGTTGAAACAATTCGATTGCTATGCTTCGAAAGGCGTCTGTCTATAAGATCGCAACAGCCCATAAATCATAAGCTCGAAACTAAACGGCAGTCGACTGTATGGGTCTTTCAAGACGAACCAAATACAACAAAAGTTGTTCGTGCTCGAAGCAATTTGAAGCAAATGGTCCCCCATTTCTTCGGAAAAACCAGACCTGTCGATACCGTGAGATTAGAGCAATGTAGAGCGGTCGATTCAGAATGGTACATCACCATTTGTTTGCCAGAAGTCTTTGGAGAAATAAGGAGAAATAAGGAAAGGAAACGACAATGCGAGCTCTCACAAGTTGGAGGACTCAAAACATCCGCCGTACAGTCCAGATTTGGCATCAAACGACACCTTTTCAATCTCGCACATTAAAAATAAATTGCGAGTTAAATGTTTTCGACGCCGGAACAAGCGGTTGATGTGTTTAGAACTTATGTTTTGGAGTTACTGCGTTCGGATTGTAAAAAGCGCTTCAAAAATTAGTTCAAATGCATGCAAAAATACATATATTGATCTTCATGGAGAATATTTCGAAAACTTAAGTAGCAACCTACGTAGTTGGGGAAGAGGGTTGTATTCCAAGTTACAGTGCAGAAAATTCAAAAAGTCATGGACTAATTGATCCACCTCGATAAGTACCAAAATATGTTGTCAAAAAAGGCCAGCTATGACTTTGAGGTGATTAAAGACTCTGTCTGGCTGGACTCTGCCGTAAGTTTAAAATAACGACAAAACCGCAGAGATTAAGCAACGAATCACTCTGCTAAACGCAGTTTCTTTGGCGTAATAAAGCAATTGAGAGTAGAAGTTCCCCACTATATAAGGTCGTTTCCATCCTTCCTTCCTTCCTTCTATATGGTGCGAAAACATGTTCTAAAATTCACGCAAGAAGTAATTCTGATAGAAATCACAGGTTTTTAATTAAAAATTGTGAATTTCTTAGAGTATAGGGTTATATGTGTATTGAATAGCATATCGGGTAAAAGGCCTTAGCGGTTTTGGGGCTAACATTCCTTGATACAGCGCTCAATTTGCTCCTTCAAGGAAAGTGCAACGGCGTTAAATTGCATGTAATCTGGGCGGTCAATTTTAATCACCAAAAATGGCACGACCAGGAAATGACTCATTCAGTAATTAAATTGTTTCTTGAGCTATACGGCCTGTGGCACCGTCTTATTGAAACCATATGTCGTCCATATCCACACTCACAAAAATGGATTGTCATGTTGCGATAGCGAGCACCATTAATTTTTATTGCATGAGCGGCCGCATTTTCAAAGAGGAACGGTCCGAAGATGCCTCCAGTCCGGAATCTACACCAAACAGTGACACTCGTAGAATTTTGTTTATCTTTTTTAAGCACTTAACATTCAAGAGGGTATGACTGCACTTAAAGTGCCTGAGCACGTGTTAAGTTATTTTTGGAAATTGGGGCAGAGAGCGAAAGAAAGACTTTTGGGCTCAGTGGTTATTACCAACATTTAATGGGGAGACGAAACTATTAGTGTAATTCTTGGCAACCACACATCTTTCGTGATTTTAGTTGCCTGAAAAATAGAATGTCTTTCGAACCCCAAACCGTCCGATTTGGAAGCCAATACCCTACCACTTAAGCCACGACAATTTTGACAATTAACGAAGCCATTAAGATGAAAATGAGTCTGCGTTTGGTTTGAAAAGTCAGCATCCGCCTGTCGCTGTTCCATAATCCATTCAACGGACCCTCTTCACTGTGCGTGGTCAGTAGTTCAGTTCTTGAGTCAATTGCACTTTGCATGCATGACGATGCAAATGTTGCCTGAGAATGTGCGGTAGAGAACTTCTCCAAATATTTAATTTTTGACCATGGTGCTGAACTGATGTTCCTGGACTCTCAGCAACACTCTCACGATGTTTTTTGTTGAGCGACCTGTTAAAGGACGGCCAGAAAGTCTAAAATCACTAAATGATCCAGTCTCACTGAATTTTTGAATCAGTCTCTTCACAGTTGATGATGTTAAATCACTCAACAATAAAAACGCGTTGTTCTTTCATTTTCAATAACCCTGAGCGTCAGCTGTCACGCTGTCTTTTGTTTTCGTTGCCAACACTTTACCGCACAATGGAACACCCTTTATGTTTTTTTTTTTTTACCGAAATTTGTCAGTCTTTTGTAGAGAGATGAGTAAACGCTTCAAAGATAAGTTTCTACAACATCAGCATAGGCCGGATGTCTCGGTGTCGTTAACACTGCCACAAAAAGCGACGCGGGATGTTGTGTTACTTATGGATAGCACACCTAGGTGGTTAGCAACTTCGTATTGTCCTGCTATGACGCCAATAATCAGTCAGGAGTCTTCCCTACTAAGAGACAACAGGAAAGCCGAGAAGCATTTATTTGGTTAGCCAGCTAAGCGAGTCATGGCATCTGTAGTTGTGGAAGCTATTAATAAGGAAGCAGGCATACATTGAGTCTTTAGAATGCGTTCAGAGAAGCCTTATATTCTCGAAATAATGAAGCGTTAAGACCGTTTGGCAAGGCTTTACGTGCAGCTTCGTTGTTTTTCTCAGATGCACGCAGATGCGTCGCCCCTTCCACTGATTCTTCACAATATATCTCATTTTCGTCAGATTTGCATATGTCCTTACCTTGAGAACACTTTAGTTTTGCCAACGAGGAATGAAAGAAGTGAAATCCGTAAGAATAAATCGATTTTGAAGCCATGCGAATGGCCGAAACCATTCTTTGACACAGGTAAAGCCGGTTTTGGGTTTTCGCAACAAGAGTTCTGATCTGATTGGATCGACGGCACATCATCAGCTATAGCTTGGAAGTCAGAACTATTGAGAGTGTAAAGAAGTGAGTCGACCAATTTGCACCATAACAGTGGACACAGAACGCCGACTTGTCAGTAAACGCCCCATCACATCTGCAATCAGGGTCCTATCCACCAGCATTGCTTTTATCCAAAAAAAAAAACTAGTGATTCGCCTCTGTCGTGTACTCTGTCCGAGTTACACATGCCATCAAGATGAAAATGCCCAGCGTGTCACTCCTTGTTTGGTGTACCTTCAAGTCTGCCCATTAGATTTTTGACAGAGGATGCATTTGCATATTTGATCAGCTAACATGGAGCTTAACCAGTTTCAGTCAGACTTATTGGTATCTTTTTGGTATAAAGGCTGTTCGCCAGGGTTCCGGTATATATGCCAGTGCCAGGCTAGCAGTGAAGATTCTGTTCAGAGTTATTAGCAGCTTACCTTAGCTGCCAGGCGACTTGAAACCATCAAACGAGGCAACTACATGTTTATGTTTAATACTCGTATCTTCGTATGTCACCAACACTAATGACAGATACCAGTTACGGCGGGCTGGGTTAGTCAGCTCACTTGCTGTTTTAGTGATGGAAGCTGGTTGTGAACCGATTCTGGTCAGATTATTAGCGAATTGAGTCTAAGCATGAGACAACACCAACACAATGCCATCAGGTTTTCGGAGCGTTCCTGCCTGATCTTCGTCGTTTCGAGTATTCTTTTTGCTTCGATTTATAAAGATTCCAGTCTCCCTCCAAATTAGTCTTAAGTTACTTTAGTTTAGCTAAAGCAGAGGAAAATTCCTTTGGTCTCGTCTGTATTGACGGAATACAGAGAAGAAGAATAGAGCTACAGAACTTTCTCTAAACACTTACGACAGGAAATCAATCTAGTTGGAATTGAAAATCCTTGTTATGAGGGATGGTTCATGACATTATGTTTTGAATATAATTTCAGTTATACAACTTTCTCATCAAAATCGCACTAAATACGATTGTAACTTCCCAGGCCTCAACAGTTTGCAAAGAAATTTGCGTAGTCCGACAAGGAGTAATCAAGTAATGTTAAGTAGCACAATCCCAGTAGTCAATTCACTGACCAATTTTGCGACATAATGTTGCCTTCGAATTGAGTGTTTCGTAAATCATTGGTTTCATGGGCAGCATTGCACGTATGACGATATCACCATCGTCCGTATTTTTGAGAAAATAATTACTGATCATTGTCCGATACCGTTGGCCATTTACGCGACTTCCGGCTTCAGTTTTGAAGGTGTAATGAGTCGCATGATTATCTTCTGAATGACTGACAAACCCATTAAACCAAAAGTGGATCTCGCCATTTTTCGAACAAAAATAGAGGTCGACTTCAAGTTGCACCAGTCGCAAGCCGTAGACTTGGGACTTTCCTTCGCGCAACAGTTGGATCTTGTACGGTTCGTAAAACTTTCTACATACTAGTTTTGGTGGGGGCGAAAGCCCCCATTTATTCGGCTTAATACAAGCTATAACTTAAAATTAAACTTAAACTAAAACTTAAAACTAAGGTTGGTTATTCTAGTGAAGGAGAACCGATTTGAGGTAGGAAGTGGTGCGGTGGAAGTCAAAGACGCTAGGGTTTGAATTAATTTTTCGTAGCATGCGGGAGATTGGTTCGTTCGCGCCGTAGGTGGTGTGGTGGGTTGGGAGATAGAAGAGACGAGGGGTACGTAGATTACGAGGGTTAGTGTTGAGGAAAATAGAATTGTGAAGGGACGTGCATTCAACCTGACCTGAAAGAAGTCGATGAATGAAGAGAAAGTCGGCTGCATCTCTGCGTTCCTCAAGGGTGTTTAGGTTAATAAGGTTGAGACGGTTTTGATAGGGGGGCAGAGTAAAAGAATCATCCCAGGGCAAACCTCGAAGAGCGAATCGAAGAAAACGGCGCTGGATGCTTTCGATTCTCGAGATATGAACGCGATGATATGGGGACCATACTTGACTGGCGTACTCTAGGAGGGGACGAACAAAGGTAATATAGAGGGACCTGGTCACGTATGGGTTGGTGAATTCTTTGGACCATCGTTTTACAAAACCTAGTGCAGAATTGGCTTTAAGGATTATCCCATCCATATGCAAACGGAAGTTGAGCTCCCTATCACACAAAATGCCGAGGTCGCGAAGAGATTCAACGGAGGAGATAGGTTGGTTGTGGAGAAGGTAGAGTCGGTTAGGAGATTTGAGCCGCTTATGTGAAAAGGTGATGGATTGGCATTTGGTTATATTAAGTTCCAAACAATTTTTGAGGCACCAGATCGAAAAACTATCAAGGTCTTGTTGAAGAAGGAAGGAGTCATGGGGAGAGGAAATGGTTTTGAAAAATTTGGTATCGTCGGCGTAAAGGGAGACGGACGAGTATTTGATGATCCTATCGAGATCATTTATGGTTAATATAAAGAGAAGGGGACCGAGATGGCTACCTTGAGGAACTCCAGAGGTGGCCAAAAATGGAACGGAGTGGGCTAACCTAAAACGAACACTGTAAAAACGGTTTTCGAGGTAAGAGGATATCCATTTTAACAGTATGGGTTCAAAGCCGAGGGCAGACAATTTGAAGAGTATTAATCGATGAGAGATTTTATCGAAGGCTTTGCTAAAATCGGTTGCAACTACATCGACTTCGTTGCCGTTCTCTAGGGCAGAGATGGTAAAGGATACGAATTCAACGAGATTTGTGGTGGTTGACCTACCCTTTAGGAAGCCGTGTTGTCTAGGGGAAATAAGTGATTTGCATTGGAAACTTAGAGCTTCATACAAAATACTTTCGAGGAGTTTGGGTATATGGGAGAGTTTAGCGATTGGACGATAGTTTGTTATTTCGTTCTTTAATCCCTTTTTGTGGATTGGGGTTATAAAGGAGGTTTTCCAAACCTGAGGAAATTCTCCTTGTGAAACGGATAGACGAAAGAGATCAGAAAGGGCAAGGGAAAGAGACGAAGAACATTTTTTAAGAAATATGGCAGGGATGCCATCTGGACCGGGTGTAAATTCGTCATTGAGTTGGTGTAATTTATATTCGATATAGGAGGGGTCCAAAATGTGAGAGAGAAGTGGGCCGTTGGAGACGTTCAGTAGGTAACGAAAATAGGATGGATCTGGCAATCGTGAGTGGATCGGTAGATGACTTGTTGTTGAAAGAGAGGGAAGGAGGGTAACCATCGGACTTTCTTTTGTAGTTAACAAATTGGTAAAAGGACTTAGGGTCATTTATAAGGTTGACTTGCGCATTGTTAAGGTAACGCTGGTAAAGGGAATCGTAAAGTTCGGTGAAATGAAGATAAGCACCAAGATAGTTGGAATAGTCGGACAAGGATCTGCTACTCAGGAAAACAGCCCATAACTTGTTTCTCTTGTTTCGTAAGGAACGAAGCTTGCGATTATACCAGGGAGGACTAGTAGATGATGTTTTAAGGCGGGAAAACGGAACGTAAAGGCTGAAAGAATTAAATATTTCTTTATAAAAAATGGATAAGGCATCATTTACGCTTAGGTTGTGAAAGTTAAAGGGGGATCTGCTAAGATAGTCACTAATTTTGTGAAAGTTTGCTTTGTGAAAGTCGTAGGATGTGAGAGTTGTGGGAGGAGTGGACTGGAGTGAAGAGTTATGAAAAAATGAAAGTAGAAGGGGGGGGGGGGGGTGGTAGTTGTCGATTGTAGAGAGAGATAGGGGACAAAGTGAGACTGAGGAGTTAATTGAATCTGTTGTGAAAATAAGGTCCAATTGCCTGCCCATATAGTTGGATACACCACTGACTTGGCATAGACTTGAGTCTGTTAAGCGATCTAAGAAGAGACATTCCTTAGCTGAGTTGGCATTTGAAGCGATGAAGAACGATTGATCGTCTGATGGAATCCACTGTAGCTGAGGAAGATTAAAGTCGCCGAAAACAAAGATATCGTCAGTAGAGTCAGACAGGTCAATTAAATAGTCGATCGCATCGACAACAAGTTGGTAAGATTCGGTAGGTTGAGCTGGCAGGATGTAGCAACATAAAACGTAAAGGGACTTGAAGGGGAGTGAAAAGTGACCTCCTTGGGAATTAAAAATTTTATTTTTTTTAAATGTTTTTTTATATTATTCAATATAGTCAACTTTTAGTTTGATACACTTATTCCAGCGATTTTCCAACTTCTTGATCCCGTCCGAAAAGTAATTTTCCGGAAGGTCTGCAAAATACTCCTCCGTGGTATCGATGATTTCCTCGCGTGAGCTGAATTTTTTTATTGATGAGCCATCTTTTGAGGTTGGGCAAGAGATAATAGTCCGAGGGATCCAAATTCAGTTACCAATCGACGCCAAAAGTCCGCCCGATTCCGCATCAGCAAGTCCAAACACTCTTTCGAAGTGCTCTCGCGTTCGTGTTTTTGGTCAAAAGTGAGCATTCGCGGCACCCAGCGGCAGGATAATTGCCAAAATATGGCGTGTGCGCTCAGTACTAATTTTTGTGGTATCTGCTAGCTGGCGCACCTTCACTTTCCGGTCAGCCAACACCATTTCTTGTATTTTTTTGACATTGTCCTCTGTAACCGCATCGGAGGGCCTGCCGCTGCGGACTTGATCGGTAGTGGAGTTGCGGCCACCACGAAACTCTCGAAACCAATATATGACGGTGTAATCTGACAGAGCATTAGCCCCATAATATTTATCCATCTTTTCTTCTGTTTCCTTCGCCATTTTGCCTCTCAAAAAATAATGTTTTATGAGAGAACGAAAATCGTTTTTTGTCCATACTCAACATGATGCCAAACACGTCAACAACAATCAGCTGTCAAAACAAAACTAAAGACAGTATTGCACTGAAATTTGGCGTGTCTGCCCAAATATGAACGGACTTCAAGGCATCATAACCTTTTTTGCAGTAGCAGTGCATTCTGGCGGTTAAGGATGTAACTTTTCACTCCATCTAGTATGGACGGATAAACCTCAAAGTATTGCCACCGCCGCTGAATGGACGAATCCTGATGTTTCGTCAGACTTTCACACACATTGGCTACAGATTCGTCTGTACGCACATTACGTCAACTGTGCATCATGTAGATCTGGATAGAAGGTGATAGAACTCATCGGCTTCGGTGGCTGGAACATGTTGAGGAAATAAGCGTCTTTTAGGCCCTGAATGAATCCATTCCGAAGGAAATAATTCTGTAAAAGAAGACCCCACTCACTACGAGTATTGGGAAACAAAGTCTCACTTACTTTCCACTGCAATAAACCAAGTCTTTTAGTGTGATCAAGGTGAAGCCACATAACATCCGGTTCTATTCAAATAGCAATTAATCTCATTTCGTCGGTCATTACTCCAGAGATAACCTTAAACATGATGCAAAAACGAAGACGGAAAAAAAGTTTTACAAAACATTTTTCCTTACATCAAAAAGAAGCAGCATCAAAAACTCTTCTCCGTCGACTCAAAATTAGAAAAAAAATATATATATATAAAATAACCGATAAGACAAAAAAAGAACTTCCTGATGCAGGGCAAAATGTTATCACAAGACACCCAAAAATAGTGTCGCTATTCGAAAATTTGTTTGTCAGTCATGTCGCGATCAGTACAGTGAACAGAGTGAAAGTCTTTAAGTGTAAATTTTGTATTTTAAAATTTTTTTATTATTTTTTTTTGTGTTAACAATTTTTTTTATAAAAGTGAGCTGATGTGTGATTTTTTTTTAAAAAAAATTCTCTCTTTAGATTTCATCAAAATGGGAATACAAATTGAACTCACAAATAATCGAAACTAACGAAATAATTTTTATTTTTCTTCAAAAATTTCTTTAATTTTCAAAAAAAAAAAATATATATAAATTAACAAAAAAAGTTTAAATAAATAACAAAAAAAAAATCCAAAAATCATTCTCAATGCACGAAACAACCGAAGTGTGTAATGGTGAACAAAGTAATGCGAAAAATTCCTCTTAAAAGGAGAAGAAACAATAAATATCACCGCTGTCTGAGTTGTTCACTTATTGCTGACGCCACTGTTCCATCGTTAATAAAAAAACTACCCCAATGGGCAGTATTCAGCGCCACTATTATCGTCATCTCTATCGCTTGGAGTTCAACTGTGGGTTATGTGGATGCCGCCGAAAGGAACAACGAAGATAGTAAGTTGAACCAACAGAACAAAAAAAAAACAGAAAAAAAATTTAATTATTATTGGCAAAGACACTTTCTGATGTCATCTATAGAAATAGTTATTAATTGTATCGTTGTCGGAATGGAGTTCTTTTATGTATTCAAATGCGACAAATTGATTACAGTTGATGACTTTTAGTTGAGTTTTTTGTGAAAAGTGGGTTACATGGTTTCCCTGCGAGCAAAGTGTGACTGGGAACGTTATTAATGCATTCCATGCAACAAAGTTGCATCCGAATGTTCTTTGCTTCGAAAGTATTTCTTCATTTTTTACTGCTAACCATATAATTGTATCTAATGTTGCATATAGTATCCCCCCCCGTAAATTTCCGGCCCTCAAACCCATTCTACAGGCCACTCTGTTTTGGATCGCCTCGTTAGTGAGGCAAGGATTTGGCTAAGGGTTTTGCATTTCAGTGATCTGATTCAAGTTCTTCTTCGGCTGGAACTTGGCCATCTATTGCATTTTGAACCGTCTTTTCTGATGACCTTCGTTGAATCTAAAGACCAGGTAATTTTCTCTGCCCGCAGAGTGTCTTTAATGTAAACACTACCGCCAATGTCCGTACTTTTTGTAAGATCACGTTTTGTTATATCTCGAGTCACGTTGCTGTAATTTTTTCTAAGTACGAGAAATATGACGTGACGATGTATCTTTGTCAGCAAATACTGGGGACTTTTCGTGTCATTTAAACCAAGCCACGCAAACTCTATGCGTCTGCGACATCGCGTCGCCTTCATTTCCTTGATAGTTAACGACAGAGATTAAGGTTTTACGTTATTCGCATGATAACCCCATCAAAATGGATTTAGTTTTGCAGGCTTAGGTAGATACCAATGCATAAATTCGATCTAGTCTTATGATAACACTATCACCGGCAAAAAGAAGAGAATGTGTTTCGAACTCGTTAAAATATTGCTTTAATAGCAAATTTTGGACGATGTGAAAAAGTAATAGACTTTGTACACTGCCCTGATGTACCCCAATTATAACTTCAAATTCTCCGGTTATTTCCGCTTTGCCTTGAACTTTTGTTTTGATGTCATCACACATAGCGCATACTATATTTATATATGTCTTGAACACATTTCGAGATCTAAGCGCCGTTTATACATAAAATATCTCTGGGAACTCTATGGAATGTTCATTCCAAATTAGTGAAGACAATGTGTAGATCTTTCGAATTATCGCGATTACCCGATTTGAATCAAAGCCGCATTAACTGCCAACGAGTTTAATAATATTGCGTTGTCGACTGGCTAGAGATATCGTATGTTTATATAGCATGCGACATTAGCTTGACCGATCGAAAGTTGTTGCGCATTTTCGTGTCACCTTTGCCTTTATACAGTGGAACAAGAAAACTCTCCTCCGGTAGTTTGATATTCGATCGTATCTCATGATTTTATTGTTCAAAGTCAAGTCGCCAATACTTCGAAAGGTATGTGGTCCAGTCCGACTCACACTCGATTCATCCTCTTTGTGGTGTCGCTAACTTTGTCTTCCGTAAAATCTTCGTGCGCAAAAATCGAGCGAAGGATTCTGCGTGGGAATTCTTCGTTTATAATGCGTTTAAATACTCCCTCCATCGATTGCTAATTTCGTTGTCTCCCGTAATCAGGCGCTCCCGTTCTTCTGCAATTGTTATTTCGAAGGCTTTCAGGGCTAGAAAAGTGTTTTTTCGGTCCTTGAAGACCAATCCGATAGAAGAAAACCGAAAAAAGTTCAAACGAGCTAGGTAGAACTTCAACGCCTTTCTTAAACGTGCGAAATTTCAATATGATTAAAAACTGAGACAAAAAATACTACAATGTACCAAAGGTAGTAAAAGTTTTTGGTCGGTTGTCAAAAACATCATAAATTCTGTCTCATCCTCCAACCCAGCGCTCATTTAAAATTCCAGCTGCCAGCTCTTTGGACAAGGACACTCTGCTTGCTGCATACTAACAGATTGTGCTTTGTCTGCACCTACACTTGAGTGCGTCGAATCTTCAATCGGGCGAATCTACTTTTGCACTGATGTAGTAGCAAAAGTACTTAAAGATCTTAGTATACATAGATCCGCTGGTCCAGATCTACCCTTCTTCTGAAGAGGTGTTCTTCCATGCTGGCAATACGACTGCGTTAGGTTTTCCATCGATCCTACTCTTTAGGACTCTTTCCGAGCAGATAGAAAACAGCATTTGTCCAGCCCGTCCCTAAAAAACGGGGAGTCTTGTTCTGTCCAGACCCATTGCACTTACGTCCCTTCTTTCCAAGGTCATGGAAACGTTGATAAACCGTCAGCTCATGAAATATTTCGAAACACGAAAACTTAACCAAAACGTATATCAATCTGGCGAAAGGAAGATAGTTGCACTTGATATTTTCAAGGCATCAGAACGGCAATTTTGCTTGTTGACACAGCCACTGAGCCAAAAAGGGGTATATTTTGGCCAAAATCCGGATCTCCGGCCAACATTTCCAGCGCCCAATTAGCGAACTCACGTCGTTTTCTATGGTCGTCCGGCTTCAATTCATGCACAACCTTACACGGATGTAGGCTCAAATTCAACCGTAAAATAAGCCGAGTTGACTCTCTGGCGATGCCCAATTCAGCTTATCGGCACCGAATCGACATTTCTGGGTCTTCTTCGATACTGGCTGCTTCGGCTGCTATTTCTGTTTCTTTTCCTTTTTTTACAATTTCGTGTTCAACAATGCTCTGAGCCCTTTATTTTCAAAAATGTTGTTCTTAAAGCTCGCCTCCTTTCCGACAATTTCAAGTTCCCTTTCAGTATTTTATCTAAGTCTCTGTAAGACCCAAATCGTCTACCTCCAAAAATTTAAGCAGACAACTGCTGCATCTTCCAGCATCAAAGGTGTCAAATGACTTATTTAAATCTAGCTCCCCGGTTTGTCAGCGTACCTAGATGCTCTAAGAGATAGATGTTGTTAGGCTTTTATCTGCTAAACGGTTGGAACGCTGTGAGTCAACCCCTCGTTTAACTTATCAAAGTTATTGATAGCACTTTAGTCTTCCACTGCCTCGCTTTTAAAAAGATCTGTAAAGCTCATGCTGGCTTCTACAAAGACGGTCCAGCAGTTCTACATTTTTCTTCATCTCGTCTTTAAGGGTGTGAAAACACATTTTAAAGCTCTTTGCTTTGGACTGACATGCCCTATCATTCTAGAGCCCTAGATATAGACAGCTGAGAAATATCTCCCTCTCATGAACAGTTCTACTACTACTACTATGGACTTTATCTAAAGCAGACAAAAATGTCTTTGGTCGCTTAGAGAGGAAAGTTTTTCGACTTAAATACGGGCTATACAGCGACATGGACCTTGTCAGAAGGGCTTAAGTTCACCGAGCTCGATGGCGAAAACATGTTAAACGAATGATGAACAGCATCGCTTGTTCGGAATATCTTCCAATCCTTTCCTGATGGTACAGAAAGATCCCCGTTTGGCAGCAGGCTGAAGCGGAAAGACCGTCTTTGAATCCATACCTCATATAAGATGACAAGGTCAAGTGAAAAGGGAACTTAGCCAGTTTTATGTGTGCAACTGAAGGTGATTACCGTAAGATCACTCTTAATGGAAAGACCTGTTGATGGAGGTCTAAGCTCACTCTCACTGTAGTGCCACCTTAGGTGAGTAAAGTAATAAATTCGTAGTTCTACAACCCCTAAATTTAGGCCTGAAACGAGACTCTGACACAGTCAGACTCTAGCAGTCTTTGTATCTTTGCCTTCTGCACCTTTTGCCTTCTATCTATGGTACCCCAGTCAATGAAGTATTTTTCTTCTAAGGTGCACCTTCCTACTCATCATCTAACACTCGGCAACGTAGAGTTAAACTGGCAGAAACAGGCTTTCATGGAGGATCATCTTGGTTTTCCGAGTTAGTAGCTTTAAACTAGTTGTTTCCCCATTCAATGAGAACTATTTGTCAGTGATATGCCTCGCTAGTTCTTGCAAGACATAGGATCGCCTTTTTATATAAAAAGGCCATTTGTACGAGTATATAAAATCAGGATCGTGCTCCAGTTCACACCATAAGTAATGGGTGATTTTTTAAGCGTTTGGGTTTTAATTGTCAAAAAAAAAAACACAGGAAATTGCAAGAGTGTATAAAGTTTGTCATTTATTTTAAAAAAATATTGACCACGACTACGTTTTATGTGGTCCACATAACCACATAACACGTGTAATGTTGTCTTCCAAGGTTGCAATTGACACTGATTTATCGGTATAGACGAACGATTTGACGTATCTCCATAAAAAAAACTACACAAATCACACGATCTAGCCGCCCAATTCACCAGTTCAAAACGGGTGATAAATTGCTCACCGATCTCATTTCTCAATTGGTCCATCGATTCGCTTGCTGTGTGGCATGTAGTGCCGTCTTGCTGGAACCACAAGTTGATCAGGTTCAACTCGTACACAAAAATAAGTTCTGTCACGATAGCGGGCGCCATTGACGGTAACGTCGTTCTCATGGTCATTTTTGAAAAAATACAAGCCAGTGATTCCACCGGATCATAAACCGCACCAAACAGTGTATTTTTCCGGGTGCATTGGCAGCTCTTGTATTGCCCGAGGTTGCTCATCGGACCAAATACAGCAGTTTTGTTTATTAACATAGCCATTCAATCAGAAATGAACTTCGTCGCTGAAGACAATTTTTCGATAAAAAAGCGGATCTTTCTCCAGTTTTCTAAGGCCCACTCACCGAAAATTCGACACTGTAGCGGGCCGTTCGGCTTTAGATTTTTCATGAGCTGTATTTTGTAAGGTTCCAGGATCCACCTAGCCGAGTAACATAATCCCAATCGCTGCGAACGGCAGCGGACTTCATTAACACTGGCGGATACAGCAGCAATATTTTCCTCTGTACGCACTCTACGCATACGGATAGGTGGCTTGATGTCCGATAGCGTGAAGTTGGTGCGAAATTTGGTCACTATGGCTTGAATTGCTTGCTTAGTAGGTCGATTATGACGACCGCAACATGGTCGAAGTGCGCGAAAAGCATTTCTCACAGAGCACGAGTTTTGATAACAAAATTTAATAATTTCTGAGCGTTGTTCGGGCGTCAGCCTTTCCACGATGAATGCTAACTGAGCATGTTTGACTTTAACAGATGTCACATATCTTGTGAGCTGTCAAAAATAGAGTACTGAAAAACCAAACAGCAAAAAAATCACCCTTTACTTTAGGAGTTTTCCATCGGAGCCAGCTAGCTATCTTTCTTCAGCCCCTTTTGCCGCAACATTTTATCTAGCGTATCTGGACTTTATTAGTATGCCATCACTTTCTCATCTTATGTCCATAGAGTAGCTGCTAGATTAGTTTTAAGTTTCCCTCTGGTTCGGTGACAATATTCCCGTCCAAATTAGTAGACCCTGGTGCCCGTATATAGTTTTGGTGTATAAATTTTAATGTTGCCACTCTTCGAGGGTTCGTTAATTTCCTGGGTCTACTCGTAAAACGCTGTATTGACTCTTTTATTCTTCGCAGGATTACCGCCCTTCTCTTCTTCTGACTCCATATCAGTTGATCTAGTATTTTATTTCTGCACCTTTTTGCGGATCTTTTAGGGTCGACCTTGTACTACCTATCACCGTGTTTCTCACATTTTCAAATTTGAAAGTCAGAAGCAGTTAACTTTGCAATGTTGTCCTCCTGACTTACGAGTATATCAGGACTGAAGTCGACAAAATACGGATTTCGGCGTCGTTCTTCTTATTGTAATTATGTCCTTGGACCCTAAAAAAGTCCTATAGACCCGAACTGCTAATATTATAAAGTAGCTCTATAATGTGTGTACTTTTCTATTAACTGAAGTTGATTACCTCGAGGGACTCTGCGCTGGACGTTTTCCATCTGAGGATCCCCTACTAGATTAGCCAACAAAAAAACGTAGTCAATGGCTTGGGCAGTTACTGATTATATCACTTTGGTTTCTTCTTTTAGAAATCTCTTAACCATGTATGATTGCCCACGGATACATGCATTCAAGGACATTCACAAAAATATATTAACCTCTTGACTAAACATTCACTAGTAACGACAGAGCCGATATTAGTTTCTTGTGTAAAAAACCACCACAGAACCAGATACGTACGAACAATTACAATATTTCGTATCTAATTGCTATCATTGTATCTGAAGTGCTATATTTATCGTTTCCATTGAGTACAGGAAGTGTCAGAGTAAAATTGAAGCTCAATACGAACTTTCTCAGGCAACACAAAGCAATACAATACACTCGTCTTGGCACACATTTTCGTTCTTAATTGCAAATGCATATTTTTTGCATTCCATTCCTTTGCAAAACGTATCTATGTATTCGCCACTACATCTGTCAGCTCAATAAATCAATTCATTAAGTCCAAGATGTGTTCAATTGGATTGCTACCCCAGAAACAAGCCACGACAATCATTCAGTTATCTGTGGGACAAAAATACGAGCAGTGAATGAGATAAAAACATAGAAAAAAACATAGAACCATAATCGACGGACCAGAAAGCCTATCTCTGTATCTCTCTATTTATAGTTGCGTGTTAAACTAGGCCAACGGTCGTTACGAGATAAGTCTGTGACCCCAAATCATACCGGCAAACGATTCTCTTCAGCAAAATACACTTGACCACCATTAACATCCGGCTATCTGTGACAGGGATTATGTAATTGGCGCGCGACTTTATCAGTTCACTCGCTTTCAGCTTACTTTACTCACATTCATAACACTCTGTTGTATGTTGTTGTTTTCCTTTCAGGCGGACTAGTCGATTTAATTAAAGAATTTGGAATTCCGGAACTACCCGTTGGCATTACTCAGGCAAAAGGTTTCTGTGGCAGTGAACGGAATGCCTATCAAGCGTCGTACCCATCACCGGCATTCTACCTCAGCAAGGAGGCGATTTTAACTATCCAAACGTCTCAGGCCTTTCCCAATGGCTTTCCCGAGGACTTTTCCATCTTGATTGCCTTGAAACCGTCAAATCGAACGTTGAACAAAGTGCCGGTGTTTACGATATACTCGGAGGAGAGTGAGGATGTTCTTTCGGTGACCATAGGCCGGGAAATTGGCATGGTCTACCAACAGGTAGATGGGCCGAATTATCAGCGGAACGACATCAATTTTGGAATCGGTATAAGTGACAATAAATGGCATCGGATCGGCATCAGTGTGAAAGGTAATGCGGCAACGTTGATCTTGGATTGTAATAAACAGGTAACACGACGGCTGGAGAGGCAGATTGGGTCTTCGATTCCGACGAATGGATTGATTTTGACAGGCGTTCAGATGACCGACGATGAGGGCTTCTTTACGGGCGAGGTTCAGATGATGCACGTGTCAGATACTCCAGATGCTGGATATGACATTTGTTCGAAATATGTGCCGTCTTGTAGTGGAGGAGGAAACTCCCAGCTCGCAGATGAAAGGTATACTTATACTAGTCCGTCTACGGTACGAAGAACTGAGACTTGGACGACGACTGGAGATGGAGGTGGAGGTAGAACTGTGACTTATGAAAGTTCGAGTAGTACGCCTTCAGGTGGAATCGGTGGTTTCCATTTCGGACCAAGCGGTGCTCCTGGTTATCACTTTTCTAGCAGTAGTTCTTCTAGTGGAGGAGGTGGTGGACTCACTGGATCTGGTCATCGTTTTCCCACGACTGGAGGTATAACGACTATCCATTCCTCAAGTAGTGGAGGTTCGACTGGTGGTGGTAGTTCATCTGGCAGTGGTGGGTTGTCTGGCGGCGGTTTGTCAGGCGGTGGCTTGTCAGGCGGTGGATTATCTGGCGGTGGATTTTCTGGAAGTGGCGGTTTGTCTGGCGGTGGAATTGTCTCCGGTGGTGCGCTTGGGGGTGGATCTGGTTTTCACATTACGAGTTCTGGAGGGAGTTCAGGAATCAGCGGTGGCATTCGTGGCGAAAATGGCTCAACTCAAATCTTAGGAATTGGAGGTGGTTCCTCTGGTGGAAGATTTTCTGGCGGTGGTTCTTCTGGTGGTGGTTCCTCTGGCGGAGGCTCCTCTGGCGGTGGTTCCTCTAGCGGTGGTTCTTCTCCCAGTGGTTTAGGAATCAACTTGGAAGGTGGTTCTGCTGGCGGCAGTCGAATTGAGGAAGGTTACGATTCTGAAGGCCGTCCTCTAACAACTCCGAGTTCAACTGAAGTTAATGGTAATAGCTCGGGTGAAGTTTCGATTTTTGGAGGTGGCCTTAACGGGCATGGCGAAATAATTCCAAATTCCAAAGAAGAACCCAGTGATTCTCAAGAATCAGCCACTGATGTGGACGATTATGACTTAAGCTCTTTTAACTCAGGACTAGCCGGTGGTGGAGATACTAGTGGATTAGGTGGGCGTAAGAAGCCAACAAATCGAAAAAGGCCCAAAAAGCCAGATTCTGGCGTAGAAGCAGACCTAGGTCCGAACCGGAGGAATCAAACTGGTGTAGGATCTTATGAGCCGAACGTTGTTACTTGCTATCCAGGACCCAGAGGCTATACAGGTCTTCCAGGGCCACAAGGTGAACGAGGTCCAAAAGGTGATCCTGGTAGAGATGGACTTTCTGGGCAATCGGGTGCTCCTGGAGCACCAGGACATGTGTTTGTAGTTCCTGTGAGTACAAAATTCGTAGAAACTCTGTCTAGGTTGGTTTATTTAACAATCTCGTTCTTAGGTGAGTCAAAGTAATGAGAAAGGACCAGATACACAGGCGGAGGCACTAAGGCAAATGCTGTCACAACATATGGTAAGTACAATAATTGCAGGTCTTCATAGCTCAGTTGCATATCTAAAATTTTGTCTTCCATCAGATGTCAATGAAAGGACCTGAAGGTCCAATGGGTTTGACTGGATTACCAGGACCGGGAGGACCACCGGGACCTCAAGGAAGTAAAGGCGAACCAGGAGACGTTGGAGAGCCTGTAAGAATAAGTTTGTTGCTTCGGGAGTAACTTTATCTGAATTTTCATATAAATTTGCATAGGGAACACGAGGACTCAGAGGCCCATCGGGTCTTCAGGGAAGAGAAGGTCGTCGTGGAAGATCTGGTCGAGATGGAGAACGTGGTGCTGTTGGCGCTGCAGGCGTTAAAGGTGAAATTGGACCAATGGGACCTGCTGGGCTACCTGGGGATAAAGGACATCGAGGTACGCCAGGCGGTGTAGGAGAGAAAGGTCAACAAGGTGTCGAAGGACAACCTGGTGAAGAAGGCCCACCTGGTTTACCTGGACTTCCAGGAGAATTGGTAAGGAATTTCAAATTAGTTCTAAAAAAATCGTATAAGAATGGTTTTTTCTTTAGGGTCCTCGAGGATTTCTTGGGCCTCGTGGATTCCCCGGACCTGCTGGAAATCCTGGTTTGCCTGGCAACGAAGGTCCACAGGGTTTGAAAGGAAATCCTGGGTTGTCTGGGGCACCTGGTGCTCCCGGGCAACAAGGCCCATCCGGAGCAGTAGGGGCACCAGGACATCAAGGCAATCTTGGGCCACCTGGTGTACCTGGGCCTTCCGGTAAACCAGGTCTGCCTGGACTACCTGGTGCAGATGGTTCACCTGGCAGACCGGGCACCCCAGGATCAATTGGCTCTAAGGGAGATCAAGGCATGCAAGGCGTACAGGGACCAGTAGGATTCCCTGGACCTAGAGGACCAAAAGGAGATGATGGACCACGCGGACCGATGGGAGATAAGGGTGACACTGGTGAACGCGGTTTGGATGGTGAAAAGGGTGAAACAGGCTTACAAGGGGAAAGAGGTGCATCAGGACTATCTGGAAGTCCTGGTCCTGAAGGCCCAGAAGGACCGAAGGGATTTGAAGGACCTCGTGGTGAAACAGGTCCAATTGGTCCGACCGGCGAAAAAGGAAAACAAGGCCCTCAAGGATTTCAAGGTTATCCCGGAGCGACTGGTGATAAAGGTGACAAAGGTGCTACCGGAGCAACTGGTCCTGCTGGAATAAAGGGCGAACGAGGTCTACAAGGCGCTCATGGGGAACGTGGGGAAATTGGCCCAAGAGGTTTTCGAGGTTCCAGAGGCCGACGAGGTAACGAAGGCACCCCAGGACCGAAGGGAGACAGTGGGCAACCAGGGCCACCGGGACCACATGGAGAAACAGGTCCACAGGGCTCGGAAGGTCCTCGAGGATTTATTGGTATGCCTGGACCACCAGGAGTTGATGGGAAAAATGGTCCCTCTGGACCAGCTGGAGAACGAGGACAACCGGTATGTTCACCTTTACTGACTTTAAAAGGCAAAATAACTTTCATTTATTTTTTTTATTTAATTTCATTAAGGGCGAACCAGGAAAACCTGGCCCACCAGGAGAAGCGGGTGTTATTGGACTTAGAGGAGCCACGGGCGATGCTGGACCAGTTGGTGAGCCTGGTATTCCTGGACTAGCTGGTTTACCTGGAGAGTCTGGCCTTCCTGGAGATGCAGGAAAAGAGGGTCCTCCAGGTCCAGCTGGACCGATGGGCAACCCTGGGCCTCAGGGGCCTACAGGACTACCAGGGTTCCCAGGCGAACGTGGACATCAAGGCCAACCTGGTTTACCTGGGCTTAAGGGTGAAATTGGTACACCTGGAGCACCTGGATTTCCTGGCGACAAAGGACAAGCAGGTGAGCCGGGTAGAGAAGGTCATCAAGGTCAACAAGGCCGACCTGGACCACCAGGCAATGTTGGTGCCCCGGGTGCTAAGGGAGAGCCAGGTGAAAAGGGTCCGATTGGACCAGCTGGCCGTGATGGTTTGACGGGATTACGTGGATTACCAGGACCACCAGGTCCTGTAGGTACACCGGGAGAAGATGGTGATAAAGGCGAACTCGGACCACCAGGAGAAAAAGGCTTAAAGGGAGCCCAGGGCGAAATGGTAATAACCTACTTATGTAAAGTTTGGAAAATATTTAAAAAAAAAAATTAAATTTATAGGGTCCATTAGGATCATCGGGTCCACAAGGTCCTCGAGGAGAATCTGGACCTCCTGGTACGCCTGGGGATAAGGGACCACCTGGTGAAATGGGAAGACATGGTATTAAAGGTGAAGATGGCAAACATGGAATACCTGGTCCTCCTGGCAACATAGGACTACAAGGACTTCCTGGTCCGCAGGGAATAAAAGGTGAACGCGGAGATGATGGAATGATGGGACCTATAGGACCGGTAGGTGCACCGGGAGAGCTCGGCCGTCGTGGACCTAAAGGAGCAGGAGGAGCACGTGGAAAACCAGGACCTCCAGGTCCTATAGGATTAACCGGTGCAGATGGACCACAAGGTCCGCCAGGTCCAATTGGCCCACTCGGCAAAGAGGGTGAGCGTGGACCACCAGGTCCTAAAGGCGAGGAAGGAAAATCTGGACTTCCCGGACCTCTCGGAAAACCTGGATACCAAGGACCAGAGGGTCCCAAGGGAGCTATAGGGCCTCGAGGATTTCCCGGAAACCCTGGAGAACCAGGATTACCTGGAACTAAAGGCGAGCAAGGCAAAGAAGGCGAAGACGGAAAACAAGGTGAACAGGGTCTCCCAGGTGAATACGGTCCACCTGGTCGAGTTGGAGAGCCTGGCCCGCCAGGCAAGCAAGGACCTGAGGGCTCCGCCGGCTTACAAGGAAGTTCTGGACCAACAGGTGAAAAAGGTGACAAGGGTGATATAGGCCCAGCTGGGCCTATGGGTATCATTGGACCGCAAGGTTTACCAGGCACGCAAGGACCTGCTGGCTTGAGAGGTGCTGCTGGTAGTATAGGTGAAACAGGGCGACCAGGAAGTATGGGACTTCCAGGTCCTAACGGCAAAATAGGTGATACCGGACCGGCAGGACCGAAGGGTGATCGTGGTCGACGAGGAATGAAAGGACATCGTGGTGAACTCGGAATGGTCGGACTAAAGGGTGAACAAGGAGAAAAGGGTGATAGAGGGATGCGTGGGCCGCAAGGTTCAGAAGGTCGAAAAGGGGAAACCGGTCCGATGGGCCAGTTGGGCTTTAAAGGAAATGATGGCCAACAAGGTCAACCAGGAGGTATTGGGATAAGTGGTCCAAAAGGCACTGATGGTCCTGCTGGAAGTAAAGGTGACATGGGTCCTCCGGGACCACCAGGACCACCTGGTGCTCCTGCTGATGCACCACTTATACCACCCGAGCTTTTGTTCCAAATGGGAGAGTTTGGCAACACAAAAGCAGACACCAGACGAAGAAGAGATGTATATGATTCAAGCGAGCTCAGATCGCTAGCTGAAGAGGATGATTTTAATGAACTTATGGGAGTTTCCAGAGACACAACGCCAAAGAAAAAGTCTAAGAAGAAGAAAGGCAAAAAAGAAGACCTGCCCCCAAAGTTCTTGGATATGTATAGCGCCATCTATTCAATGCGCCAAGAGATAGATCGCATACGGAAGCCAATGGGTACTCAAGACAACCCCGCACGATCTTGTCGCGATCTTCACTTTAGTCATCCCAACCTCAAAAATGGTTGGTATTGGATCGATCCTAATGCAGGAATGCCTGATGATGCCATTTACGTTTACTGTAACATGACAGCGGATGGTGAGACTTGTGTTCCAGCAGATGTGCACACTGCACAAATGCCCCCAATACCATGGAGAAGGGAAAGCTTAAATTGGTTTTCAAATCTAAGAGGAGCTTCGAAAATCACCTATGACACAATTGGTACTGTGCAATTGACATTTTTAAGGCTACTCTCACAGGAGGGCTACCAAAATTTCACCTACACCTGTACGAATAGTGTAGCTTGGTTTAATAGGCGGGACGGGAGCTATTCGACTGCTATAAAGCTTATGGGTGATAACGAGATGGAAATTGCAAAGGAGGAGAATTTGGTTAAGCCCAGCGTACTTGTGGATGGATGCCAAGTAAGATGTGATGAAGTATTATTGAAGCTTACGATTTATATAATTGTTTTGATTTTTTTTATTTTTCAGTACGGTAACACTCAATCGGAAACTGTTCTAGAAGTCCGAACAAAACGCCTTGATTACCTGCCTATTGTTGACTTCTATCCACAGGACTATGGACAAGCGAATCAGGCTTTTGGGTACCAAGTTGGACCTGCCTGTTTCAAATAGATAGTAAACAAATCGCGTAAAAATTGAGTGGATGTATAAAAATGATGTTAAACTTTAAACACGAACTGCCAAAGATCTATACTGATAGACGGTTAAGGAAACGTAGCCTATTAAGAGTCTGCTTAAGTGTACTTATTACTTTACTCTAAGTTTAATTTTATGTAAGCGTAGTTTTATTTGTCATAATATAAGGAGAGTCTTTTGCTATAAAGAAAAAAATATAAAATGAAACGAAACGAAAGTATAGTATCCTTTGTCAGAATTTATCTGAGCTGAGGACTGAAGTTTATGACTGATGTTATGGCAAAGAAGTGGTGAGCTTAGGCTAACGGCCATGATTTAGTCCTACTTCAATATTGAAGGCTTAAACTATTTGTACACTCTTTCCTTTAGAGCTACAATCACACTTTAAGCCTAGGTCTAGCAATGACGCTGGTCATCCAAAGGACACCAAAGTTATGATTTATATTTGAATTTATTTAGCAATGAAAATTGTATTCAGAACAAGGTTGAAGTGGAGTTCCCGGTGGTAAGTGATGGTAATAACGTCTAGGTATGCCGATACGTACTCTACAAGGAGCCAGGTCTTGAATGCCATTTCTTCTATAAGAATCCCAAGTGCTGTACATGGTACCGCCTTTCAGTCTTCTCCGTATTTGTCCAACAAACTGCAAAGAGCACTCGTTACAAAATTTTGTTTCGTATCTTTTCAATTATTGTAAGTTACTGGATATGGGCCACGACAAGGTTCGCGTGGTGTAATCGGGTCCGAAACTGCACATCCGCAAGAGTGATCACAAGCGGTTCTGCAGGAAGATTCACACATTTCTCAATTCTGTTTTGTTTTAAAATTTCGAATCCAAACAAAAAACAGATTATTCTGCTATAATTTAAAAAAAAGAAATCAAACTGCTTGCAGTTTTGTGACAGCTTCTCAGGAAAATTTTTCTTTCGCCCAGCCGCCTCAGATCATTGTTTTAAGGTGCCGTGAAGTTCTACTGTGGAAGAAGATGTGGTTGGTTGAATTTGGAGCTGTTCGGTTTGGATTACAAAAATATGATACATGTGATATTTCTGTTATACAGGGCTGTAAATGTTTTTCCTTTCCCTTTCACTTGTGCGCCCCAGCGAGATATTTTTCTATTGCGTTGTCCCTGCATTTGTATTCATTCGGTCTACATGCCCAATCCATATTACGCGGCTGATGCGCGCTTTTGTGACCAGTTCTTCTGGCTCCTTTCACTCGCAATATCACGCATTCAAAACGGCAATATATGTCTTCGATATTGTCCATGCTTTTGTGCTTTAGAAAGAGCTGAGATGATAGAGGCCTTGTAAGTAGACCCCTTAGTTTTTCTAGACAAGTCCTTATTACTCAATTGCCTTCTAGGGCCAAAGAGACAACGATGAGCATGTGTAAAAAATCCTTTGATTTCTGATGAGGTGTCATTATCAGAATTAATAGCGGAGTCGAGGTAGACGAAATGCCTAAAGCATCGATTTTAAAAGTCCCTTCTTGTTGACTCATCCTGCAGAATGATTAATAGCGTTATGGTTTGAATACGATTTCAGGAATATGGCTTCCTTAGCTGTTTTCGACGAAGCCGACCTTTCGATCTGATTGCTGGCCACTCTTTTGAGCATTTGCGGTTCTATCTCATCCAAGATGGGCTGAATACTCGCCTCTAATGATTAATTAGGTTGAGGCCTATCAGCATCACCTAATAAATATTGTACTTTACTAAACCCCACAAATCGTGCGTCAAATTACACGATCACGGTGCCCAACTCACTCGGTCATTTCGCGATATTAGTTTGTCGTTGAATCAAGTCCTTAGTACGTCAAGGGTTTCAGTGGCAGTTTAGCACGTACTGTCATCTTGCTGAAACCGCATATCTTCCCGATCAATGTTGTCCATATTTTCGAAGAAAGAATTGGTGATCATTGTCCGCTAAAGTTGGCCATTGACTCTAATGCGAGCCAAATCCTCTTTTTGAACAAAAATGAGGACCGATGATGCTACCAGCGTGGAGACCGTAGTACTGTCCATTTTAATGGCTGTAATTGAAGTTCCGAAAATATCTTCAGGAGTGAATAGCAGAAGGGGAATGAAAGGCAGATAATAACTGGAAGTCGGAGAGAAGGGTTCTTGGGGCTAGTCAATATTGTACTACATCAAAAGGATACCAGAAAAACCAATTAACGAGTTTTCTGTCTTACACTCAGAAAGTAAAAAAAATGTGCCCAATTCTCAATTTTTGGATCTTATTTGTTTAGCTAGAAGACCTATGGACATGTTAGTAAATTTGTGGTTTTAAAGACGATTTGTTTTTTTATAATTTGCGCGCGCTCAAGGAATTTAAGTACCCTTAAAATGCTTGCACAAAGCGCGGGCGAAGGAAAATCAGGGAGGATGGAAAGAGAGGTACCGGTGAACGTTGGTTTTAAATGTTTGAGGGTTATAATGACTAGGAAATAAAAAGCTAGGTAAGGCATTCCAGCAAGATGTACGGCTTAGGAATGAATCACGATATTTTAGAGTACGTCCGAAAGTGGGCTTGAGGGTATACTGATGAGCATTCATAGCCAGTCGGATGTTTTGATTAAAAGTTAGAAGGGGCGGAATGCTACCGGCGATTTCAGCAGCATTTTTGACAACACCAAATATGTGGTCATTCCAACGTAAGCTGTGCCATTCATGGATAATAGCTGGGTGTTTAAATTTCGCTTTAACGACAACAGACAACATTGTGTCTTGGAAGCATTCAATTCTACTCTGTTAGTGGTTCCCTAAT
The DNA here is from genome assembly GCA_963966105.1 of Volucella zonaria. Classification (NCBI taxonomy): domain Eukaryota; kingdom Metazoa; phylum Arthropoda; class Insecta; order Diptera; family Syrphidae; genus Volucella; species Volucella zonaria. The sequence continues at coordinate 59,290,276 of OZ014531.1, read as the reverse complement.
TAGTTGTGCTGTTAATATCAGAATTTAATGAGGTTAACCCAATTTCTCGTTCTACAGCCGAAGAGCAGGGGCGTGAGTCCGGGAACGAATATGAAAAGCAGAGAGTACTGTCGTCAGCAAAGGAATATATTGGATTAGAAGTAGCAGACAAGAGATCAATAATAAAAATTAAAAAGAGTGTCGGAGACAGAACGGAGCCCTGGGGCACACCAGCATTTATTTTGTGAATATCAGACTTGAAACCATCCAAGACAAGTTGAATTGAACGTTCCTAAAGGTAATTTCTAATCCATTGAAGAAGAGAGTCGTGGATCCCAAAAGCACGCATTTTCGACAAAAGAGCCTGATGCCAAACTCTGTCAAATGCCTTAGAAATATCAAGTGCAATTAGCTTGCTTTCGCCAGATTGATGTACGCCTTGGTTCCACTTTTCGGTGAGACATGCCATCAGGTCACCAGTGGACCGTTGCTACAGAAACCATATTGGCGGTCATTGAGAAGTTTTCGTGTTTCGAGATATTTCACGAGCTGACGGTTTATCAGCGTTTCCATGACCTTGGAAAGAAGGGACGTAAGTGTAATGGGCCTATAGGAAGATAGAGAAGAGGATTCGCCTTTTTAGGGACAGGCTGGACAAATGCTGTTTTCCATCTGCTCGGAAAGGGTCCTAAAGAGTAGGATTGATGAAAAAGCTTACGCAGTGGTTTTGCCAACGTAGAGGTACATCTCTTCAGAACAAGGGGAGATATGCCATCTGGGCCAGCGGGTTTGTGTATGTTATGTGCTCGTGCTATTACACAAGTGCGAAAATAGATTCATCCCACTGAAGGCTCTACAGACAAACGACAATCTAGAAATGTTGAGCTGGCCGTAAAGCGTGCAGCAAGCAGATTGGCCTTGTCTATAGAGCTAACAGCTGGAATATCATTCTAAATGAAAGCTGGAATGGAGGATGAGGCTGAATTTGTAATGTTTTTGACGAACAACCAAAAGCTGTTACTGTCTTTGGAATATTGTAGTAATTTTCGGCCCAGTTTTTGGTTTTATTGAAATTTCACACGCTTAAGAAAGACGTTGCAGCCATTCCTGGCTCGTTTGAACTTTTTTCTAACTTTACCCTAACCCTGACGGCCTCTTTATAGCTCGAGTCGTACCATGCCTTTTCTTATGGTTTGATACTCTTAATCCAATGAGAAGTAAACGACCTCATTCCAAAGAGAATAGTTGATCAAATTAGCCGCGGCATCCATGACGCTATTGAGGAAACATAATGATCAATTAAAATTCCTAAAGAAGCTGTTAAGACCGCTCCAGTTGGCTTTCTTGTATTGCTGTACAGTTTTTTGGAATCTTTTCTCTTTTCGGTATACGAGAAATTAGCTGATTAGCTGATGGTCCGACGAGCCTAAAGGGGAGAGAACATCAACGGTGTATTTATCAGGGTGAGATGTTAAATACAAGACCAGGGTGTTGGCGGTATGACTATCAACGTCTGGTACTCACATGGGCAGCTTGAAAATCTGCGTTAAGTTGTTTTCCTCAGCGAAGTTCTCAACACACCGTCCTTCGAGTGTTGTCTGTCCAGAATGTCGAAGCCACAAAGAATTATGTATATTGAAATCGCCCGTAATAACGATTTCAGTATGTGGATACAGGGATACAATTCTTTGAATGGACTCGGACACCGCATCAAACTCGTTAAACGTCGAATTGCTGCCCAGTTTGGGGCTTCTATAAATAAGGCAGTAGTGGTTAATTTGCTTACGGAGATGGAATTTTAACCACATGAAATTGAATTCCGGATTGGAACATTGACTGCATTGGATAAGGATTGGAATCCTTATCGATCGGTGAAAAAAAAATACAAAAATTAATTTATCGAAAAGCAGGCTAAAGCACTCAGAATTAGACGGACTGGTTGAAACTCTAATGTAACATATAGGACACTCTTAAGGATGTGAGTTTTTGTATGACTATAAAACTTTCACAATGTGATTTTGAAAGCAAAAACAGGTATGTCCTTCTAAAGCAAACATTTACTTTACGAGGCAATAATCGACTCTTGTATTCCTGTATAAGTACGTGTATAAAGCTTTTTAATACGAATGCCTATTAACATTTAAATAAACGACACGGGATTGTGCTTTATGTATAATGATTCCCTGGTACTTACCCATAATAGTTTTACGGAGTATGCTTTGATGAGTTTTTGTAAAAAACCCACCCTTTACTCATATTTGAATTTTATGGGCGATGGGTTTAATAAGAAAAACTAAGTACCCTAGGTACTCGTATCAAAAGTTGTTTAAGAGTATATCCCCTTTTTTCAGCTTTAATAATTTTTGATACATAGTTTCAGCTACATAATCGTACGGCAGATATGGTTTCCTTGAGACAATATTAAACAAAGCTTACTAGTTTGCCCTGTCATCCTTTTAACAACGCCTTTGACAAAAGTTAAGCGCGTAACTATTCGAAGAAAGTACCCAGGACAGTTTTAGTCGTAAGCCCAATCAAGGCTAACGATGACATTCCTTAAAGGATGAAAACTGATCCAAACAAAACTACACCTTAGACTTTAAAATCACGGAACGAGACTGGTAGATCTGATAGTATGACTGCATGGTGCACTTGTCTCTTAGATGTTTGCTATTAGATTAGATTGTTGTAGCAGGTGGTGTAAAGAATCCCAGATCACTGCGACCATAGATGGGCCTATTATGGTATCCCCATTTTGAGCTCGTTTATGATGCCGCAATTTGTTAGGAAGGCGCCTACGTCTTTAGGTGAGCTGGCAGCTATGTCCACCGTTTCAAGGTAGAATTTACCTAGGTAATAACATTGACGTGTTTTGGTTAAACCATTGCAGTCACAGAGTGTGTGTTCTACTGTTTCCACGTCCTCGTTGCATAGCCTGCACGTATTGTCTTGTGCTCATCATCAAGTGTTTTTTTCACAGGGCAGTGTCCTGTGCGATGTCGTTGTAGTTCTTGTAGAGTTTATTGTGTACTGCACTCAAAATCCCTGATGATGTCTTCATTCGCCTTCGATAACGTAAACGATCTTAGTGTGCCCTCATTCAGAGATAAACACAATTTTGCAAACACGCAAGCCATCATGCTTTCTGCTAATGATATTTATGAAATCAGCGTATGCAAATAGTTGCGCAAACTTTTGGAAAAATGTGGCTTGCAGTTTTAAAAAAGCTACATGATAGCCTATCCTGTTATCTTAACATTCTCTTGGCATCAAAGGTCTCGGTGAGACTGTATCCAGCCTTTATGGGGCAGCTAGAGTTTCCTATTTTCATTCTGCACGCCAAAACTAGACATGCTCCTATAGATGTTGACAAATTCGGCCGTCAAATTGATAAAAATGGAGCGTTTATCGAACTTTACTTCTTGGATTTTTTCTTGAATCTGCTGTAGTGTGAAAACTTGGATTTATATACTCTAACACACCTGGTTCAGGTCGTTGAAGGATACTTCAATATGTTCCCACACTACGGCAGATAAGACTTTGAACCCAATCTTAAGGGAGCTAATGTGTTAGTTTTAGTTAGTTAGTTTTAAACGCATTTTATTTTCTAATTCATTAACTCTTACATACTAACAAAAAATGCTTAAATGCTAGCTTAAAATTACTTAACAAAGTTATACTAACTTACTGGCCCCACACAGGCACTCTAAGCTACTCTAAACTCTTATATATATGTCTTTCGACTTTGTTTACATTTTATACTTATATATACTTATTTTCTATGCTTAAGGCTAAGAAAAGAATTTAACAAAAAACTTAGCATATGAGAGAGCTAATGTGTCTAGTCTATAGTTTGCGCAGTTTAAAGGTCTATTTCTCGAGGGCAAACAATGCTGAGGTTTCATTTACCGGGCATACTTTCATCCGACCAAATCTTGGAAGTAAGTCTGAGTACGCTCCTTATAAGGCTATCTTCTGCTGCCCTAAAGAGATTGACAGGTAGATCATCCTTTCGGGCAGCCTCATAATACTCAAGCTTAGATATTGCTTATATTTACTTCGTTTTTGTCGCCAGACTGAAATTTTGGCTTACAGTATCCAAGCTGAATAGATCTTTGTAGAAGGTCAAGCCAGGAAACCACACACAATCCCGCACTTTCGCTGATTGCTTTCTGGAAATTAATTAACAAGATCGTAATTTTTTTACACAAAATTATTCTGAGTGATGTGGCTTATTTCCATTTGTCTGGGCTCGTAAACAAATATGTCGTTATGAGAGTGATTTTTGGTAACATTCGCTTTGGAGGAAGACGAATCACAGCGAATTCTACGAACTGTATCTGGTGAAAAAAGTGCAGAGCATGTACACCCTGAATGACTCGAACTTTAACCAACTTCAGACTGCTATAATTTCCAAACCGTTCATGACAGTGAGATCAAATTTTGACACATGACAGATAATTTTATTATTTACAAGCCTTTTAAACGATTTGCTTCTCAGTTGTGTTGAAAAATTTTTATCCGCAATAGAATTCAAATGTTATAGTGTGATTGCTTTATATTTGGCTAGAAAATCACAAGTAGCAATAGAGCCCTCCAGCACCTCAACGTGAATAAATCATTTGTGTCTCGAAACATAGCTCGTTACCGTGATACTGGCAGCGTTGCAAAACGCCATGGAGATGGTCATAAAAAAACAGCAACATCAGCAGAAATGGTTCGGAAAGTGAAGGCTCGAATTGAGCGAAATCCGCGTCGAAGTGGAAGAAAAATGGCTCGTGAGCTCAACATATCGTTGGAACGCATGCAACACATACTGAAAAATGAGCTTGGGCTCAAGCCATTGCAGTTCCAAAAAGCACACGATCTTACATAGCAACAGAAAAAAGTTAGAGTGGAAAGAGCGAAGGAGTTGCTACGCTTGCACGAAAGTGGTGAGTTGCCGAATTTGTTTTTTTCCGATGAGTCGCCTTTTGTTATCAAACAGTATGCCAACAAACAAAATGACCGAGTTCACTTGCCTTCGGACGGACCTTCGGACGGCCACCAGAAAGCAGGCAGCACCGATGGTGACGGCTTGAGCCGCCATAACCGCCGATGGTCGCTCTTCGCTCGTATTTTTGGACCGTGGCGTCAAAATTAATGCGATCGTATACCGTGAAACTGTCTTAGAGACAGTATTGAAGCCTTGGGCAAACAATCATTTCGGTCGGAGATCGTGGACATTTCAACAAGACTCGGCACCGTCTCACAAAGCGCGCGTCAACCAAGATTGGTTAAAAAACAATGTTCCACACTTCATTTCTTCGACACAATGGATTGCAAATTCTCCGGATGCAAATCCGTTGGATTTCTCTGTATGGGGTATTTTAAAAGCGAAGGTTGGCACTAAGAAATACCAAAGTTTGGACCACCTCAAACAAGCACTTCGCCGGGAATGGGCCAAAATACCGCAGAGCCACTTGCGTGCAGCGTGCGATGCTTTCTTCGGCCGTCTCAAGGCCATTATTCGCGCCAAAGGTGGACATATTGAATTTTCCAACATTTTTTGCTTTGCCGCAATAAAATTTATCAAAAAATAAAAAAATTATAACATTTTAAAAAGTTGGAGTTCGAGTCATTCACCCTGTAAATTAGAGCCTTCGACTCTTATCCGTAGTGTTTGGACAAACGACTCCAGTTCAAGATTATTGAAGTTGACTTTCACTTGTACATACCACCTCAATGCTGGCAAAACCACGGCGTAAGCTTTTTCATAAATCCTACTCTTTAGGACACTTTCCGAGTAGGTGGAAAACAGCATTTGTTCAGCCCCAAATAGCGACATCTTCCCTCACTTCCTCATGAAATATCTCGAAACACAAAAACTTCTCAATGACCGGCAGTACGGTTTTAGTAGCAACAGGTCCACTGGTGATTTGATGGCATGTCTAACCGAAAAGTGGAACCAAAGCATACATCAGTCTGGCGAAAGCAAGATAGTTCGACTTTCTTCTTCAGTTGATTAGAAATTACCTTTCGGAATGTTCAACTCAAGTTGTCTTGGATGGTTTCATGTCTGCTATTTACGAATTTACGAAATAAATGCTGGTGTACCCCAGGGCTCCGTTCTGTCTCCGACAGTTTTTTTTAATTTTCATCAATGATCTCTTGTCTAATCCAATATATTCCTTTGCTGACGACAGTACTTTCTGTTTTTCATATTCGTTTCCGGACTCACGTCCCTGCTCTTCGGCTGTAAAACGGGAACGGCAGAGTATGTTAAACTCATTAAATTCCGTTATCAACACCATAACCAATCGGGGAACTATCAACAGAGTGGAATTACATGCTTCCAAAACACAATGATATCGGCTATAGTTAAAGCGAAATTTAAACACCCAGCCATTATCCATGGATGGCACTAGCATCGTTGAAACCGAAAAACTTTCCATTCTCGGTATGTGTGTCAATGACAATTTACGTTGGAATGACCACACGTTCGATGTTGCCAAAAATACTGCGAAATGTTTAGGTTTCTTTAAGCGATGTAAGAAATACTTCACCTCCTCTGACCAGGCCACAATATATAAGGCGTTTATACGCCCAAAATTGGAGTATAATGGTCAGGTGCCCCTAAGACTTCTTTGCACTTGTTAGATAGTATCCAAAATCGTGCGATAAAACTCATAGGTGATGCCAATACGACACAGTCATTAGACACCCTCGAACATCGGCGTAACATCTCCTGTCTCACCTTGTTCTATCGCTATTTTCACCACCAGCGCTCCACCGAATTTGCTAGTAGCATTCCGCCCCTTCAAACTTTTAAAGCTAGAGTCCCTTAACTAAACAGAGAGTTGCGTCCACCCATCTAGGTCCATCTAGGTAATCAAGTTAATAAGTCAAATGAATAAAACACGAACCAGATCTTCCTTTTCTTCTTTTTTTATTGGCTAGAGTTGTATTTGTTTTTTTTTTTTTGTTATTTCTTTATGTATAATAACAATAAGTTTAATAATTAATAATTGAAAATACTGATCAAGTTCCCTTATTTTTTTTTTCTCTTAAATAAAAATAAAAATATCCCTTATACATCCATTTCATGTTTTTAAAAAAAAAAAAAAGAAATCTTTCTTCACCCCTTCGGTCTAGGTGGAATTGTTCCTCTTATAGAAATTGGTATATGGTATTTATATTTTGTTACTATAATTGTTTTTATTTTTTATTTTAACAGTTTTATGCTGTTTTGTTTCGGCTTGCATTAGGTCTACTATTCAGAGCTTTCCCCATTTAATTTTTATGACTTTTTTTTTATGCTTTTCTTTAAACTATTAGTATACAATACAGATATACATATATGTATAAGTTTTTTTTTTTTTTTTAGTTTTTCTTTATAAGTTTATTATGGTAAGTTTTGTTTTTTTTTTTTTTTTAACACATGCATCGAAAAAAATTTATTTACATTTACAATTTGAATTTTATTTTATTTTTTGTTGGATTTGTTGTTTGTTTGCTTGTTCTTGGTGGTGTTGGTTTTAGTGTTTTTGTATTTGTAATAAATTTGTTGCAAAAATGCAAAGAACATTTATAGATAAGTTCTGTATATGAACCTGTATATATATATTTATATAATTATATGCTCTATAAAATATTTATTTGCCTAAATGATGGTGTAAATTAAAATTTAAATTAAACGAAATTCTTTAAAGTGTGGACCAAAAGTCAGTCAATAGCTTAAAAATGTTTGAATAGTTAAGGGAAGGTTAAGGAATCGGATCGAATCATCAGAAATTAGCATTGTGTATGGGAAAGTAAAGTTGGATTTATAAGTTGCTACACAGACTAAGGAGGGTTTAAGAGCCCTACTAAAAAAATAATCTGAGCCAGTATGACTTAAAGCTACATGGGTACAAGGAAGTGTGGGATAAAAGGTAGAGCCTGAGGTTTTCTGACTCAGCTGACATATTCAGCTTCCTGGGGGGACTAATCAATCTTTTGTAACATGATTCTGGCCTATGTTAGAATGCCCTTGATTCGACAAAATTATACATACAAATGGATGTTGAAAGGTGCTCACAGAAATTCGCAGCAACCAGCCTGTGAATCTAACACTACTGCTTAACTTTCCAATGTAATATTAAGAAAGAAAAATTTCCTTTTTCGGAAAACGTAATATCATGAGTTTGAAGACCACAAGACCAGGAATAAAACAAAAGTCTAAATTGAGAAACAGAAGGGGATGTATAGCTTTAGGAGTGGACAATCATCACTGTTCGTTGGAATCAAGAAGCATCACCATAAAAGATCAGAAGGAAATATTATTGCGAACAAATCAAGGTCTAGCAGCGGAATCGTCTTTGGCCTATAAGCATGATAGAGCTCTGATAAGTTGTATATTATTAAAGTCGGACAAGGAAAAATCAAAAGAGACGACATCTAGAACAACCGGCATATTTACTGACCAGGTTTAGAGAAAACACTAAAATCAGTCTCTTCAGAGATGAAGTTCCTCAACCTTAAAAGCAGGGCAATATTTCAAATAGTGAAATGGCTAAGCAATCTTCTCCAAAGATACATTCGCAGCCTTTAGGCTGACAAATTACTCCGAAGAGAACACGAAGCCGATAAACTAAATTTCTGTTCATAACAGGTACGAAAAATTGATCCAAGGAAATCAGGATCTGCTTCGATATCAACTACGAGTAAATGCTCAGGTTACTCATCATTGAGAGAGAAAGTATAAGAAACGGAGCAATGTTTAGAAGACCCGAACCAGCTTGCCGAGTAAAGAAAAGTTCATGGCTATTGACCCTTGCAGAAATCTTTAAACTGTGGCAAAAAGTAAAGATGGATAGTCCAAGTCTTTGTCAGATGCTATAAAATCGTTAGACTTACTAACTTACTGTACGAGTATTCATGTAGAAGCCGATTGCAATTTCTTGATCAAATCTTCATTTAAGAGCAATGACACTGCTGTCAATAACTGCTCTAGTCTCGCAGATATGAGCCAACCCACAACAGAAATGAACAGAAAGGGACTTTCAATACGAGCGGGTTTCAGGGCTGATCAGGATAAAAATCAAAGGACTGAGGTCAAAGTCATCGTTTGATAGTCTCATCTTCTCGATTCATTAGATCAAATTATTGGCATATAAGTGGAAATAATCGAAATCCTTCCTTGAATAAGAGCGGACTAAATTCAGTAAACCTAGCCGAGGGCGAGTTTGGTTATCGTTTTTCGATTCTCAATCAATAACTGGGTGAAGTTTGAGGCTAAGATCCATGAAAGTGGCAAACCATTGAGATATGTTTCAGTCTAGAACTGATGAAAATTAGCATTTGATTGGAAGAATAGGATGGCATAGATATCGATTCCTTCTCAGAAATCCGCAGTACCACTCCTTGCTTACTGAGGTGAGTTATTGACATTATGAACTGGGTGATTCTAAGTGCTAGGGCGGTGGTAGGTGGTCTATAGTCACAAAGGTTTCAACATGAGCTATCAAATTCAAGTAGAGATGTTCACGACAAATGATGGATGACAAGTACTCGTAATATCGCCGAGTAGTGGAGGCTAACTTGAATCGATTTCGTTGGAAAACGTATTCGTAGCTCTACCTATAAGTTTAAAGATTTAAAGATTAGGTAGTCACAGTAAAACTGTTTTATCTTATCTGACCTGAATAGGTTTCAACTTGGCAGGGAGGTCTCCAGAGTGCCAGTCTATTATAGTCATGGATAGTGCAGTCGACATGCGGATTGAAATGCGTAAAAGATCCCATGGAATACTTGAAGCAAGAAATTTTATTCAGCGATCAGGAGATGAACTGGTCTGAATCGGGTTCAACAAGAACATAAATAGCTTAAGGATCGGTTGAGCTTGACAGGGCAACATATAATGGTTTCCAATTTATTGGCTTTACATAAAGGGCCATATCTGGATGGCTTCCAGTGAAACAAACGATCACTACTCGGCAGGATATATTGCCATAAAACTAAACATCTTTGCGAATGATTTCTGAAACGGGCACAGCTTCTCCTATGGCCTCAATCGGGACATGATGAAAACACAGCTGGCAGATATAAAAAAACATCATCAATGGGTTCTTGATAAGCGAGGTAAACATACATAATAAACTCTGAAAGTATCTCCACAGTGTAAACCCTTCAGCTTTACTGATTTGAAAAAGAAAAGCCGCTTTGTCGGGACAATGGATTAAGTTATATCGGTTGCTATAATCCATAAATAGCAGTGATTTTTTTTTTTTTACAAAAATGGTGCTTATGTATACATAACTCAAATTTATTTCTCGTCTTCGAGCAAAGTTGGGGGGATCTGCAATCTCCAGAACAGAAAAAAGAGGAAGTGCAACAAAAGTGGCCTTGAGGGAGCTAGACAGGAATAAAAGGCAACTTCAGCCCGATTGGATTGTTTCCATTGAGGAACTCATTAGTTTATATCATTGCCGGCTTCGTTATGGACATTCCGACTAGAAAAACAAACAAAAAACTGTCAAACAAGACCCATACACCAGAAACAAACATAGGAAACCAACGGTGAACTTCAGGGGTGCTCATATCAATCGTAAACCTACTGACTTTTGGTCCAGCCTATCAAGTTTGCTTAGAAACTCTTTACAAAGAAAAAAAAAAAACTTCTCTTCTTCTTCAGGGCCACATTTCCTTTTTTAATTTATCAAGAAAATCTTACTATTTACACGTGTGATTTTTTTTATTTTTTTTTTGTAACTAAGGAACAGTTAAGGGGTTAACTACACTCGAATAAATCACAATTTTCTAAAAAAAAAAAAACACTATTTTTATAAGTTACATTTATAAGGTTATATTTGTTGTTTATGGACAAGATGTATCAAATGTTAGTTTGTGTATCTGTGTGTTATGTATGAAATGTTTTGTTTTGTTGGTCGTCACTTTTGAATTTAGGCCTTATCGGCGGCTTCAGGTACATCAATGTTTTGATTAGCAGCCACATTGTTGTCTTCTTGCTCGTGCACCTTTACAAAATAAACATTTGTCAGATTCGGGGAAGATGATTTGGATGGGTTATGTTACTTACCGAACTTGGAGAAGAACCAGCACTGCGACCCCATCTCAATCTAAGTGGTGTTTGCTTACGGATGTCTCTTTGGAATTCGCCAGATTCAATTTGGTTATCGTTCAATGCGCGGAGATCATCCAAAAGGTTTCTCAATTTTTCCGAGTTGATGATGGAGGCGATGAGTTCTTCTTGGCTTCGTTGGTATTCCTATCAAGAAAAGATACAAATGTACAGAATGCACATTAAAATATGAAAATAGGTTGAGCTAACTTGATCCCAGTTGGCTGCTTCTCTTTCCTTCATAGCAGGATCGGCACGTCCGAATCTCAAGCGCAGGGATGGTGATCGGATGGGTTTCTGGTCGACATCACCAAACCAACGTTTCTCTTCCATGGGCAATAGTTCATTTGTGCTGGGGAAGCTGCGACCGAACCTCAGTCTAAGTGATGGTGAACGCTGAGCTTTTCGTTCTACCCTCTCTGGGAAAGATATTGGCCCGGCGTATTCTCTTTGCAGGAGATTCTCATACAAGTTATTAATGGCATCTGAAAGTAATCGAACATTTGATGTATCCGTATTGTATTTTGGGAATAAAATTTCGAATTGATGTATCTTAACATATTGAAGTGAAACTTACTTCCAGCTGAGGTGAGCTCTGCGAAACTGCTTCCATTTAAAAGTGAAACCAAAGCAATTATTCCACATCCGTAAAGTAATCGTTGCGAAGTCATCTTCTGAAAATACAGCAAAAAAAAAAAGGAACAAAGTGGATGCCGATTAAGAAAAGTTTGATCTACCATTAGGGTTTTGTAAACATCATAAAAAGTTGTTTCGCACCGGGGAGAACTTTTAAGAGCAGGAAATACTTCTGTTCCCACTACAACGACTGTGAAAAAAAGGACTGGATACGAGTACTGGTAGAGTACCAGCTAAATGTAGGTGCTCAAGTATTGCTAAGGAAGACGAAACTTTAAACACACTCGAGAGGAGCAACATTTGAAACAAGGGTTGGTGGTACTGTTGGGGTTGCATCTATGTTGTGACTTTTAATGCTGCTTTACATTTATTTTTTAACTTGGAATACCTGATGGGTTGGAGTATTTGCAGTTCTTGACATAGCGTAAAAAAACAGTAAACATCTGAACGTATTCAAAAAGGATGCGAGGGTTTCTTTTCTAGTTTCCAGGGGTGGAAAAATGTTCATCAGGAGGCAAGAATGCGGATGAGATGGTAGTAACTCTAAAAGTTGTTGGATGTATACAATTGCACAAAAGTACGAGTAATAGGATTTGCATTTTTTTTTCTAAGAGAGCATCTGGAAGGATGAGTGCAGAAAGAGTACTCAAAGTAAATCAATGGGCCGAAGAAGGAGTGAAATGTCAACTTTTTCTGTTGAGTGCGGAAATAAAAAGTCCGAATGCTTCCTAATTTCGACATAATTAAGATAAGAGGGGAATTCCAGCGAGGTATTTGCTTTGATTTACACGTTTGTTTTGACAACTCACCACCTTTGGATTTTTTATTCGAGTATTCCCACAATCTCAAAGGAGCAGTAGTTGCAGTTCCAGAACATTTCTGATGGCAGAAAAACGTAAGATCTGAATCTTCACGATAAGTTGATGAATACAGCTTGAACACCGGCTGACCTCAGACTTTTTTTTACGACAGCTCGTTAGAAACCAAGCCCCAAGAGAATCTAGCAGGGCATTACCTCTTTCAAGATATATGGCGCCCAAGCATGGACTCTATACGAGTCTAACATTTTGATTGCCAAGAAGCATCTTTCAAAAGAACACTCCCAAATTTCCAGAGAGATTAGTGAAATAATTTTGTTGTGACAGACTTTTAAAACAGACACCTACGAGAATTTTCGTAAAAACGCTATTTTTGCGCAAAGAAACCATCATGCAAACCAAATAAAAGCTTGGAACCATCCATCACTGGTTTACTCAATTTCGGTACGGTCGTTCCAGCACAAGTGACGCTGAAGGTTTGGGTCGCACCAATCCACGGTATGATGTTAGACGATCGGTGAGTGAAGGTGCACGAACATGAGGAGGGTACAGGCTTATTACATGGATCAGTGATATATTTGGATACGAAATACCTATCCATCAGATGGGTGCCGCGTTTGCTCACAATTGACAACAAACGTAATCGTTTGACAACGGAGTGTTTGGCGATATTCAATCATTCGTAACGGTGAACGAAACTTGGATTCATCACGACCCACCAGAGACCAAGAAACAGTCAAGCGAGTGGGATTCTCGTGGTGAATAGAAGCCGAGGAAGGCCAAGCTGCATCTGTCGGCCAACAATATCACGGCGACAGGTTCTTGGAATGCGGTGTCATTCGTATCGATTACCTTGAAAAGGGTAAAACGATCACCGCCGCCTACTTGTATTATGCAGAGCTATTGCATCGATTAGACGCCGATTTGAAACAAAAATGGATACATTTGGCGAGGAAAAAAGTTATTTTCCACCAGGACAATGCACCGACGCACAAGTCCCTTGCAGCCTCATCCAACATATTTTCCAGATTTAGCCATCTGCGACTATTTCCCGTTTCAAAATATGAAGAAAATGGTGAAAACGCCTATTTTGCGGGCCTTGAGAAATCGTGTTATTTGGAAAGTATCAACAAATTAGAGAAGCGCATCGAGTGTGCAAGTGTGTTTCTTATTTCAATTTTCAGGGACTTATTGACCCACCCTCGTATATCGAGTAATCGTAAAGGCCTCAGTGCCCTTAAAAATTGGTGAGATTTTAAAAAAGTCGTACACGCCGCTTTTACTTATAAGAAGGAGCCATCAGGGGTTAGGCATATTGGGCATATGACATGTAGCCAATCACCCCTTGGCAAGCACGGCTGGATGAATTTCAGCGCATAGGTGAAGATGAAAACTGCGTCACCCCACTTTTGGAAAAAATACTCAATATCCAGAGGAACTGCTCTAAATAAACGACATTTGATAAGCTTGGTCATCTATCAGCAACAGACGAAAATGTTGAGTTTTGAACCAAATTAGCCTCATTTGCATGAGCTTTGGGTCTACTCCTTTAATTTGAAGAAAACAGCTGCTGAGGTATGGTGAGACTGCCTTAAGTGAAAGAAGTTGTCGTGAGTATTTTCAGAAGTTTAAGGCCGGTGTTTTTGACATCGAAGCCGAAAATGTATTGGATGCAATATTGGATGAATATTCCTAAACACAACAAGGACTTGCAGTTGCATTGGGAGTAACTCAAAAGGCTTATCACATCATTTAAGAGCATTGGGAATGATTCAAAAACCAGTAAATTGGGATCCATATGAAGTAGGACGCCAATTTATGTGAAATGGTGCTTTGCAGGCATAACATAAATGGAAGAGATTTTTGCATCGTATTGTCAGTGGTAAAGAAAATTGGAACCACTACAATAGCACAAAGAGGAAGAAATCATGGGGATCACCTCGCTATGGTTCAAAATCGGCGGCCATGCATGATATTCATGGCGTAAAACTCATGCTTGTACATATTTTGTGGGATCAGCTTGGTACCATCTATTATAAGTTGCTCAGACCGAACGAAACCATCACTGGGGCAATCTACGGAACACAATTGATGAGCACTCAAGGAAAAATGACAATGACAATGCTCAGCCGCATATTGTACGACCGGTCAAACACTCAAAAGGGAAGTTTTGTCCCACCCGCCGTATTTACCAGACATTGCGCCTTCGTATTATCACGTGTTTTGCTCGATGGCGCATGGCCTGTGTAAGCAGCATTATACGACTTATGAAGAAACCAAAAATTGAGTCGGTTCGTAGATAGCCTCAAAAGATGCAGCGTCCATCTGTCGTGGTATCCATCTCTTAATCCATGGGAAAAAGTAGTGGCTAGCGATGTGCAATATTTTGAATAAAATACATTATACAGTTTTTTCACATTAATAAAAAACGGCGGAAACCTAGACCTTAGCGCAAGGAACAAGCAATTAATAAAGTTTGACGTAGAAGGGCTGCAATTGCATTCCTATCGATTTTCTTTAGAACAAGTTTTGTTGTACTAGGATTAAGCGCAGAAGACTAGAGGTGATATTGCCAGAAAACCGCCAAAGGCGTGTCTTTGATGCACTGAATCTCAATCGAGCGTTCAAGGCGTTGTTTAAGATGGTTTCATTAGCTTTAACCCAATCCAAGCAAAAGGAAGTAAACTCACATGAATCAAGCGAGTCTCTTAATATGATCTTATACCACAAACTTTACTTATCTAGATCAGTCTATAGTCTTGGCTGGACCTAGGCCTCAACCTCTAGTTAGACTTCTGGGCTTCTCAAGTTAGCGCAGTCTCTACCTAACTGCCTCCAGTTGTGCACCCCACGTCGGTTGAAGTCCTCTTTCTAGATGTGCGTGCCACTTAAGGTGAGGTCTTGTTCTACTGTGTTTTCCTTCCCTTTATGTGTTGTGCATGACCCAGCCAGTTTAGTCACTGTAGGTGAAGCCTTCTGGCCTGATCCATGCCACTATACAGCCAGCTTTTCGTTGCAACTCCTCGTTCAGATTCCGTCAACGCAGAAGGGACCGAAGTTCAAACTGAGAATTGGTCGCTCAAAACAGCTAAGTGAGAATTCATTCGATCTTGAATATGTCAATGCCTCTGCGCCACATAAAAGAACAGGATAAGGGTCTTATATAGCATCTTCTTCGTTACTTGAGATAAGGCTTTTCTGCTCCACTGCTTTCTAAGCCCACAGAAACAGCGGTTGGCATGTGCTATTCTTCGCTTAATCTCTGGACTTATGGCATCAATCTCTGAACTTGGTGATGATTGCCTTTATTTGCTTTCATTGATCGCTAGATTTTTGCTGCTTTTACCGCAATACTCAAACTGACATCCTGATGGTTTCCTCCACTTATGCAACGTTATCTGCACGCATACGGGAAGTTGGACAGATTTCTGAAATATTTCGCCTCTGATGTTGGCTTGAGAGTTGGACGTACGATGTTAAAGAAGTCGCACTATGAAGCGTCGTCCTGTCTTAGGTTTTTTTTCAACATTGGTTCGGTAATGTTTCTTCCGACTCTGACAGAGCAGTTCTCTTTCGATATCCTGCACATCAAATTTTTCAGGGATGGCAAGATCAGATATAGCCAGTATAGCTATCCAATATATTCCATTGCTGACGATGGTTCTTTGCTTTTCATATTCAGGAACGACAGCTCATATTATTTATTAACAACATAACTATTTGGGGAACTACTAACAGAGTACAATTTTCGGACGTACTCTAAAATATCGTAATATATCTGCATAGCTCTTTATTTCCTAGTCATTATAACCTTCAAACATTTAAAACCAACGTTCATCGGTACCTCTCTTTCTTTCCTCGCGGATTCTCCATCACCCGCGCTGTGCGCAATGGTACTCAAATCCTTAAGCGCGCCCAAATTAAAAAAAAAAAAAAATCAATGACAAATGGTGAGCGTTGATTTGGTTTCATTGAATGTTCTCTGAGATCCGCCGCAGATTCAATATTTGGTCGATGGAGAACTTGACAGGTCTAAAGCCATACAGACGTCACTGACAGGTTATTGACGATTGGTTTTAGGCATCAACTATGTACTCGTATACGATATTTAATAGGGTTGAGCCCATGTAGTTGGCAAAGTTAAAGGGATCTTCTTTCTTATGTACCGGAAAGACAATGCAGGGATTTTATTCATGTGGCATCCGTTCCTCAGACTAAATTTTACAGATGAGTTGGTGCTCGCTACGCACCAAATCCTTCCCTATAGCTTCGAAAGGCGGCTGGGCCAATGGCTCTCGGGGTTGATTGCATTTGAATTAGGATACCATATTGCTATCCTTATTTGGGTTTGTTCAGGTGGACAGAATTTTTTTTTAAGGTCTTCGTCCGTTTTGATTGGACGAACAGTGGTAATTTCGTCGTCGTGACTTCGATTCGGATTTTGTTTACCCCGAAAGGTCCTTTTAAAATTCTGGTAAATCCTCCGAATTTCATCGACCTGTCGTTTATGAAACACTTTCGATTTTCTTTTTAGAAGTTTGTATTCGACTTTCCTCCTCTATCGGTATGTAGCTGTCAACTCATTCCTCGTCTTCGCGTACAGTGTTGCACGATTACCTTCTTACTTGGCTGAGAGTACCCGTAGTCATCCATCGTCGAACTATTTATTGGTTTCTTGTTTGAGGTCGCCTTGTAAGGCCTTTCACATTAGAGACGATATTTCTGATAGCCTTCTTCCATCATTGTCACTGGTCGTCGGCCCTTGATGATGGTGTTGTAGAATTATGAGAGAGGTCAAGTAAGATGCGCTATTTTGTGGTTGTACCCGTCCGCCTTCGAACATTTTCAGATTATATTCCCAGGGATGAACTGCTGATGAACCGAATTTGAGCCTTCCCTCTATGAATTGAGCTATCTGGCTCATCGTGTTTCGATCAGGAGAACGCCTTATACCCTTTTTAATTCTAACACGGGCGATACACATGGTTGCACGAAAATGCTAAGTCTCCTTGCAAGCTCTATCAGTTTGCGTTAGTTACTGGATGTGATATCATGATGACTGTCCACCTCCAGTACGATACCAAAGGTGCTATCCTTTCCTATTCTGGCATTACACTGCGGGATTGATTTGACATTGCTAATAGGTGCTCTCCAGGAGTTTGTAAAAGCCTTCCTTGCTAGCATCGTCTTTGTCCTCATTTTTATGGATGTGAGGATATTAAATTGATGTACGGGGTGTCACTAGTCGCTATGTCTACTTCCAATGGCAAATCTGCATCCAAATATGCGTTGCTTTTAATTGCCATCACCATAATCTGTAGATGTCGCGGTTTATAATCCTTTTCTTGTCTGGTTAGTCCCATTAGGGAGCACGAGGTCTGTGTCTGGCCAAGGCTGTTGTTATAATTAATCAGAATTTTTGTAATCTGGGGAGACCTACGGCGAAGTGCTGTTTCCTAGTCAATACCGGAAACAGTCACTATTCGCCCTAATGTTTTTTTCCGACTGTCATGACTTTGAGACGCATATTGCAGGTGATTAAATAGGTTAACAAGGTGCTCGTATGTAGCCACCCATTGCCGTCAGTTTTGGTTGATGGTTACAGCGACATGCTGGGGCACTCTATTGAATTGACACTTACTCCTTACCCGATCTCTCATCACAACACTGAAGTTCACCGGGGCTATGCCTCATAACACTGAACCTTTCATAGTCATGATCTTGATTGAAGAGGAACTGAAATTATGCCCAGCAGAAAGAAAAAGGGAGGAACATGCAATTTCATCTACGCGTGGGCTTACATTTTTGTCACAAATACTCATGACAGCATTCTAACGCTGTCTTCATTCAGAATGCAAATGATGACTTCAAATGGAACAGAATGTTAACTGTTGAACCTGCACATTATTTAATTCTTCATTTCTAAAATAAGTTCTCATTATTTAAGAAAAAGGTTACAAAATCCTGCGAGACGTACTCCTTGCGAGTGTCAAATTTTCTTCATTCCTTACTTGCGAAATCTCTCAATTTTATTTCTTTAAAAAGAAAAGAAATCCTTTTCTCATCCATTCATTCCTCAACGCAGGCATTCGTATTTCCATCCGAATTCATAGCATTACAGGAGGATCCCTTTTCAATCAAAGAAAAATCTTTCATCGAACAACAGATACGGATAGTGAGTGGATGGGGATGGGCTGTGATGCATGTATTACCTTCACAATGCATTCGAATGGCATGCCTTCGAATTGCATGGCTTCGATATATTTCTCTTAGAGTCAGCTAGATGACATACTTCGTCTACTTATGCAAATCCAATCCATAGAAAGCTACGAGGAGGAAGTCTGTAAATAAGGGATTTCCGTAAATGAGTCACATTTCAGCTGCTCACTTGGAGATGCCCCCAGAAATTTCTAAGACAATGACAACTTCAAATAATTGCAGTCGTCTCAGCATAATATGAATAGTAGCTTCTTTGAGCACTCCAACTCGAACATCACCTTACAAGGACGTTTGATGGCACTTCTCGGCGTCTTTTCTTCTGGGTATGCTGTGTGACTCGGGGAATATGGTTTTTTTTTTTTTTTTTTGTCAAGAAGAGGTCAAAATAGGATACGATTCTACTACTGAGCTGAAAGGAATGCATGAAGCAAGCAAAAATAAAAATGGACATGAAACACGGAAAAGTTGAAGGGTTCTTGTAGAGTCATTCTTGTGTTCCGCATTTCTTTTAAGGATCCTGTAATGGCATGGAACACATAATGCCTTGTCTGGCTGGTTAACATTTCTTACTCAAGATTCTTTACAATGTAGCGTGTGCATTCATAAAAAGCGAAGGCTAAGAGCATAGTAGAGTTTTTCACAATTTTTTATTTTTTATTTTTCGTTTTAGTTATTATTTGATGCTTCAACTGATGGGGGGATGTTCTGGTTAAAAGGGATACTTAAGGTTCAACGCGAAGGTAATATCTTTGTTCGGAACGAGGGAAGTTGAACAATGTTGACGAGAAGGTTGGTGGACTTTTTTCGTTTTTGTCTTTTTGTACGGGATGAACTAGATGGAGGAAGGATGTGGTAAGGAACTTCTATCACATTATTTTGAAAAGTAACGAAAACAGCTGCGAGAGCCACAAAATGACCCAGAACAGGTTGGGAATATGTTTCATGAAAGCATTGCAGAGTTATGTAGTCATAGAAACAGATAGACAGATATAGATGCGATCCAAGACTGTCGTGACTGAAGAGGTCAAACTATTGCTTAAAGACGGAAAGTTGTTGAATGAAAAGATATCACGTGATGTATGTTAGGTTCGTCGTAGGAGATTGCTTAAATAGTTTGTTGACATTCATACAGCTGTACAGAAGTAGATCCCTTGAAACTTCATATATCTTTGAGTCTTACTGGTGAATCATAGTCTCCTGCCAATGTTCCTAACTAGCCAGATAGATGTCTAGTTTAACAATTTTCTTCCTCCTCTGTCTTTCCATCCAAGAGCTTTGACCATGAGCCTTGGTCCTCATAATCTCTATCGACCATAGATCATATTCCTTAGGTCTTGATTGAGATTACTTCGTCAAGGGTTAACTTCCCACATTTCTTTCAAATCGATAGCAAGCTCATTTCCTTCTAATCCACAATGCTAGGACACTAAAGATAGCCTTACCCAGTTTTGAGCTCATATTGAGTTGATCATCGCTCAAAAATTCATTCACTAGCTTGGGTTAGATAATATGCGACTTCAGCGGTTTTAGCGTGACCTGACTGCCAATTTAATGTCGACTTCGTTTTAAGCACGGTAGGACCTCCATTTGAATACGTAGAATTCGGATGCCTTAACGACACTTACAGTTCTGGCTCAGCACAATATAGTAGTAAGTGAGTAATATGATCTTGCCAAAAACACTGAGGAGACCCCATATAAAACCGTTGTAAACGATAGCGAAGATTGATGATGATAACGCAAGATTTTTTAATTGACTTTTAGTCCCGATTTCGTTGAGGAGAAGATTAAACAGTGAACTCTACGAGCTCTGCAACGACATGAGCCTAGTCAAGACATATAGAAGACATAGACACTAGCAGTGGCGCACCAAAGTGGAAAAGGAACTCGATAAACCTGAAGTGGCCTTATTTTCTTTGGCTGCCGTTACTTCCCAGGAAGACTTAAGAGTTAAAGATCCGAAAGCTTTGAAAACAACTAAAATGAGACGTCGAACTGTGAGCATAGGACTTTCAGATAGGATGGTAACTTGAGAAAAAGTATTGAGGTAACTCCAAATGGAAACGGCGATAATCCATACGTGTTCTTTCGACTATGTCCTGGACAAGGATTTTAAAGTCCACAACCAAACAATTGCTGAATCGTTTTGACTCTGATGAATCCTGTGGCTCTTTCTACGATTGGTATATTGCAATAAAATGATGGAGAAAGGACTGAAAAGCCTGAGTCTGTTATGGTTACACTCTATCTGAATAGATAGGGGGTGGGTCACAGTCCCGAAAAACCGAAACGGTCAAATAGGCCTCAGTAGAGGCACACTCTGAACCACTACCATCTAAGGGGCAGTTGAAAAAGAGACGAAGACGTGAAGCAAACGAATGGCGCAAAGATTGTAAGTGCTGCAGAACGGCAAGTACATGAAAACTCACGCCTCTGGTGGTGTGGTGAAAGAAAAAAGAAACAGATCGGGGGAAGAGACACCCACCGAAGCCGACCAAGTTCTTAGAACTGAAACTCTGTACTTTTCTTCCCCTTCGAGCAGGACCAAAGGAAGAAAGCTTCTGGAATTTTATCTATCAATTGGTTTTCCTCCTCATGATTACTTGAGAGAATCGGCAGTAAAGGTCGTAGTTCTGGTGGACGAAAGACGGAAACAACCCTGATATCGGGATAAGTGGCGTTGGTTTCTCATATAAGCTTAACTTAAGTCTGTACTTCCACCTTACCAATCACTGTACTAGAGTATTCCAAGCAGAGATTTGGCGATTAAAGAAGTCCTCTCCAGTTCGTGATATCAGCAAACGATATCGGCATCGTTTCGGAGAGTCAGATCGCTATTAAATCCCTAGGCTCGGTCTCACAAAATTCTTAAACCGCCCTTGACCTCCGATCATTTCTCAGGGAGATGGCAGAGTAGTTCAGCATCCATCTTTGTTGGGTGCCGGGCCATGGAGATATTCCAGGGAATTGTAGCGCCTAATTCGCTAAAATTTGAACCACTCTTCCAATCCTACCTGAAAAAGGCTTCATCGGCATACCAATCGCTACGTGTAAGCTAAAACTAAAGCTGGATGCTATTACAGGAACAAATCTTATGTGGACCGTTGGGTCAACATGTCTAGCGACCCAACAAATCTGGCCAAAACTGGATGTGAATCTCTCTAAGAGTTTGATGTTTCTAAATAGGGAGCGTTAGCGCTATCGTAGGTGTCATTACTGGATACTGCCTTATAGGCTAGCATGCAAGGAGGCATTTTAACCAACGAGGAGAAGACAATCTTCCGCCCACTATGTGCATGCCCAGGTTTACTATAAAGAAGAAAGCTCCTAAGTGGAGCTCCTAAGCGATCTACGTAATATGGACATTAACAGCCGCCTACCCTTCGTTAGAAGCTCAAATTGGTTCCAAGAGTAGGAGGATAATAAACCTACGTGGCATCAGAATGGGGCAATAGACCTAAGTGGGTTGGTTTTTGTAACGCCCACTGTTTGCTAACCTAACCTATTTGGCTATGTGGCTATTTGCGTGCATAATGCCCCCTGAAATTCTTGTAGCAACCAGTTAATGACAGTTCTAGTGGACGGAATTCGGAGAAAATCCCGAAAGTTCAAATGGGACAATACTATCAGCTCTCTGAGGCTTCGAATTGGAATGGCTGGCAATAACAATACTGAAAGACTATCTTTATGAACTGTGGGATCTAATCAAAGCAGAGAATGTTCGCATCCAACAGGTGTGCTAAAGATATTCCAAACTGAAAGGTACAGTGGGACGCTTCCATGTTCGGTCATTTGCATATCGCATTCAGAATTCAACATAAACTCATCGTTGGTTCATTATCGACAGCTCCGGGCAATCTCTTTGACTAAATCTGACCACTACATCATGCCCCCCTATGCTGGCTGACTTAAGCTGCTCAGACTTCATCCAGCAGTTCTTAATAGGCAATATCGACTGTCCAATACTGCTGGGCCCCCGCCCAATTATCAAGGCTTCCCGCATCAATGACGATGTCTAATAAAAAAGGGATCAGAGCAAAGGACTGGTCTTATCGTAACAGTTTTTTTAAATTTAACGCCTCTGAAGGTTGCTACGATTTGACCAGTTACAAGCGGGCGGTCATAGGTCTTGTTAGCAGCAGGAACACCGGTAGACCCTACCACGATACCAAGGGAGTCAGGAGCCCCCCGAATCACGGTCCGGGTCTGATTTGTTGAGGTAGGCCCCCTTGTGGGAGCGTCATGGTGGCTGTAGCTTAAACCCAAATCGCGGGAAGGGTCCTCCTGTTAATTTAGACCCAATGCAGAGTTTCAATAAGTGCTAGGACTTTGACCCTGTGGAATTGGTTCTATATCGGCCTCCACTCATACCGAGGGTGGAACTTGTGGAACAGTTTCGAATTGGTACTCAGAAAGGCGGCAGAGGATGGCAAGGCGTATCTTTGCTTCCATGGATGTATAAGCATTCCGTGAAATCAAGTCTTCACAGACAGGTATTCACGTTAAACCCATGACACGTTGTTGTCCAATCCTGCTACCCCACTTTTTCTACCCAATAATGACTGAGTGACATCTTAAAAACATTTCGTAAGGATACATGAGATAATTATTTATTATAAACGCTCCGAGCTGCTTATCATAGAGATACTTTCAACTTCGTTAGGTGGTACATTAGTTAAAATTCTTATCGTCCTTCAAATTATCATTCTAAAACTTATTCTTCCACAGAGCCATCCGAATTAATTCCCTCCGGATATTTTTGTGGGTCTTTGCAAATAATGCCAAATCATCCTACGACCAAAAGTTTGCTCTAGGTCTATCCAAGGTTCATCTACCGCTTAACTAGGTCTCATTTACGCCCAAGTAAACTTTGTCACATAATCATCACTAAATAAAGTGTCCGTGTCATCAAATAAAAATCAATAAAAGCAAACAGACAACAGCGTGAAACTTTTTTTTTTTACATCACATCATGACTTAAATTAAACATGTCCAACCCAGGGACTACTAACTACCATTTCCAGTCCAGTGGATTCTCTTTAAAAAAAAAAAAAATTAAATTCCATTGAAAGGAACTTTTAGATTGCCGCGCATTCCCCTCCACTGAGCTGTCAATAGACGGCAGAGTCACAAAAAAAAAAAAAACGCCAAGTCCCGCAGAGAGTTCCCAGTTTGCACACTATTCAAAAAGTGTCCTGCTCAATTGTTAATATGAAATTATATCCTGCCATGCGTACGTGAACAAAATAAAAACAAAATCAAACGTACAACTTCAAAGTGTTGTCCTTGAATGTTTATCCTATTTCCCTACCGTTATCGTGGGCGACTACAACTTCAGCTTACCTTCATTAGGAAAGTAAAATAAATTTTCCAAACAGAAAAACAGAGCAAAAATCGCAGATACAATGTCATTCAGTTGGAAATTTTCTAGGTGGCAGAGGCATCCTCCAGCCCTACTTGTAGATAGGGAAAAAAGTTTGTAAAGTTTTTTCACGCTTGGACCTGAACTTGAAATCAGATTAGACGCCTTGGGACGATGTAGTCGTGTTTTTGTACGTTTTCTTGGCTTCGGCAACTTTTTGTAGCAACAATCTGCTGGAATTGTGATTTTTTCAAGTTGACTTATGAAGTCTTAGAGCTGAAGAGTAACCACCGGGATAGGTTGAAGATTAAGTTTTAGTTTAAACGGAAAAGGAAAACCGTTCATTTGTTTTTGAAAACTATTTCTTCTTTCTCAATTCAACAGGAGAATACTTTTTTAAGGCGCTGGGAAGCCGCAAGTCAGACAGAACTTGTAACTTGTTGCTTTAGCTTTTCAGACATTTGGTTAAGAAAGAATCCTGGGGCTATTAAAGGGCGATATAAGTTGGGATATGTTGGCATTTGGAAAAAGTCCTTGACATGCAAGACTTACGAATGAATGGCATCATTCTGCACCAGAATTGAAATGTAACATATTTCGATTCCGACGACTCCTGCGACTCTTTCTATGATATTTAGATTGGACTGGAACAGTGAAGTCTGTTATGGCTAAAAAAACCCCACCAGAGTAGACAGGTCAGAGTGCTGTCTTTGAATACCTATCCCGAGAAACCGGAGAGGTCGAACGGACCCAAGAAGAGGTACACTCCGAAACACTACTGTCTAAGAGGCTGGTGAAGAAGAGAGTAAGACGTCAGGCAGCAAACGCTGTCAAAAATGCGAGTGAGAAAAGTCCTACTCTTCTAGCGGTAGGCCCCGACCCATCAATGACGTTGTCTAATAATAAACGGGGGTAGAGCAACAGTGGTCTAATCGTAATGATTTTCAGATTTTAATGCCACTGAAGGTTACTACGACTCAGTACCATTGGAGTCAGGTCCCCCGCCACTTCGGTTTGGGCCTGAGGTGGCTGTAGCTTAAACCTAAAGATGTAGAAAGTGTCCTCTATGTTTGGTTGAACCGTTGTGGTGCTGGTGATCCTAAGATCGGGAGGAGGTTTCAGGTCGGCCTCGACTCATACCAAGGGTGCAACCTGTGCCTCCAACACTGGTTCCGAATTGGTATTACTATATTTTGGCCCACATGGATGGATGGGCATCCCATGAACTACGTTTTTATTGACAGGCGTTCACGTCAAGAGACAACCTCCAGCGGCGGCACTTAATAGAAATATATGGACGGAAGTGACAACCACTGAAACTGATTAAGTGGAAGAAAGTTTCTGGCAATTCCTCGGTCGATGAATTTTTTAAAACAGCCTGCAGTTCTAGTGGTCAGAAATAGGATGAAGTGATCAAGCTCATCGACAAAATCAAAACCAGTAGTGGGTTTATCTGCTCACGATGTTTGGATAAGGCGGCACAACCAGCATAGGTCGTTGTTTTGGTTGACAGACGTCGGTTGAAATGATCAGATCAAATCCATCTTGAGTGCCAATTTTGGTGATGGCTTTCACGCGCAAAAGTGCCGACTAAAATCTATGTTGTAACCAACAAGAGTTTTAGTGCAAGTGAGTGGAGTTTGAATATCATAACTCCAAAGGGGTCGACGCCGGCCTGCTTATAGGGATGGCGATGTCACCTTCCTGATGCTTCGAATTGGGAAGGCTGGAACTGATAAATGTCTGAACGACGCTGAGTGCAAGAACTGTGTTAACCAACTGTGGGAGCTAGCTGCAGGAGAAAATGTTTGTATTCAAACAGAGGCCTGTGATATGGAAAACGAAACTCTTATTATGAATTTATGGCACCAAAATTGACACGCCCCATTTCCTGGATTCCGGGAAAACTTGGGAAAACAAAGGATGTGTTTATGCGTCTCTATGCCCAAAATCCTGGACACCATATCGAAAAGTTGGAAATCTATTCTTACAGCGAGAGCAAGATCGGGAAAACAAAAACAGCTCTTCCTTCGTTATGGGTTTGGATTCTATCCAGACCATTAAATTTAAGCATGACTCCCGTTCGTGTCTGCCCCTTAGAAGGATTAGTTTCCACTTTATTTCCAAATAAGAGCAGACAAGAGGCGACCATCCCAGTGCGAATCTACTGAATTTACTCAGGCCAACCTTCGGCATTCCAAGCCTGTTAATGTATCTCTAGGTACTCGTAGGAGGTTTTCTGTGTTGCATATAAGATCTGTTACCATACAGGGACCGCTAGTGTGGAATGAACGTATCTGTGGTTTCGGTCATCGTATGACTAGCGATGGGAAAGATCGAGAACTTGTCTTTATGTACCGAACTCGCTCTCACCATCTACTATAAACTTGTGCAGTTTTGGAACCAAGATTTAGTTTCTGAAAACGTAAGCTACGTGACAAGCGGAGAATAGCAAAAATTCGCCTTTGGGTTAACTTATTTTCCCTATGATTCGGTATTGCCATCACTACCGTAGACGGTAGCCAAACTCATAGAACTGGGACTTATCATATTCTGGAATGCTAATGCAACGTAAGAGACAATCTTCTCCTGGAATTCGTACTATTACTTGTCCGTCAACAATGTTGTCAACTTTTTCTTACGAGAGTAAGACAGGAAGCAATCGACTTAACGTTATCCAACAGGTATGCTGGGGAGATACCGACTGGGAAATCCTATCGGACTAAAGATACATCGAACTCAGAATCGGACGCAAGGTCTCAACCTTGTTGAAAAGGAGGAGTTTACTAAAAACCTTTTGGACATGTTTTAAGAGAGAGATCGGCAAGTCTGTGAATGCTCTGAGTAAGCTCAGAATGAAATAGACTGAACGATTCCCTCGCGAAATGCTTCAAACGGAAGAAAGATCGCCTGATTCATGGTGGAATGCAGACTTGCAGCGATTAACGCGAGGAAACCCAAAAACTTCTAAAACAGTCACTTACAACTAATATGGAGACTGGGGTCTTTACAGACCGCACCAAAAGGAACTAGACTTTTGTGATAGAAACCCTCGATGAAACAGACAGCCAAATCAACAGACTGGAAACACTGAAAAGATCTGATACCACATATGTACACTGAGTCGAAAATAGATACTCTCTATCTCCTGCTCGAGTATCAATTTCCAGGTAACCAAGACAGAATCGGGTTAGAACCACTTCCTACCTCTGGAGCTGTAAGTGAGCCGAGCGATATAACCTGTCTTACCCAGTAGCTATTACTGATTAAGGTGACGAGTGACTCCATGGGACGTCGTTGCTCTGCTCTAAACGCATTGATGAATCTTTCTCGCATTGATATCCACATCATAGGCTGTACTCCCCAAGGCACTAAAGTCTTGATTATCTTACGCGGCGCCTGTCTTTTGACTCGACACGTTTTCACTCCTCGCAAGGGTGTTTGTTTTTGTCTTGCAAGTTGAGATATAGGCAATCCCGAATCTATCTACAAATTGGGTGTCAAAGTAAGCAGAACTTTTTAAAAAACAACAACCAATTGGCAAAGCCGATTTATTTTATTCAAAATAGTCCCCTACCCACCTACGGAATAAAATCATGTTGAATCAGTGTTTTAGATCGTCGGCCGGGATGTCTTTCAGGATGTCGGTACAGGCCTTTTGGATGACTTCTACGTACACAAAATGCTTTCCTTTCATGGGCTAATGCAGGATGCCAAAGCTGACGAATACGGGCAAAACTTGACAGCTAAAATGGGATTTTTAGCCAACAAATCGGTCATAAGATGAAATGCCGCACTGTCTTGCAACAAACGCCGTCTTCTTTCTACGCGACATTCTGGCCGAATACGATGAATACGGTGTACCAAACGCCTTCGACGCGGAACATTGGCGCTTGGTTTCTAGATCATTTTGAAAGCACCACGTTTCATCACCAGTCACAATGGGGAATTTTTGTAAAGATGACACAAACATATTGTCTCTTCAGACGCAATAACTCTTCTTCTGTTCGTTCAAATGTCATGAAATTTTGATAGTACACCAGTGAGGGATCTACCTTTCTAAAGCATGTAATTGTTTTTAAAAGATGACTTCACTACCTATTTTTAAAAAGCCCAGTATATTTTGGACTTAGTATACAGTGACATCCAAGTTGCGCTTAAGACCAGGCTGTTACCTCTTACTACATACGTCCCACCTAGTCCCGAAGACTGAATTCATTAAGAATTTCGCGGGATCAAAATCTGCTTCAAGACTAACAGCGTCCACGGTTAGAACTTGCATTGAAATGTAAGCTTCTTGTGATCATAACTCCAGATGGCATGATTCTCTACAAAGCCGGCAGACCAAACGATTGCTTCCGGCATCTCAAGAGGTCAGCGACTTCCTGATATACCTCACTAGTAAAGATTGTAGATTGCTCACTGCCGTCGTGACGAAACACTGCGCTGTCGCTAAGTATCAAAGTGTGGTAGGCTTAAGTGAAAGAACATCCTGCGACACTTGCTCTAAGAGTGATGCCGATATCGTCGACCACTTCTTCTACACTTACATTGGTCTGTAGGTACTCAAAGTTGATGTCGTGCGAGTTTGTACTGTAGGCACTTACTTCGAAATATTGTACTCTCAGTACAAGAAACATACAAGGGGTACAACACTAAGTCCTTTCTCTGAGTGCTCTGTTTTCACAAAAGTCTTTTAGCGGATTGATATTCTACGGGATGACCATCATGGTTTTTTCAAGGCAACACAACGCTCAAAGCAATATGATGTCCGGACATCAATTGCTGTCACATGCTGCATACGATCGAATTAGTCTCTACTCCGCTCTTCTTTTCTGAACTGTTTGGCCGCTTGTCGCCTTCAAACAATGGTGTCCCGTGTGGTCGCTTCCCTTGTTTGAAGTGCAAAAGCAAAGCGTCACGAAAAATTTGTATGACCAGGCGATACTCCGACAGCAAAATACAAAGAACTGCCGATCATACGGCACTGGACCAATTCCATCCAGTGAAGGGCGATCTAGTGAGCCGTGAATAACACTGAAACACAGGGAACAGCTGATTTTTCGCCCTGTAAGCGTGTATCTTTTATAAAAAGTGTCATGGCCTCACCGCTTCACCTCTGTTTACGATGTCAACTTAGCAATTATCCATTTAAAAGTCTGTTTTTGTCATAAAAAAATAACATGGTCCACGGGATAAATTAATAAATTAGTACCTTCAGATGGTGTCATTCGAAAACAACAAAAAAATGAGCAAAACTAATTAATCCTTCAATGTCGCTTGGTGCCTAATTAAAACCAAATATAGGATACGCACAGTCAAAAACAAAACATTCCAACGCTCTCTAAAGTCCATACAAGGACCAAGTGGAACAAAAGGTACCCATACCACCGTATGGATACTGAACACGGCTCATTACATTCTCATCCTTGTCCAATTTAATGGCACAAAATTACGAAAAACACAGCTTTTCACACACTGAAACGAAGCAGGACACAGTGTTTGTTCATTGTTGTTTCATTGTTTATACTCGTACATACTCGTATGCACACTGTAGCGCTGTTGTCATTGTCATTGCCATTGTTCCTTGGTCAATGGCTTGCTCCACTGACAGGACTATAGCTCATTTTCAGCCTACACTGGCGCAGACAATTACTTAACAGCCAGTAGCATGGTGCATTATGGTCAATATAATGTCAAAAGTGTCCATCCAATGGATACTTAAAGCTTAAAACCTTTAACTAAAATTAAGTTCCCATTTCCAATTGCTCAGGAGAAGAGAAATTCAAGTTAATTGCAATCAATATGTTGGTTTTTTGGTATGTCTGCTTGTTTGTACGTCTGTAGTGAATGAACGATCTAATTGGAAAGTACTTGAATTCGTAATGTGGCAGCGATAGGTGGTAGCAATAGTCCTCATTGTTTACAGGGTCGATTATAGGATTCGAATGGGAAACTTGGCAGGAACTGATTGCTGAAGCAGATCGAAACCACTTTGATACTCTTCGGCTTGTGTTTGCTATTCAAAGGTGCATCCGCAGAGTGTTTACAGTTCATGCAATGAAAGCAGTAATTCATTTTATTTTTAAATAATTAATCCGTTTCGTAATTTTCAACAGCTTTAGCAATCAGTTGATTGAATGTCGATGTATGGAGATGTATTCGAAGGCTTGCACTTTAAAGGGCACACACCTCTGTGGAATGGATTCAATTATAAGGATTTAAGTGGAAAGAACAGTAAGCCTGTTGCTATTAAGGTTTTGAGATGACTTTAAAAGCACTTTGCGTGGACCAGCATGCCTGTATAAGCTCTCAAATTAAAGCTGTGATTGACAATCGTAAAGAAGGAATACGCGACTGTCATTTTGACGGCATGTATAACGCATTCAGACAACACGGAAGCGTAGACGAAGCACTAGTTTTGTAGAAAATAGCAATGCTGATGAATAGGACACCTATTGTGAATGATGACTGTAGTCAATATGTGGTGGCGGGAATACCCAGGGGTTCTGTGCATGTTCGTCGACTCACTGCTCAACGCGCTTAATAGTTCTGATGTCCCTGCACAAGCATAAACGGATGATGTAGCTGTACTATTGGATCGTGTAGAGCGACTATCTGCTCTAAAGCGCAGCTAACCAGCCCTAGACTTAATCGACGATCGGTGCGCTGGAAAAGGTTTTTCAGTCAACCCTCTCAAAACTGAAGTTGTTCTCTTTACGAAAAGAATAAAGCTGACTGGCCTGACTCATCTAGTGCTCAAAGGCATCAGCATTGAATTTTCCAAAGAAGCTAAGTATTTGGACGTCATCCTAGATAAGAAACTTCTATGGCCTCTAAGGCGCTCCTTTTAGTACAAAGGAGTTGTCGGCAAGAAGGGAAACTTGTCACGGAGAAGGGTCCTTACTGAGTCCTACACTGCTATTATTATCTTATCCTATGCGTCGGTTGTCTGATGGAATAAGCTCTCACGAAAATGGGTTATTCCTGCTTTTTCCACAATCCAAGGAACGGTCGGTCTGGGCTGCGTGGGGTTTTCCCTAGCACTCCCGGCTCCACTCTAGATGCATGTAATGGATCTCGCTCTTCTTGACATTCATATCATGGGTTGCACTCTCAAAGCCGTCTTCTGTTTAAAAAGAAGTGGCCTACACACTGGAGCTTTGGTGACCTTGCGCCGCTGCCGTCTTTTAACTCTAGTCTTATGGACATGCCATCTGATGCAATGACACCAGAACTTCTTCTGCAGAAAAAATACGAAATCGACTTTCCCTGTGCCCAAGACTGGTTTCAGTCAGAATCTGGAGTCAGTAAAGGAATGTGGTTGGGTTTTCCACGGATGGCTCCAAAACCGATATATGATGTGGTCCTGATGTCTTTCAGGAGGATGACAACATTAGATTTCATTCCAACTTGCGCCCGTCTTCCAAGAGGAGATATACGCAAACCTGATGGCAACGAACTGTATTGTGAAGAACCGGTGGATGTGGCGAAGCATTGGAGGAGCCCTGCTGAACCCTCTTATGACTTTCAAGCTAATTCGAGAATTGAAGATATCACTGTATGCAGTCGAAAGGCTAAATTCTGGGTCCCAGGTCACAGTAGGATCACGGGATCCGTTACTAGGCAAGGCTCAGAGCAGAGTTTTTCAGGATCCGAATTTACATTATCCCTACTAGCGTTCTCGGGTAAGGCTTCCATTGACAGTTGGCTTTCATATAAACACAACTGCAGATGCCATGACTCTCCAGATTGCAGGCACACCTAAGGAATGCTTCAGCTGCTTTCTTGCTGTCCCTCAGTGGGAAAGACTTTGGGCTGCTTACTGATTTGTGACGAGGCACTACGATTTTGCAAAACATTTCAGCGTGTAGGGGATTAGTGATACAACATCCTCCGATGCTTACTGTGAAAAAGACGACAATATCGAGGAGCAATGCCTCTGTGAATGTCTGGCCTCCATTCGCATCAGGCTGCATAACAGCGCTGATATGCTGGGTACTTACTCATCTTTCCATGAAAGATTGAGAAATTTTTATAAAAGGAATGCACAAGGAGTATAAGGGACAATTTCCTTGCCTAAGTGCGCTCTTCCGACGATGTTCTGGCAGATATAAATGAGATACTAAGAAGACTCTATATAAGATCCTTATCGTTGAAGTTCTGCTCTACAATACAAGGGCATGGACGTTGGTTGAAGACGAATGAAACATCATTAAATGTAAGATTCTTCGAACGGTTTGTAGGGGAAGATATAGCAGAGAATAATATGAGCCGTT
The DNA here is from genome assembly GCA_963966105.1 of Volucella zonaria. Classification (NCBI taxonomy): domain Eukaryota; kingdom Metazoa; phylum Arthropoda; class Insecta; order Diptera; family Syrphidae; genus Volucella; species Volucella zonaria. The sequence goes on along the minus strand of OZ014531.1, from coordinate 59,257,883 downwards.
CAGCAATATTGACCTGATCAGGTAAAGATGTGGATGTGACTACCATTGACTTTAACGAGGCCTTTGTTAAAACCGCACAAAACTCAATTGTGAACTTAATGCACTTGGTTTTCAACCTGGGCTGATTTCTTGGTTCAAATCCTACTTGGAAGAACGCTATTACCTAGTGCATTTCCGTTCTCGTTTGTCTGAACCACTAAACATCACTTCGGGTGTTCCACAAGTGAATCACCTTGGTCCATTAATTTCCAGTTTAACTATTTATGCAAATATTAAAAAGAACTCCCACATGTCTGCCTATGGTGAAGATGTGAAAATTTATAGACACATTTTCTGATTTCCAACCTCTATAAGACGACCACAATAGATTCTCAATATGGTGGCACAAAAACTCCCTGAAGCATTTAACACTTCTTGATCGAACTTTCTATATATCAACCCAAGCTATGGCTTCGGTCACCCCAATGCAGAACTTGGGAGTTATCTGTGATACTGAACGCAACTACTTTGATTCCAGAAATAGCAGAGCTAACTCCGCGAGTTCACTCTCTGCAAGAGTTCTCTGAACCTTACGTCACAAAATCCCTGCACATTACCTTTATTAGGCGTCTTCTCGAATATGCTAGATTCGCTCTACTCTGTCTCCTATGGGCTGACTCCTACATCCTTCCGCCCTATGATTACCGACTCAAATTGCTGGGTATAGTGGAAAAACGTCGCAAATCCGACGATATTCTCTTTATACCTCCTTGATCAAAAAGTTCCCGCACCACACCACAGTGCGGCGCTCCCATTGTTCCGATTTGAGTTCTGTTTTTTTGTTAAGTTGGTAAATCAGTTGTTGACATTTTCTCTAAATCTTAGCGTCAGAGCTTGATATTTGCAAAAGTTACGTAGCCAAGAGTACATCTATCTCTGTGTGTGTTGGCGATTTTTTACAATTTTTGAAATTGATTTAAATTTGCAACAACGAACTTTTATATAAAATTTTTCGTAAAAAACGGATTTTATGGTGGGCGAAAGTGTTTCGGCAACGATTCTCTAAAGAAAACGGTCGTTTACCAGTGGCATGAGCGGTTCAAAAGTGGTCGTGAGTCAGTCGAAGGTGATGAACGCAGTGGCAGACCATCGACATGGAAAACCGACGAAAACATTGATGTATTTCATCAGGGAATGTTGGTCAATAACCGCAAATTAACCATCTGAGAGATAGCGGAGGACTTGAACATTGCCTGTGGATCTGTCCAAGACATTTTGGTTAATGATTTGGGTTTCCGTCGTGTAGCAGCAAAGTTGGTGCCAAAAGACCTCAATTTCATGCAAAAAAAAGACCGTGTTGACGTCGCAAAAGAGATGATTTGCGAGGCTGAATCCGATCCCACATTCATCAAAAGGATCATTACTGGAGACGAGACGTGGGTTTATGAGTCCAGACATCAGGCAAGTGAATGGCGTTCACCAAATGAGCCGAGACCAACAAAACCACGTCGTTTTCAGTCAAAAAAGAAGGCAATGCTCATGGTTTTCATGGATTACAACGGTGTAGTGCATCATGAATTTTTGCCAGAAGGCCAGACAGTACACAAAGTATTACTTGTATTTGGGCGTTATGAGACGTTTGCGTGAATCAATTCGTCGAATGAGACCAGAATTGTGGGCAGAAAACTCGTGGATTTTGCACCATGATAACGCACCGTCACACAGTGACATCATTATTCGTAATTTTTTGACGAAAAATGCAACAAATACCATCCAACAGCCTCCGAATTCACCTGATTTTGCTCCCTGTGACTTCTTTCTGTTCAATGGAGTTAAAAAACCACTACAGGGAACGCGTTTCAGCAGCCGAGAGGAAGCAGGAAGCACTGATGGACATACCGAAAACCGAATATAAAAAATGTTTCGAGGATTGGATCAAGCGCTGGCATAAGTGTGTTGCAGTCGATGGGGATTACTTTGAAGGGGACAATATAGATTTAGATGAATAAACTTGTATCTAAAATTTTCTGAATAAATTCCGGAAACTTTTAAACTCTTAAACGGAACCATCGATCAGATTGATTTTAACGTCGACCTCCACCATACAGACCTCCATAGTCAGTTCCACTTTTTCGTCCAAATAACCACCGAACGGCATAGGGTTTTGACGAACCACTGTCTCGTATGCTACGTGAAGCTAATAGAACTTCCCTCGTGTTTGATTTCTATTCCTCAAAAACACCCTCAATTACCACCTCTGACGACCCCTATTTTCCCTATCCTTTAGTTTTAGTTTTAATTTTGGTTTAAGAACAATTTATATTGAACTTAATAAAGTCCTTCGGCGTTGACCCGGGCCTGTTAAATTAAAAACATAGCAGGGAATAATATGAATCGTTCAGCGACATCGACCTGGTAGAACGGATTTGTAAAGCGAATGAACTGGTCTGAATAGTCTTTGAATTCCACCAGAAGGAACGGCGCAACAGAGGAGGACCCCGCATAAGGTGGAACGTACAAATGGAAGGGGATCTGAAAACCATCAATCTATTACGATATCCTGCACTCTTTAGGTATAAAATTTAATTGTTATTGTTAGTTTTCAAATAAAAACTAATAAATTAGTTGTTAATTGTAATTGGAATTACTTTTCTCTTCAACGTTAATTGTTAGTCATTTTCAGTCACACAACTAATTTAATTGCAAGAATTATTCATCTTTTCTTGTTGGGGATTAGTTGTTAGTGCAATTAAAATGGATTAGTTATTTTGGTTATTAAAATAAATTAAACTAATTTGCAGCACAACTTATTCTACCAATTTTTGAGTATATTTCAATGTCTAAAGTGGAGTGATATGCAAACATTTCAGATATATCTTTCGTATCTCCACCTATTACTACAATTAGCTGTGCATTCAATCATTGATTCTAAAGTTCAAAAGGAGATGTATGTTTGCAAAACTACTCAGAACTGTTCTAATTAGGTCAATTTAACACACGGCCAAATTCCGTAAATCATACATCAGTCAGATTACTAAGTCCTACCACTTCAATTCAACTCTAATGCCATCGCAATCATTTGAAACTCCATCAAATTGTAGGAATTGTCCTCCCATAAGGACTATCAATTTACTCAAAATCCACCTATGACAAATTCAATCCATGTCATCACTCACTCGATCGATGACAGTCATTAAAACGACGAACGCAACCAAAAACAAGTTCCACATACGCCCTATCGTTTGGTCGTAAATCCTTAAATCGATGAAATTCCCTTCCTGCAATATTGTTGCTCTATCACAAGTCGAAATTAATCATCATCATTATCCTCATCATCAATGGCCTTATTATTACGAACACCAACTAGGCGTTGAAATAGAGTCATTGGGAATCCATAGAACGGACTTCTTCCTGCCGAAGAAACCCAATACGTCAATGTCCCGGCTTCTACTCAATCGTAGTCCGTTTGCATCCATTCGAATGCGCGCGGATAAAATATCAACTAATCACCATTCGGTTTCCGGACAAATCTAATTAAAAGTTCAAGTTCTAAACAGTCGCATGAAATCGACTAGATACAGATACTCGTTAGTTTATATTGACTGAGGCGGTATTGAAATATCATAGAAAATGGGACAGTGGGAGTATGTTAAACCCCCATACACACGTACACAGTAACCGGGATCCGGATAGAAAACGATGATAAATCGGTTTTACCATCAATTTGACGTTAGGAATTGTTAAAAATCTGATGCGCGACTCCTTTCTATTTGTCCTGATAAATGGAGTGATAACAGATGACGGAGTATAGAAAAAAAGGGAACAACTTTGCTCAACGTAGGGGTGTACTCGTATTGTGTTCTAGAAGTCGGTTTTGGAAATCGATTTTTAAAACTCACGTCCTCAGTCCTGATTGGCAAATAGAAGGTGGGAGTTCAATTTTATTAAAAAAAAAAAAAAATTGATTTTCAATATTGGATAGGGGTTTTGTAGACCTTTTAGGGCTATCCCATTCCACCAAATATTGCTTTCTATTAAAAAATTATACCTCGGGGGATATTATCGGTGATTTTCATGTCTTTTGAAATTGCTTAATTGAGAGGAGAGACATTATTGTTTTAGGATTTCACAAAATTGGGTATCTTCTGATGGCAGCGCCCATAGAATAGGACAGAATGATGGACACACAAAGGAGTTATGAGATGGTCAATGGGTTAAAATTGCTCTTTTATGGACTAGGACAATGAGTTGCAGAACATCGAACAGATATTGGTAATCAGTGGATCTCCAGTCACATTACATTCAGGAAAGGCCCTAGCTAGGACTACGTGCGTGGATTACCACAAAAGGTACACTCAGGATACCTACACAAAGCAGATAAAGCATAGGCGGTGAGTGTTATTGACTTCTAGCAAGTTGCCTTTGAATCCAAGGAAACAAATGATGAAACTCTTAACGACGCGGAAAAATGATCCAGGAACAACAACGTTCGAGCAATTAGAAGAGACCCTAAACCAAATCACTGCAGATCTGTCCGCTATACAAAAAATAGTATGGGTTAGTCTGGCAAAAGAAGGATTAATAACAACTAACATGCATCTCTTCTACTACTGAGTATAAAGGCAAAATCACGAGGCACAGCGTCTACAAGCTTCTGAGCAATATGCCCCGATCACGTCGTCGTGTTGCTGCCCTCGGGGGACAACTTTCATTGAAATCAGGAAAAAAAGATAAATTTGGCCATGCAATTAGGAAGCAAAGCCTACCACCTACTTAAACCCACTCAATTTAATAACTTCCCAGAGGATACACATGATAAGGGCACTTGGTGGTTCCGGATCAGCTCACGATAAACCAGATTGAGCACGTTGCAATCGAGCGTTGGTGGTCAAACTTTCCGAGGGACAAAAATCGATTTGAAGTATAGACCCGTAGCCAACGCACCTATTTGGATATCCCAAACACTTCTGACAAATGGTAAGATCGCATTTTAAATTTAGAATATCACCAGTTTGAGCAATCCATCAAAAATACTGCCATGGATAAGGTGAATCCTGCGCGGCCACCACAATTCTGACATTTCCTCGTTCTAGTTTTGTATACCTCGTAGAAGTAACATCATCTGATGGGTGTTGGTTTGCTTAATAACCATCTGTTGCCTCTGCAACTGAATATCGTTTACCTCCGCTAATAATTAAGCACCGTAGGTTTTGAACGGGTAGTCCAGTGAAACCTAGACGATCAGTTGCGGTGTATCTGATGGCACCTAATCCAGGTTGAGATATATGCGATTAGTAAAGGTTCTGGTGGTTTGTTGCGATTGTGTGACTTGTTGTTGCAATGAATACGTACCTTCGCTGCAACTAGACTGTTTTATGATCAGGTGTCCACCGTGTTAATTTGTGAATATGAGCAATTGTGGTATACTGCTCCGCATCCCTTTAAGCTAGGCATTTCTCGTAGCTTTTCTCAAGGAAGTCTTAGAAACATTCTTTGATAGCATCATTTCTAAAGTTCAGAGTTGATTGTGCAATGTCGCGAATCTCTAAAAAAATTGCTAATAGCTGCACATTATCTCCGACTAGTTGCCGAAATACTCAAGGCAGCTGCAGAGCAGATGCTTAAAATCTTTGATTACATTGTATGCAACTATCAAATGAGCTCTCTAATGCCTGCCGCTGGTAAAGGTGACATAGTTGAGTGCTCTTCCATTATTCATATCCTTGCAGTTGCAACAGAATGTTTTAAGAACAATGTTATCCTTAACTGAGTAGATTTCTACAGCTCAATGACCTGTTTTATTCAACAGATGCCTATTACAAGTTTAGGTGCAGAGACTTTTTGTGTTTTGTTGAATAAGTATAATTTCTTTTAGATGTGAGACAAATATTGAGCTTGCTCTCAACATACTTGGATATGTAATTGGGTTGTTCCTTAAGTCAATTTTATGTCGTCTGTTTATTGTGGAACTCGTTTTTGTTTCTTTGACTTTCTGGGCTTTGAAGCCGCCTTGGAACTCTATTGTTCCTTTAGACGTTGACTTACTTTTAATTGCACGCAATGTTTTTTTTTAAGAGCTTGAGAACTTTAGATAATAATACAAGACAGAAGTATTGTTGGAAGATTTCCCGCATATGCCCGCCGCGGATACGATTTTTCACTACTTATTCCAATAAATCTGGAAATATGGCGTCAATGGTGGCTTGAATATTGGCTTCCAATGCTTCAGGAGTTGCTGGTTTGTCGGCATAAACCAGTGACTTAACATAGCCCCATAAAAAGTAATCGAGAGGCGTTAAGTCGCACGGACGAGAGGGCCAGTTAACGGGACCACTTCTGGAAATAGAGTTGGCACCAAATTGATTTTGCAATAAATTGATGGTTAAGCGCACTGTATGGCAAGTAGCACCGTCTTGTTGGAATCAAATGTCGTCGATGTTTAGCTGATTAATTTTTGGAAACAAAAAATCTGTCAGCATGGCTCGATGGCGCTCGCCATTCACCGTAACGGCAGCTTCTTCCTCATTTCGAAAGAAATAAGGAATGATGATGCCGCCAGCATGTAAACCGCACCAAACAGTCAAATTCAATGGATGTTATGGTGATTCGTTAACAGCTTGACGATTGTTCTCGCTCCATATATGGCAATTTTGCTTATTGACGAAGCCATTTAGCCAGAAATGAGCTTCATCACTAAACACAATTCTTCGACAAAAATGCTCATCTTCGGCCAGTTTCAAATTAGCCCAATCAGCAAAAATGCGACGTGAACGATGATCATTTGGCTTTAATTCTTCCACGAGCTGTATTTTATGGGCACGTAAGCCAAGATCCTTACGTAAAATTGTCCACGTAGTCGAAGGACACAGGCCAACAAGTTGAGAATGGCGACGAATCGATATTTCGGCGTCTTCTTCAACACTTCGCGCTACAGTAGAAATATTCTCTTCGGTACGCACATTTTTTTGTCTTGTTGATGGTTTTGAATCGAGAAGAGTAAAATTAGTGCGAAATCGATCAATAACTGCACGAATGCTTGCTCAATAGGCCCATTATGTTGACCGTAAAATTGACGAAGTGCTCTATTAACTTCACGAACAGATTTATTTTTTTCAAAGTAAATTTCCGGAATTTGGAAGCATTGTTCTAGAGTTAAACGATTCATGATGAATTGAATTACTGAAGAGAAACGTCAACACAGTTTGACATTGACAGCTGTCAAACCATAGGCAACAAGCATCGAAACTTCTCATGCAGCTAAAAAAAAACCTTTTATTTACGGTAGGATCTCCTTCAATATACAGGTCCTTAGGACGAATGTGATAAAAAAAATGTGAAAAGCTTGTTTATAGATGGTCTGATGCACACATTGGCAAGCCATAGTTAAAATCAAGAGAGAGAAATGGACAAACTTCTGACAGGCCATGGACATAATGGAGTGCCTATTTTGGAGCACTCGTAGGTAAGCTGCTTGTTAGGGATCTAAACATAGTGAAAGCAAACCACACGTTAGGAAAGTGGGATATAGGCTGGAATATAGAATGCAGATCATGTCTCAATGGCGTGTCCTTTAAATGTGGAGGGAGTCCATTCTACTTGAAATCTTTAGGAAATATTTGACTGACTTTAGTTATTCAATTAATACGAAGCAGCGAAAAGATTACAAGTTCACTTAAGCTCGAGTATGCACAGCCATTACATCACCTACCAGTCATCTATTGGGATTTTTGTTGAAGGGCAGGATGTCTCGTTTGGCCTGTTTGAGACCTGAGCTTTTCTCCCAATATGAAGTGCATTTCGACTGCTCCCAGCTATATAGCTAAATTGACAACTGATTTAGGGGAGTTTATGAGCCCATTCTGGACAGTTCATCGGTCTTTTCATTCCCATCAATATCTTTATGACCAGGAACCCACGGCAGTTTGATTTTGTTTCTAGAGGTTTGTTTTTGGAGAGTTTTGAAGCAGTACATGACTGATTTAGAGTCAATGGTGTGCGAGCTGAGGGCATTTATAGCTGCTAGACTGTCCGTGAATATATGGGTGTTTGCGCCTTTGATACCAGGGTTGTAAATATGGTTGGCATATACTTGAATAGCGTGGAGTACTTCCTGAAATGCACTGTGACTTGTGCCCATTGCTATGGTAATATTTGGGTTAGGACCGTGTATTCCGGAATACAACTTGGATTCCGTTTTAGAACCATCCGTGCACCACTTTATGCCGTTTTGGCTGTTTGGTGGGCTATTGTTAACCCATTCTTCTTTGGTGGGAATCTCCGTGGATAAGACTTTATTGAAGCATAATGTTTTTTGAAGGCAGTCTGTTATCGCGCTGATCATATCAAGTTTCGGTATTTCGGGGAGTAGGGTCTTTAGATCCGGGTGATAGCCAAGACTTAACTCTTTAACTTGTACCAGACTTGCTGTTCTGTGTAATGGCACTTTGTTTATATATAAGTGCAGAGGGGTTCGTCCGCTATTACAGCTTCTATCGCAGCTGTAGGGTAGTTCCGAAAGGTTCCGGAAATTCCCAGATATTTAAGATGCTGTACTGAATTGAGCTTTAAAATTGAGGTCTTTTGAGTGACTTAAGACCACCCTACTATAGAAGCATATGCTATGATGGGCCCGACCATCATTGTGTAAATCCAGTGATTGATCTTTGTAGAGATCCCCCATATGCTGCCATTAATGCGACGGCAGGCCCATAAAGCGTTGGTTTCTTTAGTTGTTTTGTTATTTAAGTGAAAGTTCCAGTTGACCCTTTTATCTAGGATTACTCACAGATATTTGACCACGTCGGAGTACTCAACGATTGTATAGTTAATTGAAACTATACCTAAATTTATGTATCTTCTTTTAGGGAAAGGAGCTATGACAGCCTTATTTCGAAAGATGGAAAGATTGGGAGAGATGGAGAGTTTTGCAGTGACTTCTTTAGTCTCTCTGCCCCTAATGATGATGACTAAGCCTAAGTTGCTTAATTTCTTAAGCAGATCATCAATGACCAAAGACCACAGGAGGGGCGATAATACGCCACCCTGAGGGCAGCCCTTTATGTCTTATACTGATACCGAAGCCGCAAAAATTTCAATTTTCATTACTTGTACTTCTTTGTATTTGTGCACACTAGTAAGCCTGTCATAAAATGATCAGTGATTTCAAAATGAAAGATACAATTATCACAAGCACTGAGTGAGATATTAGAGAAACGGACATACAAGTAAATACGGTCTAAGCGTCTTTGTGTATTAAGTTAATACACGGAATAACTGACCACTCACTGGCCAATAGTATCAATGAGTTAACATCCCGAGAACCTTCAATGTACTTGGAGACAACAAATCCGATATCTTGTTTCTTAAAACAACGCCTATTACAAGACAGAGGATACCCCTAAGGATGCTGAAATTCCTTCATTCCATTCTCATATTCCTTGCAGGAATACTATTTCGTGTTTAGTGAATCGAATTCCACACTCGATTGAGCTAAGTGGAAGTGCTTTTTTAAAGTTGCAGTTCCACAAATGAACTCAACGTTGATTTCCGTAGTCAAGGCAGCTTATGCTTCACAAAGCAACTCCTACATATAAGCAACTCAGGACTTTAAAGATTTTACGGACATTTTTAGGTAAATCATGATTTCTAAAGAGAAATTGGTGGCACTTATGCATACCAAATGTTCCTTCTACCGGATAAGTCAAAAAACTGTCTTTCGATCTTTTTTAAGATGGATGGTGTCCTAACCTATACATATCGCGATCGGAGCAAGGTACTTTTGCAGTATTCACTCCAAACCTTTTGGGACCACATATCGACTTGAGCTACAATTAATAGGTAAATTTGCGGATATCCCAAACTTTACCAAACCAACATAGAATTGCGAAAAAGTTCAACTCAAATCGGCTACATTCGTGGAGATTGTGACATCCTTTGTTGACCAATTATCGGTTGACCTTTCACAATGTTTCTTTCAACCTAACCTCGATGAATTTAGAAAAGCCTAACAGTGCTGACGGTATACAAACTGAACTCTTCAATGTAGCCGGGTCTATATGTTAAGCAGGAAACGACAACTTATTCACAAGTTTCGGTTGAAAGAGAGAGGTCCTCTACATCGATTGGGACATCATAGTCTAAAATATCGTCTTCCTTTGTCCACCTGTTGATAGTTCAGTACAGTTCGTTTGATTTTTCATTAGAAAGTGACATGAATCCAGCGACTAAAATTGATGGGACTTAAGGTCGCACCAGAAATAACAGCAATGAGCAAGTAAAGAAGGCCGGAAACTAATCAAACTAATTTTTTAGTCAAGGCCAAGGCCCTGCTATTCGCTAGCGCTTTCCACTTGTGCCCGCCACTTAAAAAACTTTTTCCTCTCTTGTTTATGGTTTTGAAGACTTTCCGACCTAAAGCAATGGTGTCCATCCGCTCTACATATCCCAGGCCCAGGATTCTGACCCTTTCTGTTTAGCCCATATCGATGGAACTATACATCGTAGTTTTTTGCTTAATCTGCTCCTCCGTTCTCGGTCAATGCAAATAGAGCCGTAGATCATTCGTGGCACTTTTCTCTCAAAATAATTGAAAGTCGTTTATCCTAGTTTGATTAAATCCAAGCCCCAACACCATAGAAGAGGACTGGCATGATCGATGCTTTATGGAATACTTACTCTTCGAATGATTTATATTAATTGTGAATCCAAGGTGGACAAGTTCTTGTCTGACTGACTATTGCTACGTCAAAATCTTCGTTGCTTCTGCTTAAGTACTTGCAAATACCCCCCAAACAGCTAGCTAGATTCTGTCGATAATCACTACTCGTATATCATCTGCATAGGTAAGTGTGTACTCGAACAGATTTTTGGAATATTGTGTCTCAAGTACGACATTGCAGAATTCGCATAGCAGTGAATCGTCTTGTCGGAAGTTTTTGTTTGACATAAACGTCTCTGCAAAATTATTACCATTCCTCCCAGAGCAGTGAGCTTTTCTCATTCTGCAGAACCACACAAGTTTGGCTGAAATGCTAAAACCGGAACTGGCTTACGGTATGTGGTAAATGGCGACCATAAGATCGACAAAAAGGCGATACGAGGCGATTTCTATTTACGATACGAGGCATAGCTGACATGCTTTCGTCTTTATGTGATGCATGGTCCACCGCCTTGAACCGGCAGCATTATTGGAACTGCTTCCAATCATTTGAAAAATGGTTCTTTCATAGCACAGACTGTGACTCTATCACTAGATTTCCTTGTTCGTCCTTGGAGGGTTCCGTTCGTACTTTATTGAGCTGGCATGGTCTTTTGCCTTCTGCTAAAATTTCAGATGTCTCTCCTGCTACAACATCTCCCAGTTTCTCCGATCTCGTGCTTCTCACGGTCGTTTTCCTTTCTTCTGAGAAGAAAGTGCTCGTCTTTCCTATTTGACTCATAGAGCTCACCAGCAGCTATAGACTGCCTCTACAGTGCCAATTTATACGATTTCTGTTTCTATTCATGTGGCAGCAGGTATTCGTCTTCTTATCATGGACTTCTCAGTGGTTGTCTAGCGAAATCTAGACTGCCAAAGGCGGTACCTCTGATGACTTGGTAGCTGCTTAGATACTGGGTTTCGGGACGAGATGTTGGCAGCGAAAGACATCGAACGAAGCTAAGGGCTACTTGATCAGCAAAATCTCCGAAAGTTCCTTGCGATTTCTGTTTTCCGATGACAATCTTGCTAAGATAATTTTTTTTTAGCGGCATAAGGGACATTAGCATTCGTACAACAAAGTAGTGGTCCGAGTTTGGGTCGATCTCAATGTGATTAGTTACCGATTGATGAACTGACCGCCGAATCTCCATATGAATGTCGAGATGCTGGAACCACGTTCTACCTACGATGAATTTTCGCTCTGAAGCGAGGTCGATAAGCCCGAATCTCTAGTCGAAGATGATGTCGTGGAGGCTATGTTAACTAAATTTGCTACTAAAGGTGTGCCGTTTTCTTAGTTTGGCATCCAAATCCCTTTGGATATTGAACATGCTCGTATGTCTTGTCGAAGAGCACAAAAACAGTCGTTGGGGCCGTTATCTGATGATTGGTGTAGATGAACTTGATACGCTTGTCCGCATGCCTGAAATCCAAGATTTTCTTCTGTGTCTGCTGTTAATGACAAATCTGTAACCAAATAACCGCTGCTTATCTCCTCGGTAGCAATTGACGTATCATGTGTTGCAGTTTTCCAACATTCCTACAGCCGGTCCAACGCACTTCTTGGATTTGCGCTTATATTATCCCTATAGCAGTAGATAGTTTTCGTTAACTGTTCGCAATGGCTTAACTTTCAGATTTTCAATAGATCCCCCTAAGCACGATAATTAAGCCAGCCCAATTTAAACGATTAACTCTGACAAAGTGGTAACATGGAGACCAATTTACTTTGTTGGGAAGCCTTATATCCCGTATGGAAAGCTGGCTTTCATCCTTTGATTTTGCATGAAAGTTATTTTCAGGCTTCGTGCTATTTTCAGACGGATGAAACCATATTGTGCTAAATCTGGGGCTTTCTATCATGAGATTAACAACCCCATACTCTTGGATGGATTAATGTTAACCACAATTTCTAAGTAGGAACATACACAGAAGACATAACTCCCGCCCAAACAATCACACATCAAAATGATTTTTTACTGCTTAAAAGGTTTTCTCGGTTTTTATAATTAAGTCTCTCCCTTCTCTTGCCTAATAAAATGAAAACAAAACCCACTCTCAAAGGTGTGCAATACCCCAAAAGGATTACTATTCGACTCCAACCCCAAAAGGATTACTAGCTGTCAATCAATATGTCGAAACATTTGTGCAAAGATTGCATTTGCCTAACCCTATGCCTTCCAGATAAACCAGTTCCCAACAAATCCCTTGGGACAAATATTTTTCACCCAGGATAGAGACTTTCCTTGGAATAAAAGGATTACGGGAAGACCATATTTTCAGCTCACATAAATTAACCAACGTAACATAAAGGCAATGTCCTTACTTTTATGTATCTTCAGATTTACTAAATTTTTTATTGATTACTATATTTTGTTGGATGGTGGCCCATCATTTGTTTTCATATCCTTTTATCTCTGAAATTTAATCCTTTCTAAATACAACAACTATGTATAGAATATTTTTCTCATTAAAATTCACATGAATTTGTGGAGAATTTTTAATAGAAATTTCCGAGTAAGTCCTTAAATCCTTTACAACGTCTCAATGTTTCAATAGGTACATAAGCATTTAGGGACACAGGATATTTGATTATTAATTGGAATTTTGTTAAGGATTTTTAGGCGAACTGAATGCTTACTCAGCTCACTAAACGAGTGTATGCTGGAATTAAACCCTTTTCAAAAGAGAAGGTTTTTTGACGACAGGATAATCTGATATATTTACAAAAATTTATTGAAAAGATTGCGGCCTCAACAGAATATAAAAAACCAACAGTGTTCGGTATTTTGAAAAATTAATTAAAGACCCACCCACATACTATTCTAATCGTGACGAAAGAGACTATCTTTTGTGAGACACGAATTGCTAAGCCGTTTTCGAACAGCCAGAAACATACCGTTCGATGTGCATTTTTATATCAGAACATGCACTATCATTACCATCTTAGAAAATGCCATCAAAAAGGTTTCCATTGTCCAACACCACCCAGCTGTGCGGATTTTGCCCGAGAGATTATCGGCCACTATTATTTTGACCAGAAAAAAAGTGACTCCTGATGTGTATATCCAACAATCCAATAACTGCAGCTTTTTTCTAGATACATACAACAGAACCCTATTTCAACAAAATTGTACCACTTCTTACGCCACTAGAGCCTCGATGGACTAGTGGCATCAGTTCCAGAAAGCCATCAGGAATACCTCAACTGATATGTCGGGTTCCAACCGATCATCTCCAAGAAATACTTGGCTTGATGAAAAATGCAGGCAAGCACATGTAGGGAAACAACACGCCTACGGAGCGGCACTGCATAGAAAAACCAGAGCCCGTGAGCTCTACGAGCAAAATAGAAGGGAAAACATCGTCTTCTCGAGAGGAAAAAGAAAGATCATGAGAAGCCCACGATCGACGAAATAGTCAGGTGCTACCTAGGAACAATGCTCGGAAGTTTTACCAAAAAGTAAAAACGTGTCAAAGCAACATGCCCCGAACAGAGGCCTGTAGAGATGAAAAACGAAACATGGTAGTAATCACAGTCGGTACTCAAGATAGAGGAAAACCACTTCTGCAAACTATTAAACGGCGAGGACAACCCAAATTCCGCTGTCAGCAAAATGAGCCATTCAACCCAGACGATGGAAATCAAGGGATCCGTGGACTGCAGGGTCTTCCCTGTTGAGCTATTTTAGGCAGGCGGAGATGACTTGGTAGAGAGCACCAACTCAGTTCCAAAATTTGAGCGGCCTAAAATATGCCTGAAGAATTGAACCTTAGCACCGTTCCCCCAACCCATAAGAAAGAAGACTTCCTCAACTAACCATAAAAATCCCAATCATGGATCGAAAAAGAAAATAATCTACAGAACCACGGCGTCCAATCGGTTTTTCCCCGAAAGCCGCGAATAAATTCGATTGCTACTTGAACGAATTTTTAGACAGCCAACTAGGTACAATAGTTCTCCCAACAACATGATTCACCTGAAGACAGGAGCAGCTCCTCTATTCCTAGATACCTTCCAACCCCATTTTGAATTTGTGGTAAGTGTCATGAAGATGAATCAAATAAGGATACCGAAGATAGTTGCAACTAATGTACTGCTTACGGAGGAAAACACTTTCAACGCTGGGAGCCTAGCATCGCAGTTCGACACCAGCCTCTTAGTTACAAAGTATAAGTTCCGTACGCTACTGAAGAATGTAGGCCATAGAATCTACGTCGAATTCGTAAGCGAGATTCAGTCATCGCAATATGGGGCACATTATAGAAAATTGAACTACAATTTGCGGAATAAAATTTAAGTATTTCCTTTTATGATTAGCACAATAGCTTATATGATACCATGCCCTGAGAATGGACATAGGCGAAAGCTACAGAATGTCACTGTATTCACATAATATTCCCCACCTCGATAGTCACAAAAAAACAGGACATTCACTTGCGATAGCCGCAGGAGAGCGTTATAGATGTCCGAACGTTTGCAATAGCAAATGAGACTCGGACCGCGACATCCATGGCAAGCACATGATCATGAGAAGCAAGCGGTCATGGTAATGGAGAGGTATCACTCCAGGAGGTACAGTTGAACAAGGAAGGATCAAAGCCACGGGTAAGAATATAGAAGAATGGCTACTGCACACTATTAAGCGGCGGAGCCGACTCAAATTCGGTTGTAAGACAAACCGAACCAAGGCTATAACAACGCTGCTGAATGGTCTACCTGCCGGGATATTTAAGGCGGCAGATGAAGACTTGAAAGAAAGCATTAGCCAGGACAGTGTGCCTGACTAAGGGAGCTTTAACATCATTTGCCCGATTCACAAATGAGAAGACCCTGAAAACTGCGCCAAGTAAAGAGATATTAGCCTGGAACCATTGGCCAATGATCTGATAGGCGGTTTAAGGCTGGTTTAGTCCATATTTGACGAAATATTCACACCGAAATAAAATATTGTAAAATGTTTGTGTGGGTTTATATCATTTTACTCAAGTTATAATTGAATCGCTTTTCTCAACCACTTTCACTTCTGTATTATCTTTTACTTAAACCACTTTATCACTGCTCATAGTTCACCTTTCAAATTCTACTTAAGAGCTGACTTCACCTCGGTGGTATTCTGTATTTATTCCCCCTGCCAATATTCGAGAACATTTTGTACTAGCCAGCTTTCCATACTTCCTTTCATTTTGGTACTATTTGTTGTCAAAGTGATTCCATTGTTTCCCCATTGGATGAGTCCTCTTCTCTTCAAATATAGATGGCGCTGTTCACATTTAAAGGGTTATCACAATATCTGAAGAGACTACTTATACTGAATAGCGACAAAGAAAGGCTGCTTCATGAAGGTGGAAGAAATCTCACGGAGACCTTTGATGTCAAGGCTTAGATAAGGCGATCCGCTGTCTTATGATTTTTTAATATCGTTCTCTAGAAAATTGTGCGAAACTCACAAGTTCACCCTGGAGGCACAATGACGTATAATTGGTCAGAACATTTAGAGCAAATGAATGCTGATGCTCTGGTCCGAATAGTCTTCGAATCCTTGTTTAAGGATAACACATTAGAGAAAGACTTTGTCTAATGCCGCACGTACAATTAAAAACAGACTTTCACCATCCTGGAGTTCGTAATTGGGACCAAAGAATACGCTAACTGGAGTGGCCTTTCAAGTGTGGACTAAGTACGGCAGAAAAAACCACGCCGATAATGTATGCCTTGGGTTATACTACAAACGTTGGAAAAAAGAGCTAAAACAAGTAGTAACTCCAGCATATACGATATCAGTTGCAGCAGTGTATAGAAACTAAGCAAATGATCCCTCACTTGTAAACCTGCGGTACAATGAGGAAACAACACGGAAAAGATTCAATCGCTGAAATACTGAAATAATTCAACGCATTATTTATGTAATCCCCCGCCATACCATTCCCTCTTCTATCGCCCACAAAGAGAGAATGGATGATTTTACGGATGCCGAACTTAGCGAAGGGAATGAACCGGGCGAATGCAGATCACATATCCTACGAATTATGAATAACAATCGAAAATGATATCGAATGCCTAACCACTGAAGGAGGGCTTTCTTGTTCCACTGTATAAAGGCAAAGGCGACACGAAAAATTGAAACAACCACCGATCAGTAAAACTACATAAACTCGCATTCTATGCTAATATAGGATAGACTCGTCAACGGAATATTGTGAGCATTAAAGACTATGGCAGTCATGTGATTAGCAGGTCGACATACCTGTGACGCTATGAATTCAAAAATTACGGATAATGAAACGGATGAGAAACATCACGACACGTCAAACGAACTGAATATAGACTTCATTGATTTGGAAAAAAAGTTCGATAGAGTTCCAAGAAATCTTACTTAAGGGGTGTATTCACCCACGGAGGCATCCATGATGAAGGAGTAGGTGGCAGTGGCATTTAGAACCAATCTTCCAGTCACTCTCGATGGGTACCAAGGTTGGTCAAAGTAAAGTTCATAATGTAATGTCGAGTAACCCTTAGTGGATCCACAGGGATCGCGATGGGCCCGTTTAGGTGCCTGGCGTCTATTTGATGGCATATCCATCATACCCCTGTTTAACCTAAGTTAACTTAACGTATAGTGGAGACTGGTATTTCAATAACATAACGAGAGCTGAAGCATTACCCTTGCTTTGCCTTCGCACTTGGTATACGGCTGAACCACGTCCAAGGCTGGCAGTGAATGTCCAGGTTATACCTCAACACGACCAGAAGTTTGTGATCTCAAGCCCATGGCTCACGAAAAGGTAACTTATGGCTAACTTTATCGGACAGCAGTCAGCTTACGAAGGGAGAGATTATTTGCAAACTTCCAATTACCTCACAAAGTCTCTTAGCTTCGGTGGACAGCCACCGCTTGGAAACCTAAAGCATAATCAGAATGTGATCTTGGAGAAGTAAAAGATAATTAGAAAAGCAAAATTCAAAAAACATTAAAACAAAACTAGCGGACTAGCCATATAAAGTCCGGATTTGAGAGTATAAGTGCGGACACCAAAGTCACCTTAAGTTTGTCAAGTGCATCAAGCGCGTCGTCTGTGAAAGTGAAAGTCTGTCCTTTCTTAAGGCTGTCTGTCCTTTCATAGGCGCGGATAGACCAATCAAGTTGAGAACAAATCGCCTATACAACCCCATAATTCCTCGAAACCTAAGGAGTTGCTTAGGAGTCTCCGGCGCTGGAAATTTTTTTACCGCCGACACCTTGTCTGGATCTATCTTAAGACTGCCATCGCCAACTACTTAATTTCGCGATAGAAAAACCAGCCTTTTTCCAGGTTGATCGTCAATCCTGCTTCCCTTAAACACGTCGCCACCTTGGATAGTAGTTTGTCATGAGATTCAAAATCTGGAGAACAAACCATGAGTTCATCATTGAACTGATGGGGAATGGCATTGTCCTGATACATTCTCTAGGCTGCGTTACACTGTCCAAACGACAGGGTAAAAGCTGTCTTCTCCCTTGATTTAGCCTCCAGAGAAATCTGCAAAAAGGCATTTTTCAAATCGATACAAAAGTATATCTGTTAGATTTGAGGCGGCTTAGTAAGTCATCAATGAGTAGAAGAGTCCGAAACTACCTCCTTTCTTATTGCCGAAGAAAACGCTAATAATTTGTACCGTGGACCATACTCTGTTCCCTGTCCAAATGTCAACAAAATATCATCCCGACAATAGAGCTGACCCCTGATTGATGTTTCATAACAAGCCGAATTCCAGATCGGTCATCAAACTCTGTCGCCAAAAGCTTAAAATAACAAACAAGGCCAATGACTTTACCCGAAAAGAAAAATAACAATTTCCCTTGTGGCCAATGTTCTTGTGCCGCCTTCGATAATATCCTAACTCGTTGCCATTACAACCCGAATCTCATCACACCATCGCACAAGTCCTTGTCTTATCCTCAGGAGCTCAACTCCTACAAATTCAAAATTGAATCCTACTTCGTTCAATCGGTAGTCAATAAACAAGGGTCTAATTGTCTGCGAAGTGTGTTATTAATTCATATTCCATGCTCCAGCCCCTCACCGCCTCGTCTGGTTAAGCGACATCAAATCATCATCGAACAAGAAAAGCAACCAACAAACTTATGAGTATAGCGCTTAACATATTTCTCTTCTGTCTTCCCTCCTGCTTTATGTTTGTTTCGTCGTAATAACATTTTCTTTTCGGATGAACACATCTAAGCCGAGATATAATTTCCTAACGAAGACCCTCTAAGGACGAGGTACGGTGCAGAAGGTGGTCCATCTTTATCCCTTGAGATGGGCCAAAGCAAAATCCAATATCTACTCCAATCAAGGCATAAGCAACTACTTAGCTTAGGCAGAGCCGAAGGAGAACACTTCCCTCAGCTGTTTTCTCTGTCAAAACAAGGACGACGAAGCGGAAAATAAAAACCAAGAAAAAATATGGTGGAAAGCAAATAAAAATACCCAAGTACAAAGGATGCCATACGGTATAGTACCCAGGAATAAGTGTTTATGTAGATTTAATGTTTATTTACCAAATCCAACTTTAGTAGCGATTGCGGCCATCCGTGCGACATAAGAAAGGCAATGGATGGCCGGGTATCCCTCACTCATTTAGCCTTAGAGATGCCACCGAGGGTAGCAAATAAATGCCAATACTCTGTGGATGAAACCAAATTCAGAGGGTCTGCCGATTCCGACTGACTCTGGACTTCCCCTTAAGGTACGCTTCCTTTAATAAAAGATGTCAATCAGGATTAGGTGGGAAATTTTGTAGTCAATTATTCCATAGATATCCCGAGATTTGTTTAACAGAAAATAAACGAATTCACGACTCAATTCATCAATGGCTTATGAATAAATACGAGTATCCCTCTATTTGAAGCTAAATACAACAGCCCACATATCCGTAAGATTCGTGTTGAAATTGTCAAAGAGGATTGTATTTGCAGGCTCTTGTGGGCATCCGTTACCCATATGCTGGCCACTGTATCCGTATCTGATTATGACGAGGTCTGCCTACCATCCAGGGTTTCAAATTTCAAATCACATTCTCAAAAGCCATTTAATACATAATACAGTTTTATTGTGTATGTAACAAGGAATACCAATATGAATAAGGATAACAACAGGGAGAGACATCTCATTCGACTAGAAAAAGTCTAAATATCCACTTTGTGGCATATCCTACCACAAAGAGCTCTAAGAAGTATGTACGTACCATCCGTATTTGCTTGCTGGTTCTTTATCCTTTATCCTTATACAATAAAACGATAGAATAAAAATTACCAAAGGGAATTTGAGTGCGGTAACGTTTGTTTAACTTTTAGTACGATGGTAAATGGTAAAAGAGGTGCAATGAAAGTTCAGTGATGGAGGAGACCTTGTCGATAGATGTGGGTCAAGAGAAAGTGTTATAAAGGTTGCCTTTGTCGTCGGCAATTGCCCGTTGATTGTCCAATCAATATTCAAATGAAGCGATATTTTGTAGAAGGGATAATCCTTTGGAATGATAATGCGGCAAAACATTGCTCACATCGCATTGCAGACATGTTATTATCGTTGGTCGTTGATGTGTATGGTTCCATTGGGTTCGTTTGTAGGGGTACCTATCGAAATCGATTGATGATAGTAGACTTTCAAGGAGGAGAATTCTTGACTTTGTACAGGTTATATCCTGGCGTTCTCAATTAGTTCTGGGAAGCAAACAATACCATTAAAACCAGCATTGCTATTCCTTAGTACAAGGGAATTTAACCTGTGTTTTGTTTTCGTCAATCGAAAATAGTACTTGGCTTTATTTTGGCACAGTCCTTGGAAATCGGCTGCCGATAAAATTAATATTTGAAAGGATATGAACTCCTGTACTTACGTTTGGAATAAGCATATGTGTATCCTCACTTTAAAGAATTCAAAAGTCATGTACAAGAACGGAGATAGGTCTGCCAGATATGGAGAGAAACTGAACCAGAGCTAGAAAGTTTTGCTTGAGAGGTAACTTCAACATCTTCGATTTGGGAGAAGAATTAGGATATGGGATCTTCGCGCCGATTGATTGGGAAAGTATTGGCTGTCCTAAAAGCTGAATTGAGCCAGTAGCGCAATAGTCCAACTCCTAGTGGTGGCCATCGGTAACATCAAGAGTAAATCTTAACACATGCAGGTTAAATTTACAAGAGCGTGCTTGACCAGAGGTATAATATACGGCATGCGGCATGATTGGTCTTACAGCCCAGTAGAAAAGATATAAATATGACGAAACAGCTAATAGCCTCGAATAATGACGGAGTCAATTTTGACAGCTCTGGCAAAAGATTAAAAAGCAACACCGTGCTCGTGAAATAGTCGAGTAATTAGCTGAGATCCTCGACTCTAACTAAGCAGACATAACCGCCATTCAAGAAGTTTGATGGGACTCATCGGACTCTAATATCTAGTATGGAGGCTGCTACAGAAAATTGCGGGAGTGTTTATACGGATGCGGATTTTTCATCAGAGGAAGGCTAAGGATTCGCATGAAAATTAAAATCGCAGATATTAGTCTCATAAATGCCCACGCATTCACAGTGTAGCTTATCAGGTTCCTTACCAAAGATTGCTTCTAAGACCTCCTCGCCAAAACCTAAATCTAAAATTCATATACAGCTGGAAAATTGTCTATGGCGATCTTAATGCCAAGCTAGGTAAGGAGGGCATTTTTGGTAACACGGTCGGTAAATACAATCTCCAATATCACCTCAGGAAACGGACATTATTTACTTTGCGGCGGGATTTAATGTAATTACAGTCATCACACGGTTTCCACACCTGGATGACTTCTGTTCAACAAATTTATCAGATTGCGATTGATACATGCCACTTCTTCAGTATTTTGGATATCAGAACGTCCCGAGGAGCAAACCAAACCAACGAACAGTTGTGAGGTAATACGACGTCGAACGGCTGTAATCACCAGAGAGCGCAGGGCCCTTTACGATCGAGTCAGTATCGAATATAGAAGACCACTTGTATCAATACAAAAGCCGATAATAGACAACTCGACCAAATGAAGTCAGGACAGCATTCTCGAAGCTTAAGTCCAACAAACTGTTCGACGCGATCGCTTAACTGCTGAGCTGTTTATGGAAGTAGGTGATGGCTGGAGACGGAGAGCATACATCAAGTCATATCTGTAATTATCTCTAAGGTCGACGACAAAATACCTTATGAATGGACCCTCATCATTTTTTGTCCGATCCGAAATAAGGAAGATCGCCTGGACTGCGTCAACTACAGGGGAAAAGGCCTCTCATCATCGCATAGAAAATCCTGTCTGTCATATTATACGAACACTTAAGATCCTTCGTCAACAATCTGACCAGCCACTACCGGTCTGTTTAACACCTGGAAAATCCACCATTGATCAAAGGTTCACATTACAGCAGTTCTTGGATACAACTCAAGGGTTCCAAATCGATACATGCCACCTCTTCATTGATTTCAAAGCCCAATATGACAGCATTTATAGAGACTAATTATGCAGGGCCATGTCTAGTTTCAGCGCTGCGTTGTTATGTTGCTTTTCCAGCATCTCAACATTTCAACTCCAGGGATACCATCTTTCAAAAATCTGTTCAGTTACTCGCACACATACACAAAATTGGCATAATGAGATTAACACGCTTCATTGAACATTGCGTCTATTGAAACAGAAGCGACAGGAACTACAACTTTAAGATAGTAAGGGACCTAATCTACCTCGGCTTCAATCGCGAAGAATCACGCTTGCTACGAGTAATTGCTCAACTTAGGAGGTAATTGAGTAGTAAAGCCCTCTCTAGTGCAACCAAAAAGGATTTGTACAGGAACCTGATCATCTCAGTCTTGGTTTACGGCGTAGAAACTTGCATTCAAGAGAGGATTTGTTGTGTAATTTTCGGTTCCGTTTGCATCAACGAAGAACGGTGGCGACGTTTCAATAGCGAACTGTTTATGTAAAAGCAAGGCAATCTTAGCAATGCTACGAAGCCTGAATAAATTTTATTTTCTGAGCCATCGTTTCACCCATTCGTACCTGCTACAGGAGGGAAATCGCTAAAGATGGCCTCTATCTACATTATGTAATACATATACGTAGTCTGATTACGCGAATGTAACTACCACTCAGGACTGTGCAAGTAAAACTCAGTGATATTTTGGTGCAGGAATTACCCAACTGAGACAGATCCAGTGATGACCTCACTTGCTCTACTTCGAAATATTGGAAGCACAAATAATTTCGGCATCAAGTCAAGTTTTCGAATTGAAGATAGTGATGGAGGAGTGTCAAGCAGCCCTTAAGCCCCCATAGTGGCCAACTAGCACTATCCTCAAATGAATCAACTCCTCCAGGTTGGGGATTGTGCCATTGCACACCGCTGTGAAGCAGCAAACAGATCAGAAATGGATGGACCTACTGTTGACGATCCCAGGGAACGAAAATGGACAGCGACTTTCGCATTTGCATAAGGAATGAGGCAATATTCGGACCCTTACCAGTCCATAAACAGCCGAATAATAGTCCGAGGTACTAAACAGCTACAAAATGGATATTCCTGTCATCTGAAACCCGATGGACTTTGCCAGACAAAAGGAAGATAGGAAATTGTGACATCGAACAGAGGCAGCGTCTATTTAGTTGAGAATTTGTCATTAGACGAAGACTTACGTAAAAACTTTGGAGCTTCAGACATCTAGGCAATTACCGGAGATTATAATTCGCATCAAGGCTAAATTTGCCTTCTTTAGTCTGATATACACTCATGCTCCCAAAGAGAGAAATGACGACTTTGCCAAAGATTGCTTCTAGGAACCCTTTTACCAGACGGAGCGAAAAGTCATCGCAGCTGGCACACGTTCCTGACAACTCAACATCCATTAAGGGACCTGGTAGCCACCCTCCAACCCGATTGATGGTAAACACATGTTGCAAACAGCCAACATAGACTTAGACCACTACCTTGTTCTGGCAGAGGTGCGACACTAAAGAAGTACTACTCGTACATAAAGAAATTTGACCTCGAACGACTAAATTTGAAAAGGCCACTAGAAACTTCTAATCAACTCTCCCGAACCCGAATCGGTAAGTTCTATGATGACAGCATCAAGACAAGTATTAACATTGTCAGCAAACCAGTAGAGATGCTGTGCAAAGTTTTTTCTGATAACCGTAACAATAACTAACGAAATTTTAGGTCTGACGAAGAGTCTCGGCAAGCGCATGCAGAGAAACGTACAAGGCGCCGCATCACACAAGGACAAGAACTGCCCACGAACTCTATGATGCTCGGAAGTTCTACCAGAATGTAAAAAGAACTTGCCAAGGACACAAATACGGAACAGAATCATACAGAGATAAAGATAGGAATTTGGAAGGATTACTTCTACCTATTGCTCTCATATAAAATGAATCATTCAACGCACGAAATACTCCTTCTGAACCTTGAAGTTCTTGTTTTCCGAACTGGGTTCATCTTGTGCATCAAATCCTTTTTGACAGATCGTCAATATAATGTTCTTTTTAGATCTTCTGTTTCTGATCCCATGGTACTCGTAGTTACATCTGGTAAACCTCAAGGAAGTCACCTCGGTCCTCTAACATTTATAGTAACAATCAATGAGGTAGATTTCATTTCATGAGAATCGCGCATTTTCAACTATGCAGATGATATGAAGTTCTATGTATAAGCACTATGAAGCTCTCTACTCTCTGACTCTCAAGCACTATAAAATGATCTGGATAGCCTTTTAATCTTGTGCGAAAAAAATTGCAAATGCCACACTATAACTAATTCACGTAAACGTGTGCCATCACCACCAAGGTCTTATTTTATCGGCAATGAATTAATACCCCTTGTCACCTTACTTCCCAATTTAGGTGTTATGATGTGATAAAGAACTTAATTTCCGGGCGCATATTGAAAATATTATTAACAATGTTAATTCTTCACTGGGATTCATCAAGCGATAGTCCAAGGAATTCGCTAACCCTTACGTCACTAAATTCCCTTTACCTTACATTCGTTAGGAGCATACTGGAAATATGCTGGCCAAGTTCGGTTCCCTTACTACGAAAGCCACTCTAGGCGAATTAAAGCTATTCAACGCAGATTCATTCGACTTGTATCACGGGGTCTACCTTGGATAGATATCTATAACTTGCCTCCGTACAGCGATCGTTTAAAGCTAAATAGTTCTCAGCCCTCAAAAACTCTCTCTTGTTCATCAACTACTCCCTGGTTGTATTGACTACCCTACCCTGTTCCAAATGATATCCATTAATACCTATCCATGCAACCTTAGGTCTTCACCCCTCTACCACATCAATTTTCACCGAGTCGATTACGGCTGTAACGAACCTTTGACCAGAATCCTGTGAACTGCGAACAACATAGTTAATGGGTTCGACTTTAACATCAGCAAAACCAGTCTTCGAAATTCCCTCTCCCAAGCCTCTTGACCCCTTGCCTTTATCGTAGTTTTTATGTTTTGCTAGCTATGTTTCGATTTGAGGCCCGGGTCAATCCCGGACAGATTTATTAAGCCTTCTTGCAAGCATATTCTTGAAACTAACAGTTTCGCTTAAAACTAAAGATAAAAAGTAAAGGGTGGGAGAGGTTAAAGGAAGTTAAGACCTGAGGCAAAGAGAACGTTCTTGAGGGACAGATCGCTGAGGCGGTAGTCGAAGAGAGCCAGAATATCGTTAACTTCACAAAGCATTCTAGACATTGGTTTCAAGTGTCCTTAATTCATTCTGTGAAGATTGAGCCGGAAAAGTGACACAGACCTAAGATTGCGTGGCTTGGTGTTAAAAGAAGGACAATCAATATTACCAACTAAAATCTGATGAATAAAGAGAATATCGGCAACATTCCGGTCTATAGAAAGGCGTTGTAAATTTATAAATTTCAGCCGATCAGTGAATCTATCATCTTAGTGAAATCCAGGTAAAGCAAATCGTAAAAACCTGCCTTGAACAGCTTCTATCCGGAGGATGTGAGTTCTGTAGAAGGGTGACCAAACTCGGCTTGCATATTCAAGAAGAGGCCTAACAAAGGCTATGTAAAGAGATTTGGTAACATAAGGATTGGTAAACTCCTTAGACCAGCGCTTGATAAAGCCAAGGGCAGAGTTGGCCTTTTTTATCATAACGGAAATTGGATTCCTTGTCGCAGATAACCCCTAAATCACGCAACTCGTTCACTAAGGGAGCAGGCGGATTAAAAATCATAAGGCAGCGAGGTGGAGTAGGAGGGCGCTTGCGGGTTTAAGTTGTAGTACAAAGTACAAAATCTGTCTAGTCTTGCTGCAGCGGTAGACCGTCTGAGGAAGATGATATACTCGTAGATCTAAAGATTTTCATATCATTTGCGTAAACAGATATGTATGAATTGTTAATGATGCAATCAACATCTTAATAGTCAGAATAAATAATAAGGGACCAAGGTGGCTACCTTGAGGGACACCAGTGGAGACTTTAATTGGGTCAGAAACGATGATCCTAAATAGAACATAGTGATGTCGTTCATTTAAACAGGGTTGAACTCATGTTATAAGGCTTATTTGCAAATCAAGAGCCTTTAATTTTAGAAGGATTATGTCATGAGAAATTTTATCAACGGCTTTGCTAAAACCGGTGGCAATAGAATAGAAAAGCATTATGTCATAAATAATGCTATCAAAAATCTTAGGTGTGCAGGACATTTAGCAATTGGTCGATAGTTGGAAATATGTGACCTTTATTTTGCAGGGGAATAATAAAAGATCTTTATCAGGTTGAGGGAAATAATTCCAGTTGAAAGAGAGCTGTAAGAGGATAAATAAACTGTCCGGGGTTGAACCGGGTCACTTCAGCTGCCGATGATGCTGGTAAAGTTCGAAAGGGTTCATTAAACGCAGTAATTGAAAAGCTCAAATTATCTCATAAAAATGTTGCGTTTTTCTTTTGATTTAAAATGATATCTCTTGTTCGATGACCCTATACTTTCCTTCATATGCCATCTCGAGGTCCTTATTGCAAACCTACCGCCCAGAGTTGGCATCTTTTCCGAAGTTCTACCGATTCTGGTTTCTTTTCAGTTTGGTCACACTGATGACACTATTGTTTGCCAATATCATATCCTTGAACATATTTTTGGATGTAATTCCACTGCGTTTCTACCTTGCTGAAGGATGAAGGTATGCTTCTGAAGGGAGTTATAAGGAAGCGCGAAATTCTTCTTCTCATCTTTGAATAGAAACCTGAGCTTCTTGCCTTTACTGCTCCAAGTTTTCGACACATTTTCAGACAGGGGATGAGCAAATGTTAATTATTGTAAAATGTTTAATGAAAAAAGTTTCCAGATTGCACAACCCTTACTTGAGAGGTTTTAGGGTGTCAGTGGTATACGTACCTAAAAACAAAAATAACACGACCTAGCCAACCCATTAGATGTATCTACTCATACCTATTGCAGGGGTTAACTTTTTTTATGTTCAATTGGGTTAAGGTAGAAACGAGTGCGAGTTTGTACTCGTATCTACTCGGTATGTTCCATTACGAATATTAATTAGTGTCGTGTTAAAAAAAAAACGTATGACAAGAGCACAATTAAGTCGGCGATGGGGCCAAAACAGAGAGGGGTGAGAAATTGGGAGAAAGTGAAAATGTTTACATTTGGCGAAATTTTAACTGCGTGGCGAAATTGTGGTTACGGATGAGTTATACCAAGGGAATCTACGACACGAAGACTGTTTCAAAAGTTGGTGCTAATATTTGTGTTGAGCCGATATACATTGGTGAGCGATGAGACCTGCGGGAATTTGTAATTTTTTTTTTATTATGAAACTGAATGCTAGACGTCAGCTTAATGTTTATTTTGTTTGGTTTTTAAACTAAAGGGGTGGATTTTAGGAATTTGGTTTTATCCCTAGTTCAGGCACCTGCATGTCACGCTACGGAGTATGGGATTGAAGCATTCATATTTTTAGTATGGTGGTCCCTGGAAGGTACATTGATAAATACGAGTCCATGAAGGTTAAGTATGTAATTATTATTAAAACAAGCGTTTTGCGTTACCGGAACTCCAATTTAATTCGTGAGATGCATGATGAAAGACTGTAGGCTGAATTGTGGCATGTTGTTCATTATGGACCAGTTGAGTGCCATTAGCAATATAAAACCGAATGGAGATGTCTTCCGAGACAATCAAAGTCTCAGAATTATGATTGACAAACAAGTTCTCAGTCAGCGATGTGACAGTGGCGAATTATTTGCTAGCTCCTATAATCCAAGACTTCTTGTTGTTAAACAAAGTGAATGCTGAATTTTTCGATATAAAGGAATCTCGAAGATGCTGCCAGTATCCAACTACAGCAGGCATTGGATTTTCACCAAATAAAGTGTCTTTCATTAAGCGCTTCATGTCTTTAAATTTAAATAAAACAAAATGTGTGTGAGATATCATCGAAATTTTCTATTCGAAATGTCCAATTTTCCATGACTCTGTCCCATAAATCAGGCTGAATTTGGCCGATGGCATAGGTTATGTTGGCTTTGAGTGCCACTGTGGTTTGTGGCTTATCCGCATAGACCTGCGACTTAAGAAAACCGCACAAGAAAAAGTCTAACGAGGCCTAACCGCACGACCGCGTTGGCCAATTCACATCACCTCCACGTGAGATGTTCATGCCCTCGAATCGCTCGTGCAGAATTTCCAATGTGGCGTGAGCTGTGTGGCACCTAGCACCGTCCTGTTGAAGCCACATGTCGTTGGTGTCCATATCATCCAATCCAGGCCAAAAGAAGTTGGTAATCATTGACCTATAGCGCTCGGAATTGACAGTGATGGCCTGGCCAACGTCTTTTTCAAAGAAATATGGACCGATGACCTCACCAGGCCAAAATCCACACCAAACAGTAACTTTTTCAGGGTGCATCGGATGCTCTTGGATCCCATGTGGATTGGTATCGTCCTAAATTCGACAATTTTGCTTCTTGATGTACCCATTCATCCAGAAATGGGCGTCCTCGCTGAAGATGATTTTTCGATGAAAATTAAGGTCAGTTTCCAACTACTCCAGAGCCCATTCAGCGAACACACGTCGTTATCTATGGCCGTTTACCTTCAGCTCCTGGATCAGTTGAATTTTGTACAGGTAGTCTTCGAAAGGCCGAGTTCTTGTGAGCGCCCCGAAATCGACTGCCTCGGATTCTCCTGAACACACTCTTATGGACAACGGCGATATTTTCGGCAGATCTTGTGTTTTGTCGACGTACGGGTGTTGGTTTATCGTTTACTGAACTAATGGATTCACCACACTGCGAATAGTGCTCTCGGTAGGACGATTATGGCGACCGTTTAATGGACGAAGCGCGCGGAACGTTGCCCGAAGAGAACACCCATTTTGATGAAACAATTCTATCATTTGCACGTATTGCTGAGCGCTATATCCGTCCATGGTGATTTGGTAAAACAGACTGAATAAATGACTACCAATTTGACAGATGAAACTGCCAAAATTCGGAAGTCCCTATTGGAAGACCCTGTAGTTAAGTTGCTAACATCATACCACCCTTTTGCATGGAAAGGGGAAACTGACAACCTAACGTGGTCAAGTCTTGAAGAACAAGGGCATCCAAGGTTTCTGGCCGCTTTTTGACGGTAAAAGATCTAGGGAGTTAATATAATTAAACAGCGATAAGCTTAGGACAATAATAGGAATCCTGACAGGAGACTATCTCCAGCGGAAACACACAAAGGGACTCAAATTGTCAGACACGGATATTTGCAGATTCTGTGGTGATTTGCAAGCTGTTGAGGACATAACACACATACCGTGTAGCAATATCGTGTAGTCGAAGGAAATTTTAACGGAAATACTTTTTCGAAAACCTAGAGGAAATAGACGGCACGAACTTCAAAGACCTTCTTGGCTTTTACAAAGAAATTTGATGTATCACCAGGGAGATTGTTTCGGTTTTTGCCCTTTGAAAACAAATTCAACTGGTTCCACAGGGATCGTGTGTCCATCACACCCTGTTTTAACTTAACTTAATCTTCTCAGAGTATAAGGATGAAAAGGAAGATTCAACAAAGGAAGAGCATACCAACAAGATTAGCAAGCATGGACGATCTATTCGGATAGAATCCTTCTGTAAGGTACTCTCTGTGTGATTTCGAAAGGGTATTTTTTTTTTAGAAGTATACAAATTCAATATGAATAAAACACTTGAAGCTAATGTGAATGTTTAATAACATTATGCCATTTAGTGCTGAAATATGATATCGAGCATATGTTTCCTAGGGCTAGCTCGAAAGAAGCGCAATCGTGAAGTCCAATTTTCGACAACTTTATCGAGCAACTGGGGCCGTATATCAGCAATAATACTGCGACTGTTACTTCCAAATGGTCCAACGTCTCTGGTTTATCGGCATAGACGAGTGACTTCACATACACCCAAAGAAAGAAATCTAAAGGTGTGAGATCACAGGATCGTGGAGGCTAGTTCACAGGTCTATTATGCGAAATTGTGCGCTCAGCAAAGGTTTCTCGCAATAAATTGATGGTGCCGCGCGCTGTGTGGCATATTGCGCCGTCTTGTTGAAACCAAAGCTCTGTCACGTCAATGCCATCCACCTAAGGAACGAAGAAGTCAGAAATCAAGTTTCCATAGCGCTTTCCATTGACGGTAACATTCTGGTCGGTATCGTCCTTAAAGTAATAGGGGCCGATGATTCCACCACCTCCTAAAACACACCAAATAGTGAGTTTTACTGGTTGTAAGGGCGTCTCGGCAAAGACAATGGGTTTTGTCCATACCAAATTCGCTTGTTTACATATCCATTTAACCAAAAATGAGTCTCATCGGAGAACAAAATTTTGCGTTGAAAATGAGGATTAAGCTGAATCATGTTTTCGGCCCATTCACCGAACCTACGACGCGTATAACGGTCACACGGTTTCAACTCTTGCACAAGCTGGATCTTATAAGCTTTTAAGCCAAGATCTTGTCGTTAAATCTTCCACAAAGTGGATGGGCATAGATCCAATCGCTGCGCCCGATGACGAATCGACTCAGTCGGATTCACAACGGCAATAACTTCTTCTGTTCTCACTGTTTGTCGTCTTTGGGGATGCGTACTATCCTTTGGGAGTATACGTGGTGCCAAAACGATTCATCGTCTTGCGAATAACTTGCTCACATGGATGATTATATCTTCCGTAAAATGGACGTATCGCACGATAAGTTTGGCAAACCGATTCATGGTCTTCAAAATAAGTTTGCACAATTCACACGCGTTGTTCTGGCATTGCTTTATTCAACGTAAAATGGCAAAATGTACTAACCACAAATCAACTTTCGGCTGTCAAATTGACAATCAGTGGAAATAGTATTGCCAGTTTAAAAGTGAAGCCACTAAAAAAACACGCTTTATAAGCTTAAAAAAAAAATATTCCCTTCCAGTTGTATGCGCCACCGAAGTCGCTCTCTACCGCCTTGTCACTCTACGTTGGAGTTGATAATTTTCTGGACCTGGACGTTGATGCCCGCCTAGCCATCTATCTTAACTGAGCTGCTTTGCTGACGATGTCGGCACCTCTGTATAGCCCGTGCAGTTCGTTGTTGAAACGTCTCCTCCATACGTTGGGCTTAAATGTTTGAAGGTTACAATGACTAGGGAATAAAGGGCTCGGCAGGGTATTCCAAAAGCATGTTGTACGGCCTAGGAACAAGTCACGATATTTCAGTATACTGATGAGCATTCATAGCGAGACGGGTGTTACGGTTGAAGTTTTGAAGGGGCTGAATGCTACCTGGCGATTCAATGGAGCATTGATGGAAATTGGATCGAAAATTTCCCGAAAAACGAACGAAGCACCCGAGAGCATTTTCATCTCGTCAGTACCCAAGCGTCTGGGTACAATATCTGGGCATTAATCAATAAGAGTGATTATTCGTATGATTTCCGCTGTGGGTAAAGTCCTTTACTACCTCAAAGTTTTAGCTGCCTATCTCAACGCTGTCACATTCGGCTTTGAAATGGATGACAAGTAGCTGTGCATCATTTTGGAACTTTTGGATTTCTTCAAAGATCTGCCGTTCCTTGAAAATCGGATGTAGGGTGGACTTCCCTGACCTAAAACCAGGATAGGGACCGGTCAGAGTGTTTACAAACGGTCCTAGGGGTTCACATAATACAACAGGCAGAATTTTCTATTCGATTCAACATCGACTTGCTTCTCGGTAGTTCGCTCAGTTCAAGGGATCCACCTTCTTTAGGATCCGACAAGGAATGATCAGGGTCCATTAGGCATACGTACTTTCGTCGATTCAAGATGAGTTGATGTATGATTCGTATCCAACCGTCATCTATTGCTTTTAAACAGCATTGCAGTTAGGCCGTTGGCTTCAGTAGCGTGGTCTGATTTGAGCTTGAAAACTGTGTTTCTGACTTCACCTTGATCGAATGGATAGAAATGTTGCCTATATTCTTCCAGATTGAATGGTTCATTCGGTCAAATATTGTTCATCATCACCATTCAAAAGTCTGCAGAAATAATCCTTCCAAATTCTAACCTACAGCTGTGGTCCTACCATGAGATTTCCTTCTCTGTCGTTGAAGATTTGTGTTCGGGCTTTACAACTTTAGCATGTTCGTTTTATTTTTTGAGAAAACGTTCGGACTTCTGGTAGAACCCTCAATCGAGCGCTTGTCGTGCTCTTTCTTTTTTTTCCGAGGAGCCTATGTTGTTTCCTTCTTTTCTGTTCATATAGCTTGCGAGAGCCTCTCAGTTAGGCGGCTGTTATCCCATCGATACCTGAGATCTTACTCATTTTCTTTATTTTTTTCTAAGTGATATGTGTACCCTTAAAATGTTTGTATACAGCGCAAGCGAATCTGATTTGGATGTACGTACATAACGAAAAAACCGTTGGACACTGGAACAAAATGCTCCCCTCATTTTCGAGGTTCTATTCGAGGCTTTCACGGGGCGTTTATGGCATTCGTTGTATTAAACTTTCGGAGCACGGACAGACAAGTGGGTTAATGATTCAAAAAGTTGAAGAGTGCCCTATAAGTGGAAACATCTGTTCGGTTCTTTAGCAGACATTTGCCGACACTCGATATGATACCCTAACTTACCATATCGACTCCGTTCAGAAGCAGTATTAGGTCCCTCAACTACTGAATTATATTGACGATGGCATAGGCATGGACATCGGCATTGACAACAGTTGCATTAGAATGAGAATATTATCCGAGAAACAAAGTCAGGCAGTGTACTTGGTGACTAACAACTGTAAGCAGATTTTCCCAGAGCAAGGGCGTCATAAAAACCGTTAGTCCTTGACGAAACATAATTTTCAAAAATTCGTATTCTCGACAGACTTACTCGTAACAGAAAAACACGAATGCAATTCCAAAAGACAATTTAAAATTCCATTATGGTCACACTGGTTGGAGGGAAGGTTCATGAAATCATAGCACGGAATGCTATAACTACCGCCACATTATTTTAAGCCCGGCAAGAGTGCAACAAGTCCTCCACTACAGTAGATATAGTGTGGACTCCATACATACCATTAGTTCGTCCTTTGTATGCGTCTGTCCCTTGGTTTCGTTCCAAAGAGGCTCCTCTCAGCGGGGTGGTACACGTTTTTCTTTTTGTCCCCATCCAAAAACAATTGCGGATTAGAGGGCATTACATTGAAGAGTCATCCTCTCGATAGTTACACACAGAGCTCTAGATACAATGTTAAGGGTTGATGGATAGTACAAATTAGAGGACGGCATGGATAATTGTGTTGTTGTTGCGAGACTTGTACCCGATGTCGTTTGCCGTTGTAGTTGTCGTTATCCTGTTGAGAGAGGGGTTTCGATTTGACTTTTATGTAGGTTACATGGTTTGGTTGTTACGGTAGCACAAGTATAGAGGGTAGGAGCTTGGTTTTCCTCTGCTCTGAGGGTGACAATGAGCAAGTTGTTGACACAGTACACCTTTTAATTAGTTTGTTGAATTACAAAGGCCATAATCGGGTTTTGGGGTAATCTGCTATGTTGGAAGTTGAGGTTTTTTTTCATTGCTAACGGA
Organism: Volucella zonaria; assembly: GCA_963966105.1. Taxonomy (NCBI): domain Eukaryota; kingdom Metazoa; phylum Arthropoda; class Insecta; order Diptera; family Syrphidae; genus Volucella; species Volucella zonaria. Next base: position 59,224,102 of record OZ014531.1, on the reverse strand, counting down.
ATTAGGGGTGTATTCACAGTTTGAGGTTAGATTGACAACGGTAATTGGTGTTAAGAGGTGGTAATGATATTTTTGAAATGCAGATGCTTTCTGCTTCGGTTTTATGGTGGTTGGTTGGAAAAATGGCAAATATGTAGTTATGATGTTAAAGTTTTCGTGGGTTATTTTGCCTGTTGTTGTTGTTGTTTGGTGATAAGCCATGGTAATCTACCTCAAGGTAACAATTTCGTGAGTCAATTGAGATGTCGCTGGGATGATAACGTTGAATGTTTGCTATCGGCGGCACTTGTGCTTTGGGTTTGGGGCTTTGGAACTATATTATCTGGTTGGGGAATGGGATCTGCACAGACTTAATCCAAGTATGCTTGGTTGGGGAAGAATATTTTTGTTCCTTAAGGCTATTTTGAAAGAGGTAGACCTTACAGATTGCCTTTTTGTGTTATTATTATTCCTTATGGAGATATTGCAGGGTTTGAGAATCTGCTTTATCGTTCAGAGGTTACAGATATAATACTTTTCTGTATTAATTTCGGATATGGCTGTGGTACTAAGAAAGTTGACGATAGTGCTGAGATAAAATACAGGAAGTCACTGTTGGGGCGACTGCAACATATCGTCAGATTAATCACACTATCAGCTGCAAATTATTGCCTTTAAATTCGGCGTTGGATTTGAAAGAAGTCATGTTAATTATGGCTTAAAGATGTGATGTAAGGGAAGATTGCTTGCTTAGCCGTTAAAGGAAATGTATTGAGGAAGTCCGTAGACGTACCTTATCATATCATTAAAGGCTTCGAGTAACTTATGTTCCGAGAGGGAATCAAGCTTGCAGTAGACAACAGCAACGTAGTCGCTGAAATATCGTTTTTACAAGTCTGAGCTTTGTGCTTATAGGCATGCGGTTAGAAGAGAGCCAGAGTTTACACAGTGCAGCATAGATTCGCCAAATAACATAATTTATGCGGTCAACAGCGGAAAGTGATCTATTTAATTTCTAACCCAGATTAGTAACCACGTCAACAAAATTGAGTTGTCTGTCATTCAGGCATACTGGTGGTAATCCGTCCGTGTTAAAGTGTTGTTTGGATATTATGAGTTGAGATGAAGTCCATTATAGATAGACCAGTCATAAATTTTGGACGTGTTTTCATTTAATGTGGATCTGTGTATCGTCAGCATATAATTTACTTAGGACACTATCTCCTCTTCTATTCAAAAACTCCGAATACACTTCATTAGCGAATCCCTTAATTTTAATCGCAACAATTGCTTACCGCCACACACGATATGCGTCGAGTTGTCATCAATTTCGATGGTCGTATCCTCGCTGGGTATACTTATCGTCAGAATTCCTCTGTTGCGTTCTGTCTGTGCATCGATAATACCATCCAAAGTTCCAAATTCGTATCTAATTTTTTTTCAAAATATCTTCCCTCCTTGGTGGCAAGAACTTTGTTCCACTGCTCGTGACCGTCTGGTCTGCCTGATCCGTACACGTTGTAATGTTGTGAACTTTGTCTTTCACTTGGAGGACTCCCGCACAAACCTCGCGGGGAATGATTTTCGATGTCAAGTCAGAGGTGATGTATGGTATACCCTGTTCATCTTTCGCTTGAGTGGAAGTCGCATGATATCGCCGCACTTGAAATTTATGATTTTCTTGTCAGGTTGCTCAATGTACAACTTGTGTAGCTCGCAGGTATAACCAGCACACTTAGCTTGAGTTCCTTTTTGAGTTTATTTGTTTGCTGGTAGTTCAGAGATGTATCAATGGGGCAGTAGGATGCTTTCATGACAAAGCGGATGGAATGGCGCTAATACTTGGAGGTAGGCGAAGTCAGGTTCTGTGAAATTGATTGAGTTGTTCGGATTTGAGCCCCACATTTGTATAAAGTGCACCGCATCTCTGAACCCTAGACTAGGATGGCCACAAAATACTACACAGGACTCCCGAAAGTCTTTGCTAAAACCTTCCGAATAGACATACTTGTAGTGCCTCAGTTTCGAGTTACGCTTGTAGAAGGCATGAGGAAACAGGTCGTCGAGTTGTAGACTTTGTTTTGCTTCGCGAAGCTAAGCCATTCAGCGAGAATATTCGAGTAAGCGAGGGAACTTTCAGCCACAGGAGAGATGAGAAAAGGCATTCCCGAGATTTTTAGTTAAGCATTCAAACAAGTCATACACCACTCCAGACGGATAGCAGGGAATCAATGCCGAGCCGTTGTTCCTTATCGTCACAGCAAAATTCATGCTGAGTTCGCCAAGTTTTGTATCCGGATTCACAGTTGGCGCCTGTCCGAGTCCTGTCATGATCGGCATGTTTAAGTGCGCCTTGATTTATTGGCCTGCGGTGTGTGGTTAGTATCGATGAACCACTCACATAGCAAATCTTCTCATGAGCTGTGTTCAACACCCAATTGTTGGAGCCCAGGCAGTATTCAGAGTTCACTGGCTCCATAGATGTTCAGTTTTTCATCATATCCCGTGATGGTAACTTGAGCCAGACTGCTGTGAACATCCTTAATACTAAAAATCTACTTCAACTTCCTCGGTCTAAATACATCGCAACGCGGTGCTGGCAACAGGTGTAACATCTCTTTCCATAAGTTTGTACTACTTGCCTTCAGAGCTGCCTAACTATACTAAATTACTAAATATACTGTAATGTTGGCTCTGTGGACTTTACGCTTAAAGCCTGTCCTTTCGATGATGTACAGCATGGCCACCAGGTTCAATAGGTCGAGATGAGAATCACGTCAATTTCACTGAAATCAATCAACTTGTCATTGGAACCGTTCATATCGGAAAAGGGGGACGATATAATTCAACGTTGTACGTGCAGAAGATTAAGTCTTGACCGGATATATCAGCTAACGATAATTGGTTTAGAAGCAGAACATTAGATCGATTTGAAACCATAAGAATGCCGAGAAGGCTTGGAGGGTGATCAGGTAAAAAGCGAGTGGCGAATGAGTTCACTACCGATAGTCCTGAACCAGCCGTAAAATCAAACTATTGGCGAGCTTTATTGCCACTTTTTAAAAGATCGCCAAAAATGATTATGTGCTCGTAGGTTGTAATGTTCAGTATTCCCTGCGTTTATATTGCAAAATTTCAACAAAAGTTTCTTAAAGTGAAGTAGGGAGTAGATTTCGTATGGTTTTCGTGGAAAAGTGAGTTTCCAAATTAAGGGAAAACAGAATTTAACAAATGACGATCTATTCGTAAATGAAGGATAAGTTGTCCATCTGTTAAAAGCCGTATGGGAATCTGAACAAGTACTTCTCTTTGTAAGACGTATAGGTCAAACAGCTCCGTAATCATCGGCTCAAATAAGGCAACTTTATTGTGGCAACCCATTTGGAGACTTTCTGTAGTCTATCAGTAAACCTATATTCAAAAAACGTTTCGTCAAGCCTATTTGGTCGCAATAACAAATCCGAGAAAAGCTAAAACTTTATTAAAAGCGTCATTCCTACGTCGATGACGACTATAGCGAGATGGTTGAATAAAGGAAAAACGCATGGTATTTTTGGCGATTTCTTTCAGGTTGCCTCTCTCCGGTGGCTGTCACTTGGGCATGGTGTGCTGCTGTTAGTTGGTGCTGGGTTACCAGTGAACAACATTTTCACCGGAAATCAGCATAAATTTAAATAAAGCGATTTTTGTCAGACAAAAACGATCCAAAACAAATAATCACATGTAGTGACGGCAAAAATAGAGCAAAAATAAACAAAACTAAGCATCTTGGGAGATTCTAGCCTTCAGTCAAAGTTTGAAGCCTAAATCTAGGGTCCACTGAACTCTACAAAATAATGGATACACCTTTAACTTATGTCAGGATATGTCCAAGGAAGGTTGAAGTTTTGCGAATGGTCACTGCTCCAACGAGTAAACAACAAGTTTTTGCTTAAAAGCATTCTATGGACGGACGGGCCATTCGTCAGCATTTAATACGCGGAACATCTTTTCAAAGCTAATAACTACAGAGATTTAGTGCTAATTTCAAAGGAGGCTTAGCGTTAATGATAAGGCCAGTGATATACGACACATTTAACAAGCCCCATATAACCTTCAATATACCCTGGATACAAGCGTCTAAAGGAGAATAAACATCTTTATTCATTTCGAAGAATGCTTCGTGACATTATGTTTTCAATACGACTTCAGCCATATGATTTCCTCAGCTGGCTTAACAAAGCGTATCCTCTCGGTTCTATTTGGAGCTACTCCTTGAAGCATTTGGGGTTATAAAGCTGTAATCATTGGTTTCAAAGACCTGAATAGTGTGCTGTTTATCCGAATACACCAACCATTTTTATATATTGACATATGGCATTGTCGTTGAATTCATTCCTCATTAAATCGATGGTTCCATAGAAGTGGGACACGTAGCGCTATCATGCAGTAACCCCATATGTTCAAGGGCTCCGGCCTCATTTCTGAAAATGAAATCTTAGTCCGACAGCCGACAATTGACGTCCGACAACCAAACGAGAAGGCGACAGAGCCCATTTTTTTAAACAGATGACGAAAAGGTTCTAGACTCATACATATAATTTTACGTTGCTTATGATATCGTTAGCCAGATATGTAATTGATTCGCCTCCGCTAACAAAACCACAACTCTCCCAATGAAGTCAATAACTCGGAATAGTTTCTACCATTCTAAAGAAGGATGTGCACGCCAAAAATAATGATTTGTATTTCTGCGGTTGATGTGATGTCTAATATGGAGTTTTCTACAATACTTACTGTAACCTCTGCAGTAGTAGTTTTTTCTTTACAAAAATAACAGGCCATAAGCTTTTTAAAATTATAAGCTGTCTTAATAACTTTAGCTCATGTGGAGATGATGGTATTCCCAATCTCACCCTTAAAAAAATAGCACTGAATATAGTGAGCATTCTTTCCCACATTTTTAATCTTAGCATTTTCACCGGAACCTGTGTGCGCAAGTAATACCTCTTTTCAAAAAGGATAGTAGAAGTGACAAAAACAAATATACTGCCCTCAAATTCCAAAGTTTTTGAGAAAGCTATTAAATGAAGAATGTTGGCCTACCTTGCAAGGGTTTGGGTTCCACCGACGATGCACTCTTGGAGTTTTACACTTTTATATATAAAACTGGACTCTTCGTGGATATAACCAAAGCTAAAACCAAAGATAAATCACACAGTGACCCATAGAATTCTCTTAAATAAATTATATTGTGCAGGTTTTCGTGGCTTTATATTGTTGGTAACTTAATTCGTGCGGTTTTTTTTTCAAAATTTGAACGTTTATTTAAGAAAAACATGTACAATAGTATTATTCAAAGTATTGCACATCTGAAGCTATGACTTTTTCCCATCTTTCTGGCAATTTGTGGATCCCATCCCAAAAGAACTGCGCCGGTTTGGCTGCCAAAAATGAATCAAGCCAATTTTTGATATTCTGCTCTGATGTGAACCGTATTTCAGTGAGGGCGTTCTGCATCGACCGGAACAAATGGTAGTCAGAAGGGGCAAGATCTGGGCTATAAGGCGGGTGGGGTAAGACTTCCCATCCACTGTTTTCCAAATAGTTCTTAACCGGAATAGCAACGTGGGGCCGATGGAAAATTATTGCCTCGTGTCTGGTCGCATATTCCGGGCGTTTTTCGGCCACTGCTCTCTTCAAACGGATTAATTGTGTTTGGTAGCGTTGTCCATTGATGGTTTCATCCGGTTTTAGCAGCTCATAATACAGCACACCCATCTGATCTCACCAAATACAGAGCATTACCTTCGCGCCATGGATATTCGGTTTTGCCTTTGATTTGGCTAGTTGGCCGGGTTTCACATATGATTTTTTGCGCTTGGGGTTGTCGTAATGGATCCATTTTTCATCACCAGTAACAATCCGATGCAAAAATGACTTCCTTTTGTGGCGTCCCAGCAGCATTTCCGACATGCAAAACCGCCTTTCGACGTCTCTCCGCTTGAGTTCATGTGGAACCCAATTTCCTTGTTTTTGAATATATCCAGCTGCTTTTAAACGTTTTGAAATGGCTGCTTGAGTGACACCCAAAGATTCTGCGAGCTCTTCTTGTGTTTGGCAACAATCTTCATAGAGTAATGCTTCCAGTTCTTCATCTTCAAACTTTTTTGGCTGCCCAGGACGTTCATCGTCTTCCAAGCCAAAATCACCACTTTTAAATCGTGCAAACCACTTTTGGCACGTTCGCTCAGCTAGCGCATGTTCACCATAAACTTCCACCAAAATACGATGACTTTCGGCAGCAGTTTTCTTCATATTAAAGTAATGAAGAAGATCTCCCCGCAAAAACACTTTTTCAGGCACAAAGTTCGACATATTTAAGTGAAAAAAAATTATTGTTGTTTACGCTTCAAATGAATGACATATACTGAAATGACGTACAATGACAGTAGCTTTCCAACGCATGTTCCAATGGAATGATACAAGTTAAGCCATCTCTTAGCAAACCGCACGAATTAAGTTATAGACCCAATATATAATTGGTTTGAGTCCTACTTGATAAATAGAACCCAACCGGACTTATAGTCTACCAACACTATTGTGATACTCTGGCGGCTGGCCAAATCTCAGCTACTGATCAGTTGTTGCCGTATTACACTATGAATATCTATGAGGTATATTTGTTACTGGAATTTACGCTGCTAGTCTAGGAACTGTAACTTCAGCACTGAGCTCATTTTCAGCGGCAATTTGTGAGAATCTACAGATAAATGATCTCAACATTGAAATTTCTCAAGACAAGGATGCGTTATACCCTCAATGGTCTGATTGGTGGTGTTACCTTACGTCAATTGCTTCTAGGAATGATGTTTGAGCAGGCCAATACTATGGGTGCTTTGCATGGTGGTATAATCTCTCTGGTTTTAGTTGTATTCGCTGGAATGATTGCCCAGATAGCCAATGAAGAAGCACTGCATACTAGTTTGTAGTTGGCTTGCAAACTCAATGATCTGAGTAAGTCCAATTATAGATGTCACAAATTCTACTGTAATTGGAATTACGTCCTGGCCGATCTTTAAGATCAGTTACATTTGGTATTCGATGACTGATACAATTTCAGGTGTGATCCTAGGCCTAGTAATCTCGCCTAATCGAAAGAGTTGACATTCAAAACCGCAACATCAGTACAGGTGGTTTGTCTGCATACTATGTCATCGAACCAGATATAGTGCCATCACAAAAATCTCTCGTGAGCATTTCTAGATTCACCTTATTCTAGAAATCGGAATTTTGTTGGTTTGTGAACCCATTGAGTCAAAATTAAATCTTGTCGTCTTCAAGCCGCTCAAGACGACTATTTGGGAAGATCTGTCGCTAGTCCTGATAACGTGGCTTTGGCTCCTACAGCAGCAGTTTCAGTAGAGATGAGATGCGCAGAAGTTTATTGAGTCCTGGGAAAAATTTCTAACAATCAATCAAAAAACAGTCCGAAGAAAATGGCCTGGAGTAAATAAAGAAACATCATTGGGGTTTCCTGAAATGTGAGAACCCGAACCGAAACTTAGACGAGCTCTAATTTTGAGGATGAGAGTGGCAAATTCTACAAAAGTAAATTAATTATGGTCCGCACTACAAAAGTTTTCACTCCGGCTTCTCATAATCCATCCACATGGGAAGAGCTGGGAATAATGAACTTCCACTTCTTTGTATACCTCACATACATCTACTGCCAACATTTCTAGAAATAGCTTGGAATTACCTTACTAGCCTCTACCAAATTGGAGCCATTATCAGAAACCAGTGTTGTGACATACCTCTTGCAGATTGAACTTGAACTTGAAGAAGGACCGTTCCACCGCAAACTGTTCAATTGAAGATCTGCTGATGAGAGGCAATTTGTTCCAAAGACTGCTGATCGGAATCAATAGAAAGTTCTTAATGCCTGTAGACGAGATTAATTTGTGTCAGAGTCTCTATGTTTATCATCCTGAATCAGCTAAGTTTGTAAAACACTTTGTATATTACGATAAACGAAACCTTAGGAACTCTGTAGATCTGGCTTTGGCAAAGAACTATGACATCCTACATGCCATTACTCTTTTCCGCACCAGCACCCATCACGTCAGACAATAGCACCTCCAGCTTGACTTGCCACAGAAAAAATGCTGCGGGACCTATCCGCCACCATCACACCAAGTGTCACAGGATGTGGTGTTACTTACACCTTTCGATAAGCCACTTTCCAAAAACGTTGCAATCCACAAGGATATCTATATGCAGACCATTATTCTGAGTTACAGTCATGATACCGCTGACCTTGATCTGTCCAACATCCTGTAAAATCCCGCTACCTACTTGAGTTATAGTACCGGCAAGAGTCTCCTCTGACTCACGATTTATAAAATCAATCAGTTAAAAGCGAAAAAAATCTGGGAAAGTACCAAATTCAAGAACTTAATCGTTTTGCGGACCACTTGAGGCTTGATAACAGTTTTGCTTCGGTTCTTCCATCCTTCATGTCATCTCCATCAGAAAACCAGCAAACGAATAACTCGTGAATAACTTAATTGAGAAACTCGAATTTCCGCATGGATGTTACCATTCCCACGCTACAGTACCCATCAACCTTCGAGGCAAGTCGGCAGTTAAGCTTGCTACTCTCAAGTCCATGTCATCCTGCAATCAATCGATAGTGTAATTAAGTGTAATGCCTTGACAGCTGTTCACTTCGACACCAATGATGAACCTCTGATTATCCGAAAGATTTTATGCTTCACTACCTTCTCGTTACAAATCCTCGTAGTTATGTCCACGTAGATAGGCATTTCTCTGCACTACTGACCAATTGTCCCTAGTGGCAGTTAAGTCCTTCAAGTTTAAACTTTTATCGATTCCACATCAGTTCCCGCATACTCTAGAAGGTATAGTAAGTCAATAAACAGGTTCAGTGTTTAATGTTAATCCAACCAAATGACATCAGGACATAGGTCAACATGTCTCATTTTGCGCAATTGCTGTAATCGTACACCCCCAAGAGTCTCATTTAACTTGGCCAAGAACCAGAAAAAATCCTTATGATTGAGTGGGTGTGTAGAAATTTCCTTGAAACAAATGCAACACGGACGCTGTCGTGTGACCACAATATGAATGGCAAAAGCCGCTAGAACCCATGTTTATATGCATGAGTATCGATCAGTTTTATCATATTTTCCGCTTAGAGATAGAAGGACGAATGAATGGAAAGGACTGTAAAGTGGGTTGAGATAGTATTGTACTATAAGTGAATAAAACCCATCCTAACCGTCCCGCATTGTTTCGACTTCAACAGTGACTGACTATAAATCATCATATTATTATTAATTATCCCTGTCCTGGATGTAAATGTTGCAGCAGTTTGATCCTTCACCCTTCTGTGAATTTCTCTGTCTAGGTATTCTATTCTCTTCAGATTGTGAAGTGTGCGTGAAAATTTCCAAATTGTTTATCCAAATGAGATATTGATTCAAATGGTCGGTCCTCTGATGTCTGGGGCAATTTATTGTTCCCTGATTCCCATTTGCTCTGTTCGTTTAGTGTTTTTGTGTAGAAAATTTATTGTGAACTCATTCGCAAGTTCATTAAAATGTTGTTTTCCATTTTGTGTAGGTCGAGTAGCTCACGTTATTGGGTGATTATTGGATGATGCTGGTCAATTTAGAAGCTACTGATGGGATCCATTTGGAGGTAGGTTTTATTTTTTCGGTTCGAAATTATTGACCGCCTATTCTATTTGGACACGTTTCGACATACTTACTCTCCTTTTCTAAGTATCCCCAGTGCGTATATTCATAGAGAAAAGCAATTTTTCCATGAGGGAACCTTTTGTAACACTACCAGCAATATCCGCAGTGTAAGGTCCTTTGGCAGAAAGAAATCATTTACAAAGCAAAGTATCTTGTCATAATAACTCATTAGATAAAGCACAATTAGAAAATGCGGGATGAACTGTCCTACTTTGACCACCGATACTTATAGTTCAGTGCGTCATTTGTGCAAGTCACATTCCGATACCCCAGCGAGCGATTGATGAACATAAGATACATTTTCCTTTCCTCTAAATCTTGCCTCTACCTCTCTTGTTGTAAAGATTACAAAGGTTTAACACCATGTATCTCCAAGAACTATGCTGCAAGATATGGAAAAATTTTAACTGTGCACTAGATCCGAAAGTGACTGAGCATCTACATGGCATTCTTAAAGATCTACGAATGAAAAGTAAGGAGAGTTTAACCTATGCTTTGGCGTAGTTTCTACGGCAAACATTGATCAAAACACCACAAAATTCGTGCGCACTTAAGGACCCAAATTATACCTCGTTTGACTGCGAGGAATAATCCTTGGATCTGCTTTGGAACATTTCAGCACTTCAACAAATCCACTTCAAATCTTTTTTAATAAAATCCAAACCACCCCGACATAATCTGTGAATCTTACATGTGGTATCTTCCCTACACAACTACGGAATCCTTAATATCAGAGACACCTTGCTATGGATACTGAAAGCCTATTTTACTCTCAGTACAACATCCAGTTTCTGGTTTTATACACAAAACAAGTAAAACTTTCCATAAGGGCCCGAAAGATCTCATTTTTTCTGCTGAACTACCTCGAGAGAAGCCGTCGTCAATTGAAGTGTAGTCTCAATGACAGAAAACTGTCGAATTGCCACCATGCCTACCAAAAAGGTAAATCGGTTGACACTGCACTAGAACTACCACCCGGGAACGTCTAAGGTTATTTTCTGTCTCGTCTCTTACAGAACCTGGTCCCTAAATGCTTACTAAACTAAGCGTCGTTGGATGTGGTGTGGTATTGCCCGAACACCTACAGATACTCTCTAACATTCTCCAGCGTTCTCCTCTCGAACACGTAACTGTGACCTTAGTGTAAATCTGGTCAAGATGGGGATGGTCCTGTTTACAAGAAAAATCAAGAAGTCCTTCTTCATCTTACCCTCTGAGCCAGGTGTGTCTAAACATTATCCTGAATATCGAACAAAAACTCTAGTTGCTTTCTACTCGCGCAAGAAGCTTGGTCTACACCACGTTTTTGAGACCAATTCTCACTTGTGGTTGGTGGACCATCCGATGTGGAAAACAATACATCCCAACTTGCGAATACAGGACATTGAAATCTATACCGCCAACACCCCTGTTTTCAAATTCAAATCCATCGATGTGCTCCCACCTCTAGGCTCTTCGGATTACTATGGTAACTCAGCAAATTTCTCGAACACACAATAGCAGTACGAGGCAGTCAATTAGACCGGACTTAGCATCTTCTTTAGGAATTTTAACAACGTGGATCCCGCTGGTGATATAATCACAAACACTTTTCCCATTGGAACGAATAACTAATCCATCGTACTCCTTGTAAGTTCCTTTTAATAAAATTTCTCAGTCTTTCGAAAAAAGATTTGTAAGCGCTTCGGTGATCAAGTGCCTACAGCACCAGTACCTACCATATCAGCGCCGAGTACCTGCAGTCTGATGTGAGCGTAGCCCGGACATTCACAGAAGCAGTACTCCACCGATCGTCATTATTTTTACAGCAAGGGTAGCAGGATCTTGTATCACTTATCACTTATGCCCAGCACACTTATATACGAGTATGTGCTAAACAAAAGCGTGGTGCCCTGGTGCCCCGCCATGACGTCTTTTTCACTGACGGATAGCAGGAATACCGCTAACCTTTTAGAGACGACGGGGAGTATTTCTTTGGTCTGCCGTCATCCTAGAGAGTCATCCCGTTTGTAGTTATGAGACGAAACTCAACCTAACGTAGATTTGGGTCCTGAAAGACTCTCATCTGAGCCTTTTCTTCGGCGATTTCATTTACCGTGATCCCATTGTGCTCTGGGATCCAGACTTGACTCGGTGAATTCAGCTTCCAAACCGCGTTCAGTAAAGCCTTGCATTCACGGACGAGTATGAAAGCCATGAGGGGGTTCAGCGGCATCCTAATCGATTTGGGAGCCATCGATGAAGACCGGACAAGATTCCTTTCCTAGCTCAGATTCTGGCCGAAACCATTCTTGAGCACAGGGAAAGTGGATTGCAAATTTTTTCCGCAACAGAAGTTTTGGAGTTACTGCATCATATCGTCCAGAAGCAAAATACAGTCAACGCGCTATGCCATTAAAGCACCAGTGCGTGCTGTACCGAAGACCACTTTTCTTTAAAAGGAAGATGACTTTGAGAGTGTAACCCATGATATGAATAACAAGAAGAGGGAGATTCATTAGTGCGTCATGGCCACTCCAAAGAAAAAGACCGTTCTTTGGAGTCTGGTAAAAGCAGCTGTGATATATTTTAGTGCAACAGATAACCAACGCATTGGATATCATTGGCTTTATCCTAGCCGTGCAGATCGAAAAGGGCGCAGAGATATAAGACGCATTTTTTCATTTTTTCCTTTTGGGACTTATGTCGCACCCCATCAGGGCATGAATACAAATTTTTTTTGTCAAAAATAGGACATAAGTCTCAAATCTGTTTGAGACTTACTCGTATGTCCCGGAGACTTATGTCCCTGTGCCATCGAAAAGACTTTCCCCCGCTACAGGCCCCGTGTCTTGGGGATAGCTATTTCCGACATTTCGACATTACATGTTTAGTGCAGATAAGTTGTTAGCCAGGATGACAACCAAATACCTCCTTGGAGAACGTCTCATGATTTTTAACGTAAACCACCTGTCACATAGACCTTATGTTTACGGGATACCCATACAGCCATAGGGAGCAAGAATACGCCTTGACATCGCTCTCCGTCAATTCCTTGATACCAATTCGGAACTGTGTTGGAGGCACAAGTCCCACCCTTGGTATGAGTCGAGGCCGACCTAAAACCTCTTACTGTTCTTAGGGTCACAGCACCCAGTACTTATTTGCAACTCTACAATGGGTTAGACCCGTTCCTGCGATTTGTGTTTAAACCACAGCCACCATGACGCTCCCACAAGGGGGCCTATCTCAACAAGTCAGGCCCGGACCGGGGCTCCTGACTCCCATGGTATCGTGATTTAAGTCCTGGTATGGACTACCGGTGGTCCAGCCGCCAACAAGACCTATGACCGGCAACTTGTTACTGGTCAAATAGTAGCAACCTTAAGAGGCGTTATCTGAAGATGTTTACGATAAGACCAGTAATATGCTCTGCCCCCGCTTTTTATTAGACAACGTCATCGATGGGCGAAGCCTTGATAACTGGGCGGAGGCCCACCTCCTTGGAGAGTCGGATGGTGATGATTTTAAGCATCATAATATTGGCCTAGCATGATGATTTTAAGCATCGGCCGTAGATAGCATCTACGCCGTATAGTTTGGCCGTGTTACACATTTCGTCAAAAGTGCCCAGCGCGTATTTCTTTCTATCGAATGCGCCTTCAATTCTGCCTACCACATTTGGAGGCGCACTCTCGCGGGATCTGCCGCGTTGCATCTTAAACAGAGGATCCATTCGCAAAATACCAGTCTCACCATCTTTTTCAAAATGAAGGAAGTCAGACTTATAGGTCTTATAGAGCGAGTGGGTACTCTAATTATTCGCAAAGATTTTGGTATTTTTCCCAATGCCCGGCTAGCAGTGATGATTCTCTTCTGAGTTACCTGCAGCTGGTCTATACCTTTTTGTAGCATAACTGGGTATATGTCGTCAGTAAGAGGCTTCAAATCTTAGGAAGCAACAGCACGTTTGGTGGCTACGGCTACGGTGTGTTGCGTTCTTCAGCTCACTTGTAGCGTCGTTAATATTAGATGGTTGTGAGCTTTTTTGATTAGGTTACCTGGGAAGTGAGTCTAAAGCATAAGACAGAGAGTCTCTGCTCCCGACTCAGTGTCGGTGCCATCTGGTCTTCTGATTGATTTTGTTTGATTTTCCTCCTTTGAGGACTTTGACAAGCCTGCTAATTCCACTACCAGTTACGATATTTTGCCAACAGGCACTCTATAAAGTGCTTCTTTACGGAGTCAATGCAGTTGAACATGCGAGTTCAAAGCAGTTAGTGAGGGCACCGTTTAGGTCTTGAACAGCTACCACTAGCTTTTACTTGTTCTGAGTTTAACGGCGGCATTAAGAAAATCACTGATCTCCTCGTTGAAGCGTGTCCAGTTTGTTTTCGGTGGATTCCTCCTATTTTACAAGGTCGAGGCCTCGCATCTGATTCTGAATTTAACGTATATATGGTCTGACATGGAAACCTTCGATGGCACTTGTTACCCAATAATCTTCCTAGTGTTTCTGTCGGATAGCGTTAAGCTGATTACTTGCTGTCTTACTTTCGGAACATATGTTGGTTCAAAACCAATTTTGTTGACAAACAGGTCAGATGATAGTATCTACCCTTTGACGTTCTTTCCATCCCCAAGATGAACAAAATTCTTCAACTCGCGCTTATTTAAAAAAAAAAAACACGAAGGCTTCAATAACGTTCTTGAAAGATGTTGTACACTTGAGCAACCTGAGCGTCAAAAAAATATGAGGAGCGGATGCAGTGGACTATTTGCAGCATCATTCCCATTCACCGAAAACCTGCTGAATCTGTTCGAATCTAAAAGCATCTCATTTCGAAGACTTTATTCTCAAGAAGTAAGATTGTCAAGAAATACCGAACTCCCAAAAAGTATACAAGTACAAGTATATAAAGTTAGGACACGTGTCAGAATTGGAGCAATCATCCATCATTACTACCATTACCTACCTCATCATTGCATTCAAAAACCCCTTTGCTTTGCATACATATTCGGATGCCTATTTAATGGAACTGATTGGTTAGGCTTAAAATAATTTCGTCTCTCATCAGATTGACTATACGTATCTGTGTTCAGTTTTTGCCTGTTGATTTTAAAATAGATTTCCTTGCATACATATCTGAATTCCCAAGCCTATTGACTTTCTATTAGAAAATCAGAGAGGTTTTTTCGATGATTTTTTTATGAACATGAATTCTAATTTCACATTTCAGTTGAAACCGGCTGAAGTCTGGTGGAATAATTGAACTTCATGCGAAGCCCTAATTAAATTAAAAGTATCTTGTGGATGCAAATTTTAAAAAATTCTAGACAAAAAGACTGACTTGAATTAATTTTCCCTTTTTATGTAATTTAATTGAATCCACGTGAAGGATGCGAAGCAGTCATTCCGATTTTCCTTGGCCCTTCTGAAGACCATAATAGCAAAATGCATTAAACATTTTCATTGTAAATGTTGTAAATACGGAACACTGCATTGGCCCCAGGCATCCAGAATCAATGTCAACCTGTCAATGTTGTTGAAGTTCAACGCAACATATGATGAATGGCGATATTTCACTCTCGATAAACAATGACAGTGGGAAGGGTACGAGTAAAACAACACCATGGCCTCAATTTTCCGTTCAAGGGATAGAATGTCGTCCGTATTGTAGGGAGTCAAAGAGACTGCAAGATGTCCATGCCCTGGAAATATATTTTTTCTTTGCACTGTAATACAACACTCAATGTATAATAATGTGAAATGGACTTCAGAAATTTGTCGATGATGTTTTTATAAAAAAAAAATATTTAAACACAATATTTACACCAGCAGACTCTAAATTCTTTTCCTTTCCATTTGTAAGAGCTTTTAAAAAAATGTTCTTGCTTAACTTACTCAATGAATGCAATGTTCCGGTCACTTACCTGGAAAGAGAAAAATACAAAATGTTTAGTGAGGATATTCAAAAGCAAAGGTATAGTTCAACATGAATGAGGATTTTTATTTTGTAAATATTGCCTCCCGCGCGGCGATTGATCGGGAAACTGCTGACTGTCCTATAACTTGGATTTGGCCAACAGCGCAATAATCAGGTTCGTAGTTTAGTGCCAGCCTCACTTCCAAATAGTGGCCTCCGATAACAACATGAGTAAATCCTTACCTTTACAGGCTAAAATTGCATGTGCATGTTTGACTAGTAGCATAATACTGGCCTAAAACGTCATAGAGCTCACACCGTATACACAAGAATGTGACGAACGAGCTAATAGCTTCCTGTAGTAACAGATTCACCGTTGACGACGATTAAAGGATAACGACTTTCGGATCTTCACATGGAATATTGGGATAGGTCACGTGCAGCTGAACAAGCAGCTGAAACCCTTGTCCGCTATTACGCAGATATAACCGCCATCCAGCAATGCGATGGGATGAGCCGAACATAAGGAAGATGAAAGACTATGATATCTAATATGGTGATTGCTACAGCGAACAGAAATAGCTCTTATTCGGATGCGCATATGTCATATGCGGTAGATATAGGCAAGAAGTTTTCAGCTTCCGACATGTGAGAGAGCGTCTTATGACAATCCACAGCAAAGCTTACTTTACTAATATAAGCCTATGGAAGACAAAGACGACGACACCAAAGAATGTTTCTGCGAGCACCTCGGCAAGATATATGAGCAATGCCCTAAGTACATATGGACAGGAAAGGAGGACATCTCTGATAGGAGAGTTGGTAAGCAGAGCCTACACGATAAGTCTGTTCACTTTAAGGCGGGTCGATATTTTATTACAGCAAGCATACTCTTGTCTCATCTCAATACACACAAGGGGATATGGCAGTCCCTAGATCACGAAACGCCAAATCAAGTTGAATATTTTGCGATCGACGTCCAATATTCTCGACATTCGAACACTCCAGGAAGTAAAAATTGACTCGGATCCCTACCTTGTTGCAGCCAAGGTGCGAATGCACACCTCCCAAGTGTCACAACAAAGAAGAACTATTGTGGGAAGATAAAACGCAATCGCAAGAGATCGCTAGTATCTTCGCCGAACGCGTATCCCGAAGCCTCGCAGCAAACCCTACGTCGCCAGCATCAAGTACCGAAGACTAGTGGCAATGCTATCTGGGACGTCGCAACTGATGTGCTGGGTTTCACATGACCAAAAAATCTTAAGATGAAGACCGCTGGCAAGCACATGCAACTAAAGAAGAAACGTACAAAGTAGCGCTGCAAGAGGAACGAGAGCCACTTGTGAGCCCTACGACCAAAAGACAGGAGGAGCATCGGCTTCTCCAGAAAAAGAAAAAAGAACACGAGAAGCGCGCTATCGAAGACATTGAGAGTGTGTGCTCCGAGAATAACGTACAATTAAAAAGAACGTGTCAATTCAAGACAACCCGTACAAAAGCTTGTAGAGATGAATAAGGAAACGCTTTAGTATAGTCACAATCGGTGCTGAGAAGATGGAAATATTTTCTCTGCAGAGTGTATACCGGCGAAGAAGCCCGGTCGTCAGTCAGAACAGGCTATTCACCTTAGACGATGATAGCCAAAACTTCCGTCTACCTGACCAAAATAAAGTAAGGATAGCAATATCTAAGCTGAAATTCTAAAAAGCAATTGAACATGACGGTTAGTGGCCGAGGTATTCAAAGTTGCTGGAAATGACTTCGTAGAGAGCATACGTCAACTAATTTCTTAGGTTTGGCCATAAGACTGTTTGCCTGATGAATGGAATCCCCGAATGGGATGCCCGATCCACAAAAAAATGAGACCCCTCAACAGCGCCAACTATAGAGGTATATGTCTCCTCAACATCGCCTACAAAGTCTTATCTGCCATATTGTGTGAACTTTTGAAACCCTTCGTTAACAACCTACGAGGGGCGTTCAATATATTCTCGGTATCGATATGAAGGAAAATGCGGATTCAATTTAGATTGTTTTTATTTTTCAATATGATCTCCCCTAACATCAATGCATTTGTTACATCTTGAGATAAGCTTTTTTAAACCCTCAAAATAATAAATTTCCTCTTTCTCTGCAAAATACCGACTTGAGTTCTTCATCATCCGAAAATCTTTTTCCACGAAGACATTTTTTCATATCCGGAAACAGGAAATAATCACTAGGGGCAAGGTCTGGACTATAGGGTGGGTGTTGGATTTCTTCGAAACCACAATCTCGCGCAGCAGCCTTGGAAGCTCGCGCCGTGTGAACAGGAGCGTTGTCATGAAGAAGCAACACACCCGCTGCGAGTTTACCCCGTCTTTTCTTTTTAATTTCCTCCCGCAAATTATGCAAATTGTGTTGGAAGCGTAGGATGTGGCGTTGATGGTTTCACCTTTTTTTTTCTACTCAATGAGCAAGATTCCCTTTGAGTCCCAAAAAACTGTGGCCATGAGCTTTCGGGCAGACGGAGTGACTTTGAACTTCTTCGGGGGGTCTGTTCCTTTTTTATGCCACTGCATGGACTCTTGTTTGCTTTCAGGGTCATATTGGTGGACCCATGTTTCGTCCCCAGTAACAATTCGATCCATAACACCGTCCGCGTTCTCACTACACATCTCCAAAAGCTCTCTACAGCATGCGATTCTCACTTTTTATCTGAGGCGCTGTGAGCATTCGTGGTACCCACCTTGCACTGACCTTTGAAAGGTTAAGATGGTCATGAAGAATGGTGTGAATGGTACCATTTGAAAGCTTGGTGATCTCTGCCATTATTTTCACCTTTATTCGGGCATCCTCAAGAACAAGTTTTTCGACTTCTTTGATGCTTTCTCCCGTACAAGCAGTAGCCGGGGCGCCGGAGCGGGGGTCGTCCTCAATGCTCTCTCTGCCTCTCTTGAACTCACTTGACCACTTTTGCACAGCTGATAATGAAGGTGCGGAACCCTGGTAAACAGCCACCATCTCTTCATGAATAGTTTTTTGACTTTTTCCTTGCTTAGTGAGAAATTTAATTACAGCGCGATGCTCAATTTTCACCATCATCGCCTCAGTTGCCATTATGATTCTGTTTAACTAGAGATAAAACGCGAATTAATAATCTCATTTATATGAAATTTTACATGAATGCACTAAAATAATAGTGTTACTTGATAAATAAGTCAATTTATATATGCAACCACAGCTTCACCCCGATACCGAGAATATCTTGAACGCCCCTCGTAATTGTCCCCTATCAGTGTGGCTTCAGAACTGAAAAATCCACAATCGACCAAATCTTCAGACTCCGGAAAATCCTGGAAATAACTCACGAAGTCCAAATCGATATCCACCATATTTTCAACGATTTTAAGGCCGCATATTCTAGAAACGAGCTATATAGGGGAAAGTCTAGTTTTATCATCCCTGTCAAATTCGTTTACCCTGGCTCTCAATCAGGCAATGGCTGCTTCTTGCCATTTTATTCAACCGAGAAGCAACAAAAATTCGCACTGGTGGACATCAGCTAGCAGGAAACTTTTCAACCAAGCAAAAAGCACAAGAAAGGTGACAGACTGGGACTCATATAAGGAACCCCCAAAATATATAATAACGAACTGCGGAAGGCAAAGCGAGAATCTTGGAGATCATGAGGAGGCATCATGACTAAGAAAAATCCTCTCTACCAATCAAGTGATGAATCACTCAACTTGCTACTGGACACCCACTATCCAAATAGCTCCATATTCACGGTCAGTAACAGCAAATAGGTCCACTGATGCCGCTACTAAAATTCACGGTCTGATTAAAAGAGACAAGCTGCTCTGGGCGCTACATAGTTTTAAGCTATACAAGTCTACTGGGACCTGCCGAGCTGTAATTGTCCTCCGATATCATCCTACCAACGATGATGAATATCATGAGGAGGTCCCTTATCATGGAAAGAAGTTATTGTAGTTTTCTTTTACAAAGCAGGAAAACCTTATCATGTTGTCCCAAAGGACCTCAGACATATAAGTCTATCGTCTTTCCCTCTAAAAACTCTAAAACGGCTGAGGGATATCCATGTATGCTCTAGAATTGATCCACTATAAAGGAAAGTCGTGGTGGAAACGGCTCTACATTCACTGACTAGCCACATCGACCAATTCCTACATTATAGAGAGTGCAGAACGGTCGCATTCCTGGGCATAGAAGGTGATTATAACAACGTCAACACATCTGCAATCACAACTGCACTGTCAATTCTGAAGCTAGATGGCTCACTAGATGGGTCTTCTGCTAAAATATGTGTCAGGAGAAGTGTCCTTTCACTCCTTCTCTGCGATTTAGCGGGCAATGAACTACTGATATACCTTTAAGCGGGTAATAATAGGGTGGTTGCCTATCCTAATCTTAGCAGATTAACCCGTTGGGCGGATCGCTGTGGATTGGGAGTAAGTTCCCAGGAAATATAAAACTCTAATCATCATTTAATCAACGATACCAGCTCAGTTTTTCCGATACAGCGGAATATCTAGAGACCTAATATTCAAGAAAGAGTAAAGGAAGCCGCAGTAGCTTAGAAATGGTTTCAACCTCGCATTACCCACTGGCTATACGATTATAAGACCGTTACTCACCTACGGGATGGTTGTCGGGCAAACTAAGCAAAGTCCAAAGGACAGATTTTCTGTGCATAAGCGGAGCACTAATCCCTGTACTACTCCGCGGCACTGGATATTCTGTTTCACTTGACATCCCTAGATATTTTCAGCGGACAAGCAGCTGCCAACGCAGCTAAATTGCCTTAAAGAGACGACCTAGTGGACAAATAAACTGTACGGCCACTCTAATATTCTTCAGGGATCATCGAGCACATTATGACCCAACATTCGTTTCACAAGGACTTTCACGTATGCATACCCTCTAAATCTTTCTGGGAGGAGATGCTTTCATGTACGTCAAATCAATCCATTTCTACAGAGATGGGTACCGGACTGCTAGTGGGGTTGGTGGCGGTGTATTCTCTGATAAACTTAATCTAAAACTCTCCTTCCGCCTTCCAAATCACTGTAGCGTGTTCCAGGTTGAAGAAAAACGCAATATTTGCCACGGATATCCGCATATTTTCGGATAGTCAAGCCACTATCAAATCCCTGGACTCAGTCTCACAAAATTCTAAAACTGCCCTTGATTGCCAATCATCATTTAGGGAGATGGCAGAATCAGCTCAGAATTCAATATTCCAGGGAATTGTAGAGCCAACTCGCCAAAATAGGAACCAAACCTTAAGAAGACTGCTGGGTCATCATGTCTAGCGACCAACCAACTCTGGCCATAAATGAATCTGAATCGCTCTCTGAGTTTGAACTTTCTAAATAGGAAGCATTTCAGTGCTGTAATAAATGTCATTACTGGAGACTTCCTTATAAGCAACCATGCAAAAAGGCTTTGCGGTTTTACAAACAACTTCTGAATGCAGAAACTCCACGTAGGTACTTTCTTCTACAATAACTTAGCGATCTAAACAATATAGACGTTAACAGCCTCCAACAGAGTAGGAGGATCGCAGATCCATGTGCCATCACATTGGGCCAATAGGTCTAAGTGGGTTGGTTTTTCCAACGGCCACTATAACCTTCAGAAATTCCGACTCCAAGATAAAATTAAAATGTGGGATCATTGCCACGTGGACGACATCAGGGAAGCTCGGGGAAGCTCGGAGAGCATTAAATTGCTAATGGTTCGTTCTTCTTTTTAACCATTTCTACGCTTTATGACCACCACACCACTCCTTGTTCTTACAGCAAACAGTTTACCAAGCCAACGCAATTTAACATTTTAAACTTCTGCTTCTACCGACTTCTGTTAACATCGTCTTCGGACTAATTTGTTAATTCCATTTCACGCTTGACGATTACAAACTTTCTCCTCTAAGAAAACTCATTTCCTTGACTTTCAAAAAGTATCAATTTGTTCCTGTTTTACAAAACATTCTCAACACAACAGTACGAGTATTTCGATAAGATACGAGTACACAAGTAGTCACCCAAAAACACCACTCTGAATCAACTCTTTACGAATGTTGTGCATCCATTGGAAAGCCGTGTAACTTCAGTTAATTAACAATTCACGCAGACTTCTCTAATTTCTGTGCTTTGCGACATCCGTTCTTTTTGGAAGGCAATCTGACTAAGTGCTATCTGGGATCTTTGATCTAAAAAAAAAACGATGCCGTGTTTGCCTCTTTATCCACTTAACGAGTTTTCAGTTTAATTTAACCCGCTTATCAATGTAATTAACCCCCGAAATAATCATTTTACTGTTGCGTCTCTGTTCGCGCGTGTATCTCAAAAACTTTCAGTAATTCAGAGTTACTGGTATCTAGATACAAATACCTTCCGTTAGAACTAACTTCTTCGACAAAATGTCCTTCATACGGATGGAATGGAGTGCCGTTTGGCAATTGTAATGAGTGTAACATTTGATTACAAGTTCAAGTCCGTAAAGTGACCAAATGAATAGGCGGATGAAGTTTGCCGAATTCACCCCTCCTCAGCTTCTAATGTTAATTTGGATCAATATCGGCGGGCAGGCACTGGGGGAATTTCCGGTGAACGGAGAATGGTTTCGCCATTACAAACAGTGGGGTTGATAGAATCTGTTTAGCTATATTGGGATGTGGAACTTTGAATGGAAACTTGTTGCCTGGCTTTCATTTTATTTGGATGGGAAATAATCCTTTGGTTAGGTTCTTTTGATTTACTTTCCTGTTTGACCAATTTTGCCACATCTTTGGGCATATAGTCGCAAAAAATCATGAAAATGGGAAACAGGTAAGAAAAGTCCAAAAGCTCTAAGAGTATCCAAATCGGTTTATTGAAGAACACCATCTTGCCTTGTCTTACCCAAGCGTTTGCAGCACAAACAATTCTAATTCTTTTCTCTAAAATACTGCTGGAGATACCTAGTCTCGGATTTGCCTAAAGATTTGTCAGGAATGCATAATTTGTGAGTACTTTGGCAACTAATTGTGACTGCATTAATGTGATAGACAGCCTTCAATATGGCAATAACATGATTTCCTTCACTTTTAAGCCAAGCTGTCATAAGAACTCCGCGTACCCACTGAGAAGTATTATGTTTACAGCGACTCAACCTCTAGTCTAAAACGTACAACCAATACGCCCGTTCTGGAAGAAACCAAAGCGGATCTCGAATGAATAACGAAGACATAGTAGGAATTAGGACAATGAGTTAAAATCTGTTTATGGTTCGCAAGGAACCCTTACATTGCGGGGGCTGCTCAAATTTTGAAAACATCCTCACCCAGTACAAGGCAGAAAGTCGCTAAAAAGATTCTGGATTTTCAAGTTGAACCCGTATCTGGATGCGATTTCATCGTGACTCCCACCTAAGGGAAATTCAACAACATCAACAACTACGAGGCTGAAAACTCTATCAAAAAGGATTACGAACAAACCTATATCAAAAATGCTATAAATCTCGCGTTGCAAGATGCAATTTGGAGGCGGAACGTTAGAATTCTCTCATGTGGCTTCTTCGAACTTACGTTGAAATAAGTAGAACGGTGGATAGATATCAACAAGACTCTTGTTTCCCAAATTCAGCCCAGGTATACTCGTAACGATACACGGACAATATAGAATCTCGTATCACTACTCATTCCTATCATCCCGTAATTGAAGGCCATCGGGCCACGGCAGAAAGGCGTGACAAGCTGTTATTAAAGCAGGCAAGGCGATGGATATTGAACAACGAATAATAGTTGCTACTTCAAACTATCCAACAGCTTGAGCTTGAAACTCTTAGCTCAAAGAAAAATCATCAATAGAAAAGGTCTTACCAATATTGCTACATAGCTGAAGTCGAATGCGGGACGATACTCGTAAGCAAGTGCTGGTTTTAGGTGCTCTTGAGGGAAAAGTACTCCTTGAGACTCACAAAATATCTACCAGCATCAAGAGGGATATCGCCAACAAACTATTAGAAATGCCCCAGCCTGAGGATAACTAGTCAGCTTACCACCGCGTGAACGCTTAAGATCTAAGATGGCACCAGAACGTACGAAATTGGACCCTGCAGTCACTACTTCGTGCTGACTGGTGTGCCGCTTTCTATAAAAAAAATATGTTGCAAGTTTACTCTGCACTATATGACCATACCGGAAGTACACGATGTAGACAGTATTGCTTCTTCAGTTAGATATTGTTAGGACCCCTTCTCAAATGAGATGTTTAAGGTATCTTTGTTCATCGCACGTCTTAAGGTCCAGTGCAAACAGATCCTCAGATTGTTGATCTTTTTCTTGTTGGGCGCTGTTTTAACCAGTTCTTTACTCATCACCCGTGACCTTTCCTTTATTCCCGATTTTTTTTAAGAACGGACACATAACGAACAGGCTCCGATTATTTGAGGGTTTTTCGGCATCTAGCCAGGTTGTTAAAATAAAGATGGCGATGGAGGAGGTTCAAGTGAACCAACCGTAGTCAGTTTATCGTTGGCGGCGATACCAATGCCATCCGGAAAGTGTAAAAGGATGGAAAGGGAAGGGAAGAATGAGAAATGAGAGCAGAAGCACCATCTATGTTACATAGAATGTGTCATCAGCGGAAAACTTAGGCAGGAGGTCCTCATCTTCGTATATCTAAGAGAACGTCTAATTACAATCCGCATCAAAGCTTAATTTGGAAATGTTTAGCCCGATAAGAGCTCGCGCCTCACAGAGAAAACTAAAAACATTTCCAAGGATTGTTTCTAAGAGCTCCTCGATTAGACGTATGAGCAATGTCCTTATCACGATGTTAAAGTCGGCCTTGGTGATATAAACGTGCATAATTGCATGCCAGGTCGGAAAACATAGTTTACCCGACACGAAATTGGATAATCGACTTCACGACGGGGCAATATGTCATCATAGCTAGAATTACTTCCAACACTTCAACTTCCACAAAGGGACCTGATTAAAAAACCGTCAACTTTGTTGATCGCATTGTGGGCCCTCGCCCAATTATCAAGGCTTCTCCCATTGCAATGGTATAGCAAAGTATTGGTCTTATCGTAACGGTTTTCTTAATTTAACGCCTTTGAAGGTTGCTACGATTTGACCACTTACAAGCGGCTGGTCATAGGTCTTATTGGTAGCAGGACTACCGGTAGTCCCTACAAGGAATTAAATCACGGTACCATGGGAGTCAGGAGCCACTGGGATCTCGCTCCGGGTCTGAATTGTTAAGGTAGACTCCCTTGTGTGAGCGCTATAGTGGCTGTGGTTTAAACCCAAATCACCGGAGAGGTTTCGTCCGACATAGAGTTGCAATAAGTACTGGGTGCTGTGATCCTAAGATCAGCAATAAGTTTTAGATCAGCCTCGACTCATACCAATGGTGTAACTTACGCCTCCACCACAAGTTCCACTTTGGTATCAAAGGAATTGACGAGGAGAGCGATGGCAAGGCGTACCTATACTCTCATGAATGTTTAGGCGTTTATTTTTTTCGGAGTTCACCTAAAACACACGAGACGTTCTGGTCACATTGCGATTGATGCAAGACTCAGCTCTTGTATACAGGATGTCCGAGTTTTTCAAGGCGTCAACATCGATGTAGCGAAGGTACAAATGCGAACTACAGAATGCCGAAGAAGTACTGGTGGCTATTCTCACTGAGTCATCCAAAACCTCTTGAGAAGTCTTATGCTGCTAGCATCTAATTCAGAATATTGTCAAAAAAGCATAATGAAACCAGACTCGTCAGTGCAGGATGGCTGTGGAGAATTCCTGGTGCTTTATCGAGGTCTATCAACCGAGACCTTCAATGTCAAAAAAGGTTTTAGACTAAATGACGCATTACCCTGTAACTTTTATAACATCGCTCTAGGAAGAATCGTGCTACACTCACTGTCCAACAAGGGGCCAAATTTACTTGCGAACGCGGATAGCATTGAACTGACTGGACGAATACAGCGAGCCATCAATGAAGCTTTCGTGAGTATTGAGGCGAAAATGGATCTCTTAGTAAGCAAAGTATATGCAATCATCAGGATGGGCGCATGCCACCTACAGAACTTTACCATTGGCACTTACAACTTACGAGTAGAACTTCGTCTACTTTAAATCCGCAGGTATAAGCAGCAACGACATCAGCACAGAAATCAGACGCAGAATTGCAATCGCTGTTTCTTTGGGCTCAAGAGGCAATTGAGTAGCAGAGCCCTCTTTCGTAAGGCCAAACTGGCTTTATCATCCCAGTCCTGCTACGGCGAAGGGGTTTAGAGTTTTTAAAAAGCGAATGCGGAAGCACTTGGCCGTTTCGAGAGAGAAAGATACTGTGTGTGATTTTCGGTTCCGTTTGTATTGACAGGGAATGAACAGGCGCATACGGATTCAACGTCTGAGATGGCTGGGCCATGTTGAGCGAATGTACATCGCAGCACCGGTCCGAAGCGTTTTCAATTCTCAACACAAGGGACGGCTGACGGTGCAGTGGACGATAGCATCTAAGGTGGCGTAACTAAGCGGAAAGGGACCTCAACTAACTAGGAGTGCGGCACTGGAGGCAGCTGGCGAGAGATCGTGCTAACTGGATTGGCTTGTTTGGTGAAGCTCAGGCTCATCTCGGCCTGTAGGATCACGTAAGTAAGTGAGAAACTTCTTATCTGTTATACTAGTGATAGGTCCTTATCAGTGTGTTCTTAGGCCTAATAAGCCTGATGTCAACAAGGTATTCACCTTATGTTGGGTAGATAGGTAGATAGAGGTGGCGGTTCACCATGAACCCAAGTAACACTAGAATGTGCCTTTTTGTTATCACGGCTCGTGCTTCCTGGTTGATGATATATATTATTGAGGATGTCAGATAATCGGTGTGGAGTTAAGAAAACGGATTAGATTCCGTATTCTTTTACACGAGATGTCCCACGCAGTCTGGCTCTTGCTATCGCCAGGCATTTGTAAAGAAATGAGATAGAGTTTCCCTCTTATTTTTATTCCCTCAACTACGGCAGTGGATGTTGTAAGGGATGCCTGGTTTGACCGCATGATCTTCAATTGGTCTCCGTGATTATCACCGTGATTCTTGAGATATCTGGGCGGGTTCTGCATAGTAGGTCTTTTGTTATATTCTTACTGTAGGTTAGTCAATACATCCTTGATATATCGTAGTTAGTTAACCCCCTCCAATGTAGGTTAGCCTTCCCCAGAAACCGTAAGTGGATTTGTTCTTCAACCACTCCTAGCGGGATGTGGATTATTGCCGCTAGTGAGCCGTACAGACTTGAGCCCTGCCTGGCCAGTTCATTTGCATGTTCGTTTCCTTTTATATCACCCAGACGGGCAAGCTTGTTCCGGTATTCCTGCTTCAGTTTAGAAGATACGGTAGCCGAGTCGATAGCTTTGATAGCGGCTTGACTAACTATGAGGATAGCAATGTCTTGTTTGTACGTTGTGCTGCGCCCGAGTCTCGGATTGCCAGCAGTTCCGCCTGGAAGACGCTAGCATAATTCGGCAAGCAGGATGATACGAATATTGAAATTTTCAGTCATAAAGGCCACCTTATGATTGATTCCAAAGCCGCATTTAACAGATTCTATAGAGACAACTAATACAGAGCCGCCTCTAGTTTTGGCATTCCTGCCAAGCTCATTAGACTGTGTAGATTGACGATGGAGAACACCAGCTGCTGCATAAAAGTCGGTAACACACCTTCGAGGCATTAAATATTAAAAAACGATTTTGATAAGATGATGCGCTGTCATGTCATTTCTCCAACACCATACTTTAAACAATTAGGCGAAACTCAGAGGACGAAACCATAGACCGAATACTAGCAACAGTGGCATTAAAGGAAGAAAACAGCAAGCTTTCAGTTGAGAATTTGTGGTCAAAGGTCAGAAGTGGATTTAGCAATACAACAAAGGCGCAGCACGCCCCAATGACAAATTTTAACTTTGAGGTTTGTGTTAACTTTTCCTTCGTGGGGTCCTTTAAATTTAAACAACGAGAAGAGCACCGATAAAGATTCAATCTTGCCAATTGATGTTTTTTTATGGACTTAGCAACGAGGCAACAGAGAATAAGCGTCTCTCACGAACAATATCGAAGCGCTGTATAAGAACTTACCGTCCCGGTCCTACTGGATGGCGCAAAAGTATAGACTTATCTAAAGCGGAAAAAAATGTCATTGGTTGCTTCGGAAGAAAAGTCCATCGAATGAATTGCGGTCCTGCCTCCATGAACGATGTTTAAAGAAGGGGATATTGCAATGATCAATCGTCAAATAGCTAGAACTCATCGACTCTGGTGGAACGGAGTATCTTCGATCTATTTCGGAATCAAGTTGCGGTAAAAAAATATTTCGCCTTAGGTGGTTGGCTCACGTGGAGTGCCAGCTTGGTGTTCGCAATTTGAGGTGATAGCAACTAGATCGCGCTAAATGGAGACCCCTGTTGGTTGAGGTCTAAGTCCTCCTCCGACTGTGCGGCCACATATAAAACAAGCAACAACTTAGTTAGATTTTAGATTTTAGATTTCCATTCTCAACTGACAGCTATAACTGAACAAATCCGTCACCTCTTGTTGAGAGTGTTCAGCGGGCTCCAAAACCGAGTCTGTTTTAAGATGAATTAACTTGCCACTTGAGTTACGGAAGAGTTAACTATTGTTGACATTTTCTACATATTTCAAAATATGGCATTCGCAATAGTGCCGCTTTCGATCAATTCTTTCAAAAAATCAAATGGCGAAGTGAGTCAGTGGTACAGTTCGTCGACTACTACCCCAAAGATCTGGGTTCGACTCTTGGCCCATACACCGGCAAACAAAAAAAAACAATTTCTGACGTCAATACCATTTCATCAGGGATTGGAAAGAAACCCAAGATCCCAAGGCCCTGTGCACAGTGAGTGCAGCTACTAGTCCAGGATGGTTAAAATACCCACATTTGGAAGATAAACATTTAAGAAAAAATTCATGAAACTCGATTTCTTATTCCTAAACCCCTGGCCCCCTTTCTTGATGAATAAACATGTTGAGAAGATTTAAAGTTAAAACGTGTCCTTCTCCTTACAAGGAGTGTGCAAAACTCAGAGTCATTCAAGTTCGTTGGTTTTCACTTAGCGCCACTTGACTATGTAAATGTCGCCACAGTGTTGGGTGGTAGCCCACCAAAGCAGTTGCCAAAGATCCATTCCATCGTCGTTTTCACTTTTTTTTCTTCTTTTCAATCCTTTCTGCTCCCTTTCTTACTATTTTTATTTTTCTGCTCTTTTCTTGTTTACTCTGTTATAAAGTTTTTTCTCGGCTTCTTTGTTTTTTAATTTTTCCCACCCGTTATGCCGATTCCCGGCGGAAAACTTTGTATTTTTCTTCTTTCAATTTTCTTGACAGTGTTTTCCTATGAGTCAAGTTATGAGGTCATGAATGAACTTTTTTTCTCCAAATTCAAAAGCCAAAAACATCGTTTACTGCTGAAATGATACAAAACAGAAAAAAATGGGGAACGGCAGAGGAGGGATAATGTATATATAAAGGCCGGATAGACCCTTTCAGGGGGGGTTTTCATTATCCATTCAGGCTAAGTTTCACCCTAATTATTCCGAAATACCCGTAATAGTGGAGATTGGGGAGCTGTAGACAAGAGACTTTTCACCTGAGATTTATCAATTGATGATGTTTTGTTTTTTCTTTTAATTAATTTGCAACGTAAACTGTGAGAAAACAAGCCCATTAAGGAGGTTTTTTTTTTTGTGGATAGAAAAGGGTTTGATATTGGGGAATAAGTGTCCTGACTTTTAAGTAACTCGACATGGGGAGTAGTAGTTGATTTTTATTTCATTGATTATGGTTATGCAGACTGAGAACGATTTTAGCACTTAACACTGTTTGGTGGATACAACATAAGGTACCTCGTACCTTTTTGGGGTTGTTTCCAACACGAGAGAAGAAAGAAATTGTAGCAAGTGGGTACCTATAACCAATGGTGTTTACCATTGACATAAAAGTGGATTAAAACCGTTCCGGGTGGGTGCGGAAAATGCCAATTGAATTGGCTGATTAAAGAGAATTCCTTTGACCTTTCAGAAGTTCATTCTATTATGTGATTGGAACATTACCATCTGGACTGATAATTGGATCCACGAAATAACCTAAATGGAGAAGTTTGGCGATGTCAAGTCGGACACTCTGCCGCAAAGTTTTAATCCTTTTGCCATGCGAAATGGAATAAAAATTAAACAACATGTACCGTCTAATAAGGCTTAGGACAAATGACTGTTCAATTTAGAATCAAAATCAATTAACAGGTCTTTGGAGAGTGCTTGGATTGATGGGTTGAAATTAATAATAACGATGACCCGCGTAGACCTATGGCAAGACCTCATTATTCAATGCAATGCCAACGCTTTTACAGTAGTTCAATCGGATCCAGAAAGAAGTAGTCTCTTAAATGAACCATGTTCTGCTTGCTTATGCTTGGAGAGAGAGGAAGTGTAAGATATAGTTTTGGATGCTCGTAACCTCTACAGGGATGCTATCGCACTCAATTGATTTAATTGCTTTTAAAATGTTTACACACAGCGCGGGCGAAGGAAAGTCAGGGAGGATGGAAAGAGAGTACCGGTGAACGTTGGTTTTAAATGTTTGAAGGTTACAATGACTAGGAAATAAAGAGCTGGGCAGGGCATTCCATAAGCAAGTTGTGCGGCTTAGGAACAAATCACGATATTTTAGAGTACGTCCGAAAGTGGGCTTGAGTGTATACTGATGAGCATTCATAGCGAGACGGGTATTACATTTGAATGGGCGAAATGCTACAGGCGATTTCTATGGAGCACTGCTGGTGGAAATAGCGATAAAACAGAGTGAGACACGAGACATTACGTCGGTGTTCGAGGATGTCCATTGTTTGAGTGATATTAGTATCACCTATGAGTTTTGAATCCTATCTAGCAGGTGCAGAGATGTTTTAGGAGCACCTGATCAAATGTGGGCATTGTACTCCGATTTCGGGCAGATAAACGCCTTATATATTGAGGCCCGATCAGGGGGGTGAAATATTTCTTACATCGCTTGCGGAAACCTAGACATTTCTCAGCATTTTTGACGACACCGTAAGTAAGTTATCATTGACACACATACCAAGAATAGAAAATTTATCGGTTTCGACGATCTGGTCACCCTTTACATCGGTAGTTCCTTGGATCACAAAAAGTTACCTCTTTTGTTAAATTCCACAGTAAGTGACGAAATGGATTTATTCGCGAAATTGTTTTTAAAATTCGAATGGGATTCGGTCGTCTCTTGAGGCATTTTGATGGACTTCGAGAAATGAGAACGGTACCCGTCGTCGATAAACAAGGGAACCGCATATTGAAAAGCTGGTGCATCTGATTGGGAGTCTATTGAAACTTGGACCCAATTATGTTAATTTTCGAGTTGACATTTGATAATTTGCAGCCTTCCAAAATTCCGCTGCAAACTCGGGCTAATTATGATGTCGACTTTCTGCTCTTCGACGGCCAACTTGAACATCCGTATAAGAGCAAGGGCTACGAGTACAAAAAACACGTTTTTTGCCTTCAGTCATTGGAAATGAAATCACTTTTGTTTACTTCCAAAATCCTTCCTTGCTGACAAGTTCGACGTTAGGTAGGTAGGTAGGTAAATGTCGCTGTTGGAGAGACCTACCCACAGAGGCCTATTGGCTCATTGTGATGCCACGTGGATGAGTGATCCTCTTACTCATGGGGCCAATTTGAGCTTATGATGAAGCGTAGGAGACGGTTAACGTCTATATTCCTTGGATCGATTTAAGTCATTGTAGAAGAAAGCACCTAAGCTCTCTTCTCTGGGAGAGAGCTGGACATGTACAGAGTATGTGGAGGATTGTCTTCTCTTCCTCCTCGTCCATGCAGCTTCTACAGAAATCGTTTGTAAAAACGCCCAGCCTTCTTGCATGCTTGTCTATAAGGCAGTGTCCAGATGTGACACCTATGATGACGCTGAGATGTTTCCTATTTAGAAGGATCAGACTCTTGGAGCGATTCAGATCTAGCTTTAACCAGATCTGTTTAGTCGCTAGATATGTTGGTCTAACAGTTCACTTAAGGTCTGTTCCTTTATTGGCATCCAGCTTTAATATTAATTTGCACGTAGCGATTGGTATACCTATGCTACCCTTTTTCGGTAGAATAGGTAGAGTGGTTCCAATTTTGGCGAGTTCATCGGCCCTACAGTTCTCTGGAATATCTCTGTGGCCGGGCACCTAAAAAAGGTGAAGATTTAACTGTTCTGCCATCTCCATAAGAGATGATCGGTATTCAAGGGCGGTTTTAAAATTTAATGAGGCTGAGTCCAGGATTTGATAGCGGCCTGACTATCCGAAAAGATGCGGATATCCTTTGCAGATACCACGTTTTTCTTCAGCCAGGACAGAGCTTCTTTAATCGTCAAAATTTCCGCCTAGAACACGCTCCAGTGATTTGGAAGACGGAAGGAGAGGCTTAGATTTAGCTTATCTGAGAAAACACCGCCACAAACCGCACTATCGGTTTTAAATATCCATCTATGTAAAAGTGAATTAACTTGTTCTCCATGAAAGCATCTTCTTCCAGAAGGATCTAGAGGGAAAGTTTACATAGAAGTCTTTGACAAACCAAAGTTCAGGTGTGGTGTAATCGATGTTCTCTGTGAGGAGATTCCTGGTGTGTTAAGAAAGTTAGCGTGGCCAAAAGAATTATTTGTCCACTGTGTAGTCGCTTTAAGGCGAATAGCTGAAGTCGCAGCTACTTGCCTTCTGAAAATATCGAAGGGTGTCAAATGAAACAGAATGCCTAATACCGCGGAGAGAGTAGACGGTAAGGCTCCGCTTATGCATAGACATGCTGTTCTTTGGACTCTGCTTAGTCCTAATGCCGTCCACCAGACGACAACCCCTTAAGTGATAATCGGTCTTATGACCGAGATGTTTAGCCATCTATTTATAGTTCGACGTTGCTTTATTTAGTATTTCTGGCAATATTTCCTGCTTGCACCGCATTTATTTGCACTGAAACATTTGTGCTATGCTATCTTTCCAGATCTATTTTGACAACAAAGCCAGTGGTTTTGTGTTTTCATAATCTGTTCACTGCAATGTAGCTAAAAGAGAAGAACACTTGAAGTATTTCCACGACGGAAATGTCATAAAGAAGCTCTAGGACTCTCATTGTGATGTAAGTAAAGTGTGTTGTTCGTACTTGAATAACCGAAAACCAAACCAGTGACAAAAATATACATATGGCTGCAACAGAGATGTGCTCCAAAATCGCATGATTGGAGATCCCCTAATGCCACAAGTCAGTGTGTTTTAAATGAAAAAATAGAACCCTTTTGATGAAATCTATCAAAGACCACGAAAAAGTTGAAACAAGATTGATGGTTTGATCCTGAAAACAAATGCTGGATTCATAATTAAACTTCAACGACCCCATCTTGATTTTACATGCAACCAAGTTCACACGAACCTGCCATATGTTGCAGAAGGCC
Source organism: Volucella zonaria (assembly GCA_963966105.1). Taxonomy (NCBI): domain Eukaryota; kingdom Metazoa; phylum Arthropoda; class Insecta; order Diptera; family Syrphidae; genus Volucella; species Volucella zonaria. The sequence continues at coordinate 59,190,908 of OZ014531.1, read as the reverse complement.
TATGTTGACTTCCTATGAAAGCAACGAGAATTTGATGGAAAACACATTTTAGTTCCCTGCACCTTCAAAGAAGATGTTATTCTTCCTAAATGATACGAAATTTGTCAGAGAAAGTACCAAAACCAGCAGCACCTAACTCAACATTTAGAACTAAGTAATAACAATCCAAACCTAACATCGGTTGTTATTCCTCATCCAAGAAGTTACCCTCCTGTGAGTATTTATCTTTTGCACCTCTCTGCCTAACCTCAAGAACCTGACGATAAAAAGTAACTCTCTATGCACAGTTGAATGTGGTGTTTGCTTAAGGAGCGCAAAATTAGCTACATTAGTTACAGGTTGCCGTCCCCAATCTCAAATTAGAATGCCACCTCAAATAAATGCGTAAGATTTCATTATGAAAGTCATTCTCAGGAATATCAGCGCGCAATGTCAAATTAATATTCAAACTGCATATGGAGCAACGGATAGGGAATAAGGTAATAACAATTTTCACAGTCATATATAAAATTATCTGCCAAAATGAAAAGTGACATTGGAGTTGGTGTTAAAATAGAATTACCGTTGTGATGTGAAAAGCTAATTAAAATTTAGCATATGAGAGTATAAGCACCACAATGATCTGACGAAAATAACACCCTACAAGGATATGTGGGGCATGTAGGTGATATCGCGCAAAATAGAATTTCTTCAGTAAAAATAGAAATAAATTGCAATTTTAAAAATATCCATAAGCACTGGCCTACTACCATCGTTGAATGACGTCCCGCGATTCAACGATGTCGTATTTGGAAATCCGTGTGGAGAATATTCCAAAAGTTTACGGCTGCTCATTATAATTTGGAAAAGTATTTTCAAAAAGTCTGACGTGGATGTCCGGATTAAAGGAACAACCAGTAAGCCGTCGTTGTATGTAAAAAATTAATCAAGATACCTCGTATATGGAGCTATCTGGTGTAAGTGGGCTTTTAAAACCATAAGTGCCAAGCACTACATTTGCTAATGATAAACAAAAATAACGACACCAAGATCTGGGCGACCCATGATTGTCAGAATTGGTTATCTCGTGATTTTTATCAAGAATAGCAGACAACGATTTGAGAGTATGCTCCTGGAACGTAAGAATGCTTTACACCTCAGGAAAAGGTCAAAAACTGGAAAATATCCTCAAGCAGTATAGGACGAATATTACTGCAATTCGGGAAAATTGCGACATTTATTACATCCGTCACAAAAGGTTACAAATATTGGGATACGGATTCGTCTTAGGAAAGCGGCTCAAATCGAAGGTCATTGATTTTAAGCACATCAGTGCCCAGTCTATCTGTGATCTGCGTCAATGCAAGATTCTAAAACATCAGCTTCATATGTACTCACGCCCCTACCAACGAGGCTGAAGAACCCATCAAGGAGGAATTTTTTGACTTCCCGGACAGAGCCTATGGAGCCTGTCCGAAGTACGATGTTGAAATTGTACACGGGGACTTTAATGCCAAAATTGGTATGGAGAACATCTTTGGCGAAGCGGTCGGAAAATACAGCCACCATGACACGGCAACAGATAACGGCTTCCGACTCGCAGACGTTGCGACAGCTAATAATACAGTGATATCTAACACGAGGTTCCCTGACAAACGAATCCACAAAGCAGCCTTATTGACGGACGTCACTCGTCTAATATCCTGTATGTTAAAACATTCAGAAGGACCAGCATCGACTCTGACCATTACACGGTAACAGCCCGATTCAGAGCTCGACTGTCAAATGAAAGAAAGCTGCAACAACATCCAAAAAGGAGGTTCAATACTGGACGCTTACGCACACCGGCAATAGCGAGAGACTACAGAGAGCGCCTGGACGAAAAACTCTCTAATATGTCATTGCCTAACACAGATGTCAACAACATGTGGTCATATTGCTGCACTTCCACCAATGAATTGGCCGAAAACACTTTAGGCTATCAACCACTCGAGAAAAGAAATCAGTGTTATGATGAATGCTGCATCGCGTCACCAGAGTAGCGTGGGATGAGTATAGGTCCAGAAGAAGGGAGGCGAAAAGACTACTGCGGAAAAATAAAAGTGCCTTTGCAGACTCCCAGCTCACAGATATCGAAGATTGCTGGGGAAGGAAAGACACCAATGGCTTAAAAACGGGTCTCCAAGAACTTCGAAATTGCGAAGGTAATCTCGTCACTAATCATGAGTGATAGAGCAAGAAGGGAACACATCACCAGTCCTCTGGCCCAGCTTAGAAGAAGTCGGCACAGCTATACAAAATCGGGTGGCCTGCCATCTGCCATCCACATCATTTGCAAAGCAAGGGAGCATGAAAGCATCTCCGACGACTGGAATATCAGCTCTATGTATCTAATTTACAAGAAGGGCGATCCTATGTCCTATAACAACTATCGAGGCATACCCCTACTTAAGGTCGCCTATAAGATCCTATCTAGTGTTTTGTGTGAACGTCTGAAACCGTATTGTGCTGCAAAAATCGGCTAAAAACAGTGCGGCTTCCGACCCGACAATTTGCATTCAGTCTAAATTTTAAGACATTAAGACAGATCCCTAAAAAGGCCAACGAGTTCCAAATCGGCAAACACCACCTCTTCACCGACTTCAAAGTCGCATATCACGTATCCATCGCACTGAGCTGTATAAAGCGATGGGCGAATTCGAGATACAGGGAAAGCACTGGAAATCTCGCGATGCGCCGTGCTGTATTGAAGTAGAACTCCGAATTTTTCCAAACCTGCACGCGGAGACGCGCTGTCGTGTGACTTCTTCAACTTAGTACTTGAGCAAATAGTACGGGCAAAAGTCAACACGGAAGGTGCTATTTTCTCCAAGTCCGTCCAGTTTCTGGGATATGCGGATGAGACTGATATAATCGCACGTTCCCAGCGTGTTGTAATTAAGGCCCTTACGACAATTGAAGAAGAGGCTAAACGAATTGGTTTTAAAGTGAACGCAGAAGAACGACGAAGAGTAACCCAAGGCAAACTCTGCTACTTCGGTCTGTCGAAACAACTTGTGTCAAAACTCCTAACGCAAAGAGTCGAAATTTTAGGCTCTTTTGAAAGAAAAATCCTTCGTCGAATATTTGGTCCTGTCTGTGAGGAGGGCGCATGGAGAAGAAGACACAACTGCGAACTCTATGTACAAAGATGTCGACTTCATTGGAACGACCACATCGAGCGGATGGACGATACTGCTCTTGGTCTTCGAATCCAAGCCTCCAGGTTCGAGAAGAAAAGGACGACTACAAGCGATCGCGGATATAAGGCAGCTTGGGCTTTCCACCTCGAAACAGCACACCCGGGACCGTATTGGATGAAAGGCTGCAGTTATTCAGGCTTTGACGATCCAAAGGTTGCTAGCCTGATAGCCAAAGCAAGTAATAGCAGGTGGCAGTGGAGCATAGTCATATTTCTATGTGATTTCTTACGGTGCCCCATCTCCCATCATTTCAAAGAAAACACAAAGCGCAAGGCGTATTGATAAGTCTGCTCCCCCATCTGGCATCGAACGATGGACTTAAACTTTAGTTGGACTTGGGTCAATACCTTATCCAAAATTATATAGGACGCCGACTACTGGAGAATCTGGAAGAAGACTGATGACATGAAGCAATGAGGCTCTTTTCTGTACCACCTTGTGCCCGGAACTGCTGCAGTCAACGATCATAGTTCGAAGCCTTCTTATTTCTTTCTTTTTTTCGAAGAAGGTGATGTTTCTTCAGTCCCTTCGTGAGTAGCTTTCATCCTTGTTCGCAGTGTCGTCTTGTGCGACCCTTTTTTGGCTGCCGGCAATCTTCGTCTAACCAGAAGTATCGTTGAAATCTCCACTGGTTTTTCAGATGACTTCTGAAAAGGTTTTAGTGATCCTTGACAATTGTAGACGTTTGACGTCAATTTTCTTGTTAGCTACAACAAGTGGTTAAATCTATTTGGCACTCCGAAATGTTGGGACATCCAGAATCCTGCGTCGGTTAGAATGTGATCAATCTGGTTCACTGTTTTTTTGATCAGGGGACTGCCATATCCCTTCGTGGAGTGGAGAGTTGGCGAAACGTGTGCTAACTTAGACGACTTTTTGTCCGCCGCGTGGTCAGTAAGCCTGGGTACATTTTCAGAGTTGGTGTGATCTAGACCTTTTCTCTCTGGGATCGTGAGAGCATATCAGGCTTATGTTGACGAATCTAACTTGATGCAAGCGTCTAATGGAAAAAGAAGGGATGGCTTGATTAATTAAATATTGATAAGGAAATATTGTTATGAATGTTTCGCTTAAGACGCCGTATTTTCCGGAATACAAAGTAGACATTAGCTGCTCTAAAATTCGCTGGATATAAAATAATTGAACTCAAGATTAGATTTCCATGTATCTTGAAGGCATGACTGCCAAAAAAAGTCCAAATGATTTACTCTGGAAGACTATGAAAGATATTAACAAAATGTAAAATGCAGTGGCCACCAATAAAAAAAGAACTACGTTTAAGCCATGATGGACAGTCGCTAAAGAGGATGATTACAACACCTAACAGTAGCTTCCCACTAGTCGAAATTTGCCAGGTAACACAAAAAGCAAAAAAATAACAAGGTCTCTGGATATAATTTCATAATTGGACAGGTCCTAAAGATATCGTCCTGACTTATAGAATAAGCAATAAAATATATGTAGAAAACCCCAGAGAAGAAAAAATTAAGTACTAGCGCTTTTCTTGATGTCTCAAGGTATGATATGACGCCTTGAAATCTAAGTTAAGACGGGATCTTCGGAAAGAGCAATACGAGATTTTAGAATTCCACCATCCTACGAGTACCTACTCGCATTCCGAATGACGCTAGAGCTCGGATGGACTAGGGCCTCAACTAACATCTCTTCCTTGTAGCGCGATATTGTGCTAATCACCCCCCATTGCGCACATCGAATTGGGAGACAATCTATAATGGATGCCAGTTCTTCCTTTATAGTATAGCGTTGTCCCTTCGGGACATTTCATTCATTCATTTCACATGTTCAAGCCATCGAGGCGGATAAGGTAAACGCAGCCAACAATCTCTTCTACAAATTTCGTTTATTCACCCAGAGCATTTTCGGTCACGCAACACAGAAGGACGAGGAGTAGGATGATAAGGTTCTTCGTTTTATATGAGAGGGACTTAAACCTCGCCTTCTTAGTCCAAACAAACAGCGATTGGTGCGAGTGTATCTCGATTGGGTTCTGAATTTACAGAGGATAAAGTCTAATACTAGCTCGAATTTACTGTTGGCGTATACCTGGGACATTGGTATTGATTGTCCTTTCTTTAAAACTGCAATACTTTGTTGTACCCTCCTTTACTAGCAAACCCATCTTCGATGCTTCTGATTGATGGTTTCAAACACTCGTTAGCATATACTAGCGGTTGTGCAGATTTTTGAAATATTGTTCCTACAGTACTGCCCTGGTATTAAGACAGCGCGTCATCTTGGCGAAGTCCTTATTTGATATCCAAAGATTCGACGTTTATAGAGCGACTATGATCTCCATTGTCTTTCTGCACGAGCGAACAAGTTTAGCAGATATGCCAACACATAACATGGCTCTTTGTAGCCCATCTCTATGAATGCTGTCAAATGTGGCCTGGAAGTTTCTGGTATTTTTCCAAGATCTGCCGTGAGGTTAATATCTGGTCGATGGTGGACTCACCAGGACTAAAACAACGCTGATGAAGATCTATTAGATTCATGATATATGATTTCATACGTTAGAGAGGAAGATTGATTCCTCTGGAGTTGACGAAGTTTAGACGATCTTCCTATTTAAGGATCAATCAATGATGCTGAGACAATTCATCCACCATACTTTTATCCGACCGCATTTTAAAGTCTTGGTCAGGTGGTTCATTCTGCATGACAGCGAAATCTGTGTACAAAGTGTGAGTCTAACACTAAGTTCCTACCCTTGTCTCACCATGCTTCTACTTGGATTTTGTGTCATTGGCTAGTTCTTTTCACATTTTTGTAGGACTCCTGAATACTCGTATCAGTTCTTCATGGACTCGATCGGGAACTTCTTGTGTTTTCTTACAATAGAAACCGGTGTTTCTACCGATTCTTTTGCTTATAGAATTCGTGAGCAGCCATTGTCCTACTCTGCATTACCAACTAGTGCGCCTCTAACAATGTCACCATTGGTCTTCTGAGCTTTATCATAAGTCTTCGCAGACTCGACCTGAAATACTCTGGCAGTTCGCATTTGCACCTTGGCTAGAACAGGGGTCTATGCGAAATCCTCGAAACGTCACGGCTTTTTAAGGGCGATACGGCTAAATGAGGTAAATTATCTAGGAATGACATCAGACGTGGAGCTTCAAAAGATACTCGAAAGCAGGTGCTTGGGATTGTATAGTCAAAGCAACAGACATATCCTACAATCTTATTAAAATAGTGCTCGGAGTAATCTTAAATGTTCAATAGATATTTCAGAAAGAATGGTATCCAAAGGGACTCTGGATCAGCTCCCACTGATGTCAAAATACCGAACATCGTTCGCTAACTCCATATTCGTGTTCATGGCCCCTACACTAACATCATACTCCAAACTCGAAATAAGACAAATCATGAACGTCGACAGAGCAGCTGCATATAAAGTTCGGTTAGCAGTTATTTTCGCTGAAAAGCTACCTGTGCAACGTTAATAATTTGCAACCTAAGCTAGGAAACATAGTCGAAGTCAACCAGCCCGATGAGCATCACAATAAAATTCGGGCAAAAGAGATCTGAAAATACTCGAACATCACAAAACCAAAGACCATAGACCATAGTGCCTAGTGTACGTTACTGGACACACGAAAAAGCCGATGGCTCTTATCCTGGTTTCCACTGCGGACAGAATCATAATTATTTCTAAATTTGTAATATAGAACCAAATCAACTTAACCATCCCTGCTGTCTGTTGCAAATATATTCATACATTCCTCAGATACACCACTTGTTGAAGGGGGCCGTTGCCTAAAATCATTTTACTTGATTGCAACAGGCATATTGTACTCGTACGTGTGTCTATGTGGCAGAATATTTGAAAATGTTCATTATTGTGAAATTACAAAAACCACCCATGGCTACTGGGTTATTGAGCTTCGGCGCAATAATCCCTTGCAGTGCTGGTATTCGTATCAGGAATAGTCAAAAATCGATTAGCCTACAGCCATTAAAGTATCGTTGGCTTGAAAGATTGACTCTATTAGAAGTTAAGTTTGTTATCGGCTCAAATTCGATTCCCCGGCGTGCAATGTTTACAGGAATTACACTGCAGTCGTTTTTTTTGTTTATCCTTTCCCCGATGCACTGTAAACTTTATTATCAGCAACAGGGAAATTCATTGCAGGAGAAGGAAAACACGTATTCAAAGGATAGCCACTAAAAGTGTTCTTTTTTTATTTCGACTCATATCGCATACCTGTTTTGATGAACTACGTATGAATGATAGATTTCTCCCAGTTTGCTAGTAGATAGACAGAGTTGATTTAGTTAGAAGTTAATTGAGAGGGCTTACCAGGATATAGCCATTCGACTGAAATCGATTGACTCTTGAAATATTAATCTTCAATTCGTGAATGCATGACATTAAGTCATTTAGCTTATTTGTATGCTTGACTTGTTGATGGGTTTTGATGGACGACAATTACATGACAGTATCAGCCCTCGACGGTCAATTGAACCTTAAAGGTGTTGTATTAATTTCATTGTCCTCCTATGGATGCATTCATTTTTATTGGAACCGTCAACACACACCTGAGACTTTAGCCAATTGAATTATAAAAGTTTTTTTTCCCATTTCGATACAAAGTTGGGCACTGTCACTTTCCATGTCACAAAGAATTGAAATTAAATTCACTAAAATCGCACTCGTCTACACAGTAGATACATCCAATTAAATTTACAACTTAGCCATTGTACGGCCGAGTTTTCATGGCTGGAGTTCACCCACCTCCGATTGCATTGTCCATCCATTTATTGGCCCGTGATGTTGTACTATATTGTTTAAAATACAATTTCACGGATTAATGGCAGATGTTTCAGAATCTGTTCGTATGTCCGTGAATGGATAGTTAGCTTGGGTAACGAGTTTTTAACCACCGGATCTCTACATGATTACCAAATGCAACTGGCGGATTAAGGCACTTAAATAAAATTAAGCCGACTTTTCGGGTGCCGGGAAAAAATTAAATAAATTAATTGGTTTGCTAGGATCGAGTTTAATATGATAATCATGACGATAATCGTTTAACTCAACGAAATCATTTGAGAGCTGGAAATTCTTTTATTTTTTTCATTTTTTCATTCATATGCTCGTACATACAATCAGATTTTGGGAGTTTATTATATTAATTGTACGCAGGATGACACTAAATAAAAATTACGGCAAACAGTGGTGCGAGCAAAGATACAGATACAACAATTGAATAGATTTGCTATTTTGCTATTCCTGATCTGAAAAGAGGGTTTTTAACATTTTACAACAACAAAAGTGAAGGACTGGAATGATTTTCATATCCCGAAAATATGGAAAGCTGGGATGTATGCTGTGTTTACGGCAATTTTTTTTCATAGCATTTTTCTGCAAAATTAATGCCGGCTGACTTTTGTTATTATAGAGTCGTTCAACAAGAGGTATCATTTTAAATTAACAGAAAAATCCAGTGTTTTTAAGAGAAATTACGATATTTTTATTTTAATCTAAAGTAAAAAGTCTGAGGTTTGTAATGGAGTACAACATTTGCCATATAATGGTTAAATATTGACAATTCAACAGTGGCCCGAAATTTAAAAAGACACATCCTGTTGCATCCAATCTTCTATAAGCACCTTCCCAACACGCAATACCATACTGAAGCTTTGATATAAAAACCCATCCACTTTCTCGCCTCAAGAACAATTTTTGATGCAACTAAGAGCACTACAAAAATTCTGGGAAGTAAAGATTGAAACACATGAACAGGTTACCAGATTATATTTTTGACATTCCGGTGCATGAAAGTAGAATTCTCCATTGACACTTATTGGGGTGGAGAGACTCAAAAAGAAAATTAATGCTCAAACTAAAGAGTAATTAGTACCCATGTACGTTGGTTTTAAATGTTTGCAAGTTATAACGACCAAGAAATAGAGAGCTCGGCAGGACATTCCACAAGCGAGTTGTTCGGCTTAGAAGCAAATGACGATATTTTAGAGTAAGTCCGAAAGTGAACTTGGGGGTTTACTGATGAGCATTCATATCGAGACGAGTGTTGAATTTTTGAAGGGACGGGATGCTATTAGCGATTTTTATGTAGAACTGGTGGTGGTAATAGCAATAAACCAGAGTGAGGCACGATGCGTTACGTCGGTTTTCAATGGTATCCATTCTTATAGGTGATATCTGAGTGATATCAGCATCACCTATAAGTTTTGTCGCACGGTTTTGAATTCTATCTAGCAAGTGGAGAGAAATTTTAAGGGCACCTGGCCAGATGTGGGCATTATACTCCAAATTTGGGCAGATAAATGCCTTATATATTGATCTTTACGTCGCTTGAGGAAACCTAGATATTGACACACCGAGAATGGAAAGTTCTTCGGCTTCAATGATGCAAATACCATTCATGGATAATGGCTGGGAATTTAAAGTTCACTTTTACGACAGCACTGTGTTTTGGAAGCATTAAATTCCACTCTGTTGATAGTTGCTCAATTGGTTATGCTGTTGATATCAGAGTTTAATGTGCTTAACATACGCTGCCCTTTCATTCTACAGGCGAAGAGCAGGGACGAGATTCCGGGAACGAATATGAAAAGCAGAAGGTACTGTCGTCAGTAAAGGAATACTTATATTGGATTAGAAGTAGCAGATAAAAGATCATTGACAAAAACTAAAAAGAGTGTCGAACACAGAATGGAGCCCTGGGGCACACCGGAATTTATTTTGTGAATGGCTTGAATCCATCGAAGACAACTTGAATTGAACATTTCGAAAGGTAATTTCCAATCCATTGAAGAAGAGAGTTGTCGATCCCAAATGCACGCATTTTCGACAAAAGAGCTTGATGCCAAACTCTGTGAAATGCCTTATAAATATCAAGTGGAACTATCTTCCTTCCGCCAGATTGATGTAAGCTTTGTTTCCACTTTTACGTTACGAAAGTGTCGATCATCGAAAAGTTTTCGTGTTTCGAGATATTTCATGAGCTGACGGTTTATCAGCGTTTACATGACCTTGGAAAGAAGGGACGTAAGTGCAATGGGTATATAAGAGAATAGAGAAGAGGGTTACCCATTTTTAGGGACGGGCTGGACGAATGCTGTTTTCCATCTGCTCGGAGAGAGTCCTAAAGAGTAGGATCGATGGAAAAGCTTACGCAGGGGGTCTTTCCAGTGTAGAAGAACACCTCTTCAGAAGAAGGGGAGATATATAGATCTGGACTAGACAATTTGTGTATGTTAAGATCTTTAAGAACTCTTGCTACTACACGAGTGCGAAAGTGGATTCATCCCATTGAATATTCGATGCACTCAAGTGTAGGCGGAGACAAAGTGCAAACTGGGAATGTTGAGCTGGCTGCAAAGTGTGCAGCAAGCAGGTTGGCATTATTCCAAGAACTAACAGCTGGAATGTCATTGTAATTGAGCGTTGGGAAGGAGGATGAGGCAGAATTTCTAATGTTTTTGGAAAACGTGCAACATCGTACAGTCTTTCAGCATAATTCTCTGTAAAGACTGCCGATTGATGCCCAATTGCGTGGCACGTCATCTGGTCGATACTCCGGGATGTTCTGCGACATCTTTAACCACAGCTGAGATATTCTTAGCAGAACGGCTACTCCGGAGCCGGCCAAACTTTGCAGCATCTCTTTGTCCCATGCTCTTCTCCGCGAGGGGCTAAACGTCGTAGTGATTGCCCAGTTGATGTCGGATGACCGGCAAATCTGCCTCGAAATTCAAGCTGCGCTAACACCTCCGACGAATTATTCCGTTAGAAAATCGTAACAATTATTCCGCGTTCCTTAGGAATATAGTGACTCATATCTTGTTAACGGGTATTTGCAAAAATTAGAGCATCTTCTGATAGAGTGATGACTTTTGTGCCACATAGTATTTTATATGAAAAATTCGAGCTCCCTGAATGTTTTTCGTTCACGCAATAGGTCTATGGAACTATTTACCTATGAATATGAAGGACTTAAAGAGAACCGGTATCCTCAAACTTCAAATATTTCTCTGAGTAGTAATATCACATTCCATTCCCTTTTATTTCTTTCTTGCCCTCCTCAGCCTTATTTATCTTATGCATCTACAATAGTTTTAAGAAATTTTAAAAAATGACTTGAATTCATGGCCCACATAATATTTCTTCAATACACAAGCGCACGCAGTTAAAAGCACATTTATTACAAACATATTCAAACCTATTACAAACATATTCTAACCAGGAATGACATAAGATCTTTAGCATTCCAGATGGCTATCCATTCCAATCCATTTTCTGTTATAAACGAAGTTGCGGGAAGGGACTGGCTACTTTTATTTCTAAAACGTCATCCATCGCTGTCATTCCGCCAGCCGACTGGATCGTCTTTAGCGCGTGCTTCTGGGTTTTCAAAACAGAACGTGGAAATATTTTTTTTGACAATTTAGAAATGCTCATGACCAAGTACCATTTTACCCCCAACACTATTGTTAGTGTGGATGAGGCGGGGATTTCAGAAGTTCCAACTAAAATGCCAAAGGTATTCGCTTTGAAAGGTCGGAAAAAGGTGCATGAGTGCAGGAGGGTCATTTGTGCCTCCTATGTTAATTTTTGCGCGAAAGAGACACAATCCACACCTCATAAAAGGTGCACCGCCGGGTTCAATATATGCTAATCATCCATCAGGATGGGTACAGACAAATTTGTTCACAAAGTGGTTCAAACACTTTTTAACAACAATGAAACCAACGGCATCTTCACCTGTATTACTTATAATGGACGGGCATTCAAGCCACACCTGGAATATAGAACTTATAGACCTGGCTCGAACAAATAATGTTCATATTCAATCAATACCTCTGCATTTAAGTCACAAAATAAGACTTTCATGGGACCTCACAAAAAATATTTGAGTTAAGAAATTAGACTCTGGACGTTAAACAACACGAAAGCTCTAACACAGTAAGATATAATTGAGCTATTCGGTCGAGCCTTTTTAAAAGCTCAAACTGCAGAAATTGCTCTAAAAGTCTTTCCGCCTACAGGGATATGTCCTTTTGATAGGAATGTGTTCCAAGACCTCAATTTTCTAGCAGCAGAGGAAGATGAAATACGTTTATCTAACATGGAAAATCCTGCTGAAGAGTTGACGCCGTCTAAGCAAGATGAGTCGAATAAACATTCACAGCCTTCGAATTCTACTGCGATAAAATCTATTTAGGAATCAACAACTTTGGTAACTCCACATCTAATTTCTCCTATCCCTGATCGAGTAAAAAACACCTTGAACTCGTATAAGGAAACGAGGAGAATCGGAGCTGATTTCATCATCTCCCTACAAGCTAGGGAGATGAAAAAGAGTTAAGGAAGAACAATGATGGGGTTTCAAAAACAATGGGAGAAACATACATATATCTTGTACATACATATATTTAGGCTTTTATCCAATAATGTTAACGTCCTTTTGCTCTATTTTTAATTTCAGATGTTTCCTACAAATTTAAGGTTTAACGAAAATAATGAACAAAGCATGGTAAGGAAGAAGAGAAGCTATCGCCAAACCCAGCCCTCATCATCAGAAAGTGAGGAGGACTTCATTCCGACGGCGACTCAGATCGAAGTCCTGACAGAAGTAACCAGACGGATGCACCTATTACACTGGCCTGTTCTCTGACGATAAACAAGGTGAAGCTTGGGTACAATGTACTGGTTGTACTGGCAACGAACAACAATATTTCATATGTGAATTTTGCTGTAGCTAAACCAACTTTTCTCAAAAACCATTGTGTTGAATATAGCCCACCCTAGGTAGGCCATATTAGCCGCAATTTTTTGCAAACTAAAATATAAAGTTCCTTTACTTTTTCATTTATATCTTTTTGTTATGTTGGAAGCTTAATGATTTGTAAGACTGTTTAAAAAACAAATAAATTAATTCGACTTATTTTATTTCAAAAAATTTTAAGGGTAGGCCGCATTAGCCGCACTTACTCTAGTGTTACATTCAGAATATTAATTGTATCTGTACTATAAGACACTAAATCTTGTTGTACCTTCCATTCATTAGTTTCGAAATGAATTGAAATTGAAATTGAAATTGAAATTCTAAAACCTTGAGTGGCACTTACTAATAAAGGAATTTAATATTTAGGAAAACATCAAATACTAGATGAGATACACACAAATAAAAGAAACTGCTCAGGTGGATGTAATCCATGTTGAATATCCGTGGCAAGTCTAAGGCTATAGTCAAGTCTTACGCTTGTAACCGTGTCATTTTGCGTGAAAGCATACGGATGTTTCCACGAGCGTTAGCGATATTATTTTTATTATTATGCAATGTTGGTGAGGACGGAAAATATCATTGATTCGGCTAAAACTGAGAAAAGATAAAAACCTAAAATTTAAATGATGGAAGAGATATATTTTATATAAAAAGAAAATACCAGCGGTTGATGTCGAAGGCGAAGAGGTTTTGTTCATTGGAACCACAAGGGTCGATGAAATGAACAGACGGGGAAGGAAATACAGTAGAGTTGTAAAGAGACTCACAATCAATGGAATCTGAGAGCAGTTACTTAATAAAAAGAATGTCTAATACGTCCTTTGCTTCTTAAAGGCTATTCAAATTAATGGGGCTCACTTTGTGAGCCTCTTTCCCTTGAGTATCTCTACCACATGTAATTTAGTTTAATCTAAATCTAAAATCTAAAGAAAGACCGACCGCTACCTTTCGACGCTTATATTTCTCAGTGTATCTATCTTTGCATGCATTTTAACAAATCTTTTTCAAAACAAACACATGAATCCGATCTTAGTAGGTAGGTAGGTAAGGGTGGCTGTTGGAAACACCAACCAACATAGGCCATTGCGATGTCACGTGGATCTATAAACCTCTTACTCATGGAGCCAGTTTAAGCTTACGATCAAGCGTAGGAGACTGTTAACGTCTGTATTCTTTAGATCGTTTAGGTCATTGTAAAGGAAAGCTCCTAAGTGAAGTTTTCTTCTCTGGGAGAGAGATGGACATGTACAGAGTAGGTGGAGGATTGTCTGTTCTTCCTCCTTGTCCAGAGGAGATATATAGCCAGTGGGTTAATCGAGGTTGAAAGCCCCATTTATTCCCAATGGCTTTTTTGCAAGAGACTAAAGCTATTGTAGCTTTATTGACTCTTTCTTGAATGAAAGGTTTGCAGCTTAGTTTCCTGTCAAAAATGAGACCCAGATATTTTGCTGTATCGGAAAATACTAAACTGGTACCGTTTATTGAAGGATGGTCTTATAGTTGGAATTTTGTATTTCCTGGAAAAGAGGACAAGATCAGTTTTATGTTGGTTTATACCCAATCCACAGCGATCTGCCCAACGGGTTAATCTATTGAGACTTAGTTGAAGGAATTCTTTAATGGTATTAGGATTCTTACCTGAGACGGCTATAGCAACGTCATACGCAAAGGCAATCACGCTGCTACCACCCTCTTCCAGGTATATCAGCAGTTCGTTAACCACTCAGTTCCAGAGAAGGGGAGAGAGGACTCCGCCTTGCGGCGTATCTCAGCTGACATATCGTTTAACAGAAGTCCCACCCAGTTTGGAGTTGATTATCCTGCTATTTAGCATAAGACAGATCATCTTCTTAAGTGAGTCGTCTACTTGAAGAGTTGACAGCGCAGGCATGTTTGCGGATATATTGACGTTGTTAATGACACCCTCTATGTCCAGGAAAGCAACCATTGTGTACTCTCTATATTGTAGGGATCGTCCGATGTGGCTAGTCAGTGAAGTAGGCATATTGAGCCGTTGACAAAAGTCTTGAATCAATTTTAGCTCGCAAATCATCAGTCGTTCTAGAGTTCTCAGAAGGAAAGATGATAGACTTACGAGTATAGGTCTGAGTTCCTTTGGGACAATGACAACTTTGGAAATGACAACTACTTTGACTTTTCTCTACAACAGTGGAATGTGGGTCAGTTCTACACAGCTCCTCATGATATTCTCTAGGATAGGCAAGATAATATTTGAGGACGTTTGTAGCCCGGCAGGTATTATACCGTCCGGACAGCAGACTCGTATGGTTTGAAGCTATGCAGCGCTCAGAGCAGTTTGTCTCTTGTATCAAACCAGCAGCATCGGTCTTAGTACCTTTAATTCAATATATGAGTAATTCCCCGCAGATGCCATTCACCTCATTGATCATAACAACATCTTTGCTAACACAATACATAACCAAACTTAAAGCGAATTTTTCTTCTAGGACTGATAGTGCCTGAGCTGCGTTCCTTCACCTATCTGAAACTTTTATCATCCCTATCCATAAAAAAGGATGTAAAGCCGAAGTTTATAGCTTCTGGCCCATGGCAAAATTCTCTTGTATATCCAAACTTTCCGAAAGCATAGTCTATCAAGAATTACTTTCTTACTGTAGACCAATTATGTGCACAGATCAGTGGAGTGGAGTACAAAAAGGCAAATTAACCACTACTAACCTAATTGAGTTTGTCTCTAGTCGATGCAATTTTCACCGATCTTAGCAAGGCATTCGAACATGAAAAACTTGTCTTTTATCCCCAATTTGCGGCAGGGATTAAATCATACACTCGTATAGGAGACCGGCAGAATACAGAATCATTTTCAGAACCTCAATATCTGACTCCATTAAAGCAGTATCTGGTGCCCCTCAGGGTAGCCATCTTAGACCAATCATCTTTATTCTAATGGCAAATGATATTAACCTCGTTATAATGGATTCTAATATACTTTCGCTGATAAGATGAGAATTTCCAGAGTCATATTATTGCACTCTGATGCTCATTGCATTAATTAAGCGTTCGGTATGTTGCAAGCAAAATTTTTCAGAGCAGCAAGTGCCAAGCGATAACCTTTTCCCGCAAATATCTACTACCCTCTCTAAGAGACTACTTCATCTAGGAGAAGAAAATTGCGTCTACTTCCGAAGTGCGGAATCTGGGGATAATTTGCGGGAGTGAAGTTCATTCCTACTCACATATAGACTCCATTTATAAGGCCTTCCTTGAATATTCCAATCAAGTATGGTCAAAGTTCCTTGGTAACCATATGTATTATATTACCGCCTTATAAAAATTGACCAAAACAAATTGACATGCATTTTCTAAATGTCGCTGATGTACGTTTTATTCACTAGTTATTATTTGGACAGATTGACTGCCCAAGACATATTTCATTCACCTCCAATCCCTATGATCTAAAATTCGTGGCCCTCCTCAAGATTCAAACTCAAAGCACCAATTACAGACATTATGACCCAATGTCAAAAATGATGCGTACAACAAATAACTACGCCGAAACCTTTGAGCTTGATAGGAGCAAATACGAGCACTTAAATACCTCCATAGACCTCGTGTCCATTCATTCACGCCTCTTTAGTTTTCTATCAAAATTTTAAGTTCCTCCCTTGTAAATAAGCTAAATAAAGTTCTCCGGGGTACACCACGACCAATAATCAATAATTAGAAATATAAAAGGGTCAAGGATAGAGTTCGAAGAGCAAACGGAAGAAAACGACGTTAATGTCCTCAATTGTGGATTCACTGAACTCACTCGCTTGACTAGCCATCTCAAATAGTAACGCAGAAAGATCGGGTCACGTAAGGGTTGGCAAAATCTTTGGATCAGCATTCGATAAGGCCAGTTGATGAGTTGCCTTTAAGGATTATCTTGTCAATATGCAGAAGGAAATTTATCTCCCTGTTATACAAAATATCAAGCTGTTAGGTTGGTCATACAAAGAAAGGAGACTTGTTCCAGTTACTTGACAAAGTTATGGATAGACACTTGACAATGATGAGTTCTAAGAAATTTTTTACGCACCAAAAAGAAAACCCATAGAGGCCTTCCTGAAAGAGTTTGGTGTCTTGGGTGATAAAATTGCTGTCAAGAGTTTGGAAACATCAAGGCAGAGGAAGTGGAAAGAGTTTTTAATAAACCTCTAGGGATCGTTTATAGATAGAATGAAAAGAAAACAGCCTTGCGGCCTAAAAAACAGATTGACTGACAGACTCACTACTTTTAAAATGAAAAGTCTCACAAGTCTCTCGAACAAGCGTTCAAGCCATAAGTGTGAATTATGACCAACGCATTTGTTAGCCATGCCTTTGATTAGCAAGTGTACGTGCTAACAAGCTTCCACTCTCACAAGGAGGGGGCGTTACTATAGTCTTTTTTCAAACCATGCTGCCATTTTTGACAGTTTTTCGACGTTTATGTTTGGTATTGTTACACGAACATCAGAAAAACGCTTCCATGTCATTCAAACTTATTCTGAACATCCATCTCCAATTCGCAAAATGGATAGTAGATTACGTGATTGCTTTGGTCCTTATAATCGACTAACTAAGCCCGCTATTCGCCATGTTATGGATAAGTCAACAATCTCGTATGTGCTTACAGAAGAAACTGCAGCAACTGCGCATGAAAGTGTGTGGAAAGATACGGTGTCGCCAAATCGCTATCCATCGCTACAGTTTCGCCTTTGTTCGATAACTATGTGTCAAATTCTCCACAAAGATCTATAAAAGATCCACCTGGTACAGGACTAAAACAATGAGATCAGAGCTTGTGACGGCAGTTCGCGGATTGAGCTCTTGAACAGCTTGAAGACCCTTGTTTTAACGGAAAAATAGATTTTAATAACGAAACAAGGTATGTGGTTCCATCAGGATGGCGCAGTCTGACATACTATTAACTTCTTCCGAACTTTGACAGTTGGTAGCGACCATATTGTTGAAGATGCATCTGTTCTGCCAACATGGATGGGCATAGCGTTCAACAACACGTGCAAATGACAAATGATTTTATTTCATTAAAACGGGTGTTCGCTTCGGGCAGCGTTCCAAGCGCTTCGCCCATTTTACGGTTGCCATTATCGTCCTACCGAGAGGACTATTCGCAGTCTGGTGGATAAATTTGATGTAAACGATAAACCAATACCCGCACATCAATGGAACGCAAAATCTACCGAAAACATCACCGCTGTCCGTGAGAATCCGAGGCAGTCGATTTCTCGTCGCTCATAAGAACTCGGCCTGCAGACCACGATTTGGCGAATTTTGGGTTGTGACTTGGGCCTGCACCCGTAAAAAATTCAACTGATCCAGGAGCTGAAGGTAAACGACCATAGACAACGACACGTCGTTTGTTCACTGAATGGGCTCTGGAGCAGTTGGAAAGTGACCCAAATTCTCATCGAAAAATCATCTTCAGCGGTGAGGCCCATTTCTGGATAAATGCGTAAGTCAAGAAACAAAATTGTCGAATATGTCCCAGTCCACATGAAATCCAAGAGCATCCCGAAAAATTCACTGTTTGGTGTGCATTTTGGGCTGGCGTCATCGGCCCATGTTTCTTTGAGAACGACTTTGGCCAGGCCATCACCGTCTACGCGAGCGATATGGATCGTTGATTGTCAACTTCTTTTGACCTGAATTGGATGATATGGAGACCAACGACATGTGGTTTCAACAAGACGGCGCGGCGCTACGTGCCACCCAGCTCACGCCAAATTGGAAATTCGGCACGAGCGATTTGAGGGCATGGTCATCTCACGTGGAGCTGATGCGAACTGTCCGCCGAAATCGTGCGATTTGACCCCGTTAGACTTTTTCTTGTGGGGTTTTTTGAAATCGCAGATCTATGCGAATAAGCCGCAAACCACAGCGGCCCTTAAAGCCAACTTAACCCATGCCATCGGTCAAATTCAGCCTGATTTATGCGCCAGAGTCATCGAAAATAGGACATTCCGGATGCGCCCCACCCAGAGAAGCCGCGTCGGACATTTGAACGATGTTATATTCCATGTCGATGATGTCTGACACACACTGTCTTTTGTTTAAATTTAAAGATAGGAAGCGCTTATTGGAAGACCCTTTATATAGCAAAATGAAGCATTTCATGGCCACCGAGATCGTACGATGCCACACGATTCCACTTTGTGGGGCTTTGTAAAGTCATTAGTCTTTGCCGATAGACGGCAAACTATTCAGGCATTGGAAGCCAATATTCAGCCCGTTATTGGTTAAATAAAATCCTCAAAAGGAAGCCGTATGCTTAAAAAAGGCTCAGATACACCAGTGACTAGTCATTGAAATGGACTGGAAACTAAGTATTGGGGAAACCAATCTCGCAGCACGTCCGCGAGCTCTTGATAGGATTCTAATAATAGTGGCAATCCGATTGGAATCACGACAATTTGAGCATCCGTTCTTGCAGTAGCTAAATCTGTGGCAATCTCTCAGATACTGGTATTAGCGACATATTCCCCAAAGGCGAACAAAACACCACTCAGTCAGACTAGTTCCATTACAAGGATTTCTATTCCAATTCATGACTAGCACATAGGAGTATCCTCATTCAAAATGCATTTCCCTTCCAGTCACTGAAGTACGAAAACAAAAGCGCACTAAACGAATGACACATTTAGAAAGGATTCACAATGAGAATACGAATATGAGGACATAAGCACAGCTTCCTTTGGTTAGAATGAAACAATTTCGAACTTCCTGTCCCTGTGCGAGTTTTCTGTTTACATTCACTATCTAATAAATGAAAGGGAAAAAGTTTTTCCGTCGTCCCCATGAAATGGAGGAGGTGCGAGTACGAGTATGTGTGTATTGTACATCGCCTATTCAAAGGAAACGCGTCCAAATCCCGTGGGCATTTTATGAGATAGAAAACGAGAACGCATTTCGTGTTTCGTGGTGTTCATCGTACGTTACTACTTATGAGTTCGTTTTTAGTAGGAATTGGATTTTTTTCTTTTTTTATGAGATACGACCTTAGATACTCGTACATGGCACTCATGTATATTGGACACATTTCGGTCTTATCGATAATACTTTTCATTTGATTGTATAGAGATACACGGAGTGCGTAACATTCTTAGATTGGTGGTGTGACTTTCGAGTCAAACCAACGGATATTGAGTATCTTTCTGCTGGAAAAATATTATTAAATGGATGTCCTTTTGCAATTTGGGTCTGGGTTAACATATGTATGTATTTCTGAATACGTAGAGTATATGTAATTTGGATTTCTTCTCCCCATTTCTTAATAACAGGAGAGCGCCCGAATGTATGTGCTCTTGCAAATTGAATTGTCCAAATTAGTCTGGACTCCTTCGAAATCAATTTGAAGGAATGACAGTTGAATGACCGGACTTTGGATATGAACAGATCCTGATAAGGAGAAATTTATCGATGAATTGATGCTTGGTGCGAGTTTATCATTGAATCTGATTTTCCTTCAAGGACTATGGGGGTTATTGGCTCACTTTCCGGTAGAATTTGGTATTTGACACTTTGTCGTGTGAATAAAATTGTTCAAGGAATTTTAAAATTCAATTCACATTTTAGAATAGCCTGTTTACCCTTAAAAGGAAGTTACAGAGTTTTAGTTTTATAGCATGCTGCCCTTTTGATTGACCTCTTCAAAAAGAAATTTTAATCAGAAGCATCAATGACGTGAATATAGAATTTTTTATAAAATGTATCGTAACAGAACTCCTTTCTGAAGGTATCATTTTTGTAAAATCAAAAATCCTTGAGATATCCTTTCCCTTTTAACTGTAACACTCTCAATTCATAGGCAGGGCATAAACACAGCAAATCTTTTAAGGGGTACACAAGTACTTATTTATGAAAACAGTTAAGGAAGTCTTATATCATCGAAGTTCAGTTTTAATTCAGGTCCTTGGTGGTCGCTTTTTTCCTGTATTGCCAGCCTGAAAGCCTGTACTGGGCATATTGAGTACAAAAGATTCTGATTTAAATTTTTATCTTTGAGGAAAGATTTACCAAATTAAATTGTGAGATCCCTTGGGTATAAGGTTTCATATAGTCTGGAGATAGTTGCTCGCAGGAACGAATGGAGGAGTACCGTAGAGGCTCAGCATGTTACCATCAGAATAGAAAAGTGGTTGGTAAGGGTGCTATTTTTGACGGTTTGTCAGGGAAAAGGTCAAATAGGATGCAGAAGGATCACACTCTGAAGGAATACAGTCTAAGGAGCGGTTTAAGAGGAGTAGAAAACCTGAGGCGCACAGAGAGAAGAGAAACAAATCGGTGGATCACTGAAGCTGATCAAACTCCCAGAGTTCAAATTTCCTTCCGTCTCTAACAAGGCCAAGGGAAGAAGAACTTTTCTGTACATGATGCCCGGATAAAACCAGCTACAGTCCCAGTAGATGGAACTCGAGCAAAGCCGTCAAACCCATTGGCAAAAACAAAACGGGCTGTGGTTTTACCCCTGCACGATGTCCGGATGATGCATGCGCTACAACCATCAAGGCTTCCAGTTCGGATGGATGGAACTTCTATATCGCCGAAAAAATCATCTTCAAGAAAACCCCGGAATGCCAAAAGGGACGAGACTGGCGCACTTATAAGGATGCTGCTATCACCTCTCTGACCCTTAGAATTGAGAAGGCTGACAATGATACCAATCTGAACGAAGTTGAGTGCAAACACTGTGCTGAGGGAAAAATATTTTGAATTCTAGCTCTGCTTGATATGGAATGAAACTCTACATGCAGACCAGACATTTATTCAGATTATCCTTCAATATTCCAAATACAGCATGTAATACTTAGAGCTATCCAACAGTAAGGTAGGGTATCATCGGAGGCTTTCGTATAAGACCATATCCAACAATGCATGATTTAAGGAGGAGCTCGGCAAGTCCATTAATGGTCTGCCTACATTCAAAATCAATCAAAAATTAGAAGAAGCTCTTCAGAACCTGAACGGTACCCTCACTAAATATTTTGAACTGACGTGGCCATGAAGGAAAAACTGCTGCAAATCACCCATTCCCTTGTGGAATGGAGATCTGAACTTTTTAACACTCTGTGAAACATTTGAGGTAGTTAGGATCTTATCGACCTCGGCTTCGCTATTAGCTCCGATGGCGACAGCTCGGCGGAAACGATGTGAACAATCACTCTTGCTTAGCCTTGAAAGCCAACTGAGTATTAGAGTCCTCCCTAGAGGACATTACATACAGCGCGGACGCTTGGACACTGGTGAAAGCGGGTAAAAATGTCCTTGGGAGTTTTAAGGTTGCAACAGCTAACTATAGAGCGATGTCAATCTTGTCAGGAAAGCTCGTATATTCCGGCTTAGATGGCTAAGTCATACAGCATCCCTGCCTGGAAAGTTTTCGATTCCAACCCTGAGGGATAACACCGTAGAAGACGACCTCATCTTAGGTGGCGCACAGAAGTGGAAGGAGACCTCAACCAACTGGAGGCAGCTGGCAAAAGACCGTGCTAGATGGAGAGACATGTTAGCTGAGGCCCTGGTCCACCTTGGAGTATAACCCCATCTAAGTAGAAAATAAGGCTGGTAAAAGCCCTCCCAAAGGGCAAATCATCTGGATTGGAAACGCTTAGCAGATCTGATGGCACTTATACTGAGTCGAAAACAGGGGCTTTATTTCTCTTGTTTGCGGCAGGTAACCAGATCAAAAACAGCTCCAGTCATTAAAGCTCCGTACCGAATGAACCAGCCAAATACACTGTTGCTTCCTTCGATGGCATTAATTCGCTTGCCATCGGCATTGACATACATCCAATGTAAAAGTAGGCTTTCTACGGGAAATTGGGAAAGATGACCAATTAACCTAACTTCCTTCATGTCGAAGAGCATGCCGAGAATGGTTAACCTTCATGTGCGCAAAACTGCTTTGCGAGTGCTTATTCTGGCCCAGATGCAGCATGCCTACGAACGCGGAAGGTTCTCAAGATGGGCAGAATTGAAGGCGCACTCGACAAGGAGGAGTATGTACTGGGCAGTGCTTTCGACAATGCAACTTTTTACTGGGCAACAGACCGACAACACACCTCTTATACAAGGTGGCGCAAAATCAATCATCCTATCGGAAGATGGTATAATTTTTGCAAATGGCGTCATACGTTAGTCATATTTGACATTTGTGAACTAGACAGCTGCAGTATACAAACAGACAAGAAAGAACATGGAATAATTGTGTCGATGTTTTTGACCAATAATCGGTCAGTGGTGTTAGCGCAGCGTGAATTTCGACGTCGATTTCCTAATCGTGTCGCGGCAACGAACGAAGTGAAACCACAGGAGATCATGCAGGGCGTGGCATGGCCGCCACCGGACTGGTCGTTCGGCCGAGAATATCGCGGCTGTGGCTGCCGATGTCGCTGAGAACGAAGTAACATCAACCAGACGACGGGCCACGCAATTGGGCATCACCAGACGAATTTTAGTGAAAGATTTATACATGTTCCCGTACAAAGTGCAAACAGTGCTAACTGATGCACTTGATGCCTCCTGACAGTCAGCCGCGCGGGAATTACTGTGAAGCCATCCTCAATCTCAACAACGAAGAGGACGGTTTTGTGTCGAAAATCATCATGAGCGGTTACGTCCATAAGCAAAATCTTCGTTTCTTGGGCACTAAAAATGCACGCGTGATGCACGAAGAGCTGTTACATCCACTCAAAGCCACTGTGTGGTACGGCGTTCGTGCAGGAGGAGTGATTAAATACGGTCACTGTTACTGGCGAACGCTACAGGGCTATGATAAACGACATCTTACTGCCGGAATTAGGTGAACGGGACTTGGTGAACATGTGGTTTCAACAAGACGGTGCAACCGCATACAAAGGACGAGCCATATTGGATATTGTGAAGGAAGCGTTTTCTGATCACGTAATCTTTCGTTTTGGCGATTTGGCATGGCCGATTTAATCATCTCAGTCTTTTTTCTTGGGGCTACTTCAAATCTCGGGTTTATGACAACATGCCTCAGACAATCGCAGCCCTTAAGGAGAATATTCGACAGGAATGCGAACAGTTATCACCGGAATTCTGGCGGAAAGTCATGGAAAATGTCATAAAATGGGCACAAATGTGCATCAACACTGGCGGAAGCCACTTGGCGAATATCATATTTTATACTTAACAGAAACAATTGTAGAGGTCCAAATAACGATTTCCATCACTCAAAATCATTTTTTTTGATTTAGTAAAAAAGTACTTCAAAAACAAAATTATATGATTAATTTTGCTCCACCCGCTGGTATCCAGTCTCCGTTGTTATGATGTACGTGGGTCGACTCATTACTTAATGTTCTCAAAGGATGATGAAGCTGTACTGTCGTTTAGATCATGCCTAGCGACTGTCTGCGCTAAAGAGCAGGCACCCCTAGACCTGATCGACGATCGGTGTACTAGAAGGCGGCTTTCAGTCAATCGTCTCACAACTGAGGTTGTTGTCTTTACAAGAAAAAGGAAGCTGACTTGTCTGGCACATCTGGGTATCATCCTGGATAAGAAATCTCTTTGAACTTAATATGTCACGTCGAAAACTTTCAAGGAACAGAATGCTTTTTGGCAGTGTCAACAAGTGTTCCGCGAGACATGCGGCTTGTCACCGAGGACGGTTCTCTGCCTTTTCTTGACTCTGATATAACCGATTACACCGTCAAAAATCGGTCTGTCTGGGTTGCATGGGAGCTTTCCCTAGTATGCCTGGCTCTGCTCTAAACAGACTAATAAATCCCTTTGGCAGAGCTGCATTTAAAAAAAAAGTTGTCTCTGGTACAACATGCACTGAAGTTTGGGCAACACTACGCCCCGACTTTCTTTTGGCTCTGCTCTTATGGACCTACTGTCGCTACGTAGGTACGAAATCGATTTGCCCCGTGCTCTAGAAGGGTTTCAACTACAATATACTCAGCAGAGGAATGTAGTCGATTTTTACTGGCCGCACGTTGGGGCGCTTTTGTGTTTTTAGAGTGCCATGACGTTTTAACTCCTTGTTAGGAAAGCTAGCGTCTGTCTTCTAAGGAGAAATACACACTATCCTGATAGCAGTGAAATATATCATGAAGATGTAGTGGAAGACGCGAAACATAGTATGCCTCTGCAGCGATAGCGACACTGCTCTAAAAGTCTTGCCGAACTCTCCCACGACCGATGAGCTAGTTCGAGAATACAAAGATTCTCTGAACCCAGTCGGAAGGCTGAATTCACTGAGTTTTGTTTGAGTCCCATGTCACAATGGGAACGTGGGAATTTAGACCTGCATTAGGACTGCTTGGCTCCTCGGTTGAAGAATGTTAAAATCTAGATGCAATGATACTATTTTTTCTCTATTTTTGCTATATTTCAAAACTGAGAGCCCATCAACTGTTTTAATTAAAAACCTAACATACTCATCCTGACAGCTGATGTAACAATGTGATATGAATCCCTTTCGAAACTGAGTATCAATTAAAAGTGAGTGGTCATTGCCACCAGTTCAGCTCATCATTTACGTAAAACTTTGCGAATGTCAACAGAAATGAAAAAAAAAACTAACGCCGAACAATAAGTTTGACCTCATAATTAAAATCATTTTTACTTTAAACCGTTTTGTTCGAAAACCTATTCCCCTGCCACGGTGGGAGCTTCAAAAGTAACAAAAGTTTTGTATCGATTTTTTTTTCCATTTTCATTCTATTATATGTCCTTTTTGGCCCGAAGCGATGTCTTGTTGCCATCTGCAAACCGTGCGCCTCAACTAGCAACATTTGAAATTCCACGAGTGCTTTTTTTTAAATTACCCTCTTACACAAAGGATATTCCATATGAGGAGCACAATTAGAATGCACACATGCATTGTACGAGTATGTATTGTGTTCAAATAGTTTTTTTTTTTTTTTTTGTTTTTTTTTGTAGAGGAATATGGGATCCTAAAGTAAACCCTTAGGACATCTACAAAGACCACACAACGTATTACCCGTGAGAGCCGTGTAAAAATTTCAATTAAAACACAACGTATACGAGTTGTTCAAAACAATTTGAACATTATTTTCATCCGTTACATGGCCGCAGAACCGTTGTGCAATCGGGAATAGAGCTTTAGCCGAGCGTATAAATTGAATTTTCACTCGAAAAGTCAATTCGAGACATGTCAAATGCAAATTTATGACGCCCACTACGACCACCACCGCATCCAAATGGGGGACAAGTTACATTCCCGGGCAGACACTTTAAGTGCGCTCTGGCGAACCATGTTGTAAAATATCGCATTTCCGGATCCTGTATCTTAGAGTGAGTTAGAGAAAAGTGAATCTGAATCAACACCGACGACTAAACTAACCCAACAAGCTCTAAATAAGGGAAAAATTAAATTTCATTCCGTCAATTTCCAGTTGGCGGTTACTATCCCATTTCATTTAAAGTTTGTTCTGTTCGCGCGCTCCACTCGATTACGAACATCGTTGGGTACAACGAACTGACAATCGAGTCGAATCCGACAAGGACCAACTGAGTACTGGCACATAGTTGTACAATACGAGTATATCTGAAGGATTGGGCACGAGTATTAGTTGTGGAGAGGGTGGTACTGGGTGGATTACCGCATCCTTGTAGCTGGTTAAGTTGTGTTTCATGAAATTATACACTTTGTCTGTGTGAATGCGAGGGTGATCTATCAATAAATAATGATAGTTACAAGTGGTAGCAGTCCCAGTGGGCGGAATGGTATCTCTTTGGGGGCAATGAAATTGATGTCTAGTATGGCAAGTCTCAAGTATTAGAGGATGCGAAGTGGTGGGGTGCCAACTGCGGGTGAAGTGCATGATGAATGCTTAATGACTTTGAAACAAATTGATCCGATCGATATTTTTGTATTCTTAAATTACTATTAAGTAAGGTGATTGTTACTTTGGAAATGTGAAAATTCTTCGTAGGAGTTTCAAAATGAACTCTCCAAGTCGTATATCCTTTTCATTAAGAAAAGTGCGAAGGCAATGCACTTAAAAGCAAACTGTGTACGACAAGAAGACTTTTTTACCTTTTGTTTGATATTATGGGGATGACGGAGCACTTACGACCTTTCATCACAATCCTGAAACCAACCTAGCACCACTAGAAGAGAGAGACATTTGCGAAGTTGTCAAGACCTACTACCATATCGAGGACCACGAAGTACACATGCTCAGCCTGAGAAAGGCTTACGGTGGAATACAGATAGCAACAGAAGGACTATCGACATAGATGGCAACCAAAATGTTAGAGTTCAGAAACATAAAAAATGGTTGAGTGAACTGCCATAACCGTAAACAGGGGATGACCGATCCAAATTCTCTATAGACTAAGGAGAGGAAGGTCACATACAAAAAATGCATCATGCTTTTGGTCTACGAAGGCCAAGCCAAAAAACACCGGACACGTAGATAATTGCAGCAAGTGCTCGTGACTCAATAAGGCACTATCCCAAATGATATGATGAGTTTAGTCTAGATAAAGTTACACCACTTGTAACTGTGTAAACCTAGAGATGGGAACGACGCAATGAAAAGGGCAGCGACATAGACCTGCAGGAGATACTCGTATCTGCTAGCATAAAACGTGTATACTTCTAGAATTTGTTTGCACCTTCAAGTCTACGACTGATGATCTATCTGAAGCTGCTGGACGAAGTTAGCGCAACTACTATTTCACATCGACGAAAAGCAACGAAAACAGCACTCCGTCCTAAATTCATAACACTGCTAAAGTGGAAAAACGCGCTCTTCAACAAGGATATGTTCGAGGAAATGTTGAATACTAGAACCATTGCGAAGAAGGGATCTGCTGAGTATAAGGTGAATCAGGTCATATCAATAGCGACGCAACAATGCCCAGAAGTACAGCAAGTAAAAGGGGGGAGGATGACCTGCTTATGGAGAAAGCAAACTGGTTTGAAGCAAGATGCAGATACCAGATCCAGAAGAAGAGCAGATTTCCAGGAAGCCCTTATCTACCTTCAATTTAATTAAACACGACCTGGAAAAGGCAATTAAGTAGAAACAAACAAATGAAAGAGCTTCAGACGCTTTTATGACTAGGCAGACTCATGCCATTGGGGCACAGGTTAAATGTGATAATGAAACTCAAAGGCAATAGGTCTTCCCAATACATCTTATCGCAATGCTTAGAACGTTAGTAAATCTTTTCCCCTATAGACTAATAATGATATGTACTCTATCAAGGTAGATAACAGCATGGAGCACATACCCACAATCACGTTGAATGGACTGTTCGAAGCATGATGGAACACAGAATACAGCAAAGCCCCTAGACCGCATGGCATCTCCTAAATAGTGTAGTCGAGGCTGCAGCGAAGGCGAAGTCGGATGCAAATGTGTCTAAAAAAAGGCGCCTTCCTCACACCATGGACACTCCAATATTTTGTGCTGCTACCAAAAGTTAACAAACCACCAGGACAACGTTCGTCATCTGTCTGATACCCCACGAATAATCCTAGATTACCACATACATATATTTTTCTTTTTTACAATTAGCGCACTCTCAAAGCGTTATTATTGTATACATATGTATGTTTGCACACAGCACAGGGGAAGCAAACTCAGCGAGGAAGAAAAGAGAGGTGCCCATGTACATTGGTCTTAAATGTTTGCAAGTTATAATGACTAATAAATCGAGAACTCGGCAGGGTATTCCATAAGCGAGTTTTTCGGCTAAAGCACGAATCGCGATACTTCAGAATACGTTCGGAAGTAGAGTATACTGATGAACATTCATAGTGAGATGAGTGTTACGGTTGAAGGTTTGAAGCGCGGCTACTGGCGATTTCTATAGCGCACTGGTAGTGGAAATAGCGATAAAGCAAACTAAAACACGAGGCATTACGTCCGGTTTCGATGGCTTCCATTGAGTGATATCACCATCACCTTCTAGTTTTATCTCACTGTTTTTAATCCTATCTAGCAGGTGCAGAGATGTTTTAAGAGCACCTGATCAAATGTGAGCATTGTACTCCAATTTTGGGCCGATAAGTGCCTTATATATTGAGGCCAGATCAGAGGGGGTGAAGTATGTGTTACGTCGCTAGACATTTCGCAGAATTTTTGACGACATCAAATATACCGTGAATAGAAAGTTTTTCAGTTTCAACGATGCAAGCGCCATTCATGGATAATGGCTGGGTGTTTAAATTTTGCTTTAACGACAGCGGCCAGCATTGTATTTTGGAAGCATTAAATTAGACGCTGTTAATAGTGCCTCAATTGGTTATGCTGTTAATATCGGAATTTAATGAGTTTAAAATACGCTGCTGTTCCCATTCTATAGACATGGACGTGAGTCCGGGAACGAATATGAAAAGAAGACAGTACTGTCAGCAAGGGAATATACTGGATTAGAAGCAGCAAACAAGACATAATTGATGAAAATTAAAAAAGAGTATCGGAGACAGAACGGAGGCCTGGGGTACACAAGCATTTATTTTGTTAATATCAGCCTTTAAACCATCCAAGACAAAGTGAATTGAACGTTCCGAAGGGTAGTTTCTAATCCATTGAAGAAGAGAGTCGTCGATTCCAAATGTACGCATCTTAAGAAAAAAAAGACCGATGCCAAACTCTGTCAAATGTCTTAGAAACATTTACTTTCGCCAGAATGATGTACGCTTTGGTTTCACTTTTCGGTGAGACATGCTATCAAATCACTAGTGAACCTGTTGCTACAAAAACCGCACTGCCGCACAGACAAACGCTGTTTTCCTTCTGCTCGGAAAGTTTCGAAGAAAGCAAGCCGCTTGCTCTATGCAAACTTTCCATCTGGACAAACAGTCTGACAAACATATCTCACTAGCCAGATATGCTTGACCAAATTGGGAAATCTCCGCCGCTCCAAACATCATCGGTTATCCGACGAATACTCATGTATAGGAAACTATAAGATCAAACGATCTTAAAAAAAAATTCAACTAAAACATAGACTCGGAAATTGAAGACATTCTTACAGCTATCGCCTTGAATATGAAGGGTAGATCACAACTCATTGGCTTGTTCTTTTCTTGCCAAAGATTACATCCCCTTGGCTGGAACATTATTGTCGAATTGCTCGATGTGAATACCATAGTTGTGTTGTGTTTCGACTTTTTAGGCAATCTCTTCCTCGTAAAGCTCGCGATTGTTTCTTCTCCTACATTCGCCCTTTTTACATATAAACCGAATACTCTGCCAAGAATTATTGTTTCGAAAGGGTTGAGGCGGAGGGTTAAGGTTGAAAAACAAGATTTTCCAAAATATCAGCTTTATGTTTCGAGATAACAGCATAGAACTCATTTGTCCTAGAGTCAATCTTCGCGAATCTTTACTACTGCTGGGGGCTCGCTAACCCAGTAAGTTCCTCTTGTCACGGTTTTATTTCCCTAAACCAAATCAATAACACTACACTATACTCGTCTGTATGCCCCTGTGTATATTGTAAGTTCCATTATCGATTAGTTAAAAAGCGTTTACAACTTCACAACCACCCCTAAGTGAGCCATTGACTTCAACTAAAAATTCTAAAACGCAATCGAATGAATAGAAATTTCAAATTTCCTGTGAAAATCACAGATGTAACATACTAGTGTGTCATTGATTATTTTGCCTATCCAACCGTGAATCTAGAGACTTTATGAATACACGGAAACCTCAAATTTTCTAAAAACATTAGAATATATTGGTCCCCTCCCTTATTGTACTAACGAGCCTCTTCAGTATGTTGTTTGTATCTTATCAAGATAAACTACTTAAAGCGGTCGGAGTATCGTTCTTAATAAACTGTTTCAACCCTCTTCACTTGGAACTGTATGATTAATCGAATGAGGATCCATTCATTTGGAAAAAGGATTTTGTCGAAGCTCTTCATGATTCCAGACGGTGTAAAAGTTAGTTGGCATTTTGAGCAGTATCACTTGTTGAACAGTCCCAAATGTGGCTGTTGAAGTGCTCCTTTGTTAACTCACTTAAGATACCTGGTCCAGACATGGCTTTACCTACGTTGGCGTAAATGATGATAAGGAAAGAATTGTAATGACGGCCCCTCTGGCTGTAAAATGAATACGAAAATGGATGGATCTGGAGAATAGCTGGAGGTTAATCCAACACATGTTGGATTTCGGCTTTCTTTATTCATACATCACAACAGACAGATTAGTGAAATAATTTAAATTAAGGTTGGTAGTGGCGTTTTCTACGAAATGCTAAACCTGTGATAACCTTATTTCCATGATAGTTATGAGATAAAAGATTATTCCAAGGAATGGTAAGATATACGAACTTACAAGGCAGTGCGCAGTCCAAATATAACCTGAATTTGAATTTAAATTTGCATTTTTGCACAAACAAGTTAAATATGGGCTTGTTTGTAGAAGATTGAATATTTTATGATTAACAAATTTTGTGTTTGTTTACCTTAAATTCATTTTCATTACGTTCAATAAAGAAAGATAAAGGATTAATACATTTTAATAAAAAGAAGAACTATGATAGTCGTCGATCAGTCGTTACTATTAGGGTACTCATACATTTTTAAAACCCTGCTTGTTGTAGGTCGAGCTAATGGTCGGTAAATCGTTGAATATAGTTGGAACGGCTACTGCATAACTTCTGAGGACTATATATTAATTTGCATTTGTCTTCTTGTATATATTAAATGTTGAGTTGGTATCTTATACGTGTTATCATATCTGAATGTTGAGAATATCGACATAAATTAATAGACGCATTTAACATGAACTTATCTTATAAGGCGTGTTTTTTTTAGAGGTTTGGTTTTTAAACTGGCAACACTGTTTCTACGGATTGCCAATTTGACAGCTACAAGTTTATTTGTGGTTAGTTTTGCCATTTTAGATTAAAGCCAAAGCGCGTGGAAATTGTACAACCTTATTTTGAAAACCATGGATCGGTTCGGCAAACTTAACGTACGCTACGTCCATTTTACGGTAGATATAATCGTCTATCTGAGCAAGTTATTCGCAAGACGATGAATCGTTTTGGCACCACGTACACTCCCAAAGGATAGTACGCATCCCCAAAGACGACAAACAGTGCAAACAGAAGAAGTTATTGCAATTGGAGCTATGCCCATCCACTTTGTGGAAGATTTAACGAAAAGATCTTGGCTTAAAAGCTTATAAGATCCAGCTTGTGCAAGAGTCGAAACCGCGTGACCATTATATTCGTCGTTGGTTCGGTTAATGAGCCGAAAACCTGATTCAGCTTGATCCTCCTTTTCAACGCGAAATTTAGTTCTCCGATGAGGCCCAATTTTGGTTAAATGGATATGTAAACAAGCAAAATTTCCGGATTTGGAGTAGAGAAAACCTAGAAACCCTTGTCGAGACGCCCTTACAACCATTAAAACTCACTGTTTGATATGCTTTATGGGCTGGTGGAATCATCGCCCTATATTTCTTTAAGGACGATGCCGGCCAATGGAGAGCGCTATAGAAACATGATTTCTGACTTTTTCGTTCCTCAGTTGAATGGCATTGATGTGACAGAGCTTAGGTTTCAACAAGATGGCGCAACATGCCAATTCATTGCGGGAAACATTTGCAGAGCGCATAATTTCGCGTAATGGACCTGTGAACTGGCCTCCATGATCCTGTGATCTCACACCTTTAGATTTCTTTCTTTGGGGGTATGTGAAGCCACTCGTCTATGCCGATAAACATTGGAAGTCAACATTCGCCGTGTTATTGCTGATATACGGCCCCAGTTGCGCGATAAAGTTGTAAAAAATTCGACTTCACGATTACGCTTCATTCCAGCTAGCCCTAGGAAATATATGCCCGTTATTATATTTCAGCACTAATGGCATAAAATTATCTATTAAACAAAGCTAATACCATAGACATTAACATTAGCTTCAAGTGTTTTGTTCATATTGAATTTGTATACTTCTAAAAAAAAATACCCTTTCGAATACCCTGGAATGAATATTCTGAGAAGGTTAAGTAAGGTTAAAACAGGGTGTGATGGACACACGATCCCTGTGGAACCAGTTGAATTTGTTTTCAAAGGGCAAAAACCTAAACAATCTCCCTGGTGATACATCAAATTTCTTTGCAAAAGCCAAGAAGGTCTTTGAAGTTCGTGCCGTCTATTTCCTCTCGGTTTTCGAAAAAGTATTTCCGTTAGAATTTCCTTCGACTACACCATATTGCCTCGCATTCACGCAGTATGTGTATTATGTCATCAACAGCTTGCAAATCAACCCAGAATCTGCAAATATCCGTATCTGACAATTTAAGTCTATTTGCGTGTTTCCGCTGGAGACAGTGTCCTGTCAGGATTCCTATTATTGTCCTAAGTTTATCCCTGTTTAATTATATTAACTGGGTGGTTTGATGTTAGCAACCTAACTACAGGGTCTTCCAATAGGGACTTTCCAACTTTGGAAGTTGATAGTGGCCATATTTTTGAAGCTACATCTGTCAAATTGGCCGTCAATGTCTTGCGAAGTCACCATGGATGGACATAGCGTTCGACAACACGTGCAAATGGTAAAATTGTTTTATCAAAATGGGTGTTTTGTTCGGGCAGCGTTCCGCGCGCTTCGCCCATTTTACGGTCGCCATAATCGTCCTACCGACAGCACTATTCGCAGTGTGGTGAATAAATTTGAGTCCACTGGTTCAGTAAACGATAAACCAACACCCGTAAGCCGATGAAAGGCAAGATCTGCCGAAAACATCACCGCTGTCCGTGAGAGTGTGCAGGAGAATCCGAGGCAGTCGATTTCGCGTCGCTCACAAGAACTCGGCCTTTCGCAGACCACAACTTGGCGAATTTTGCGTCGTGACTTGGGCCTGCACCCGTACAAAATTCAACTGACCCAGGAGCTGAAGGTAAACGACCATAGACAACGACGTGTGTTCGCTGAACGGGCTGTGGAGCAGTTGGAAAGGGAGCCTAATTTTCATCGAAAAATCATCTTCATCGATGAAGCCCATTTTGTATGAATGTGTACGTCAACAAACATAATTGTCGAATTTGTGACGGTACCAATCCAAGAGCGTCCAATGCTTCCCGAAAAAGTCACTGTTTGGTGTGGATTTTGGGGTGGCGGCATCATCGGTCCATATTTCTTTGAGAACGATGTTGGTCATTCTATCACCGTCAACGGCGAGCACTATAGGTCTATGGAGACCAACTTCTTTTGGCCTGAATTGTATGACATGGACACCAACGACATGTGGTTTCAACAGGACGGCGCTATGTGCCACACAACTCACCCCACATTGGAAATTATACACGCGCAATTCGAGGGCATGGCCATCTCACGTGGAGGTGATGTGAACTGGCCACCGAGATCGTGCAGTTTGATCCCGTTCGACTTTTTCTTGTGAGGTTTTCTGAAGTCGCAGATCTATGCGAATAAGCCACAAACCCCAGCGGCCCTCAAAGCCAACATAATCCATCAAATTCAGCCTGATTTATGCGCCAGATTCATGGAAAATTAAACATTTCAGATTCACGCCACCCAGTTCTCTCACGCCGCGGCGGATAATAGAACGATGTTATATTCCATACATAATTGCATCGATAGGCCTTTGACTTCACACTTTGTTTTATTTAATGGAAGACCCTTTATTATCGAATAGCCCTGCTTTTCTTGCAAGCTCTATACCACAGTGTCCTGGCACCTAACACAGTCTCACCCGGTTCTGACTGCACAATGCTGACTATATTAGAATTGATATTGGTCGATTCCATTGCCTTAAGTGCAGCCTGGCTATAGATGTATTCAGCGATATCTCTCCTCTTTACCGATCTCTTCTGCGCCATATTCTGAGAAAATATTAGGAAACTCTTACAACCACGTGGGTTTTCTATTTTTCTTGTGCGAGCTTAAGGAATGGAAAATAACTCCTTTAAGAGGTTGGTTGGTTTTGAATGTTTGAAAGTTGTAGTGGCTTTTGAAATAAGAAGTTATGCTGAGCATTCTACGCCAAGTCGTCGGATGAAGTCTGCGCCAAATTTCTGGTCAAAACTGCAAAAAATGTTGTAGATTTCGGAGTCAGTAATTTCGTGCATATTGGAAGTGCTTTCAACTTGCCCAAATAAACACATTGGTCGGTATGTTGTTATAGAGCTGGTATTGACACCACGGCTTACGGTGGACATGGGTCACGTTTTCCGTTGGCTCAAACCTACCATCAGTTTGCTCTATGGCGGAAGGGTTCCTAATTGCGATAAATAACTGATTGGCTAGAAAGGGACAAATCTAGGTTGATCTCTTAAAGAGATGAAGGAATCTCCTTCAATTGGCTGAATTAGTCTTCGGAGGGTCCTATTTCCCAATTAAGTCAAAAGGCAAAATACCTCTTAAGCTACTTTACTTCTCTGGGTGACCTCCAAAGGACGTCTTGCTTGGGCCGAATAAGAACTTTTTCAACTTGTTTGAGACATTGTCGTTGCTCTGATCAACCCTACCCCTCTTGATATTTAGATAATTGGTTGCGTACGTAGGTGTATAAATCCATATTCTGGCTATGAGCAGAGTCTCAACTCACTCACTAGACTCTTGTGGAGCGCTTAAAAATGTGTCATTTATTTGGCGTAGAAAAATGGTGACCTGACGTTGTCCAGGGATCTAAGTCTAACCAATTCATCAGCGGCACAGTGTGGGTGAACTCGTGCTGCATAGCTATCCCGTGGAGATAGAAGTTTGCAGTTCGCGATCTGATTTCTGCTTGCAATACGAGTATCTGACACGGGTATTGGATTCAGGCTTAGCCACGCAGCTGCCTGGTGAAAAGATGAAATTTCGCCTTGAAAGACTTCATAGTAAGTGGGCAGACTGAAATATTTGTGTTTACAAAGATCCTCAGAATGGACCGCTCGTGCAATACCTTCAGCTGTCTTGGAGATACCTGTGGACATTAAAACAGATTGAGAAAGACTCCGTGTTCTTTGCTTAACTCGGGTTGATGAAGTCAATTTTCAGTTGAATGTCAGTAGACTGAGTTCTTCCAGCCTCAGGTAGCGTTTATTTCAATCTACATGTCAAAAAGTCCTATAAATAAAAAGTGAAGCAGAGTTTGGATAGCTACCGTTGGAGAAGTTCTTAACGCAGTGATGACTATACAGGTAACTAGTGTCTCCGTTGAAGTCAGTCTCCGTCCAAACGGCTATGCCAAAAGTGAGAACTTGTCTAATGGCAATGGTGCCTGCAGCCCTCTCTTGCACGAGTAGAGGGCAATTAGAGCTTTATTTCTCCGCTCTGCGACATATTCTTTCGACCTCAATGTGCTGTCCAGGATGGGGCTTAGGTACCTGATACTTCCCGAGAAACTCAAAGAGATGAAAAGTAAGATGATGCACGGTATCTAGATCTTCCTTTTGACCGGATTTTCGCCAAGGTCACAACTATGTGTGCAAGAGGAAAGTATACCTAAGGCATAGTGTAAAATTTAAGAATGCCGGTGGAGCTGGTGGACCTTTCATCAGGTCCTTAGTTAGGCCTTCCTTACTTCACGTTTGTAGATCCTTTAGAAAGCTTTATAGGTTTCCCAGTCACGTTCTGATCTGGATTGCTTGATACAGTTAAAATGGTTTCAATTCTTGCAGCGTAGCTCTTGGAAATCTGTGGTCCACTACTGCGCCTACACTCTGTCCTCCTTACTGTAGGAAAAGATAACCTAGAGTGAATTTTTTGATGAGTTAGTCAGGCTAGAGCGGAATATGCCTTCTCTAGGCAAACAGTTTGGCATGAGCAATCGCGTCGAGTTTTCGTATTTAACACACACATGCACACACATTATTCACGAATTGAATAAAAATCCAGGCCACCGACAAGACTAATAGAAACCTATTTCCCACATACTTCCTTATCGCTCTTCATTTTCTAAATGTCAACTTGTCAGACTGTCCTTAATCTCTAGCTGGCCGGAGAAGCGAAAACACACATACAATTCCATTTATTGAATTACCCTCCACCCACACCCACTTTCCTCCATTACAGACCATTATCCCTTTTCATTTTCAATTAAGTACCCATAAACACTTTGAAATCAATCGACATAGTCCTCCTAATGGCTACTTATCCAAGACGACCAACGCTTGACCGCCACAGCATTAATTTATCACCAGAACCCCCAAGCCCTTCTCGTATTCCAAGGAAGCAACGTCAAGAACTTGCATGCTTTTCGGTCTGAACAAGTGTCAAGTCAAAACACCCATAAACGCTTCATCGATTGCAATAAACCCAAGGAAAGTACACGAATATCCTTGTGTTGCGTAAACAGAGCAAGAAGGATTCTCGTAAAAAGAATGCAATTGAGCAGGAGCGGAAAATAATTTAGACATTCAAGCAAAAGCAAGGAGCAAACAGAGAGGAAAATTGATTGAGAAGAAAATCATGAGTTTTCTTATGTCATAATTCCGAACATACCCGAAGGAAGGGAATCCCCTCCAGCAGACACAGAGGGACATCTGTGTGCTGAGAGGATTCGTATTTTTGGAAACAGATTCAAAGTAACAGCGTGCTAAAGATTTTTACGTGATACAATTTACTCCTCATATGTGGTTGGGGCATGAATATTAATGTCGAGGGCGGTGTTGATGGTTATTGGTGGCAACGGAATTATTACCAATGAAAGTGCAACCTGGGAGACGGAGGTTTACTTTGAAGGATTTGGATTTTTTGATCGATGGAATCAATTTTGGTTTAATGGTTTGCCATCAAAATTGGTTTTGTTTTAAAAAAAAAAATCCATTCCGAATTTGTCGGCGGTTATTTTTGGAGGAAGTGATTCCTATTTGAAGGTCGGCATTCGGGGAATTATTTCAATATTACTGCTATGGCATATAATATACACTTAAAACATTTATTGATGTGCGAAAGCCTCGACGATAAAATATCTTTGCCTTACTTACTTTAAGTGGTTTGACCTGGACCACAACCATTTGTCCCAATTTTGCGCTAATCGTTTGCTAAGGCGGGGTATTCCTTTACTGTATTGCCGCTTCGGAGAAGATTTAAAGGCACACAGGCCACAGGCTCAGGTGGTGGTGTTTATTCGTTCACCATGTCCCAGACCTCGAAGCCTCAGTGCGATAAATTCTAGCCCTTTTGACTACCGTAGCTGTATATATTACACAGTTCGTTGTAATGTCGTAATGTAATGTGATGCAGGTTATTAAATATCAGCGAAAAGAATCATTCAACTGAAGCATAGCAAAGCATGCCGGATCGGTGCGCCACGTGCTGAGTTATTTTAGAGAGCAGGAGATGATTTTTTAGAGAGTATACACAAATATTCAGGAAAGTATTCGTATGCTTGGTGAATTGAACGTAAGCATCATTAAGCCCATCTGCAAGAAAGCAGACCCTCTTAACTGTACCAAGTAGAGAGGTAACAGCCACCTTAACGTGGCGTACTAGATCTTGTGGGCGATATTGTCTGAACATGTGAAAGCATTTTTTTAGAACTTGACTGGCTTCTATTAGTACAGTTGACGAAATATTCACACTACAGCTGATCCTCTTATAAGCCCCAGAAGTTCAGACCGATTCTCATCACCTTGTTCTCGACTTCATATGACACCATCTACTTGTATAAAGACGGTCTATTCTCTCTCTCTCAATAGAAACATCGTTCGCAAGCTCTATGATAAAGCCAATCAACTGGCAGTCAGCTTCAAATTCAGAACACAAGTATTTCAAAACAGAGAAGGTTACATACGAGTACATAGATGCTTCAACTGAACTTCTAAAGTTGCCTGCCACACCTCTTGGAATTTCAAGACTTCAAATTGAGGTCGCCTGCATTCGCCCTCTCAAGGTTAAAGATAGGTTCCTTTAGAAAGAAAAAACCTCATCCCGCCAAAGACTTATGGCCACAGGGCTTCGTAAGCCTATCCGGGCAGCTGCGACAAGAGGATGTCCGAGGCCTTCGCAGCTGAGGCATTCTAGCATCCACTCGTCCTAGCTCGTCGGATTGGGAGGGTACTTGCCACTATTCTTACGGACGGTGTTACTAGTTTCATATCATTGAAAGCTATTAATTCAATTGAATTATGGCCCGAAAATTCTCGAAACCCAGTATATTGATCTTCCTAGCACTTCTTAGTTTGGTGGAGAAACCAAGATGTCAGCGCCTCTTCTAAACCTGAAGCCACCCCAGCTTAATAGTGCTAGGTTTATACAAATTGGATGATACAATCTTGGCTTCTAATATACATAGACACTGAATAGAGAGACCAAATAACATAATAGCTAAAAACTAACAAGGCCGCCGGCCCTGATTTCTTGCCGCCGGAACTATTTAAATGTTGAGGTGATCTTCTGGTAAGAAACATGTACCAAATAATTAACATAGTGTAGGTGGACGAAAACATGCCTGCTGACTGCAGTATCAGCTCTATTTGCCCCATTTGCAAGAAAAGCGATCCTATGTCTTGCAACAACTAACGAGGCATATCCCTGCTTAATGTCGCTTATAAGATCCTGTCCAGAATACTATGTGAACCTCTTAATCTATTTTGCGCCATAATAATCAACACGTACTAATATGGTTTCCGGCGATAAATCAAATCTTCACACTAAGGCAAATCCTAGAGGAAACCAATGAATTGCAAGTCGATACACCCCAGGCCGCGTACGACAGCATTCATCGCCAGGAGCTGTATAAGGCGATGGCTGAATTCGGTATCACGAGAAAACTGATCCAGTTACGAGTAGATGGTAAACTTTCCAGATATTGGAAAATCAAAACCGGTTTTCTACTGATCGCCCCTATCCATGTGACCCTGTCTGTGAATACGTGTGAATTATCAACAATGGCAATTTCCCTCTCATTTTATACAAACCACGTCATCCACATTACACACACTCGTGCAAATCGCTCTCATTCTAGCAGTTGTACTTGAAAATTGCTCTCATTCTATCAAATTTTGAGAAAGTTATAGAGAATGTTAAAGTCTTGCAATTCACTTATAGTGTGTCTGTGCGAAAGTTAAGGGTTTCCAAAGTATTAGTAGAGTCTGACATCTAGGTTAGTTTATCTATGACCTAGACCTCAACCAAAAAAACGGCTCCATCCAGTCCAATCTTCACCCAGCTGCCTCTAATTTCGCACGTTAAATTGGCTGAGGCCCCCTTCCACTTGCG
This sequence comes from Volucella zonaria, assembly GCA_963966105.1. Lineage (NCBI taxonomy): Eukaryota > Metazoa > Arthropoda > Insecta > Diptera > Syrphidae > Volucella > Volucella zonaria. The sequence continues at coordinate 59,150,737 of OZ014531.1, read as the reverse complement.
TGCCCGACCTGAGTAGCGCTCTTATCGGGGGCGGATTCGCAGACTTTTCCGACCGGATCATTGTTGTCCATCCACTGTACACAACCCAGCAATCTCAGGTAATGGACCTTCACTATTCTGGCTAAGTCGATATCGCCGACCATCTATACAAATGAGACCGAAAATTTCCCGAAAAATTCTCATCTCGGCCAAGAGCACCCTCATCAATTTTTTATAAAGTCCATGCCTCTGAAACAGAGTGCAGAACTGGGATTATTAAGGTCTTACAAGTATATAGAGTCACTTTTATTGTGAGAGAAAGGCTTTGCTGGTCAATTGTCTTCTTAGCCCAAAGAAGCAGAGATTGGCAAGTGCAATTCGTTTGATCTCACCGCTGGTATCGCTGTCCGAATTGTTAGCGGAGCCTAAGTAGACAAGGTCTTTAACTGCCTCAAACTTATGTCTGTCGGTGACGTTCTGTCGGGGACGTCGGTGTTGGGTGTCCTTTCTGCCCCCAATGACTGTTAAACCCATCTTCGCCGCTTCCGTTTCAATACTCGCGAAAGTGCCCTGACATCACGCTGCTTTCTTCCGTTATATCAATATCATCGTCATATGCGAGTAATTGGACGGACTTTTGAAAGATTTTGAATGATGTTGAAGAAATCGCATGATAGCGCACCGCTTTGTCTAAATCCTTTTTTGACATCAAAGATATCGGTGAGTTTTTTACTGAACTTCTCCATCGTCATCTTGCACAAACGGACGAGTTTGGAATGGATGCTAAAACTAGACGTTGCTCTGTATAGCTCGTCTCTATAGACGCTTTCATACGCGGCCTTAAAATTGATGAATAGGTGATGTGTATCGATTGGGAGCTCATGGGTTTTTTATAAGATCTGCCTTGGTGTAAATATTTGGTCGATAGTGGACTTTCGTGTCCTGAAGTCACACTAATATGGACCAATCTGGTAGTTGACAACCGGCTTCAGGCGTTCACACTATACGGCAGATAGGATCCTATAGGTGATGCTTCTGTAGTTCAGAAGATCTCCTTTCTTGAGGATCGGACAAACAATGCTGAGGTTCCATTGATCGGGCATACTTTCATTCGACCATATTTTACATATGAGTTGGTGTAGGCTCCTTACCACCTCATCGCCTGCCGCTTTGAAGAGCTCGGCAGTCAAGCCGTCCGCTCCAGCCGTTTTAATGGACTTAAGTTTAGATACGGCTATTTTCACTTCATCCAGGTTGGGTGGATGGAATTGTTGGTCTACATCGTCCAGGTTGAAGGGTTGATTCTGCCTGACAATGGCATTTGGTTCGTCATCGCCGTTATACAGTCTACAGAAATGCTCTTTCCAAATCATCAGCATCGACTGTGACTCTATCACGATGTTCCCTCGTTCGTCTCTACAGGCTTCAGTTCGGAGTTTGTATCCGTGTCATGTTTTTTTTTGCCTTTTGGTAGAATTCCGAATCTCATTCCTGGAGAAGAATCTCTCGCCTTCTTTTTCCTCCTAGAAACCCGTGTTTGTCTCTCTTCTTATGCTCGTAGATCTCGTAAGCAGCTCTAGTTCTTCTATGCAGCCCCGCTTTGTACTCATTTTGCTCAGACGCATGTGCTTACCGGCACTCGTCGTCAAACCAGGGATATCGTTGTGGGGTCTAAGCAGCACATCAGCACATCAGAGGCGGCGTCTCTGATACTGGCGATAGAGGACATATTAGCAGATTAAGGGACACTCGATCAGAAAGGGATTTGGCGACCTCTTGCGACTGCAACCATCCGACATCGAACTTCTTCACAGTTTTAGCTGGTTCCTGCGATTTTCGGGATATCCGCAAACGTACCTTGGCTAGAACAAGGTAATAAGTCCTTTTCAAAAAACACTAAGGAGACTTTACATAAGTTCCAAATGACCACAGTTCTGCTCTATGGGGTAGGATGTGAGTGATAGCAGGTGTGAACATCCTCGGTCGTATAAAATGCAAGATTCTTCGAGCGAATTGTCCGGTTTGGGTTAACAGGCTTTGTGGAGGAGATTTTACAACGACCTCTACAAACAGTAGAGCGGCATTAGCCTAGTCTGAAAAGTGCGTCGTGAAATTGTGATATCTACAGCGAAATATCTTCAATTCCTTCCCATGGGCATAACCCAGGACTTAAAATGGTAGAGGACCTCAACTGTCATGCCGTTTGTAACTAGATGTCGCTGGCCAAAAACTGCGTTAAATGGAATGGTTTATTGGTCGAGTCCCAGTCCAGCCCCGGACTGATGCGCCATCTAAGTTAATTAGTATGTTAGCTTACAATTAGTCTTTTTGACTTTACTCTTTTTTTAAATTTGTACTAAGAGGTTATTACGAGGGTAGACCAGCAAGTTCGTGACTGTTTCAATGAAAGATAGTTTTTGTCAGCAACAATACTTTTATTTCTAAACATTTTGCAGTCCATTTCACGAAATTTTTCCGTGCATAGTCTTGATGAAGGATCAGTTTTTCTCGTTTTTATTAAAATTGTTCCTATTCAATAAGGTATAAGAAAACTTCATAATATTCTTCTTTACCGACTCTATCTTGACTGTTAGCGAACAGCACCAGTCTCAATAATACTCAAATAAAAGGATATGGCTCAATGGTCCAATCAAATTGATATTCGATCACATTTTCAAATGGAAATAGATTTAAAAAAATAAATATGTAGGACGAAAAATTTACCTTTTAATAATTAATTGGTATTTATGGTATGTGCATTTAATTGATAATTTGATCCTTAACCTTTTATTCGCTACCCTTTACAAATTATCCCGACAGATGGCTACTGAGGCTAATCCAATTTACCCACTGACGAAAGTTAATGCGCCATTTCATATTTCCTTCGTCCTTATTTCTGTTTTGCTGGACATCAGGGTTGACCTTTCTTACTGGTTTGACATATTTCTATATTATCCCGATTTACTACATATACCAAGTATTGTACGAGTATGTGTATTCGTATACATATTTCGAATATACTTCAGGGATTAATTGCTAAGTAGTTTATTTTGTAGTAAGTTAAATACTTAGCAGCCAATTAGAAGCTCATTATGGGCATTAGGCATTTAATGTTAAACAAGGGTTAACAGCGAACAGATACATAGCTTCCTGTAGTTGTTATGCCTGAACGTCAAAAGGAACAAAGGAGTTTCGGGTGCGTTTATACACTGCTTACAGGAGCTATTGGACAGTTAATGACAACTTCTTTCATTCAAATGAATCACTTTATCAATTCTAATTAACCTAACGAGTTTGTTATTTGTTTTCGTAAATTGATTTATAAATTAACTGCAATAGAATCACCAGTAGATACTTGTAGAAATATGTAACATATTATCGCTCCATTTAACAACTTTTAACGAGGGTTGTGCTTAATGCTCGTGGCACATTAGTCAATACTTCATCATCATCAGGATAATTAGCTGGTATACCATCAGTTGTAGAATGATAACTAAGCATGCAATCGCATTGCTATCCATCTCTGCAATTTACACTATAGCTGTCGGACTGCAATTAAATTCGAACTGGGTGCGATTTAAAATAACGGGCGGGAACGTATCTCAGACATCTTTATGGTAAATAATTTGCTTTGCTCCACACTGTCCCCAACAAGTGTCAGGTATACCTCGTCTATCCTCGTATAAAGGATCGTATCTAGAGGCTTATCTGATTAGATTTTCCTGCAGTGCAGTAGAAATTTGTATGAGATACGAGTATTTACTTTTGCCTTGAGTCACGAAAAGATGCCTTCAGAAGTCTTGTAAGAGTTCCTCAAAAAAGTTAATTTATCAAAACTGGAATATACCCCTTGAGAGGATCAACGCATGCTTATACGTATATTTCGATATATTGGTAGCTTAGGTCTATAAGTTTTCGAACGACTTCGCCCGGATCTTGGTATAGAGTTGGTAAACCATCGGCTGCGACAACAACCGCTAAGATTCCTTTCCCTACCCAAATTCTCTCCGAAACCATTACTGTGCACAGGCAAGGACGATTTCGTATTTTCGCAGCAAACAAAAGTTCTGGTGTCAAGCTTCAGACAACATGTCCATAAGACCAGAGTCAATAGTCCATAAGATCAGTCAGCGCGCAAGGTCATCAAAATTTCAGTGCGTGCTGTACCAGAGATCACTTCTTTTTAAACGTAAAGCCCATGCTATGAACATCATGGCGAGGGAGATTCATCAGTGCGTCTAGAGGAGAGACAGGCGTGCTAGGGAAAGCCCGCATGCTGCGGAGCCAGACTGTTCTTTGGAATTTGGTAGAAGTAAAAGTAGTAGTGAAGAATATATACGAAAGCTCGTTCCACCAGACATGGCCTTATTCTAGTCATGCAGATCCAGAGGACCCTCCTCGGTGGCAAGCGTTATGTCTAGCTCCTTTATTCTGATATAAGGCCGACAACGCTTTAAAGATTTCCGATGTGGCACAATTTTAGTTTCGTTCGGGAAACGTATGGTGATATCTTTAAGCTCTCGATGAGTCAGCTTCCTCCGTCTCATAAAGACAAAAACCTCAGTTTTGAGAGGATTGACTGAAAGCCCATTTCTAGTATACCAATCAACGATCTGGTCTACGGCTGCCTACATTTTAGAGCAGACAGTCGCTAGACATGCTCATACCTGGTCAGATGCTCCTAAAACATAGGTGATACTAATATCAGTCAGTCAATTAACATCTAACGTAATGTCAGATGTTATCGCTATTTCCACCACCAGTGCTCCATTGAAATCACCAGTAGCATTTCTCCCCCTCAAACCTTCAACGGTAACATCCGCCTCGCTATGAATGTTCATCAGTATACCCTCAAGCCCACTTTGGGGCTTGATTCAATTCTATGTCGTATAGCTTGTTTATGGAATGCCCTGCCACGCTCTCTATTTCCTAGTCGTTATAACTTGCAAACATTCAAGACCAATGTACGTTGGTACCTCACTTTTCTTCCTCCCTAAGTTTAAGGGTACACAAATCCCTCGAGCGCGTGGTAATTATAAAAAAAAATATACGGAGAGTACAGCCACATCATCTATATATGCCTGAGCATAAACTTCAGAACTACGAGTATTGAGTGTGTTAAGCAGTAAGTTGACGAGCGTACACCATATCAGTGCAAGAAACCCTTGTTTACCTCCGTCATCACATATTGGCTACAGTCAGTATCCCCAATCAGGGTCCTAACCACCTAATTTTATCCACACAGAACTAGAGGTAGGTGTTGATAGGCCCTGTTGTCTGGCCGAGATAAACGTGGCGTCAAAATTTGCCTGGTCAAGGCAACTGGAGACTATATTCTGGTGCAAGCACTCAGCTCAATGTGGAGTTGCTCTTTAACTGGCTGCTATGACACATAGAATTGTGTTCGATAGACCTCGACTCTTCATCAAAAGATTGTTTCGTGCTTCTGAAAGGAGGTTGGGTACTTGTATCTATCCAGCATCGTAGGGATGTGATGAAGTGAATGTTCTAATCTCAACGTTGATTATGTGCTATTATACAAATGATATTGAGTATCAGACCTATTATTATGACGTACTCTTGAGTTAAAGCCCTCATTTAAGAGTTCTTGAAACCTTGCCAGGATTAGCCATTCTATTCGTGTCCTGAATGTGAAATCACTTGAAATAGAGACTAGGGAGAAACGGTTCAAAAGTAACATTTCCAAGTTCAACTTAAACAAAAGCACTCCGTCTGGCTGAAAGCCTTTTCTTATTGTTCTTTCACCAGATTCCTCGCAACGGAATGGCATTGCCAGTAATGCATGGCATTCGTACATTATAATCATGGACGCACTTTTGCTCACGCGATTTTTGTACGGATTTCTGTTCATTTCAGAAGTGTGTTTTTGACGGTTTGAATGAGGCAACAATCCTGCAGCACAACTTACGAATGTTCAGAAACATCATAATGAATATCATGTGCACGATTCAGTTTTTGTTCACGCGTCATGCCTTCGCTGCATTGTACAGAGTTCTTTGGTTTTTCATTTTTGCTCATTGAGTCAACAAGATGGATTTTTTTTTCACACAAATATAAATCCTATAAAACAATACGGCAACGAGTGTAATGTTTAAAGAGCGCGCCTCTTTCCAATGCAAACAGACCAATTCAATTAATTTCATGTTACAATGTAGATAATTGAAATCATATTCAGTCATAAATTCCTTTTACGAAAAAATCAATGGAAAACGAAGCATGTGCCAGAAAAACGTTTATCTTTGACGTAGCCACCCGGTAATTGATTGTTAGATACACTGTAACATTGCGAGTGAATATCGAACATAGATCCGGAGACACCTGTAAAGGTGTTTGATTAGAATGACATGAATTTTTCCATCACAAATGCCCTTGGCAGACATTGATTCTACCTATTTCTGGAATAGGAAAGTGGTTTGAATGATTCGTTTTCAGTCACAGGTCCATTCAGCTGATGTCTCAGGGTTGTTGGTTTTTCCTTTTTTACGTGGACCTTAATTAACAAATTTCTGGAGGCAAGGTGAGGTCTTTCTTTCTTGAGTAATCACTGATTCATAAGCCAAAAGTGACACTTATATGTGTCACGTTTCAGCATCGCTGTCCATGCAGTTCCCTGACAAATTTCATCCAAACAATACACTAGGAACCTTTTTCGCTTGATTTCTATGATAATTCTTTGAATGAGGCATTGGCTTTGCTTGATGAAAGCTCGTGCTTAGCTGAAAGAAACCTGCGCTTTGCCACCGCCAGATAGTCATTCCTACTCTGTTCAGATGGCACTTAACTAGCCTGTTACTTGAATGGTAGTTAAGGTATATCGGCCTTCCTTAAGCATTGTGTTTTTTCTACAACCTTCCTGAGAATTGACTGAGTAATCCTCATGGCGTTATATTTTAGCTTCAATGTTCTTTAACACAAAATTATGACCCAAAATACTTAGTAGTCCTTTTATCAACAGTTTTAATGCATCTTTTAATTCAAGAATATTTCATGAATTACAGGGATGGTAAATCATTGATTTATTTATAAATCCATTATCCGTGATTATTTTCTAGTTCTGGGTCGGTAATTTACTCTTAACTGCTTTTATTTGAATCATTTTCCAAAACTTAATAATTCAAGACTTTTTTCCTTTCAAATAAGGTCTCCTACATGGATCCTTATAGTGGGTTAGTTCAACAAATCACAATGTTTAGAAAGGCCTTTTATAAATCATAGGAATTATGATTAAAGTCGTTACCCTTTCGAAGAGCTATTAACCTTTTTTCGACCGTTTATGTACGAGTATTAAGATTAAAAAAAAAAGAAAATTTATCAAGGAAATGTAGTATGGAGAACCACACACATACCCATGCATAAAGGATAATTTTAGTTTCTTCTATGATAATAAAACGTTTTACTGGTTTGAGCCGACGTAGTGTTTCTGTCAATTCTGCGAGGCTGTAAGTCGACTAAGCGGGTTACTACTGACTTTCTAAAATATGGATTATGCCAGTGCCAGGGTTTTAGAAGGGAAGATAGTGGGAGAAAAACACAAATTGATTCAACAGTGGCAACAGTGTGACCCGCACCCGTTTTTTGACGAAGACAGCCAGAGGTCAGGGACATAGTTTGTGCAGAAGTGATGCTCGGAAGATTTACCGCAAAATTAAAAGAACTAACCAAGGACACAAATATCTCATAAAAGCATGCAGGGATAAGCATGGGAATGTAACAGTAGTGTCGTTGTCGGTGCTGAAAATTTGAAAGGATACACCTCTGTTGGCTGTTTAATGGCGTCGATGACTAACATTCTGTTCTTATGAAAAATAGTCTATTCAACGTGGACCATGATCGACAATGGATGAAAGAGAGAGAATGTCTGATGCTGCATAAACGTGGCTAATGATGTCAACAAAGTATTTTGACATAATGACGCGCTATCATGTGATTTCTTTATCTTCATTTCCATTGAGGACGATACATTCTTAATAAAACACAAACTATTTGAGATATCGCAAAAACGTTTATTTCCAATTGAAGAGCATCTCATACCATTATGTATGGAACTCGACTTCATCTATATGTGTACCACGAGCGCGGTTGCAGAGATCGATACCATTTTCGACCACTGTTCCACACGTCTCGGCCGATATTTCGGATCTACTCGTAGCTTGTTGGCATAGACCAATAACTTGACATAGCCCCAACGAAAAAAATCCGGAGGTGTCAAATCGCACGGCCAATTGACTCGTTCATTTGTTGAGATAATACGCTCACCAAATGTTTGCTTCAGTAGCTCGATTGTTTGGCCGGACGCTGCCTTTTTCAAACCACATCTCACCAATTTTGAGTGCGCTCAATTTCAGCCAAAAATAACGTCCCAACATGTCCTAATAGAGATTTCCATTAACGGTAACGTGGCGGCCATCATCACCAATGAAAAAATATGACACAATGATGTCGCCCGCATGAAAAGTACTCCAGCCAATTTTTGTGGATCTCATGAAGTACATTTGGGTTTATAGCCGTCCCATAGCATATTTTGCTTGTTGACAAAGTCATTTAGCCAGAAATGAGTTTCATTGACGAAAATGATTTTGGGATGAATCGGTTCGGCGCTTCAAATAGCCATGTGGTTTTAGTTCTATAGTCAATTTGATCTTAAACCGAGATCCTTTCGCAAAATTCGCCACAATGTAGTTTGAGCTATGCCCTGCAAATGGGGTGATATGAATTGATTTGCGTCGCTGTCAATAGATGGACTTACGGCCTCAATATTTTCAACACTCGTTGAATTCCTTTCTCTCCCTGGCACCGGAATATTAAGTAACATAAATGTGGACTCAAATTGATGTACCAAATTACGCTGGGGCGATTATAACGACCGACAATTGGCATTAAAGCTCTTAAAGTTTAGGCCCCCGACTCCGAAATTTGGTAATAGATTTTAATAATTTATAAACGTTGCTCGTACGAGTACTGAACCATGACTAAATGGTAGACATTGGCAAACGAAATTGTAATGACAGTCCATAAAAAAACATGGAAATGAAAAACCCTGTTCTTGAAGGGACTATGCGAAACTCACAAGGCAATACCGTGGGTATAATATCTCAGAATCTGGTAAAACTGCTAGCTAATGCTGATGGCATTAGTATTATGAAAAGAAATCAGTGAGCTATGACTCCATGGATTTAGTAGTGGGGGAGATTTGCTATGTGGTCAATGAGGGTAAAGCACAAGCTGTGGCAAGGAAGGACCATAACACAAAGAGCTCAGAAAGGACGTTAAAATGGGAAATTATAAGTTAAAGGTGGTAAGAAATTTTATTTTTTTCAACAAAAGAATCACTCTTGCCAATCGCTGTTACTTTGAACTAAGAAGCCGATAAGAACAAAGTCCCTCTTACGAACGACGGGAGGGCACTGTATTAGACCTGTATTCTCCCAATTCTGCTGTGTGGCCGGTAGGCATAAGTTTTATTATGCCCTAGTTCGCCTCAAAAGGAAAGTTCTTTGAGTGACTTTTGATCCAATTTTCATAAACAGAATTTAAAGAAGGTGTAACAACGTACTGTACGCAATATGCGGCACTTTAACCAAACTGACAACCAACTCTATACAGGGTGTCCATAATTCGTCAAGGATAATTTGGGAAATGATTTTTGGGTATATTTTAAGCAAAAAATCGTGCTGCAGTAAGGGTCCATCTCCACTGTGGACATCATTTATCGAGGTTTTAAGAAAAGGCTTATCTTGGTGTACCCTGATCCATGTTAAAGGAAATTGTTCTGTTAATACTAATGGTAGAAACTTCGTTTAGGACTTTGTTTTTAGAGGAAATACTAATCTTTGTAAATGTGTTTAAATAAAGTTGATATCTTGTTTGAGTGTTCAGATATCCAATTTGTAACCTGTTCCATTTTTCTTCCCCATGCTAATTTTTAACTCTGAGGTCACTTTTCTTCAGAAAATGCGTGATAAACATAACTTCTTACTATTTTTTTCTTATAAACGTACAATAATAAAAAAAAATTTTCTACAAGTTTGCAGAAAAACCCTATAAATCTTATGATACTTGGGATTATGATTTTTCACCTACGTTTCTAACAACAGTTGACAATAAGAATGATTTTTCAAAAATTAATATTAGGTGCGCCACTAAGTAACCGCTGTTTTTTTTGATGAAAATGCAACTTTATTGTGAAAAAATGGTTACAAATGAATCATTCAAAGTATAACCCATGGCTAGCTACAACTTTTTCCTATCTTTCTGACAGAGGTCAGATACCGTCAAGGTAAAAGTGTTCATCTTTTGAGGCTATCCACGAATCAAGCCATTTTTTAGTCTTCATATGAGCGGAACTGCTGATCAGGCAGACCATGTGCGATCGAACGAAACAAGTAATAATCGGACAGCGTAATATCTGGAGAATATTGCGGGTGGGGTTGGAGCGTTTCCAGGAAGATTTTAATGGGTTTGGCAACATGAGGACGAGCTTTGTTTTGCTCTAGAATCACTTTCTCGTGCCTCTGCTCGTATTGTGGCCGTATTTTGTGCAGTGATCTCCTCAATCGCATCAATTGAATTCGATACCATTCCCCAGTGATGGTTTCGTTGGGTTTCAACAGCATGACCGTGCAGTCCCCATCACTTTTTTCTCTTTAAGTTGCTGTAATGAATCCATTTTTCATCACCTGTCATGATCCAACGAAGAAAACCCTTCCTTTTTTGCCGCTGGAGCAGTTGTTCACAGGCGAAAAAACGACGCTCAACGTCTCTTGATTTCAAATCATAAGGAACCCAAGCTTCTTGTTTTTGAATCATTCCCAACGCATCCAGTCGCTTGGAAATGGCTTGGCGGGTAGCTCCTAATGCTGAAGCAAGCTCTTTTTGAGTTTGACACGGATCCTCATCCAGCAATGCCTCCAATTCAGCGTTTTCAAAGGATTTTAGCCTTCCTTCACGGAGACGGTCGTCAACATCGACATCTTTGGAAGAACGGATCCCAATTTACAAGGGATCACCAATTTCCTCTTAATCTACTAGATGGAGTGAAAAGTAAACTCCTTGGGAATGAAAAAAAATTTTTTTTAAATGTTTTTTTTTTATTTTATTCAATATAGTCCCCTTTTAGTTTGATACACTTATTCCAGCGATTTCCCAACTTCTTAATCCCATCCGAAAAGTAATTTTCGGGAAGGTCTGCAAAATACACCTCGGTGGCGTCGATGATTTCCTCGCGTGAGCTGAATTTTTTATTGATGGGCCATCTTTTAAGGTTTGGGAAGAAATAATAGTCAGAGGGATCCAAATCTAGTTACCAATCGACGCCAAAAGTTCGCCCGATTCCGCATCAGCAAGTCCAAACACTCTTTCGAAGTGCTCTCGCGTTCGTGTTTTTGGTCAGGAGTGAGCATTCGCGGCACCCAGCGGCAGGATAAGTTTTTCGTATGTAATATCTGCTAGCTGGCGCACTTTCACTTTCATGTATATTTTTGACATTGTCCGCTGTAACCGCATCGGAGGGCCTGCCGCTGCGGACTTGATCGGTAGTTGAGTTGCGGCCACCACGAAACTCTCGAAACCAATATTTGACGGTGTAATCTGACGGAGCATTAGCCCCATAATATTTATCCAACTTTTCTTTTGTTTCCTTCGCCGTTTTGCCTCTCAAAAAATAATGTCTTATGAGAGAAAGAAAATCGTGTTTGTCCATACTCAACATGATGCCAAACACGTCAACAACAATCAGCTGTCAAAACAAAACTAAAGACAGTATCGCACTGAAATTTGGCATGTCTGCCTAAATATGAACGGACTTCAAGGCACCATAACCTTTTTTGCAGTAGCAGCGCATTCTGGCGGTCAAGGAGGTTACTTTTTTACTAGTACATACGTGGGCTGTTTGATGAGTACCCGGATTGGAAGACAGTTGGCACTACTGATCCAACCATCATTTTGTATAACCTCTTTTAGCCCGCCTGTCAAAATTTGGTGATAATTTGACGCTTAGTTTTGTTTTGATATCCATTTTAATACGTCGTGTTAGTGTTTTTTGCGACCATGGAAAAAGACTAGTATCGCTCCGTGATCCGATTCTAGTCTCTGAGTGGCAAAACCTGCGAGGAAAGCAAGCCCATTCTCGCTAGTGTATTGGGTCTATAACTTAATTCGTGCGGTTTGCTAAGAAATGGCCTAACTTGTATTGGAACATGCGTTGGAAAGCTACTGTCATTGTACGTCATTACAGTATACGTCATTCATTTGAAGCGTAAACAACAATAATTTTTTTTCACTCAAATATGTCGAACTTTGTGCCTGAAAAAGTGTTTTTGCGGGGAGTTCTTCTTCATTACTTTAATATGAAGAAAACTGCTGCCAAAAGTCATCGTATTTTGGTGGAAGTTTAGGGTGAACATGCCCTAGCTGAGCAAACGTGCCAAAAGTGGTTTGCACGATTTAAGAGTGGTGATTTTGGCTTGGAAGACGATGAACGTCCTGGGCAGCCAAAAAAGTTTGAAGATGAAGAACTGGAAGCATTACTCTATGAAGATTGTTGCCAAACACAAAAAGAGCTCGCAGAATCTTTGGGTGTCACTCAAGCAGCCATTTCAAAACGTTTAAAAGCAGCTGGATATATTCAAAAGCAAGGAAATTGGGTTTCACATGAACTCAAGCCGAGAGACGTCGAAAGGCGGTTTTGCATGTCCGAAATGTTGCTGGAACGCCATAAAAGGAAGTCATTTTTGCATCGGATTGTTACTGGTGATGAAAAATGGATCCATTACGACAACCCCAAGTGCAAAAAATCATATGTGAAACCCGGCCAACCAGCCAAATCAACGGCAAAGCCGAATATCCATGGCGCGAAGGTAATGCTCTGTATTTGGTGGGAGCAGATGGGTGTATTATGAGCTGCTAAAACCGGGTGAAACCATCAATGGACAACGCTACCGAACACAATTAATCCGTTTGGAGAGAGCAGTGGCCGAAAAACGCCCGGAATATGCGACCAGACACGAGGCAATAATTTTCCATCGGCCCCACGTTGCTATTCCGGTTAAGAACTATTTGGAAAACAGTGGATGGGAAGTCTTACCCCACCCGCCTTATAGCCCAGATCTTACCCCTTCTGACTACCATTTGTTCCGGTCGATGCAGAACGCCCTTACTGAAATACGGTTCACATCAGAGCAGAATATCAAAAATTGGCTTGATTCATTCTTGGCTGCCAAGCCGGCGCAGTTCTTTTGGGATGGGATCCACAAATTGCCAGGAAGATGGGAAAAAGTCATAGCTTCAGATGGGCAATACTTTGAATAATACTATTGTACACCAATTTATCGGACTCATTCACCTTCCCGTACAATCGTTTACCATTGGTTCACAGAGTTTCGCCGTGGCCGCAAGTCGGTTTTTGATGAACCGCGCCCAGCTGTCCCAAAAACGGTTACCACAGAGGACGAAATCCATGATCTCGTATTGACGGACAGCTGAGTGAAAATTCGGGAGTTGGCTGAGATAGCAGGCATCTCAACTGAACTCGTTAGTCATACCCTGCACAAGATTTTGAGCATGAGAAAGCTGTCCGGTCGATGGGTGCCGCGTTTGCTTACACCGGAGGACAAGCGCAATCGTGAGACCACTTCAAAGACGTGCTTGGCCCTGTTTAATCGAAATCCGAAGGAGTTTCTGCGTCGTTTCGTGATCGTCGATGAGACATGGTTTCATTGGTATACATCAGAGACCAAAGAATAATCGTAACAATGGGTTTTATCCGGTGAACGTGCTCCAAAGAAGGCGAAGACCGTGCCTTCGACCGGGAAGGTGTCAAAATAGAACCAGGCGTCGAATTGTCACTAAATTTTGACAGGCGGCCTAAAAGAGGTTATACTAAATAATGGTAGATTCATTTTGGCTCAGTAGCATCACCTATCTTCCAATCCGAGTACTCATGAAACAGCCCTCGTACATGGACTGCAAACTTCATAATCAACACAAATTCAGTCAATGTGTGGGCCAGGCGTAATTGGAAAAAAGTTAATCCGCCCCTTCAAACTATCACCCAGGGTGAATTCTACTATACAAACTACTCGTATCTGGAGTTTATGCGAAATGATTTACCAGAACTATTGGAGGACATTCCACTGATTCAACTAGTTTCATCATATTCCCAACAAGAATTTGCTAGATGAAGAGTACGGTAATCGTTGGATAGGAAGAAATGGACCAGTTCACTGGCCTGCAAGACCTCCTGTCCTTACAGTATTGGATTTTTTTGTATGGGGAAGAATGAAAGAATTTTTTTACTCGACCGAACTAGAAAGTTCAAGTGAATTAGAAGAGCGAATTCTCGAAGCGTCATTAAAAGTGAGGCAGCAGTTAGCATCAATAAACATTCGCAGTGAAATCCAAAAAGCAAGCAGGACACTTTGGGCACCTGTACACACATAAAATAAAAATTATCTAAAACTACACAAAATCATTTTTTATTCAAAACAAATTTTTTTAAATTTTACCTGCTGCAGGTTTTCCTAAGTATCATAAAATCTATAGGGTTTTATGCTAACTTGTTGGTGAGTTTTTCTCCTATTATTGTTACGTTCATAAAATAGTAACACGTTATGTTTATTACGCACTTCCTGGAGAAAAGTGACCTCAAAATTAAAAATTATAATGGCATGGGGAAGAAAAATAGAGCAGGCTTAGAAATTGGATATCTGAAGATTCAAACAAGATACCAACTTTATTTAAATGCAGTTACAAAGGATAGTATTTGTTCTAAAAATATAGTCCAAAAATAATTCTCTACCATTAGTATGAACAGAGTAATTTCCGTTAACATGGGTCATGGTACACCAAAGTAAGCCTTTTCGTAAAACCTCGATAAATGTTGTCCACAGCGGAGATGGACCCTTACTGTGCAACGTTTTTTTTCTTAAAATAAGCCCAAATTATCCTTGACGAGTTAGGGGACGCTTTTGAAATATTTGTTTCAATTTCATCCCTCAATGTGAGGCCTTTTCGAAATTGAATCACCAAAATGCTGCTGTAGCCCAAAATCAAAATCAAAATCAAGTATCATCAAATCTTATGACATCGAGTTAATTCCGCGCAAATTGGCAAATTATTTATTATAAATTTGAAATCAAATAATTTGACAAAATTTGCATTCCATAAGCCACGTGTGTTGTATGTTTGTGCTTCCTAATCGGCTTATTCGAGCTTATTGAGAAATTCTATTTAAATATGATCAAATATGCAGCCAATTTGATAGTGAAGTTGCCAGGAGCGTTAATTACTTCCGTGCGCTTGCTCCCATATCAATTACCTCGTCCAAACCAAATATGTTCATTTGATTAGGAAATTATTTGTAAAATATTAACTTTAGCCCGTAGTGAATAATCACTAGATTGCGGTAGGCCAGTAGTCATACATCTGTCAGCCATACTTCAGTTGACCGCCACCCTTAAATTGACAGGTTTCTCCCCCCCAAAATGTCACCCTGTTCGTATGTCAAATGGTGAAATTGATATTTAAGCAGTTCTGTGGCATGTGACAATAATTACCGTGCCTTGTATTGTAAAACCTCAAAACCCAAATTCGGCGCTCATAAATAATCATAACCGTATGGTCCTTGGATTGTATGTACACACCTACACGTGAATATGAGAACTCGCGAAAGAGACGCCACAGTCCTGTCCACAGTGGGTGTTATGAGATGCACATTTCATGTGTACTGTTCCATGTTGAACAACCTAAGGTTCGGATATTTTTACTTTTTATTTCTTGTAGTTGTAGAGTTGGGATTTGTTGTCGCTGTTGTTGTAATTATGAAACTTTGCTTTTAGAACGAAAATTTGTTACCCATACTGCGAGTATATGTGGCAACATGACTTTGCTTTTACATGTTAGTATTTCGGTGATGATAACCACACATTTTTGTGGAATGTGTGAGTAATTAAATTTTTGGGATATGTACCCGAAAATCCAATAGAAACTGTAAATGGCATTTCCAAAGGATGTACCTAGCACAGTATCAGTTAATGAGTGGCTCGTTATTTTAAACTTAAATGGGTATGCTCAACAGATTCTTGGTCTTACACCTACCTCTGAGCGTGGGACGAGCTTAACGATGTGAATTTACATCTAAAGGGATGATAGGGTTCCTTACCTCACATACATCTGTCTTTTATCGACTATATCACTCCAGAGATTTGGTCACATGAACCATTTTTGATGGAACTTCAGTATACAGTATCAGTATCAGTATCAGTATCAGTTCATAGTTACAGAGCTCGTGGGAGTCCTACAGTGTAATGGACTTATTATAGAACGGCCAACATCGAAAAACATATATTCAGAACTGCTAAAAGTCACCACAATTAGACTTCTCCAAAGCTTTTGATATGGTTAATCACTCGATTCTGCTCAGCAAATTAAGACGCTTTTTCTAAATTTCCTCCACTGCTGTTAAACTAATATCACCCTATCTTAGTGAAAGAGAACAGGCCGTGTCACTTGATGGCAACCTTTCCAACTTTCTTTTCTTAAGGCAAAGAGTTCCCCAAGGCTCTATTCTAGGGCCTCTATTGTTCTCCATATATATTAACGATATTGCTTCTGTCATACTAAGTTCATCTAAGCATATCTATGCCGATGATATACAAATTTATCAAAGCTCCTTGGGCCTAACTGAAAATTGCGTCAGTGTTTTAAATGAGGATCTGGAACGAATTTCTGATTGGTCACTCAAAAGCGGCCTAATACTTAATCCAACAAAGTGTAAGTGTTTAGTTATTTCTAAAAAAAAGTTAGATCTGTTTTATTTCCATCACCTAATGCAAAACGGCTCTGAAATTGAATTTGTTGAGTCTTCGAAAAATCTAGGTCTTGTCTTCAACAGAACCCTTACATGGAACAACCACATAAATACATTAGTAGGGAAAACTTACGGTATTCTACGAACCCTATATACTGCTCAAAAGTTTATTCCTCTCGAAATAAGACTGCTACTTGCTAAAACGTTAGTCATTCCTGTACTTATCTACGGGTGTGAAATATTTTATAGATGTGATGCCGAGAATAGACGGCAACTTCAAGTGGCTTTCAATACTACTGACCGATATGTATACGGTTTAAAAATACATAATCACGTTTCACATCTTTTTGTTGCTGCTATCCGCCTTTGGAATTCACTTCCACGTAACTTGCGAGAGCTAACTGATGCACGACGATTCAAAAACGAGCTTCAAAATTTTCTTAAAAACTTGAGCAACCTTTTTCCCATCCCTATCACACTTTAAGCAATTTCAATTTCAATTAGAATTAATTTGAAATAAATTCAAAACATAAGAATAAGCTTAATTAATATAAAAGCAATTTAACTTAACTTTCAAACCATTTATGTATATGAATTAAAAGCCTTCTATCTTTCACAGACTTATAAGTGAATTCTTACTGTGTAAGCATGTATGATACAATAAATAAATCTAAATCTAAATCTAAATCTAAACAAGCTTGCATGTGAAAGGACAGTTTCAGAGAGCTTGCAAGGGTTTCTAAGAAGAAGGACATATGACACAATGGAAGGTTATATCTTCGATATATCCGGAACTAAGGTCTAAAAAGTTGTCAAAACTTGATGAGAGTACCATCATGGTGACTGTCAGTTAGAATATCTGGAAGCAGGTGAACCCCTAATGGTGGTTTTAGGGATGGGATACCTAAAAGGGGTAAAGATACATCTAAGCCGGCGAATCTCTGGTCGATAAGTCTCCTTCCGAATATCAGTAAGGTGACTCAGTGGTTGAGGAAAAAAATATAGCTCCGGACAATCAATTCGGTTTCTAGGCAGGGCATGATGTCACACATGCCGCGTCTAGGTTGGTGTCAGATATCCAATCGAATAAAAGCAAAAACCAGTGTACTGTAGCCTGCCTGTGGAAAACGCCTTCGACCCCGTATGGTTAGAGGGACTTTTCTACAGGCTGACCAGACTGGGCATCAATACACCATTTTAGCAAATTCTTCATAAAAATGGCGATGCGACTTCTGTTGGAACATTTCACATTAAAAACGGTCTGCAACAAGGTGCGGTTAACTCGCCGATCTTATTCAACATTTACACAACCGATTTGAAAGGTTGACTTTCCCATAGCATAGCGCACGCAGACGACTTGATAGCGTACAGAACAGGTCCAAGAGTCGAGGTCATTAACAGGCTTTTACAACGTGACTTCGAGCAAATTAGGCGATTTTGCAATGACTGGAACTTGAAGATCAACTTTCAGAAGTATGAAACCATTCTGTATAGAACGATGTTGTCTGGAGCCTCTAGGGACACCAGCGAAAATTCTTCATCATTAGACAAAACGGCCAGCCACGTGCTTGTGGAAATGTAGTCAGATACCTTGGGATCTGGCTTAACTAATATTTATATTTCAACAAGAATGTAGACGCTGCTCTGGCCAGAACCAAAGGTGCTTTTGCCCTTACAAAGAGACTGATTTATAGTAGCTGACTCGATGCGAGCGTAAAAGTTATCTGCTACATGGCCCTCATATGGCCCATGCTGGTATATGGGTGTCCCATGTGGTTCAACGTGAGAGCAAGTTTGCTTTAGGGTTTGTCTTCACCTTTACAGAATACCAGAATCGGAGTATATAAAATTCTATCTCAATGAGGTCCTATACAACAGGGCGAATCTAATAAGTGTGGACAACTTCGCTATGAAGTTGACTCGAGGGCATATTGCAAGAGCAATATCCTCGTCCAACAACCTGATATCTGGCGCCTACTACTCCAACTACTTATATCATAAGAGTGTGCGCTTGAAAGGCTTCGTCCCCCCTGAAGCGTTCCTCTATTTTGACATGAAAGGGCGGATCCCGGATAGGTTTGCGGTGCCGCTAATCTTCCACGTAGCTAATGCAGTTGGTGAGGGGTGACGCAACCACAACAGAGACGTCGCGCACGGCAGTATTGATCGTCTCAGGTTTAGCAAGGTAGTTTCAAAATGCGATAAAAAAAGATGTTGTTTTGCAGCACCAAAATATTTGGTGGTTGAACGATTCCTTCGTCGTTTTCTTCAAGTCCAGGTTAGACTAGTTAGAGGGCAAAGTGGACCATATTTTCCTTGAAATGTTTAGCAAATGGCCGACTTACGAACCAAATGAAACCAAATTTCGAACCGAATTATGGAACCTCCAAGTACTATCCGCACTTGGATTTTTGTAAGCCCCCCCACCCGAAGGTGACATAGGGTAGGGCAATTTTAAGGTACTTAAGGTTATTAACCTTGGGTTAGCTAACAATTAGGTTAGCAACTTGAAGTTTGCTTGGTTAACTTTGTCTTTGGAGGAAGTATGGGGTCTAAAAACGAAGGTGGTGTGGTATTAAGGTGGGAGTCTGGCATAGAAGATAGAGAGGGATTCAAAATATGGGAGCAAATAAAGTTAGGGTAAGCCGCTTTTGTTTGAGTGGAATAAGGAGATGTTGTTACGTTTTTTTAAAGGACTCTCAAGATGAAAAGATATTTATACGCTTGGGAATTGAGTTGGACGGGGTGGAAGAATGTTTTTTGCATCAGCGATTGGCAGAATGAAGTGAAGACAGGAAATGTCCCAACTTGGAGCTTGTTTCTTAGGAGTTGGGCTTTTTATGCAAGAGTTAGCCTTAGCATTCGACTTAAGAATCGGTTTAAGTTAGTAGATTTTAATCTTTCGATGGTTATTTTACCCAGATTGATGATTACGGAAACAGGGTTGATGAACATCCATTCATATTTTAACGGGATGCTTACCTTGATTTTAAAAAATTAGTTAGCCTGGTGCGATCGATCCTGGTCTTCGAAGCCATATCTTCAACCATCGCCAACTTTTTTTCTACAATTTTCGAACAACCATTTGCCAACAATTCTTTCGTCTTAAAAATCACCCCATTTCCCACCTATTTCGTCTAACCCTTACACAGAGAGAATTTTCCCAGATTTGGAAGACCTCTTTTATAATAGCGAATCCATAAAAAGGGATCTAAGCATGAAGTTACCAATTATCGTCCCATTGCTAAACTCTCTCATACATGCAGACTCTTTGAAAGCATTTTATAGGAAGCCTTAAGCTTCAAATGCAAATTTTTCATTTCGCAAAGGCAGATCAACTACCCCAAACCTAGTTGAATTCGTGTCTTTTGTCCTCGCAGCCTTAGAAAATGGCAAAGAAATCGATGTTATCACAACTAAAGGGGATCAATTGATGAGATATCTTATCAAACGCTGAACCTCTTTTGTTAAAACGGATTTCTCCTTACCTGGTAAACCGATATTATAATGTTCGGTTTAGAGCTGCCCTTTCTGTTACATTCTTGGCCCCATCTGTAGCTCCACAAGGTAGCCATCATGGTCCTCTTCTCTTCATTCTTACTGTTAACGATCTTGAGAGGGTCAATAAAAACTACTCCCTCTCTCCAAGCTATTTCTTCTCCCCATGACTCTGCCCTTACTCAAGAAGACCTTGATCGGTTTTCAATCTAGTGCCTAGAACACTGCTTAGAATCTAATATAGCCAAATGTCAATCTATAGCCTTCTCACGTAAATGCAACCCGTCTACTCCCCAATTCCCCTGGTTCAGTCTTTTCATGACCTAGCATATTATTCGACTGTGAGCTTAGTTTCCATTCGCATATCGATTAGATGATCCTTAAAGCCAACTTATCACTTGACTTTATCAAACGGTCGGTGGTCCAAGGAACTTTCCAACCCGTATGCAACCAGATCTCTCAATGCTACCTTTGTTTGCCCCCCTACTTGAGTCTGCCAGTCAAACTTGGTCCCCTTTTCACCGAGTGTATTCAACATCGATTCTTCGGATTTGCTCTTCGTGGTCTGCCTTGGAACGACCCTTTAATCTTACTTCCCTACGAAGAAAGCCTCAAACTTCTAGGAATATTGCTGACATTCTTTTCATTCATCGACTGCTCCCAGGTTCTATTGACTGCGCTTCCCTTTTCAACTCTATTTCCTTCAACACCAACCCACGTGATTCACGTTTTACTCGTCTCTTCCATCTTATTTTGTTTATGATTGGCACGGGCACAAGGGATTTCATATACCCCTAAGATGTTTGCATATAGCCAAGGCTAAAGGAAGTTAAGGGAAAAAAGAGAAATACCGATGCCCATTGGTTTTAAATGTTCGCAAGTTATAATGACTAGGAAATAAAGACATCGGCAGGGCATTCCATAAGCGAGTTGTACGGCTTAGGAAAGAACCACGATATTTCAAAGTACGTCCGAAGGTGGGCTTGAGGGTATAATGATCAGCATTCATAGCGAGACGTGTCTTACAGCTAAAAGTTTGAAGGGGCGGAATGCTATTGGCAATTTCGGTGGAGCACTGGTGGTGAAAATAGCGAATAGCGATACATCAGGGTGAGATAGGAGGTCAACTAAAACAAAGCCTTCTCCATCATTCCCTTGGTTCCTAGCTTAAGTTAGATTAAGCTTGCATTAAGCCAAATAAATGGGGGCCTCAGCCATCAAATTAGCAGAAACCGGAACCCAGTTTAGTCCTCAGGCTCTAAATAATAAGGAAAATCGAACGTCTATTTTGAATTAATGTAGCAATATGCTGTTCTAAGGAACGGTGCCCTTATTTATCACCAACTGTTTGACGGCGCTGTTAAGCCTTCCTTTTCAAGGCATGTAAAAGACACTTGTATACATAAATTTCACAACCAAGTACAACCATCACTAGAAAGGGATATCTAAATTCCCATCATCGGTGCAGTACGAACACACACTAACTAAAGATGCTTCTTGGTTAGATACACACATTTCAAAATCTCCTATCGAAAGATGATACACGGTGCTAGGCCTATTATTTGATGAGTCAACATGACTGCAATATGACCTAAAATTGATTCAACAAAAAGTGTCATATGTCACGAAACAAAACATTCGCTCAGCGATCAAACTAATGACAGCAACATCCAACCAAAGGCATACAACATACAACTTCTAAGAATCGTTATGTCCGTTTTTATCCTGACCTTCCCCAAGAGTAAACAAATTACAAATTCCATTTCAGTTGGAATTTATGCACTTCAATGACCTTTTCTCATGCTATTCGTAGTAGTAGTTCCATGCTGGTCACATTTATCCATACAAAACTCCTTCCCAAGAGGTGGTCACTAAATTGAATTTATTCCTCTGCCACCTGTTGATTTGGCATGACTATCTGCCCTACTTGCAAGACCATTTGACACGGTCAGTGGTTAAACTTACGCTTGGCTACTACCATAATACCAGTACTAGGACTTCTATGACTACTGTAGCTATTCCATTCGGATAATCTCCATCTAGAGCTACCTTATCCGCACAATAATACCAAACAAAAGTTAATTAAGTGCTTGACACAATTTTCACACAAAATTAGCCGCAATGTTAGCTTGGTGAATTTATAGCTTCAGTGCGTAATCCTTCGGCCGGCCGGTGAGTTCCTATCTAATTTGCCACTGCCATCAGCCCGCCAACCCACTGACAGTTTATGTTAATTAACTCCAGTTATCCAAGTAAAAACCCGGCAGATCTTTTGCAAGGTAACAAGGAAAAAAAGAAACAACAAGATACAGATACTTTTAGGAGAAAGACCAAATTTAATTAGTAGGCTTCAGTTGGGAGATATACTGATTAAACGGAGGTCCTTCTAAGTCAATATTTGGTCGTTAGACACTGATAACTGGTGACAAATTTATTTCCTTCTCTTCGCGTGGACGAGACGCACACTCGTTCTTATTTTTTTTTCTTGCCTTATACGTATTTCGTTTGCTTTTGTTGTTGCTTTTTGCTACGAGTATCTCGAGGGAAATTAAAACAAAACTTGACAGGTTGGCGGATTGGTTGATTTCGGAGAAAAGTCTTTCTCGATGTCAGTATGTGGTAGCGGCGGCGGCGGTCCGCCAGTTTATCGGGAACTGTCACGGGGATAGGCAAGGAATTTGTATGTGTACTCGTACCGGGCACAGGTGGTAATTAAAAGTAGTTAGCGTGCGTAGTTTAATGTCAAGTACCAAAAATGATGTCCTTTTTATTTTTTGGGGATTGTTCGTGGTAAAATTTTCAACTGTTGTTGCCTTGTTTATGTTATAACACCCCCTGAAGTAGTTTTTGATAAGCTGGTACGAGTATTTGATTTGTTTTCTTTTTTTCCCTGTTCAGCACCCTAATGTTCAGTATGCGTCATCAAAATTAGGGGGTAGTTTCAATGGCATTTAGATAATTTCGTTGACGTATTTAATAAACGATTACGTAAGAGCTCTAGTAGATATTTGAATGAGATTAACTACATAAGCGACTATATTATAAAAGATATCCCTGTAAGGAACTCTGAAAAGTTTTATGCAGCTTCGCCAAAGGCATTCTGTGTGTATTGGGCCTTTTATGACGCAGAAACACTTAAACAGACTTTATGATGTCTCTTGCAGTTAGATTGGTATTGGGATTAGTGGAAGACAGAAGTCGTTGTTCTAAATGAACCGAATTTGTACAATTTTTACAAAATAGCTCACTGTAGTCGTATTTAGTTTTAAATTTATTGTATCAAGGCATTCCCGGGAAATCATCACATGCGACAAAAATGGCCAAATCTGATTTTCTATTGCGAC
Source organism: Volucella zonaria (assembly GCA_963966105.1). Classification (NCBI taxonomy): domain Eukaryota; kingdom Metazoa; phylum Arthropoda; class Insecta; order Diptera; family Syrphidae; genus Volucella; species Volucella zonaria. The sequence continues at coordinate 59,127,091 of OZ014531.1, read as the reverse complement.
ACACGCAAAAGCTTTTTTTAATCGAAGTCCTATGCTGCAACATCAAGTGCAGAAGAAAAGTGACGAGATTGTCAACAAGCCAAAAGATACTCGTAGGCGCATCTGATGTGCTATGTTCCACTTGATTACCACAACAAAACCTATGGCGAAGACGACCAACATTCTTGCAGTTAGAACCATTCAACGTCTACTACGATCAGCTACCTATTTATTGACTTAAAGACCGCATTTAGTACCATTTAAAAAGACAAGCTATATAGAGTCATGTCAAGTTTGGCAAACTTTTCCATCTGTGAAGATTGCTTACTGTCAATAATGACATCACCGAAACATTTGCTTTCAAAATAGAGAGTGCTGGGGAAAATACACGCACTAGGGCACTTCTCCATTATTAGGACGACGGCGAAGGAATCCCATATACGGGTCTACGATGGCATCAACTGAGCTCGAGCTACTTGATGCACACTTCACCCTTAAAAACGATTTCGACGTATTCCGAGTCCAAGTCTAAAGGGACCTCCATAGTTGTGTCGGAATCCTAGCCGAGGCCAACTAAGGCTCTCATAACCTCAACGAGGCTGGTGGCACCGAACTGTTTAGCCATCCAGAAATTTTATATTGAACTGACCCTCCAGGTTGAGAGCTGCGCGTAGAGATTAATTCCTCCCCATCGTGCAAAACAGAAAACCGTTCGGAGACAACCAGCAGGTTCGGAAACGGGCGTATTCCGCAGACGATTGAGGGTTTTACACATGAAATGCTAGGACACTTAACAGACCACGTGCTACCGATCAAATCGCGGAGGTCCTAGACTGGTATAAACCAGATATTACCGCGATCCAAGCAATGCGAATTGAGAGCTGGGCGAAAAGCGCGTACAAAGGTACATCTACTACGGCGACTGCTGCAGAGAAAAAAGACAACGCTTAAGCAATTCCAGGGAGACCTGAGCTCTCGGCATATAAGCGAATGCTTCATGGCTATCCGCATCGAAATCAAATTCGAAAATATAAGCCTATTGTAGTAGAATAACAAAGTGGTAACACTGCAAAAGATATATTGTAATTGTAAGTGTAAGAGAGTCTGCCAGTAGGTAGGGTTTAGTGCTAAGCAAACCATCGTGAGATACGGACGATAGAAATAAAGCTAAATAGTAAATAAACGTTTTTTTATTATCAGTGCGCCTACAGAGGATAAGGATGACATCATTAAAGACTGATTCTATGACATCCTTGATCGATGCCGTCTTTAAGTGTGTCATCGTCACACATAGTCTGCATAATACCACGCCCGACATGGATTTAGGCTTTTAGAATTTGAAATGGAGCGTAGCGTTTAACATAACCAGCATGCGGTTTGCACATCTCAATATCCAGAAAAAAAAACTCGGCTATCGCTTGATCAATCAACCGTCAGCCAGATTGATCATCTTTAAATCGGCGTAATAGACTCTTCCACCATTCGAATTTTCCGAGCCAATTCGTCCCCTATCATTACGGTGTTGCGACCAGTGTACGAATGCCGATATTACTGGCACGACGAAGACAAGTAAGACTACCAAAATTCGACTTCAGGAAGCTACAATCACAAAAGATCGCTAGAACCTTTGCCGATCGCGTTTCCCTCAAGCTCTTTCAAAATCCTAGAACATACTCGTAGAACACCAATGGGAATGTTCGAAACGAGCCATCAGAGTAGCTGCGTCTTCAAAGCGCCGTCACAAAGACACTTCTGGTTTGATGATGAAGGTATGCAGGTACAAGAGTCAAACGCGGAGCATATACTCATAAATCAGCGCTCTATCGATGCACAAGAGCTGCACGTGAGCTCCACGAACAGATGAGAAAAATGCCGAGAAACGGGCAATCGAGGAAATGGAGAGATGTTACAACAGCCACGACGTCTGAAAGTTTCATCAGAGATTAAAACGAACATGCCAGAGCTACAAATCCAGAATGGAAGCCTGGAAGCATAAATATGGAATACTACAAGGTAGCAGCCGGTGCTGGGAACACGATAAGATTACTACTGTCGACTGTTAAGTGGCAATGATAGTCAAAATACCACAGTCAGGCGGAAAGAACCATTCATTCTAAACGAAGACGACAGAGAATTCCGTCCTCCTGACCTAAACAAAGTTAAGGAGCAATATCAGGGCTAAATTCTAATAAATCTGCTTGGCCAGGCGAACTGCCTACTGAGCGATTTAAAACAGCTGAAGATGACCTGATTGAGAACATATGGTACACCAACTCATCTCTAGGATAGTGCCACAGTAAGGCATGCTTGAAGATGGAATCTCAGCACCATTTGCCCGATACACAGGAAAAGAGACCCTTTTGATTGCGCCAACGTCTCCTAAACATCGCCTATAAAATTTTTTCTGTCGCATTGTGTGAGCGACTGCAACCATTTTTTAACAATCTACAATAGTAGTTTCCGGTGGGTAGTTTCCACCATCGATCAAATATTCACGATACGGCAGATCTAGGAAAAGATCTGCGAATTTGTCGAATTTAAAGCCGCATCTGACAGCGTCCATAGGGACGAGCTATAAAACGCCATGTCTTATTTGATATCCCTGCCAAACTCGTTAGGTTGTCCAGGATGACTATGGAGAATTATCTCTGCTCAATCGAGATTGATAATTTGAAAAGGGCTTTTTGATAGGGCGAAAGGCTGTGGTAAAAAGTGCAATACTTAATGGCCAACACAAGAGTCCTATTGTTAGTACGCGCAATTACTTGCCGATGGAGATGGCATTCATGTGATTTAACGAACACAATGAAGCCTTCGAAAAGTATCGAGGCTAAATGGACCAAAATGGGTCCTATGATACACGAGTTCAAAACAAGATACATGTTGTCATCAGAAAAAAAATTCACATTATTGACGGCTTGGGCAGAACGTCAGCTATAGCAGCTATACGAGTAGCTTTAAGGTGATTATGGACTTTGTCTTAGATCCGGAGTATCAAGCAACTGCAACTGCAAATCGCTGTTTCTTTTAGCTCAGAAAGAAATTGAATAACTTCCGACTGCTACAATTTCCAAACCGTTCATGACAGTGAGCTCAAATTTTGACACATGACAGATAATTTTATTATTTACAAGCCTTAAGCGATTAAGCGATTTGCGTCTCAGTTGTGTTGAAAAATTTTTATCCGCGATGGAATTCAAACGTGATAGTGTGATTGCTTTACATTTTGCTGAAAAACCACAAGCAGCTATCGTTAGAGCCCTCCAGCACCTCAACGTGAATAAATAATTTGTGTCTCGAAAAATTGCTCGTTACCGTGATACTGGCAACGTTGCAAAACGCCATGGAGGTGGTCATAAAAAAACAGCAACATCGGCAGAAATGGTTCGGAAAGTGAAGGCTCGAATTGAGCGAAATCCGCATCGAAGTGGAAGAAAAATGGCTCGTGAGCTCAACATATCGTTGGAACGGATGCAACACATACTGAAAAATGAGCTTGGGCTCAAGCCAATGAAGTTCCAAAAAGCGCACGATCTTACACAGAAACAGAAAAAAGTTAGAGTCGAAAGAGCGAAGGAGTTGCTACGCTTGCACGAAAGTGGTGAGTTGCCGAATTTGGTTTTTTCCAATGAGTCGCAATTTGTTATCGAGCAATATGTCAACAAACAAAATGACCGAGTTTACTTGCCAGAGAGGTCCTTCGAAAATTTACACCTTAGGATGGCCACCAGAAAGCAGGCAGCACCGATGGCAATGGTTTGGGCCGCCATAACCGCCGATGGTCGCTCTCCGCTCGTATTTTTGGACCGTGGCATCAAAATTAATGCGATCCTATATCATGAAACTGTCTTAGAGGCAATATTGAAGCCTTGGGCAAGCAATCATTTCGGTGGAAGACCGTGGACATTTCAACAAGACTCGGCACCGTCTCACAAAACGCGCGTCAACCAAGATTGGTTAAAAAAACAATGTTCCACACTTCATTTCTTCGACACAATGGATTGCAAATTCTCCGGATGCAAATCCGTTGGATTTCTCTGTCTGGGGTATTTTGAAGGCGAAGGTTGGCGCTAAAAAATACCAAAGTTTGGACCACCTCAAACAAGCACTTCGTGCAGCGAGCGATGCTTTCTTCGGCCCTCTTTCAAGCCATTATTCGCGCCAAAGGCGGACATATTGAAAACTACTAATAGAATTTGAAAATTGATGTATTTTCCAACATTTTTTGCTTTGGCACAATAAAATTTATCAAAAAATAAAAAAATGTATAGCATTTTAAAAAGTTGGAGTTCGAGTAAGTCACCCTGTATATGGCGCAGGAACTCATCAAAAGTGAATGAAGAAGCAATGGGCCGTTTCGAGAGAAAGATGCTGCGTGTGATTTTCCGTATTGACAAGGAATGGAGGTAGAGTTTCAACCACCGACATCGCTCTAGACGTCTACGTATACAAAATCCGATGCATGGGCTACATTAATCGCAAGGACAGCACTTCTCCGTCCTTATACTGAGGAATGCAGAGCAGAAAACGACCGCATTTAGGGTGGCACATGCAAGTAGAAGGGAACCTTAACCAACTGGACGCGTGCGGCACTGTAGGCAGCTGACGAGAAATCTGGCTATCTGGAGATGCATGTTAGCTGAGGGCCTGGTCCATTCCATACTTTAGCGCAATTATAAGCTCTAAAAGAGATGCGAGAGAAATGACCTAAATGCGGGTAAGTGGAGCAATTCTACTAAAGAAAATAAAATGAAATAGCTTTCTCTCTAGCTGGTAGAATTGTCAAAGAAACTATTCAATCACGCTGAACCTCTCTGGGCAATGTAATACGAATACTGCAACGTAGATCTGGACTTTTGGTCCCACAAATTCCTCGAAAATCGATATCGTTGTATCAAACCAACTTATAATTAGGCAAACAGAAGTGCTTGACCAAATATATGTGTCCATTGCAAACGATAACACTTAATTCGCAAAACTAAGCCGCAGGCAATACACCACATTCTAATTACTATTCTGGATGAACCCAGAAACGGTTTATTTTCAACTCCATATTGATTTCAATTTCACCACCATCGCCCGATGGATGGTGCCTACCACCGCAAAATCCTTCTTTAGAAACCGCCGCCGCAGTGGGTGTGCTCAAGAAGGATTTTTTTCTTTTTTTTTCGAAAATTAATTATTAATAACAACTCTATGCAGCCAATGGCACTTGTGATGCTATAAAAGTCCATTTATCGATGGACATCAACACCCGAGTTGATGTCCTGGAATAATTCCATATGCCACGGGCTACTACAATACATACTTACATGGATGTGCCTTATACATACGAAAGTATCTATCTACATAGACATACCCGTACATTGTCGGAAATAGAATTTTTACGGAGTTAAATCATCAACCTGCGGTTGGGTTTAGGATTTAATGCTTACTTTATGCTGGTGCCAGGAGATGTGGCCCACATTAACTGACGAACGAATAGATGGATGCTTCTGAACTACTAGGCTGACTCGGTTCTTGTGTTTTCAACCAAAATGATGTTCGGTTACATAACTGGCCGTATCAGTCATTGGAGATTTCATGTTAAAAGAAAAGTGGACTAATTGCATAAAAATACTGAGACTGCTCTCAGGCGCCGGATGGCTTCTGCCACCCTTATGATTCCAGGAGGCTCAACTATGCCATGGGAATGCCATTTTACCATGATTAATGTAATTCAATGAGCCAGCTGATTGATTTCCCATTTTTATCACTCTCTTTGGGCATAGCCAAGCCCAAATTGAAACATAATAACGTAATGACATAACCCAAAGTTAAAGGTTAACTTACTACGCCGCTGTTATGATGATAACATTTGAGGTCATGTTCACATCCTGACATTGGATAAATGTTATTTGATTGTTGTTTAGTGATAAGGAATTGTTCTTGCTCTGATTGCGACAGTGATTTGAATCTGATATGAGAATAATTGACTATTGCGATTGATGGTATCGTGGTCAGAACTTCATAACTATCTATAACTTAATTCGTGCGGTTTGCTAAGAAATGGCGTAACTTGTATTACTCCATTGTTATTATTCCATTAAGACATGCGTTGGAAAGCTACTGTCATTGTAAGTCATTTCAGTATATGTCATTCATTTGAAGCGTAAACAATAATAATTTTTTTTCACTCAAATATGTCGAACTTTGTGCCTGAAAAAGTGTTTTTGCGGGGAGTTCTTCTTCATTACTTTAATATGAAGAAAACTGCTGCCAAAAGTCATCGTATTTTAGTGGAAGTTTATGGTGAACATGCGCTAGCTGAGCAAACGTGCCAAAAGTGGTTTGCACGATTTAAGAGTGGTGATTTTGGCTTGGAAGACGATGAACGTCCTGGGCAGCCAAAAAAGTTTGAAGATGAAGAACTGGAAGCATTATTCTATGAAGATTGTTGCCAAACACAAGAAGAGCTCGCAGAATCTTTGGGTGGTACTCAAGCAGCCATTTCAAAACGTTTAAAAGCAGCTGGATATATTCAAAAGCAAGGAAATTGGGCTCCACATGAACTCAAGCCGAGAGACGTCGAAAGGTGGTTTTGCATGTCCGAAATGCTGCTGGAACGCCACAAAAAGAAGTCATTTTTGCATCGGATTGTTACTGGTGATGAAAAATGAATCCATTACGACAACCCCAAGCGCAAAATTCATATGTGAAACCCGGCCAACCAGCCAAATCAACGGCAAAGCCGAATATCCATGGCGTGAAGGTAATGCTCTGTATTTGGTGGGATCAGATGGGTGTGTTGAATTATGAGCTGCTAAAAGCGGGTAAAACCATCAATGGACAACGCTACCGAACACAATTAATCTTTGAAGAGAGCAGTGGCCGAAAAACGCCCGGAATATGCGACCAGACACGAGGCAATAATTTTCCATCATGACAACGCTCGGCCCCGTGTTGCTATTCCGATTAGGAACTATTTGGAAAACAGTGGATGGGAAGTCTTACCCCACCCGCCTTATAGCCCAGATCTGGCCCGTTCTGACTATCATTTGTTCCGGTCGATGCAGAACGCCCTCACTGAAATACGGTTCACATCAGAGCAGAATATCAAAAATTGGCTTGATTCATTCTTGGCTGCCAAGCCGGCGCAGTTCTTTTGGGATGGGATCCACAAATTGCCAGAAAGATGGGAAAAAGTCATAGTTTCAGATGGGCAATACTTTGAATAATACTATTGTACATGTTTTTCTTAAATAAACGTTCAAAATTTGAAAAAAAAACCACACGAAGTTATATACCCAATATTTTACAGATGATGTGGTTCGCCAAGTTCGATATTCGAACAAGAGACATGTCATCGTTGGGAATCTTCATAAACAAAGCAACGTGCCTATTATGGTATATCTGGACTACTGCTAAAATACCGCAGATAGAAAGAAGAAACCATAGCGATACTATTGATACTGGATGGAAGCAATCGGAATGTAGAAAAGCCCACCAATGGTCGGAAAGTATTCTTGTAGATCACCTTTGTCTGCAGCCTCTACGGATCCCACAAAAATAAGGAAGATTTGTAATCCTACGGCCACAACCCATTACTTGACGAAATGTGGGCAGTTACTTTGTTATCTGGCTTAAAACACCAGAGTCTTATATTACAAGACAAACCTAACAACAGCAGATACAATAGTTTCGTTATTGAGCTGGCTCGATGGCACATTACAAGACCTATGACTTTGACGAACAACCTGATTCCCGGAACCTTCTACCTTAACTATACTCGTACGTATGATGAGATTGTGAGCTTCCAAGCCTTCATTCTCGTGGAGGAGTTCTGGACATCGTTGGAGCTTGTGAAATTAGGTAGTGGGGACACGGCATCCAATCCTCCGAAACTGGTAAAAGTTTCATGGTCTACTCTGATGATGATGGTACATAACCACTATCCACTATCCACTATGAATTAGTATGGCAAGGACGATTTCTATAGCATACTGAGAGGGACCACCATCTCAACGCCCAATGGAGATATCGTGATCGTGATGGTTGGAAACGGCACCATCACGTTCAGGTATGTGATGGGAGTACTTAGCCTCGAAGACACCAGAAATCACAACGGCAAACGTTTTGAGGACTTTTGCAACCGCCTTATCATTGGAGGGACACTGTTTGACCGCGAGAACAACCAAAAGATCAGCTGGGTCCCGACTGACCAATTATGTACATTGAACTAGATCGATCACTTTACATCGTGATATGTAGAGAGTAACCACCATCTAAAGGCAACCGATCCAACTTGCTAAAGATACCTATAATCTCGACAGACTCCGACATGATCAAACGCCCTAACAGATATATGATCATCTTGCCACACGTACAGAAACAATCAACATCTTCGCTCCTGGGAGCATCGGCGGCCATTGGAGCGTGGTGAAAAATGCTTTTACGTTTGGGACAGGCATCGTCGTCGGTAGCAGGAGAAAAAGCTAAAGCAGTTAGCTGAAAACAGACGCATGGAAACAGATGGATGAACGTATTGAAGTCAAAGCACAGATTGCAGCGGACTCAGTCGTAGAGCGCTCTTAACTATCCAGTACGGTATGGAAGAAAATAAAATCCTACCTTAGTGAAAGACGAGATTAGTGTAACTACACTAACGTGCCAGCCACAAAGGCTGCAGAACCAGTAAACAAGTGCGACAACAGCACCGTCTGTAGCATTACCTACTAAGTAACTCAGTGGAGGTGAAAGTTGCAATAAAGGACTAGACGGAAATCTGCTGACTCCAGATGAGGAACAGCTTGCCAGATAGCTGGAACATGATCCACCTATTCTTAACCACATAGGCAACAGCGATTTGCAGTCAAGCTCATGCGAGCACCTCCCTCTCACACAGCAAAATAGGCTGAAATCGCGTCTGCTACAAGTGTTCCAAAGAAAAACATGGCAATTGACATAGATGGCATCCCGGTGTAACACCTCAAATATTACAGCCACTAATTAGGAAAGCATTGGAAACCGAAGGCTTTTTAACAGACTGACTATCAAGCTGCTCAAGAACAGAAACCTAACGAAATGTGGCAGAACTGGCTAAACTATAGCTAGAAAAATGCTGGATCAAGTGATATAATATCTTGATTCAAAGCTTTTTCATCAACCAGACAGGCTTTCAAGCTGAATCCTATTCCCTCGAGTATAGATCTCTGTCACATTTGTTGTTCATCGATTTCCATTTCTGCATTTTTGTAGACGTTAAATGCTTCCAATGCATCTTCTACGAAGAAGTAAAATCATCAGATCACATTCTGTGAGACAAAAGGGTCCAAATTATAGCCACCAACTTCCTCTAAAATATCTCTTAGGTAAGCAAAGTGATGCAAGCTCTAGAAGGCGGAAGTCGTTGCCAATAAAAATTGTCGAACTCTGGTAAATCTATCAAGGAATCGTCCTTTCCAATATATGTGCTTCCATATTTTTTGGAATCTGTTGTTGGATCTTTCGCTGAAGAGCCTAAGTTTAGCAGAATCACGTTAGGTCCAAAGTTGGGCTTCAGGGTAAACTGATGCCATCTGTAATGAAATGTGTGTTTCAACTGAATATTTGATGGGACGGTACGCTACTAACAAAAACCTCGGCGTAGATGTTGTAACATCGATTGGATATGTCATGCTATATTTGACTATGTCATCCAGCAAGACGTACTTCGTGCGGCAATCAGTCAAGCATGGGCATTGTACTTGAGTTCGAGGCAAATTAATACTGAGGAAGCAAGATGAAACGGTTTAGATAACTTCAAAATCTTCATCATTTCTGGCGACTTAGAAGATGTGAAGTTTCACTTTCGACAATGTGAGTGCCTTTCCCACCTGTAACGTACGAAATTAACAATTTTTTGTTTTCCGATGCATTTCCTGGGAGTCGAACACCGAATTTCTTGCGTGGTGTTTGATGAACCAAACCACTGCCCACGGCAACTGTCAGTGGGTAGATTAGAATATAATGAAAATATGCTGTCTTTCATTTATTTTGTGAACATTAAACGTTCAACTGTCCGAGACACACCGATCTAAAATGAACCCTACGAGTATTTTGACAAAAAAAAACATGATTTTGAAATATCAAATGCCCTTTTCTTGCTTCCACCAGGTTGATGTAGACATTGGTTTCATATTAAAGTGAAGCATTCTATCAAATCATCACTGTTTGTGAAGATATGAAAGAAAAACAAATGAAAACCGATATCAGTTGAGGTACCTCCTAACAATTTAAAACAGGAAAGAGTCCATCTCTAGGCGCTAAACTTGTTATAACTGCTCTGAAATTTTATAAACCAAGAGGAACCACCTCTTGCTATGTGGAATAACATCGAACTAAGAATCTAAGAGTAGTGCAAAACCTCGGATTGGTGTTTCAAAACGCCTGCTCCGCATAAAATATAGTGGGATGATAGACGAAAATGGCGGTAAGAAAGGAAGAGCAGGTATTTCAAACGTGGACTAAGTACTGGTTGCAAAAAAAGGCGATAAAAGCGCTATCTAGTGCATTTGCCATAACAGAAGAGGGATTGTATAAGAAATCACTATCTATAACAAGACGACAAGCAATAGAAGAAGCGCAACATTGGAAAGAAAGCTCGGAACCCCCGAAATAAAATTTATTGAAGACGAGCAGGAACGTCTGATAACGAGCAACTTTGCAAATGATGCAAAGAATGCTCACCCAGTGCCATTCTCTAGGCTGTCACGCACGAGGAGGAAATAGCAGATTTTATTGGAGCCGAAGTTAACGAAATGCAGTCGGACCTGGACACATATCCTCCAAAATATGGGAAATCTTGGGTTTCAATGGCTGGCGATTTTGTTCAATAATATTATGAGAAACGATCGCATGCCTTAGGGAGAGCTTTTTTATTCCACTGTCCGAAGATTCGAGGAAACCTTCATATAAAGACAAAGGCGACACGAGAAAGTGAAACATCTTCTATATGAAAAAGTGCCCAGAATTTCCCATGCAAACAAACCGCGCTTTGTTTAGGTTGGTACATCTGTCATCGGGCGCTCAAATATCTGTTTGAGAGTCATTTGTCGAGAGTTTTTGCGTGATATCTTTGTGTTCATTGTGTTCAGCGAATTTCGCAATGTCAAATTTAGTTCAGCAAAGAGTTTGCCTGAAATGTTGGTGTTTCTAACAAAATGTCATATCCGGAAGAGTGACTCAACAATGTCGAAAACACAAGCGTACGAGTGGTACAAAGAGTTTAAAGCGAACCGTACTGTGGTTGATAATTTGCCTCGTCCCGATCATCCCTGGTGGATTTATGACTGACGTAAACATCTAAAAAATTAAGAAAATTATCCTCGCAGATCGTCGCGTGAGCATCAGGGAGATAGCAGCCGATGTCTGGTGTCTGGTTCGGATCAGTGCAAAGCATTATGCACGATGTTTTGGGCATGATACGAGTTGAAACGCGGTATTGCATTGATGTCGCTAAAGCTTCGCAAGTTACGTATTCACCTGACATGGCTCCTTGTGATATTTTCCTATTTCCACAACTCCAGTTACCACTTTGCGGAAAGCGTTTTAAGACGTTTGATGCGATAAAAGACAATTCGCAGAAGGAGCTGAAGGCGATTCCAAAATCAGCCTATGAAAAGTGTTTTGAAGATTGAAGGAAGCGTTGGAATATGTTTATTGCTTGCAATGGAGAATACTTTGAAGGGAATAAAATGAATATCGAACCGTTTTCCGTTTATTGAAGAATTCCGGGTACTTTTGATCAGAAGGTACTATGAAACAATATGGAAGAGTTCTAACAAATTATTGCTAGACTTCATTGCTATCAATGCGGCAGGTTGACATATGATGCGATTCAAAGTTTACGGATAGTGATGGAGGTAATACCACGACGTTTCGCAAGATCTGCGCTAGGAGATGACAAGTTACGAATCAGAGCAGTGGCAAACCCAACCCTTGAGGCCTATTTTTAAGAGATCGAAAAATTCAACTATCAAGGCTCTATCGTTAACCAGGTATCAAATTGCGATAAGGATGTCCCACACAGAGTAAGTGTGGGATAGCTTAAAATTCCAGGAAGGAATAGAGGCTCAAGTTCCTGTCGAGGCTCAAAGAGGTCGCTGAAGGAAAAAGAAATATTTCTATATCACTCAGATACAAAAATCCACAATGATACTAAGGTCCTTTATCCAATTCCACAAGAAGCGCAGTACCAAAGGGAGAAATATGTATTGTAGCATTCGACGAATTATACGCTCTTGATCCGCTTTGACTTATTTCTGTTTATTCAAAATGAAAAGCCTCAACTCTTTTGTGCTGGATATCATGAAATTCATCAAAGTCTCAGGTGTAATCTCTTTCATTTTTATTCAGCCCCAGTCAACTCCCACTAATCATTCCATCCCGGTTAATCTATCATCAATTTTGTCATCTCCAAATATCTTAAGGACTGTACTTTCCAGTCAACATTACAATAACAAACTTAACTTACATGTAATTTTCATACAACAAATGTGGAAGTAAAGAACTCCACTGCAGACTGAACCGTTTACTATCCTGTAAATCAATCCGTTTTTCAGGACTTCCTTGCCAATCCCTCCGACAGTTTATCTATGCAAAGTTTAATTAACCCTAACTAATTACATACAATTATCCGGGTGATTATATCCTCGTTGTTCTTCTTCTAAGACACCAAGCACTACAAACATGGATGTGTGCCGTAAACACATCGATTATCATCCTTTCGTATGCCGGAACTGAATTAATCGTGAAATTAATTCATCCCATATTGACTAGTGGCAGGTTGTTGGTATTTTTTTCTTTTCTTTTTTTTGTTTTTGGTTAAAAATAAACCAAACCACTGTGTGACGAAAAAAAAAAACGTTTTATCCAGAGGTTTCGTCTTTAGATACATACGAGGATATCAGCAGCACTTTGATGACCTAAAATGCTGCTTAACTCGCATAGAAGAGAAGAACGCTTCACACATGGATTAACTTTAATCCACCCACTTTCTTATAATCAATAATGACGCTCATATACGAGTACGAATATTATGTGATACTCGTACTGCGGCAGTGTGTGTGTGTTTATTTTTAATATCTATGTTGTTATATTCATTTGCCTTGACCTCGTCATCAGGGGTATGACTTGGCGGAAGACATTTGCCTGGTGCCAACAGACGGGGTTGTTTCACATGAAATACAGATTACAGATGATTACATGAATGGTATCTGTATTTCACCTTCGACACCTTTCATATCAAGATTGCGAATGACCAGGATTCAGGATTAAATTGTTTGATTGCTCATATCAATTACATTAACCTGAAGCGTGGTTATGGTATCTTACAAGAGCACTCTACTTCGGAAATACGTATTTTTGAGGGTACCCACAGTTATGTCCGGACTTTATATAACAATTAATTATAACGTAATTTAATGGAAAAATATAGGTTACATTGAGTTTTCTTTTACCTAAGTTTTCTAACTGAACATCCCCGTTTTGGAACAGTGGGCGTTTTGTTTACAAATATGGGAAACACCGCTTTTTGGGTTTATTGAGAAGTGTTTTGGTTTTGGTTGTTGATTCAGCGCTTGTTGATGACATCTTACATCAAAAGGGTTGTCATATCCCAAGATTTGTCAACCCGGATCAAAAGGGCCTTACATAAAAGCCACATTTTGGGATCGTAAGAATTTGTCTGAGATCCTTCACGTTCTCTAGTAAACAACTTGCATTCATAAAGAAAGCAAATCGCAGCATTAAGTTGCTTCACAGCTGAAGGTGCCAAAGTACTATTGAACGACACGCTGAATGTGGAAGTCTTGAGGATAAATCATGGTCAGGAGGATCTAGAGCTACAACTAAATAAAAGGATCGGCTAATAGTCAGAAGAAGCAAACGCAGAAGACGAAAGGCAGCACCCTAAATGCTGTCTTAGACATGCTGTACTAACGGGTGACCAGATAGCAATGTTAGTTTTTCCAATTGTAATGTTTGTAAAGTTACACAGTGGTGGATTCGACATTCTGGGTAGACAACACCCGAAGGATGGTGTGTTGAGACCTTTGCTGCGGAAAATAACTTAACCCACCTTGTAAATGAGCCCACGCTGATATCAGACGTTGATAGTCATACCGCCAACACCCTGGACTTGTTTTTAACTTCTCACCGTGGTAAGTACACCGTTGATGTGCTCTCCCCTTAGTCTCGTCGGAACATTGTGTCATATCAGCTTATTTCTCGTACACCGACCATACAGTTAGAGAAAAGATTCCTAAAAGAACCGTATGACAATACGAGAAAGCCAACTGGAGCGGTCTTAACATCTTCTTAAGGAATTTTAACTGATCGTTATTTTTCCGCCATAATGACGTCGATGCCGCTGCTGATATGGTCACAGACACCATTCTCTTTGGAATGAGAAACTTTATCCCTCATCGGATGAAGAGTATCAAACCAAAAGAAAAAGCGTGGTACCACTCGAGCTGTAAAGAGTCTGACAGGATTAGAGAAAGGTTTTTTCGGTCTTTCAAGACCAGCCCAACAGAGGAAATAAGTTCAAACGAGCCAGAAATGACTGCAACGCCTTTCTTAAACGTGTAAATTTCCAATGCGACCAAAAGTTGAGGCAAAAAATACTACAATGTTCCAAAGGTGGTAAAAATTGTTGGTCGTTCGTTAAAAGTATTAGAAATTCTGCCACATCCTCTATCCCAACGCTCATTTACAATGGCATCCCAGCTGTCAGCTCTTTGGATAAGGCCAATCTGCTTGCAGCCCACTTTGCGGCCCGCTTAACACTCTCAAATTGTGCTTTGTCTCCGCCTACACTTGAATGCGTCGAATCTTCAATGGGACAAATCCACTTTCGCAGTCGTGTAGTAGCAAGAGTTCTTAAAGATCTTAACATTCACAAATCCGCTGGTCCAGATGGTATATCTCCCCTCCTTTTGAAGAGGTGTCCTTCCTCGCTGGCAAATCCACTGCGTAAGCTTTTTCATTAATCCTACTCTTTAGGACTATTTCCGAACAGATGGAAAACAGCATTTGTCCAGCTTGTCCCTAAAAAAGGCGAATCTTCCTCTCCCTTCTCCTTCAGACCCATTGCACTTACGTCCCTTCTTTGCAACGTCATGAAATAGTTTTCTTAGCAACAAGTCCACTAGTGATTTGATGGCATATCTCTCTGAAAAGTGGAACCAGAGCGTACATCAATCTGGCGAAAGCAAGGTAGTTGCACTTGATATTTCTAAGACATTTGACAGAGTTTGGGGTCAGGCCTTTTTGTCGAAAATGCGTGCTTTTGAAATCGACGACCGTCTTCTTCAATGGCTTAGAAATTACGTTAAATTCAAGTTGTCTTGCATGGTTTCAAGTCTGATATTCACAAAATAAATGCGGGTGTGTCCCAGGGATCCATTCTGTCTATGACACTCTTTTTAATTTTCATCAACGATCTCTTGTCTTCTACCTCTAATCCAATATATTCCTTTGCTGAAGACAGTACTCTCTGCTTTTCATATTCATTCCCGGATTCACGTCCCTGCTCTTAGGCTGTAGAACGGGAACGGCAGCGTATGTTAAGCTCATTAAATTCTGATAATTGCAGCATAACCAATTGGGGAACTATCAACAGAGTGGAATTTAATGCTTCCAAAACACAATGCTGTATGCTATCGTCAAAGCATACAGCCAATACCCAGTTAATATCCATGAAATGGCACTTGCATCGCTGAAATCGAAAAACTTTCCAAAAATGCTGCGAAATGTCTTGGTTCCCTCAAGCGATGTAAGAAATATTTTACCACCTCTGATCTGGCCACAATATATAAGGCATTCATTCGCCCAAAATTGGAGTACATTGTCCACTTCTGGTCAGGTGCTCCTAAAACATCTCTGCTCCCGCTGATAGGATTCAAAACCGTGCGATAAAACTCATTGATGATACTAATATCAGTCAATCAATTGACACCCTCGAACACCGACGTAATGTCTCCTGTCTCACTCTGTTTTATCGCTATTTCCACCACCAGTGCTCCATTGAAATCGCCAGTAGCATTCCGCCCATTCAAACTTTCAACCGTAACAACCGTCTCGCTATGAATGCTCATCAGTATACACTCAAGCCCATTTTCGGACTCTAAATATCGTGATTCTTTCCTAGGCCATATTCTGCCGATCTCTATGTTCCCTGGTCGTTATAATTTACAAACATTTAAAAACAATGTACATCGGTACCTGTCTTTTCTTCCTCCCTAAATTTCCTTCGCCCGCACTGTGTACGAAAATTTGAAGGGTACAAAAACCCCTTGAGCGCGCGCTGATTATAAAAAAAAAAAAAAAATAGGACTACCATGGCTTCTGTTGCAAGCGACCATTCGAAGGTGAAATAACTTTTTGAAGAATAAGTGGGTCAATGGCCGCAATTTCAGTTTGGATTTTATGTTTGAGATCCTGAATGATCGCTGGGTTATTGACATAGACCTTACTCTTCAAATAACCCCACAGGAAGAAGTCTAAAGGTGTCAAATCTTAGAGGCCAATCAACTTCTCCTCTAACCAAAATAATGCGATCTTCAAATTTCGTACTCAATAAATTGATAGTTTGTCTGGGCGGATAGCACCATTCTGTTAAAACTAGAGAGCGTCCAGACCTAATTCATTCAATTTTGAAAAAACATAGCCGGCCAATATATTGCGGTAACGTTCTCCATTCACTGTAACTGTCTCTCCAGCCTCATCTTCAAAAAAATACGGGCCAGTGATGCCCGCAGATAATAAGCGGTAAAATAAGCGTTTTGACGACCTTCCGTCATGTGGCGGCAGCGGTGAAGGCCGCGATTAACCACAGTTTACCAAGACTTCAATAGACACGACAAGTAACAGAATTATTATGAGAATACCCTGACAGCCTGTGGCCAATTACGAATCCTAAACTGGTCACCGATTTGACAGTATTTAATTTGACGTCAGATAGCCAAACATCGGGTAAAGACTGGGAATCAAAGTGGTTGTAACATATGGGCAGTATTTGAGACTTTCTTGGATTCACTAAGAGACCATTGTCCGTGACCCAACAGGTTATGCATTGGACTAGCTCCGGGATGTTATTAATTTTTGAAGCAAGCTTAAGACCTAATATAGTTCTACTCGTAATAACTTTCGATAATCTATTTGACAGATAGCCGTGAAGCCACAAAATTCTAAAATTTCCAGCAGAGTAGGCCGTGATCTACACTATCAAAAGCCTTCGATAAATCAAGCAGACAACGAATCGTCGTAACTCCCTTATCGAAATTCCGTCTTATATCATCGATAATGCCAGTCATGGCGGTAGAACAGCTATGGTTAGCTTTCAAACCAGATTGACGCGGATTGAGTAGATCCCTTACCGATAGATGTTTCTGAATTGCGACGAGTTTCTCGAATACTTCTGATAGGTACGGCAGTATGAATATAGGCCGCAGTATGCATATAATCCCCAGCGGTTAGGGGATTAGCTTTTTTGCCCATCGGCAAGACTTTTGGTCTTTTCCACACTTTCGATGCAATCAAGCAGTGCTTAAAGATATGAGTTAAATGGAAGACGATATAGGTTTTATAAAAAGTATGGGTATACCGTCCTATGCCACGAGGATAATTTCATATTAATTGTTAGTTTGGTTGGCATTACGTTCATCGCAGCAATCGAGATTATCAGAGATTATGAAGCGCTGTCATGAAGCGTAAGGCTCTTAATGTTAAATCCAGGTATCCACAAAGGAGTGCCGAATACAAACGTGCAGACGAGTTGGTTGGAAATGGATCCTCAAGTATTAAACCACCGTCCTGAGCTCTAAGAGTCCAAGCAGAGCAAACGATACAAATCAAAGCCAATGGAAAATGGTAGCATCTTCCAACCTGTGAAACTTCAACACAATTATAGTCCGAACTAATCAGAGATTATGGGCAACGTTGGGATCTCAAAATATATACCAGACATGCATAAGAATAGTACGCGATATGTACGATAATGTTAAAACGAAATTTAAATCCGCAGCGAGAATTCGAAGTTAAAGTTGGAGGACCCCAAGGCAGTGTAGAAAGTCCGCTACTTTTTAATATCGTGCTAAGTTTCCAATTAAAGTAGTCCCAAGCAACTTCTCGTTTTTTCGCCAATCCCAGAGATCCCAGAGATCTTATATGGGCAACGTTGGGATCTTAAAATGTGTTCGAGACGTACATATATAAGAATGGTACGCGTTATATACGTCGACATTAAAACGGACGTTGAATGCGAAGCGGGAATAACCGAGAATTCAAAGTTAAAGTTGAAGGACCCTAAGGCGGTATACAAAGCCCGTTGCTTTTTGATGTCATGCAAGGTTTCCAATTGAACCAGTCCGAAGTAACTTATCTTTTTTTCGCCGATGAAAGCGCTATCAAAACTACATATTGATGTGATAGCTGCTCAGTCTGGATAATGGCTTATAAGGCTAAAATCTTCATTGCCGTTTTTGTAAACCTTTACCAATCCCTGTTATACGAGTATGTATATTTGGAAAGAGTTATCGTACCAAAGTGCGAAAAATTTGAGTACATAGGTCCTATAGTTAACTACTGGAGGAATTGTGATGATGATGTTGCACATAGAGATGGCGTAGGTTAGCTCAAATGGTGCGAAGACTACAGAGTATTTTGTGATAGAAAAATGCTTCCTAAACTTAAAGTTTTGTTTTACCGAACAGTCGTTCCATCCAGTTCTAAAACACGAATCGCAAGAGTGGACTTGATACGATGACTGAAAAAGTGCGCGCATTCTCGAAAGTTTCCTCATAGAGAAACGGATAGAGAGCAATTTGCAGGTTGGTTTCCCAATATTCAATAAAGGTCTTCGGAAAATCTTGTGCATAAATCAAAACAAGTTCGAGTTCCAGCCTAGGTTCGACGAAAGAACCACAAGATATTGAATCATTCAAATGCAAAACTATCAACATAAGCGTGGACTAGCAAGAAAGCTGATCCAAAACAGAGCGGCCTCTAGAACGGTTCTAAATTCTGTAAATTCAAGCAAGCTTACGTATATGCGGAGTAGTAGGATTATGAAAAGTTTTTAATTAAATAAAAATAATCCTAATACATAGTAAAAAAAAGGGTGTTTTTTTTAGAGGTGTAGAAATTTAATATGAAATAAAACATTTGAAACTAATGTTAATGTCTATGATGTTAGCTTTATTTAATAGATAATTTTATGCCATTAAGTGCATATATACGTTACGGCTAGCTCAAATGAAGCGCAATCGTGAAGACTAATTTTCGACAATTTTATCGAGCCACCCAGGCCGTATACCAGCAATAACACGGCGACTGTTGATTCCAAATGGTGCAACGTCTCTGGTTTATCGGCATAGGCTAGTGACTTCACATACCCCCAAAGAAAGTAATCTAAGGGTGTGAGATCAAAGGATCGTGGAGGCCAGTTCACAGGTCCATTACGCGAAGTTATGCGTACAGCAAATGTTTCCCGCAATAAATTGATTGTGTCGCGCGCCATGTAGCATATTGCGCCATCTTGTTAAAATCAAAGCTCTGTCACGTCAATGCCATCCAACAGAGGAACGAAGAAGTCAGAAATCATGTTTCTATGGCGCTCTCCATTGACGGTAACATTCTGGCCGGTATCGTCCATAAAGAAATATGGGCCGATGAGTTTTAATGGTTGTAAGGGTGTCTCGGCCTCATCGGAGAACAAAATTTTGCATTGAAAATGAGGATCAAGCTAAATCATGTTTTTGGGCCGTTCATCGAACCTACGACGCGTATAATAGTCACGCGGTCTCAACTCTTGCACAAGCTGGATCTTATAAGCTCTCAAGTCAAGATCTTTCCGTAAAATCTTCCACAAAGTGGATGGGCATAGCTGCAATTGCTGTGCATAATGGCGAATCGACTCATTCAGATTCTCCTCAACGCTGCGCTCCACAACGGCAATAACTTCTTCTGTTCGCACTGTTTGTCGTCGTTGGGGATGCGTATTATCCACTAGAGTGCAGGTGGTGTGAAAACGATTCATCGTGTTCCGAATAACTTGCTCAGATGGACAATTATGTCGACCGTTCGAACCGAACCATGGTTTTCAAAATAAGTTTTCACAATTTGCACGCGTTGTCCTGGCGTACTAACCACAAATCAACTTTCAACTGTCAAATTGACAGTAGGGACAGTGTTGCCAGTTTAGAAACCAAACCTCTAAATAAAACACACCCTTTATAAGGAAGTAATCCCGAATGAAGCTACAAAACGATCCACAATTCAATTTATATTTTTAGATGGAAAACTTACGAAGAAATAAAAGCGAAGTGGCATGCTTTTTATATGGACTCTTCAGCATTTACCACAGTGAGATATTGGTTCAACGAATTTAAACTTGGTCATACAACTATTTTCTATGAGAAGTGCCCAGACCGCTCGGCTGACGTGATTCCTAAGAAAACCTTAGAAAGGATCCGTGACATGTTTGTTGATGATCACCAAACGAAAGTGCGCGAAGTATTATAGCAGAGGCTGTAGGGGCAGCGTACGAAATGGCAATCAACATTTTACGTAACGCGGTCCGATGGCTGCCGCGATTTTGCACAGTGGACAACGAGTGCCTGTCAATTTCGAAGCGGTGATTGGAGCTCTTTAAGTGAAATCAGGAGGAGGTTCGTCAGCATTAATGAGAGACGGTCTTATCAGCTGGAAATGTCATGGTTACGATTTTTCGGGACTCGAGGGAAATGATCCTCATGGACTTTTTGAAGAAAGGAGTCATGACCAGAGGGCAGAACTATAGTGAGTTATTGGACCGATTAGCAAAGAAAAAAGTGCTGTTCCACCACGACAAAGCACCTGCTCACTTATTCGGAATCGCCGTTGCCAAATTGCAGGAATTGCTGTACGAATTGGCGCCGCATCTACCGAACCCACTCGCCCTGGCTCAGCGAGACTTTCTTATATTCTCCAATATGAAAACGTGGCTCATTATAGGTCACGTCTTGGATAAATAAAGAGGGGCCCATTTTAATAGCATACGACAATTTTTAGTTGTAAAGATTAAATTTAAAAAAAAAGTCTTAATGGTTTCTGAGTACCAAACATAGTAAATAAAAATTTTATAGTGTTTTACTGAAACACTGTTAGTATGTCTTTGCCTAGTTTCCATAATAACAACAAGTCTATAAAAACTTAAAATAGAAATTGTATTATATGTTGCGTGTTTATTGTTGATTTTTATTGCCTTGACAAAGCAACTTTAGTATATTTGATTTTTTTTTTCTTTATGTACAAATCAAGTTTGCAATTTAACAGCCTTTTCTTTAATTTTTGTTTTGAGCTGTTGATTGTGTTGTGAATTTTATTGATACTCGTGCTCGGAATGAATATTCAATAAAGCCATTCACCTACTTTGACGAAAATTGTTTTAAGAATCATTAGACACAAAAAACTCCATTCATTTTGCCGATTGTCATTTTTATGATAATTTTGGTTTTCCATAAGTCATAATCGAAAGTCGTTTGACACTCGTCGTAATGATGAATATGACTGACAGCAAACCAAAATGATAATTGAAAGATTTACATTTTATTTTTATATTTTTCATCTGAATGTCAAGAATTCGTATGCGCACACAAGCAACTCCACAGGTGATTAAAGTGGTTTAGGAGTTCAGGAGCAGAGAGAATTAGGTCGAAGCAATGGTGATGCTATTTCTCAGGATCTACATTATAATTTGATTGATACATAATTTTATTTATAGAAATTAGGGTTTTGTGATACACTGTTTTCATGATATAATGGAGCTGAAATACGAGTATACATTTATTTACATAAGAGTACAATTGTGGGTTTTGTTTCCAAGGACGATAGTTACGTTATAATTATTTTCTTTTTTTTCTTTCAAATCTAGGGTGAATCGGCATCATTCTGGCAATGCCCAGTGATGTAACTATAATTACAAATCAACTGTATATACTTATCTTACTTCGTTTTGAAAGACACTGGTTACCGGTCTCGTCCAACCGACAGGTCAGAAATGATTGAATAATAGAAGAAGGACGTACAGAGGATAAAGTTACGTGACTGAGTCAGCAGTGGCGTCAACAGTAAGCAAAGCAGTTTCCTTATATGAGCTACCTTTGTGTTGAGGTCAATAAGGATTTTTCAGGCCTAATCTGACGACTTAGTATTAGTTGGCGTGGTGTATCCGGTCATGTAAAAAAACTTTTGTTGCCAAATAGCTCATAGCCTTAAGCTCAGATAAGGGCCAATTTTCTATTGACCACCCTACAAAAATGAAAAACCGACAACGGTGTGCGGCTCGAATTCAACGTATAATTCGAGCCCAATTGCATCCGAATAAGTAGCGGAGGCCCTTGACATCTACTCGTATAAGGTAGTTATGACAGTCATCTAGGAAATGATATGGCCCGTAAAAAGTAGAACTAGAAACTGTGACATATGGTATATGTACATCGGTGACTGCTGCAAAGAACAGATGCAGCGTCTTTTTGGGAATTTTATAACATAGGTGACAGACAAAGATAATAAGTCTTAAGATACCGGCACATGAATGAACGCATTATAACACATCGTAACGCATTAAGGCTATATACCCCAACATCAGCCTGATTACACTGATGTCCCCACATAAGAAATAGACGATGCTACTAAAGAATGTCTTCACCACGTCTGCAAATGGATTTAGGCTAACTAACTTTTCTGCAGAAAGGAATATCACTATAATTAGCATAGGGTTTCCTCACCTCACATCGCAATCACCAGATCATGAAATAGTCAACCAAATTGACCAAATTACGCTCCACGCAAGGCACTTCTCAAATATTCTGGAGTACTAGCCGATATAGACTCAGATTATCACCTAGTTACAGGCAATATACGTCTACGAATACTTCAGAATACTGAGAGGAGATTTGAACCCTTTTCATATATCCCGCAGCCTTTCATCAACGCCCTTAAAACTTGCATAAAGTGATTTAGATCAGTCGCATCGATGCCAAAAAGACGCCAGAAATGCAGCCATTGATGCTCTAGCTTTCATCCGATCACGAAACCCCTGAACTAATGAAGACTGCAGGGAATCACGTGTTGATAAAACTCAGCTATGAAGCGGCGCAGCATAGAAGACCGAGAACTGTTTGTTTTCTAAACAAGCCAAAGAGGAAGAGGATCAGTTTCCTCGATAAAAAAAACAAAGGGCATGAGAGGTAAACGAAAGGTGCTACTCCAGACACAACACTCAGAATTCTTACCAAAAGGTAATACGATGCAAACCTGAAGAATTGAACAGGAAAATTTAGTAGTAAAGTCACAGTCGCTACTAAGGATATGTAGACTGTTAAAGAGCAAGGAAAACCGAATATTTCAATGTCGAATTGAGCGATGAAAACCAAGAATTTCGTGCCGGACCGGACAGACTACCTGCCCAGATATTTAAGAAAGCAGGTAATCACTTCGTATAGGAGATACTTCAACTCATATCCAAGATTTTGTACATACTCGTATCAGTATGCTCAATGAATGAAACTTCAGCGTCGTTTCTCCGATTCACAAGAAAGGTGACCCTCTAAGCTGTGCCTGCTATAGAGGCATTAGTCTACTTAATACCGCGTACAAAATACTGTCTTCTGGGTTGTGATCCTATCAGTGCAGTGTTAGGCAGGGGTTGTTAGCATCTCAAGGAAGAATTCAGACTACAGGGTGGCCCAATTGAACTGCAACTATTCAAAACTCTGAATTTTTTTGTTTGAAATCGAATTTTATTGAAGTACAAGAAAAAAATGTTGGAAAACAATTACGTTCTTAGAAATCATTCTAAATCTTCTATATGGCCGATTTTAGTGCGAACGACGGGCGTAAGTTGGTCGACAAACGAGTTACACGCTCCACGAACGTGAGCCTCCGGAATCTTCTTCCATTCTTGAAGAAGGACTTTCTTGAGCGCATCCACACTTTGATATTTTTTAGCGCTTCCCTTGGCCTGTAAAATGCCCCATATGAAAAAGTCAAGTAGATTTGCTTGATTTGATTTGGCTACTGCTGAGGCCATTGTGTCGACGTTGTTTTTTAACCGCTCTTGGTTGACGGTTGTTTTGTGTGGTGGTGCTGGGTCTTGTTGGAAAGTCCATTTTCTTTCACCGAAATGTTTGGTTGCCCAAGGCTTCAAAGAACCTTCCAAAACACTTTTGTAGTAAACAAGCGGCGAACGTCCATCGGCCGTTCAAACCATGACAAGCTGTGGCGTTTGACCTCTTATAGCCAGTTGAAAGTTCCAATTTTTGTAAGACCTTTCCGTGGAATAAACATTATGGTCTTGTTTGTTCAAGATCTGTTCGATTTGTTAATGTTTCTCATCTGAAAACACGATATTCGGCAACTGGTCACAGCTCTTTTCTTCTATCGAACCCCACTTTCTTTTGAGCATCGGTCAGATTTTGTCCTTTTTTGAACTAGTAAGACTTTAGTTTGAGTTCATCTTTCAATATCCGTTGAATGTTTTGAACTCTTGAGCTCAGCAGCCATTTTCCTGCCACTCCGTTGAGAATTTCATTCAATTTGAGCCATCGCTTTTGGAACCACTTCTGGCGCTGATGTAGTTCTTTTCCGACCACCACTATAGGCTTTGCAGCATACCAGTGTTGTTTTAATGACTAGTTGGTAGGCTCTTGTGACTTTCCACTCAAATACAGCGCTATCACACTATTACGTTTGAAGTCCATTATGGATAAAAAAAATTCGAGACGCAAATGCTTCTGCACGCTTGTAAATCGATCTGCCATTAGGCGAAACACTGAAGCAGTTTCACCAACTGTTTTGGAAGTTACAGCCATCTGAACTTGGTTGCAGTTCAGTTATGGGCACGCTATATACTAGGAAACCCAACAAGTCAAAATCGATACACAACACCTTTTTGTCGACTTCAAAGCCGCATATGACTGAATCTGTAGTGATGAGCTATACAGAGTCATGTCATTGGCAGTCCTGACAAACTCCTCGTAGAAATCTTTGATGGCAAAGGTCTAGACATGTGATTACTTTAATCTCATACTTGGGAAAATTCTATCAGAGGCATATGATCAGCATATGCTCATGACATTGATATAGTTGGCAGAGTGCGGCGAACTGTCACTGGAGCACGAATCGGGCAGAACCTTACAATAGATAGCTTGACACGTTACAAAGACACTTTTAAGTAGTCTGGGACTTAGTATACCTCAGCTCCATGATTCATAATGACATCAGACCAGAAAACAAATACAGAGTTACTCTTGCCAATAGCTGTTGCTTTGGCCTAAGAAGGTCATTGAATACTAAGGCCTTGCTAACAAACCCCTAGGAGACTACATGTACGACCCCCATTAACCCAATCCTGCTTTCTGGTACCAAAGTATAGACATGGGCGACGGTAGATGAAGATATTCTTGGCTATTTTGAACGCAAGGTTGTTCGAATGATTTTTGGTCCCGTGTACTTTGATGGAGATTGAGAAGGAGACAGGAGAGAAGGGGTGACATTAACCTGCACGTTAATCGCCTCAGATAGCCTTCGATTACGGAGTAAAGGGAAACGTCCCTTAGACTCATACTAGGAGGGCCATAATGTATAGGCTATATCTATGGAATAGAATAAAAAAACGTTAATGGGTTTTTAAATGTTTATTTGGCCATCCAAGTTTTTTCCAGCTTGTTCTGAAAATGGTATCGCTTTAGTGGTCCCACCCCACTTTTTGGGCCCTTTTTATGGCATTTTAGGGCAGCCAGAGTTTGTGGCTTATTCACATAAATCCATGACTTTAAATAACTCCATAGAAAGAAGTCTACGGCCGACAAATCGAGTGATCTTGCGGTCCAGTGCAAATCGCCAAAACGCGATATCAGAAGATCCGGAAACGCCTGCTTTAGAAATTCGGCTGTATTAGGTGCGCAACTAAGTTAATGAAAATCAAATTTTATTATGAAAAAATGGTTACAAATGAATCATTCAAAGTAATGCCCACTCCATGTTTCTGGCAGAGCTCGAATACCGTTTCGGTAAAAGTGTTCATCTTTTGAGGCTGTCCACGAATCAAACCCCTTTTTGATGTCTTCATATGAGCGGAACTGCTGATCAGCCAGACCATGTGCCATCGAACGGAACAAATAATAATCGGGCTGCGCAATATCTAGGGAGTATTGCGGGTGGGGTAGGGCTACCCATGTGAGCGTTTCCAGGTAGTTTTTAACGGGTTTTTCAACTTGAGGCCGAGCGTCGTCATGCTGTAGAATCAGTTTTTCGTGCCTCTGCTCGTATTGTGGCCGTTTTTCGCATGCAATCGCTTGGGAATGGCTTGCCGAGTAATTCTTAATGCTTGGCATGGGTCTTTATCGAGCAATGCCACCAATTCAGCGTCTTCGAAGGATTTTGGCCTTCCTTCACGCGGACGGTCGTCAACATCGAAATCACCGTCTTTGAAGCGACGGAATAAATCACGGCACGTTGTTTCTTTTAGAGCAGCATCTCCGTAAACTTTTTTTAGCTCTTGATGCGAAGAAAAAAATCAACACTTCCCGCAAATCACGATTATTTGGCACAAAATCAGACATTTTCATACAACCGTATATGACGCCATAAAATCACGAATGTGTCAAAACGGTTTGTTTGGTTCATGACGTTTTGGATATGTCAAAATCGACTAGGACTTACTGCTGGAGCCATCTATTGAGAACTTAGTTGCACACCTAATAGCTTGCGCAGTTAGCGCTGTTGCTCCGTCTTGCTGAAACAACATGTTCTCCAATCCCAACTCATCCAATTGAGGAATGAAAAATTCATTGATCATGGCTCTGTTGCACTCACCATCTACAGAGACCGTTTGGCCCACGCCGTTCTAAAAAAAAAAGGTCCAATGACTCCTCTAGCAGTGACTTTCAGTGGATGTAATGGCTCTTCGTCCCCCAGAACCGCAAATTTTATTTGTTCACGTACCCACATAGGTGGAAATGTGCCTGCCACTAGTGATTATTTTTAACGCAAAATCGTCCACTTCGTGGTTGAAGATAAGGAAGACGTGAGCTTAGGTTAGACATTAGACAAATCAGCTGATGGATTGTCTGCACTTTGTATGGAAACATCTTCAAGTTTTTCATTAAAATACGCTACAGGAACGTAAGTGGAATGGCCAATTGCCATCGGCCGGCTTCCGGTCAATGTTGACGGAGCCTCTACGACATCTTCAGCCACGGCATCGATATTCTCGGCAAGAGGTGTCAGGCCTTCAAGGGCTTCCTCGGTCCCGTGTTGTTCCAGCCTCTAGGAGTAGTGCGGCTTGACGCCGCATTGAATGACCCGTGGGAGTTGACTAACGAATTGTTCATCAAAAACATCTTGACATTATTCAGGAGTATAGTCTATAGAGATTTATGTTACTGCCCGGTTATCATCTATCTTTTAAGGCAGCAGATCCAAAGATATTGTAATGGATTGGTGTTTATAGAATTAAGCTATAAGACGCCAAAAATAATTCACCTTTCCAAATAAAAGCTGAGAAACAAGGAACGAGTACTTCAGTTCTAGGCGATCGTAATAGTGAAGGCTTCAGGTTGAATTTACTATGGATTGCATTAATTTTTTCCCCCATTGAGATGACCAATGATCATATTTAAGTATTCAAGGAGCATTCTGGAAAGGATTGTTGTTTTTTATTTAACGAAGCACAGCCGAAATACTGGATATAAAATTTATTGATCATACTAAGAGAAACCAATATGCCCCTATACCTCTAAAATATTTTTCAAATTACGCCTGTTGACGGGCATTCACACCTGCTCATCCAATAGTATTCGTATGTAGTGGCATAGTGAAAGCTTTGTCACATGAGATAGCTGAGGACTCATTTATTAAAAACAGATGTAGGTACTCGTAAATTGTCGAAATGAATTATAAATGACCACAAACGAATTTGAACAAATTGCCACTCATTATTGTAATGCATATTTCGTCCTAAATTAAATCTAACTAAACCCTCAAATGTCATGCTCTACGAGTATGTGTATTCTGATATCCTCGACATAATCAATCTCTATCCAAATTTTTCTTCATTTATTATTACAACTAAGTATCTTGACAGATAAGGCCCCAGAAGATGCTTTAAAATAAATAGTTTAAAACAATTTGCATCATTATGCAGAGGTCCTCTAGGTACAGAATAATTTAAACACAAAAGTGGGGCTAAATTGTAAGGCAACAATGATAAAATATGCGTATGTAGCAGGGTTTTATTCAGAACGATGAATGTCCTGTGGAAAAGATAACAACGCTTATTTGTGTTTGCTCTGAGTACGTCGTTGTGTTGTGAACGTCATCTCATTTATTGTCTCTTTCGTTGCGTTTTCCCTATTTTTATTTATTTTTTTATTTTTTTTTTTTTTTTGTAAGAAATGTATGTTTATCCTTAAAGCCTAAGGGTTCTGTATGGTTTAAGAGGAGAGTCCATTAAAAAATATCTACATGAGGCCTTTTAACTCCGATAGAAAGATGCATTTAAAGGTATGGGTATTATATCCTTCGTGTATAAGAACCACTTTCATCCGAGAAAGAAACTTCTATCTAGACACGGGGTCTTTGGTATTCGAGTATAGGTATGTGCTTTGTGTATGTGATAATGCCATTTAGGGAGCTGAATGTAATATTTTAGCAACTGCCTCGAAACCATAGCACCAAGCGCTACTTTGATTGCTTTGGATTTAAGGATATTTTATCACAATATCTGCGTTTAAAGCTAGCAACGCAGGTCTGGTTAAAATTTTGAGAGAATAACTCTTTAAAGAACTACGAAAGGTACTGCGAAGATTTCAGCAGATCGAAAAATAAATAATTTTAACAAAGCGAAACTATTCCCGGTGAAATTTAAATTCTTTTGAGGACAAACTATGTCGGAAACTCTGTTGAAATCCACATGATAGAATACGCTATATAGTTCGTATCTGCGGGTGGATAAAAATTAAAGAGCTTGGCAAGAGTTTTCCAATTAATTTGTCAGGAAGACACGTACATATTATTAAATAAGAATTGAAGAAGGAATAATCTAAAACAAATCAGCCGAATGACCTCCACGACCACTGTTGCACATCCAGGTTCTTTTGGTAAAATTGCTCATCGTTGCTCTATTTCATCGATAACAGCACTCATGTTTACTTCGTGCTCCAATCAATTTGGTAGCGTTGGCCAAAACGTTCTCTTGATAAGGCCCAAAAGACAGAAGTCACCATTTCGAGAAATAACTCGACCAGGAAACATCGCTCCCTAAAGAGCAATGGTTTTGCCCCACTGTTTTGTCACGTACTACTACCTTGTTGGAAATAAACACCATCTAAGAATCATTGATCATGGTCCGATAGTGCAATCCATTGAAAGGAGCAGCTATACCCGCATCATTTTAAAAGAAATTAGGTCGAATGATGACTCCTGGCCAAAAACCGCACCAAATAGCAATACAACATGGATAGAAAAACCTTTTCGGCCATCATTCTTGGATCTTCTAAGCCCCAAGCCCCAAATGCTGGAATTCTGCTAATCAATAAAGCCTTTTTCCGATTAAATGTTGGACCATTTTACCGCATTTCCAACGCCCTATAAGCAAAGTTATCACCCTTCTGATGGTCGGCAAGCTTAATTTCTTGTGCCTGAACCTTGTATGCTTTATGATTCAAGTTTTGGTGTAAAATTCGGTGGAGTGTTGTTGGTCATATCCTTAATTCCTGAGATCCATCTGGACTGGACAAACCTGCATTTTTGGCCACATTTCAACCTACAAAACCAATATTCCTAGTTCTTGCATGACAGACATGATGTCAGTCTTTCACGTCACTAACTGGCCCCAATCGCTTGAATTGCTGAATCAATTTCAGCATTTGTTGGACGTGCATCACGTCGATCGAGAAAGCTTTTAACTTTCCGAATAGTTTCAACGGGATTTTCCCCAATTTTGTAGTGAATTTTAGAAATTCCTGAATTATGATGTCCTTGGAAGTAAAATCCTAAAATTAACAGATCCCTTGAAAAGAAAATGTCCGACCACATTTGGTATTGGAATAGATGGAAATATGCGGGAATGTATCACTAGCCAAAAGCGATTGGATACAAATTTGGGCCTGGATTTGGATTTAGACGCTCAAGAGTTTCATGTCGTGAAAGTGTGGCTTGCGCATCAATCAAATGCCACTTGTTATGTGGCACCGGATGTTAATATCGAAATAATAATAAGCAACTTTGACGAGTCCACAGATCACCTAAGGAGGAATATAAGGCTCCTGGACTCCTGCAATGGTAATCGCCTTATTGTCGGGGTATCTTGTTGAAGCCGGATTTCTACTTCAAGATTATCTGGACCATTACAAACACGTGGACATTCCAGGACTTTTCTACTTGATAATGTCGAGGTCTGTGATCGAATGATACTTCATTCGTGTCTCGTACTGCATCTTTCCAAAACAATCATTTCATAATGCTTTGTCAGATTCGTATGCAAAAAAGCAATAGGATCATCCAACAAGGGGTGTCTGTCTAAATAAATAGAAAAAGTGCATGAATTGTTGGTGGAGTATTGGCGTGACCTTTGTTTTTAACTTAACCCAAAAGGCAAAAGTCTAATGGTGTCAAATCGCAAGATCTCGGCGGCAATTGAACTCTCAATTTCGAGCAATCGCACGTCCAGGAAATTTGTCACGCAATGGAGCCATTGTTTAACTAGCTGTGTAGCATATGACGGCGCCGACCTGCTAAATATAGCATCAATTTCAGACCAAAAGAAGTCCATTCACTGAAACGGTCGCATCAGCCTCATTTTCGAAAAATTATGTCCTCATAGCTCCGCCAGCCCAAAAACCGCGCCAAACTGTCACTCATTGTGAGTGAAGTTGTTCCACTATTTCTTGTGGGTTTCCGGAGGCTCAGATGCGACAGTTTAGTTTGTTTACGTATCCAGAGAAATGGAAATGAGCCTCATGAATCAGAATAATTTTGTGTAAAAAATCAAGATCTTGTTCTCTCATTTCTGGCACCCAATCAGCTTAAGTACGGCGGTGTGCGTGGTTAGCTGGCTTCAATTCTTATGTCAATTGGACCTTATAAGCAGGTAGGTCAAGATTTTTATGCATGTGGTTGCGGATAGGCCTAATTCCTGTAATCGTCTCGAAATAGACATACCTGAGTTCGCAGTCACACTTTCAGCAACGGTGACGATATTTTGACCTTGCCGGACGAACGCGAGTTGGAGTCTCAACCTCACTAACTTGTCCAAGACGTTCAAATTTATCGATAAAATTCACTATAGCTGTGCGAAAAGGCGCTTGATGATGGCCAAAAGCAGTACGAACTTACGAAGCGTTTCCGCAATATTTTTACCGTTTTTATAATGAATTTTCACTATTTCAACACGTTGTGTGAGTCTGCATCGACCCATATTTAATAACCTCCTAGCTTTTACTTATCAAAAGTTATCGCAAATTAAAGTTGAGTGTTGACAGTTGTAGAACGGCGGAAAATTTCAAATGACACCTCTTGCTGGATGACCCTCTATCAGACTCAATATGATAAAAATGGAAACAGTTTCTTTTTACTGATTTCAGGACCAGTACAACAGATAAAGGAAGCATTTCGTATCAGTATTTTCTAACTGCTTAGACGATAGCTATTTGGTCTTAAATTTAAATATAAATAAACTCACAAATTTATGGAGGAAGTGAAAATATGGAAATTGAACTACTGCAAGTAAGAATTATGCTACATAGGAGCAGCAGGGCTCTCAGAGCAGTTCTAGTGGCAACAAACAATTGTGGAGAAGTCTGCCCCTGGTATAAAATGGTCTAGAACAGCGGTGAATTGAATCGAAATATAAAGACCTAAAGATCAAAGATCAATATCAAACGGGTAAGTTTAGTGCAAGTTTAGTGCAAGGAAGGTGACTATCGTCCCCAACCCAAGTATTTTCAACCGAATCAGATCTCGAAAATGAAAAAGGAAAAGCGACTTTTAAGATATCGGAATATCATAACGGTACACTCAAGACCCCAAGCTAAGAAGTTAGTCTTTTCGCAAAAGACACCATTCAGTGGAACAGCCTGGTTGAAAAAGGGGGTTTGTGGAATCTTACTTCCCTTGGGATGGAATAGTTAAGAATCCAATCAATAGATCTAATGTACAAATAAACAACTCAAAAAGTGGTCACGTTTTCGAGTCGACGCAGGTCTTAGGTCTTTAAGGACACTTTGCGACTGAGCTGCTTGTTTTCTTACCTCCTACGATCATCCAACACTGTCCAATCATACAGATGTCTTTGGAAAGATATAAAGATTTAATCGTGAAACATCAGAAAGTTCTTGAATATCTTGAAAGTAATAATTTTTAAGTGTTTTGTTCTTCAAATGACAGACTCGAGCAGGGACGGAATGTATTCACCCAAATCCTTTTATCAACCCGGCCTCAACATATGCCGTCCTCTTTCAGATTCACGATAGCTTCATTAGAAAATGATGAGAACACCTACCAACTTAGGCAACGGTGTTCTGTAATACGGAAAAGCTTATTGGCCTATCTCTTGTCATATTCAGGCCAAAGTTACCTTGATATACACGTATCAGGCGGCTAATAATTTCCAGCTGCTATTTATTTTCATTCGTATCTTATTCTTCACTTATTTTCTGAGGTTACAGAGCTGTGATTTGCTTGGGCAACTTTGGAAGGCGAGCTTCCAATAGACGCACCGTATTCCAACCAAAGGTCAGTTAATTCTTGCAAGATCTCGACAATTTTTGAATCCCTGATGATCCTTCGGTGTTCATCTTAATAAAGTCACTTTACTAGATCGGCATCTACTTCCGCATCGTCTTGAATAACTTCACTAAAGAATTAGAAGGTGCACCGTGTTCTTTTAAGACTTAACCTAAAAAGAGCCTTCCACGAAATTTGGATTGAGGAACGCGGGCAAATCTTCCAAATGCCATATCAATTCAGTCAGACGGGATTTGATTTGGTATCTTTATTTGACGACTTGTTAATAGAAGCCATAGATATGGAAACCCATCTAAAACATTTGGCCGACCTGCTTAAATGTCTGAATTGGTAGTTTATATTTCTAAACTAAGGTTGCACGTTTGCACAACCTACAATATCACAGATTTTCTCAAGTGTAGGATAGATGCCTTAAGATCCAACCACAGAGCAGTAAGGCTGAAGCGATCAGGAATTAAAAGGCCTCCGAAACAATTAACAAAAATACGCAAAGATTCCTGGGACTATTTTCCCCGAATTTGGATTGGGCCCAGTATTCTTAATACTGGACGTTTGATAACTGCAAATATGTTTTAAATGAAGGGGTTAGTTTTCCATTCCTATTTTATAGCCCCCAATTGTCTATAGCCCTAGATGCTTGCGACTAAAAGCGCAACGTGCACCGATATAAAATATTCTATAGGCCAAGACAATGTGAAGGAAGTTACTGTCCCGGAAACTTTAGATTACAACAGAAGGAAGGCAAAGAGCTTCGGTGAGGATCAACAGAATATTAGCTACTCCCGGTGAAAAGATTCTTTCCTGCGACATTTTCGAAAAATAACCTTTAAATGTGGTCATAACCTGTCATAGCCAGGTATCCATATTTCGTTCGATAAAGATATTAGAAATTGGGCGGGAAATTAAAGATCATGTCAAAGATCCTATGTGACAAAACAAGTAAGAGATCCCATTGAAAAATTCAAAAGCATGGATGAAAGATTCGAAATCATATCGACATTATTAGTACACTACATAATTTAGAGAACTATTAGCATGACAGTCATTGACCGATTCACCCAATTTGCGGCCTCAAGACTTTAGCAAGAGTCTTGTACCTAGAGTGGATAGGGCGTTTTTAAGTGGCGGCAATAGTCGTAGATAGTTCAAGAGTTACCTATTCGAGGAATGAGGAAGATTTCTGGATTCATGCTGCCGTATCAAGAACAGAGCAACAGTTCGAACGTTGGCGACGAACACTAAAATACCATGGCGGCAAGCTAATGGGAAAACAGCAAAGGACCATCTGGCCAATAGAATCAAAATGTAGTATTGCCTTCATCAGCCCTAAAAGCTGTTTTGTTTTATGAGCCTAATTGAACTGTGTATATTTAATACCTCCGCAACGATTATGCAGTCCATCTACGAATGTATAGATGGATATACTTTCTTTTTATGTGGTCTATCTAGATCTTCGTTAAATATCATGCAGCCAGAGCTAACATTATTTTCTACATTCTATGGAATCTGTGCCTATCCTGGGAGGCTTGCCATTCAGCCCTACGTCTTAAACGATCTAGGGGTAGCAAATTGAGAATCGTTCCCATCGTACTAATTATTTTTGTCAATGATTTGGGATTTGTCACTTTAGTTGTGGATTGCAACCAAACTATGTGCCATTTGCCTTATACATACATTCACAAAATTGTCTTGCAGTATACGTAGTCCCCACATTCTGGCGAAGATTCGAGTTAATTGATATTCGGGATTCAACTGAGTCTTTTAGAATTATTTCTAAATACTTCACACTCTCTGCTACGGTTCACTTTTTGTGTTTGTGAATAAGGCAAATTCGGTCCTCAAGGGATTAAGCTCAAGACCAAATTGAACCAAGAATTGAGTGCCCACAGTAAGTTTCTTAATCGTTCGCTTTATTGACAAGGTTCGTAATCACACTAGTGCCCTCTTGAGTGGCCACGTGTTGACATTGTTGAATGCTTCCTTAATTTCTAAGAGCGTGATGCAACTGTGTTTTCCGTCATCTGGGTGTTTTTTTTAGTTTTTAAAAGGCTTTCGGCTTGTGGCTTGATTTCGCTGGCATGGTAACGAAGACAACTTTCTTCTTTTCACCTTTATGTAAAAATTCGTTTAAGGGCTATTATAGTCTTTGCCTTCAAGATCTTAAGTAAATGGAAATGTATGTCGTCTTCCCTAGGGGATTTCTTGGGAGACAGTATATCGACTGTCTAGTTAGGATAAGATCCTTTGTTATAAGTTTTTCTTAAACTGTGAATGCAATTATTAAAGTATCCCTGACATTGGGATTATAAGGCTCTCTATATACAAGAACAGGTCCAGTTCTCGTTACTCTCCTTCAGATAACCTGCAACTTGAATTTACTTACTTGGACTACATTTTCCTAAGTCTGGCTACAATCAGGCTGTGTTCTTGCTACTTGTAGTCGGTCATTTAAATTGGCATTTGATTAACTACCAATCTATTTGTGAGTTTGTGGATTTTTCCGCATTAAAATGGACTTTCTTCTTCTTCCTGATTTCAAATAGATTTTTCATCCGCTACGATGGAAGTTTTCTATTCTTTATAGTCCGTATCGGGAAAGCTCTATCGTATGCATTTTTCAGAATTTGCTTTTTAATTTCTCTGATAGAGTCGACTTATTCTGATCTGGACGATGGGCCTTACAAAACGAGGCGGATTTCCAATAGAGATAGCTTCCAAAATAGCTGTGATTTTTTCAGAAAAATCTACAAATCCATCGTGGTTAGACTTTTTACCAAAAGTCGCTAAAGGTGTTTCTGAAATCATTTCTCAGTTACACAAACTTATCGAGCACTTTGTCTGTCTTATGGACCGAAAAATCGCACATTGAACCTGCTATTCATCGTGCTGTGGATAGATTTTGCACTTCGACCTCAACGCATTACGACATTAGGCCAATGACAAAACGTATGAAGTGGTAAATTTGGGTTTTCATTTACCCTGGCGTCAACTGCAGCGATATTTTCTTCGGAATGATGCGGCTATTTCAATGAAGAGCCAAATTTATAACTTCATACGTCTGCAAACGACTTGGATTGTCCCTACTTGAAACACTTTACCAAGGATCTTGGCCTTGTCCCTTACATGATTCCATTGGCACGGTTGAACAGAAGTCACAGGAGGAAGGCCTGGGTCGAACCTTCTCTGAGAAGGCCCAAAACCAATTAGAACATTATCCGAAATTTTACGACAAAATTCTGTTCACCGAATAGGCTTACTTTTGGCTCAAGGAATACGTCCGTAAGCAAAATTGCCATATTTTAAGTGAAAACAATCCGGAAGTGACTCTTCAGACACCATTACTTCTACAAAAATGTGCCGAATGGTGTGGATTATACGCAAGTAGCATCATCAGATCTTACATCTTTAAAAATGTGGTCGCAGCTTATTTTATAATGATAACCGATGATAGCAGAAAATGGATCACCGGATATTTGATTCCAAATTTACTTGTCATCGACGAGACAATCCTCCACCTACTCTGTACATGTACAGCTCTCTCCCAGAGAAGAAAACTTTACTTAGTAGCTTAGTAGACGTAAACAGTCTCCATCGTAAGTTCCATTAGTAACAGGATCATAGATCCGCGTGGCATCACAATGGGCCAATAGGCCTAAGCGGGTTGGTGTTTCCAACAGCCTACCTGCCTACATGTCATCGAGGTACTCGATATGTGGTTCTAGCCGGATGGGACTGCATTTGATAATGCGACCAACACCGATTATTTTTTTTTAAATACGAGCCTGGAGTAATAAGTACCCATTTTTTAAGATAGGTGGCGTTGGTAAGGAAAGATGGCATCACCATGGAAAACTACCATTTTTTAAACGACACCATAAATATTTTCAGCTTGATTCATTTGATTTGGCAGCTATTTTTATTAAATTACCGCGCGCTCAAGGAGTTATTTTTCTTACACCCTGCATACAGCGCAGGCGAAGGAAAATTAGAGAGGAAGAAAAGAGAGGAACCGATGTGCATTTGTGTTAAATATTTGCAAGTTATAACGACTGGAGCAAAATCATAGAACGCTGTCTATGGAGACGCTTCACTATCTATGAGAAGCGTGAGATGTTAGTTCAAAGAATTTAAACGTGGCCGTACATCTTGTTTTGATGTGGAGCGCCCAGGCTGCACGACGAACGTGACTCTTGAGGAAATCATTGAAAAAACGTGATACCTGCTGATCCCTGAAAAAAGGTGAAAAAAGTACGGCGATTGCTCACAGTGTGGACAAGAGGTGGATATGGCTGTCAACTTCGAGGCAGTGCCTGGAGCCCTTTAAACAACAATGCAGGAGCTTTTGCATTGAGTCGTCAGCGTTGGTTAAGCCTGGATCGCTTACTATACCTCAGAAATTAAATGACGAGGCTAGTTTTTTTAAAAGAACGCAAAGCCGGTCCCATCGGCTGTAAAGGTTCACATGAACTTTTTGAAGAAAGGTGGCACGATCACAGCGCAGTACCACAGTAAATTATTAGATCGATTTGATACAAAATTAACAGAGCCGTGGTCCCATTTGGCAAAGAAAAGTGTGCAACACACCGGATCACTCTTTCGAAATCGCCATGGCCCAATTGCATGAATTACCGAACTCGCTCGAACAGGATCCGCGACTTTTTTTTTGTGCCCCAACATGAAAACGTGGATCGCAAAAAAAAAAATCAGCTCGCACGAGGAGGTCGCCGACGAGACAGAAGTTTAATAAATCGTATTTTTTAGATGACTTAAGCAAAGTCCCTGCTACGCTGGGAAGTGAATTGTACTAAAAGGAGATTACGTAGAAAAAAAAAACCAAAAAGATTCCAGGATTGGGACCTGTAAATTGACTATTAAGATATTGCGATTTAGCCCTTCACAAATTTATTTGGGACTACGTAAGATCATTTCTTTACATGGATAGACCAATAACGATTGCAGTCTTAGAAGAGAATATACGAAGGATTGTTGCTGATATACGACCCCAGATGGTCGGAAAGTGGTCAAAAAAAATAGGACGGTTGCTGTGCTTATATGTATGCTCGAAAAAAGAGGTGAAAGATTTTTTAGATCAATTTATTTTCGAAAACTCTTAGAAAAAACATCCTTTATGTGACATGCTCGTATATTAAAGGCTAACACCAGGCACCACCACAATCTGTATGCCTAACAAATCCTGTCATCGATACGAGGAATTGAAATTAGAATGAAATTCCGAATGAAATCGGGTGTACGAGTAACTGAGAAGAACAAATGCCTCATGATCATTTATATGCTTCAAACGTTCATTATGAAGTCTTGCATTTAATCCCCATACCCAAAAAATTGACCTGAAATCGAGAAATGCTTTCACAGCGCCTAAGGGCAAATTCATTAAATTTTCCCTTGACTTGAGATAGTTTATGCCCCAACATTTTTCTGACATTGGTAGAGACCAAATCTTAACTTTTCAACAGAGCGCACATGATTACACCCGGCGGGCAGGTTTTTGTGCCAGTTTTCATGTAGCCATGAGAGTATTCAAAACTTAAAGGATAATAGCAACAGTTGCCAAAACAAACCATTCAACAGATTGTAAAAAAGGGATGAGAATGGATACAGTTTTGTTGGGACAATGCCATAGTAGTTAGTAAGATTTTTTTTTCTTATTTTACCAGTTGATTATTTTTAAAAGACAAATATTTGTCTACGAAGAATGGTTTCAACCAAAAATCTTCCCGCCCTTAACATACTAGTAGTTCAACTGTTTCTCTCATCGTTCACCCCATAAATGCTAAGTCTACTTACTTTTAAGATATTGAAGAAAATCCTCAGGGTTGTCTGTCTGGTCTTTGTGGGAAATTTCCAACGGAAATCACTAGTTAGTAATTTATTTTCAAAAAAAAATATCGCACAGAAAATTATTCACTTCACTTGAAGCTCTAATCTTCACTTTCACTGAATCGAATTCCTTTTTTTTTATTTTTTCGAACCAAAAATTCTCACAAGAGATACTCGACTTTCTATTTTTAGATAAATCAAAAGGTAGTAGATATGCAAGAGTAACTTCTTTTTTTTTTTGTTTGAGAATTTCTTAACACAACTACCACTTGTTAATTGAGAGGAAAATTTTTCAAATGTTCACTGTCAACCGTTCGGATACGTTATTCAAAACGTAATGCGATGCAGCTTTCAAACGCAACGGGTATTTATACGATTTCCTTCTTGTATGGTAATCCCCTTAACCCTTACCATAGTATCCTTGTATAGTAAAGTTTGTAGGCAACCACTGACAGTAGCACTAGGGAATATCACATTCACAGGCGGAAGTGACGAAGGCTCGCGGTTATTGTAGAGAGCTTTTTATGGTTCGGTTTGTGTCTTAGATAGAAAAAATTTGTGTGAACTAACCCTTGGGGGTGGTATTAGCATCCCTTACTCTATCTTTCGCCGTGCGATTTGTGTTATATGTATTCTGCGATTCCTAACTCCTACGCAAAAGTTTTTTTTGGAGGCGGGCCTTGAAACATAGTGTTTAGAAGTAAGTTCACTCTACCAAAGGGGTTGGTTGCTTGTTCTTTTTTGATTTGTAGTCCGAGGTTTTTTTTTTTTTTTTTTCAAATTAACCCACGCATAAGCGATGTGAATGGATCGGTGAGTGATAAGGAAAATTTTGTAGGTAATTCCAGTAACCACCTGTAGGTTGATGTTGGCTTTTTTTTGAGATTTTTATTGATGTAATTAAGATAGATTAAGAGATGTGATTTTGCAGCTCATTTCGGGACTAAATTTCGAAATTCAAATGCAATTTACATTAGTGAGGGTTGAGGTTTTCTATCTGACACATGAGAATTTAACCAACAGAAGGATTTCGAATGTGACCTTTAAGCTGGCAAAAGTAGGAAAAAAAACAAGTTAAACACGTTAAAGACCGTCATTAGACACCCACCTTTTCCATTTACATTGTACGCTGAACATTAGTATGGGCGTAAGTGTTTTCAGTAAAGTTACACGTTGTGTTGTGCATCTGTACGTCTAAATTTGACCTTTTGAAATTCAACTTTAGGTAGTTTGTATCGAAATTCATCTCCATTAGCGCATATCACAACATAAACACACTTATATAGCTTTTAGATCATTGATAACCACTGCTTATTGACGTTAAATTCGTTCGTACAATCTAGGATCCTATGCAGGATGCCACTCTCAATTATGAATAACAAAGCCTTATGACAAATGTTTATAACAAATAATTCCTTCAAGTCTTTGGGAAGCAAACGACTAGTAATGGCCTCGTAGATAAAAACTGATTTTAAAAACCAACGAAAGGATGAGGTGAACGCCTACAGTAAGTCCAAATTCTAAAATTATTTCTTTGATAATCTTGTTATGGCCTGACGGCAGAGCCACAGATCCTAATGTTCTGTTCTGAATAGAGCCCAGGTTAGACGTTGAACTAAACACCAACAGTGCGGCGTCAAACTGGATGTTAAGGGTGATCCCATAAAGTGTCTTTCATTAAGCGCTTCTATCTTTAAATTTAAATAAAACAAAGTGTGTATGAGATATCTTCGAAATTTGTTATTCGCTTGAAAGACCTATCGATGCCATTATGTATGGAATATAACATCATTCAAATATCCACCGCGGCTTCTCTGGGTGGCGCGCATCCGAAAGGTTCAATTTTCCATGACTCTGGCGCATTTATCAGGCTGAATTTGACCGATGGCATGGGTTATGTTAGCTTTAAGGGGCGCTGTGTTGTGTGGCTTATTTGCATAGACTTGCGACTTCAGAAAACCCCAGAAGAAAAAGTCTAACGGGGTCAAATCGCACGATCTCGGTGGCCAGTTCACATCACCTCCACGTGAGATGACCATGCCCTCGAATCTCTCGTTCAGAATTTCCAATGCGGCGTGAGCTGTGTGGCACGTTGAAACCAAATGTCGTTGGTTTCCATATCATCCAATTCAGGCCAAAAGACGTTGGTA
Organism: Volucella zonaria; assembly: GCA_963966105.1. Lineage (NCBI taxonomy): Eukaryota > Metazoa > Arthropoda > Insecta > Diptera > Syrphidae > Volucella > Volucella zonaria. The sequence goes on along the minus strand of OZ014531.1, from coordinate 59,086,313 downwards.
ATCATCGACAATAGCGCTCTCTGTTGACGGTGATGGCCTGGTCAACATCTCAAAGAAATATGGACCGATGACGCCACCAGCCTAAAATCCACACCAAACAGTGACTTTTCGTGACGTGACGCTCTTGGATCTCATATGGATTGGTATCGTCCCAATTTCGACAATTTTGTTTGTTGACGTACCCATTCATCCAGAAATGATCCTCAGCGCTGAAGATGATTTTTCGACGAAAATTGGTGTCAGTTTCCAACTGCTCCAGATCCCCATTCAGCGAACACACGTCGTTGTCTATGTTCAGCTCCTGGATCAGTTGAATTTTGTAAGCATGCAGGCCCAAATTACGACGCAAAACTCGCCAAGTTGTGGTCTACGAAAGGCCAAGTTCTTGTGAGCGACTGTCTCGGATTCTCCTGCATACTCTCACGGACAGCGGCGATGTTTTCGGCAGCTCTTGCATTTCGTCGACGTACGGTGGTTTATCGTTTACTGAACCAGTGGACTCAAATTTATCCACTACACTGCGAATAGTCCTCTCGGTTGGACGATTATGGCGACCGTAAAATGGGCGAAGCGTGTGGGACCGTTGCACGAACAGAACACCCATTTTGATCAAACAATTCTATCATTTGCACGTGTTGTTGAACGCCATGTCCGTCCACGGTGATTTGGCAAAATAGACTGAATAAATGCCAGCTAATTTGGCATATGTAGCTTTAACAATATGGCCGGTATCAACTGTCAAAATTCGGAAATCCCTATTGAAAAACCCTGTATATCTACAGGGTGACTTACTCGAACTATAACTTTTTAAAATGCTATAAGTTTTTTTATTTTTTGATAAATTTTATTGTGCCAAAGCAAAAAATGTTGGAAAATACATCAATTTTCAAATTCTATCAGTAGTTTTCAATATGTCCACGTTTGGCGCGAATAATGGCCTTGAGACGGTCGAAGAAAGCATCGCACGCTGCACGCAGGTGGCTCTGCGGTATTTTGACCCATTCCCGGCGAAGTGCTTGTTTGAGGTGGTCCAAACTTTAGTATTTTTTAGTGCCAACCTTCGCCTTCAAAATACCCCAGGCAGAGAAATCCAACGGATTTGCATCCGGAGAATTTGCAATCCATTGTGTCGAAGAAATGAAGTGGTTAACATTATTTTTTAACCAATCTTGGTTGACGCGCGCTTTGTGAGACGGCGCCGAGTCTTGTTGAAATGTCCACGGTCTCCGACCGAAATGATTGTTTGCCCAAGGCTTCAATACTGCCTCTAAGACAGTTTCACGGTATACAATCGCATTAATTTTGACGCTACGGTCCAAAAATATGAGCGGAGAGCGACCATCGGCGGTTATGTCGGCCCAAATCATCACCATGGGTGCTGCCTGCTTTCTGGTGGCCGTCCGAAGCTGTAAATTTTCGAAGGACCTCTCTGGCAAGTAAACTCGGTCATTTTGTTTGTTGACATATTGCTCGATAACAAATGGCGACTAATCGGAAAAAACCAAATTCGTCAACTCACCACTTTCGTGCAAGCGTAGCAGCTCCTGCGCTCTTTCGACTCTAGCTTCTTTCTGTTGCGGTGTAAGATCGTGTGCTTTTTGGAACTTCAATGGCTTGAGCTCAAGCTCATTTTTCAGTATGTGTTGCATCCGTTCCAACGATATGTTGAGCTCACGAGCCATTTTTCTTCCACTTCGACGCAGATTTCGCTCAATTCGAGCCTTCACTTTCCGAACCATTTCTGCCGATGGTGCTGTTTTTTTATGACCCCCTCCATGGCGTTTTGCAACGCTGCCAATATCACGGTAACGATCTATGGTTCGAGACACAAATGATTTATTCACGTTAAGGGACTGGAGGGCTCTAACGATAGCTTCTTGTGGTTTTCCAGCCAAATATAAAGCAATCACACTATCACGTTTGAATTCCATCGCGTATAAAAAAATTTCAACACAACTGAGACGCAAATCGTTTAAAGGGCTTGTAAATAATAAAATTATCTGTCATGTGTCAAAATTTGAGCTCACTGTCATGAACGGTCTGAAGTCGGTTGCAATTCGAGTCATTCAGGGTGTACTAGAAAAATTTGTAATTCGATTGGATGTAGGGATAAATCAATATCCAAGAAAATCTTGAAAAGCTAGGAGGACTGAGACCGCCTTGCCTATAAGGATGCTATTATCACTTCTCTGAAGCTTCGAACTGAGAGAGCTCTGACAATGGCAACAGTCTGAATGGACACAGTTGTGGGAGCCAACCAAACCAAACAAACAAAAAATGTTTGCATGAAGCAGAGGGAAAACGGAACTCATAAATTTAAGTACTCTACGCAACAAGGTCTTGCTGTAAATATCCCTCTTGCAAACTAAGACTTTTGAGGTTTTCAGACCACTGAAACTGATCCGAGCCATTTTCTTAATTCTGGAGCAACTCAGGGATACGGAGGATGTGTTGATGCTTCTTCATACTCAGAATGCTGTATACGACACTGAAAGGTGTAAAATTAATGTTCTCAGAGCAAGTATAGGGAAAATAAAGACGAATCTTATCGCGTTAAGGGTTCAGTTATTTAATCTTCTCTCAGCTTCTGTCGAGACTGTTAAGTCTAAGTATGACTCACGTCATTGCACCCCGGAAGGATGAATTTCAACTGCACTGCAAAGCGAGTGCAGGCAAGGGACGACTTTCTCAGTACATATCTGTTTATTTTCTCAGATTAACTGTTTCCTCGTTTTGTCTTACTGTTGCTATTATGAAGCGTAGTAATGAGAAGGACCCGAATGAACCGATTAGCCATCGTGCATAGCAATTGGAGCTGTGTCTATACCGCTCTAGGGAAAATTTTGCGGAAAAATCTTTGTTTACGAGCTTGCAACATCTAGGTCTTGGAAGAATTTAAGCCGCATGACCTTCGGTGATTGCACCGAAAATTAAAGTGTTCCTAATCATCTTTTTCACCACAAAGCTTGGGGCTGCTCAATATTGATTATATGGCTACAACAGCAAGCAAAAATTGCCACATTTGGCGAGATGAAAATTCACAAGCAATCATTGGGACGCCGCGCCGCGTAAGTACAGCTACACAAAGCACACCAAACGCTTTATGGAGTAGGTGAAACTATTTCTTCCAAAATGGTGCCGGCCAGAGCGTCAATGGAGAGCGGTATACATAGATCTACGATTAATGGCACTGATGTGGAAGCGCTGTGTTTCTATCAAGATGACCCAAAATGATACAACAGCAGCCCAAACAATTTATTGAAGAAAGCATTCGATAAGTGACGTATTGGCTTCCTTATCCTGTTAATTCGAAGATCGTGTCACTTAACACCTTTTGGACTATTTTCTGTGTAGACCTGATATATGAAGCTGGTTAATGCCGATATCCCCAAGACGATGGACAACTTGAAAGCCAACATTCGCCAAATTATTGCCGCTATACGGCTTCAGTTGGTCACAAAATTGACCGACAGGTGGGCTTCTTTGACTTATCATAGCCATTATCATGATTTTATTTTAAATTTCCATACTTTTAAAGACTTGCTCACCACTATATGACGAGCGGTCGAAAAGACTGAAAGCTTGTCTTTTTGGGCCGAACTTAATCTCAACACCTAAACTTGGGCAATTCTGCCGCCAAGATTATGTTACTGCAGGCATTAGCTACGAAGTAAAAGGGGAATAACACAAATTTGTCGATGCGTCGGCTTATTTTACCTTTAACTCGGTGCTACTGCCATCACCAAAGATAGTATCCTAGCTCACTGAATACTGTGGTTCCAAGCAAATGGGGCTTATCACATGTTGGATACTCATGCTCATAATATTGCAATCATCTCCTGGACTTCATACAATCGGCTGACATGGTTCTCAACAATTTAGCCTTTTAGCGAACGATGAATGTAAAACAGTAAGTAATCGACATAACGCTATCTAAGAGGTATGCTAAGGAGATTATCGGCTGAAGAGTACTATCTGAAACTTTCATAGCAGACCATAGCTACATCGAGTTCAGAATTGGATATAAGGTCTTGCCTTTGCTAAAGAGGTGGAATCGGCGGTAAATCCAAATGGAAAGCTCAATGTTCCGCCATATTCAGAACAAAAGTTAAAGGTAAAAGAGCATGTTCAGAACCTGAACGGTGACCTCACCAAATATTCTCAACTGACCTATCCAACTATGACAAACTCCTCCAAACGCAGAGTTGCAGCGACTACGAAACCTCTAGACAAGTCACTTAGGACTAATTTGAGGAAGACTGGCATCTTTAGAGATCGAAGCAAAAAGAATATATTTAAGAGGCAAATCCGAATTCCGGAGAGTGCCTAGTATTAAGACTTTTGCGAAAACATTAAAGCAATCGGTAAAGCCAGAAGAACGATCAAAATTCTCAAAAGGAGTAAATAATCCAAACCGGAAACTTTCAGAAAATCCGATAGTACTTACTCTGAGTTAAAATCAGAGACAGGCCTCAAGCTTGAGGCTAACCCCCCAGGTAACCTTGTCAGAACCGACTTACAACCACCTTCTCTCACTACAGCTGCAAGCGAGCTGAATAACACGACGTGCGTAGCAAGTTTCTGTCCTTTAAGGGCTTCATCGCTTGGTGCCGATTGTACATACGAGGGTTGTCTGAAATGTTTCCGGCACTCGTCAACAAAAGCTAGTGAATGCTAGTTGTACATCTTTTGACAGTTATTTACCGAAGTTTCAGTCATTTTGGACCCACAGTTTTTAGTTGACGGTCGTTTGAGTGAGTCAATGTGAGTGTTTTTTGTGAAAATGGAAAAAATTGAGTATCGAGCTGTAGGCAATACGCCTACGCAAATCAAAAATGGGGACTCTGCACCATCATTTAATACAGTGAAATTTTGGGCAGCTGAATTTAAACGTGGCCGTAAGAGCTTGGGAGATGATGAACGTTCGGGACGTCCAAAAACTGCAACCACTGACGATAACATTGTTAAAGTTCACCAAATGGTGTTAGACGACCGCCGAATTAAAGTGAGAGAGATAGGAGAGGTTATGAGAATGTCCAAAGAGCGTATTAAATCAAGATTTAGGCATGAGAAAGCTGTCCGCGCGTTGGGTGCCGCGTTTGCTTACGTTAGACCAAAAACGTGTTCGAATGAACATTTCCAACACTCTGTTGGCGCAGGTTAGGCGCCGTAGATGAAACTTGGAAACACCATTATACGCCCGAAATCAAAATTCAGTCAAAACAGTGGACTGCAAAGGGCGAGCCGGCTCCAAAAAAAGCAAAAACTGTTTTTTCGGCTGAGAAAGTGATGGCGACTGTTTTTTGGAATAGTAAAGGAGTTATCTTAATCGATTATCTTCAAAAAGGAAAAACCATTACAGGAGCATACTACGCATCATTACCTGCCAAGCTGAAGGCAGAATGTGCGGAAAACGGCTACATTTGCAGAAAAAGAAAATCCTGTTTCACCAAGACATCCGCCTTATTCACCAGATCTAGCCCCAAGCGACTTTCTTTTGTTCCCTCATCTAAAAACTGCGCTCGGAGGACAGAGATTTTCGTCAAATGAGGAGGCAAACTCCTTCGTGAACAATTATTTTGCAAAGAAAAACGCCGAGTACTATTTGGACGGGTTAGAGAGATGGGAGCATCGCTGGGAGAAGTGTGTAGAGTTACAAGGAGACTATGTAGAAAAATAAAAAAAAATTTTGAGAAAAAATGTCTTGTATTATTCTTCGGTCGGAAACTTTTCAAACCTTTCAACCCTCATATATTTCCAGATACGCTACACAAAGTATAGACTAAATAATGGCAAATCCAAAATGAATCTTTTCTTCCAGCCTGGCATTGCGATAATACAATATATGTGCATATACAATCCCTTGGCGAAGGATAAGAGTAAGTTTTTATACCGAAAATCAGAAAAGAAGGCTACACGCTCGCCAAGAATTCCAGACCAATCCGTCGGACCTCATTCGTGTTAAAGAGCGTGGGAGAATTTGGTGAATAAACAAAACTGCCTTGCGAATGCATCTTTGTTCGAGATGTAATATCCCTACAACGAATAAGATCCTGTAAAACTGCGCTTTAGAATCTGGTGGGCATGAATTGAAGGCGCACTCGAAGATCGGTGTGGACCAATTTCATCGACATTGAGAGTGCTGTTAACAATATTTGGTGACATGTGTCGATAATTGGTGCACTACAAATAGAAATGAGCTTTCAGTTAGTCCTCTAAAAAATGTGGTTTTTCTCTTTATAAGAAGGAGGAAGCTGATCGGCCTGACTGTTTGTTCAATAACTTCAGTTTACTAACAATTAGAACGAGCTTCCGAAAATCCACGAGATTTGTCAGGGAGGAGGGTTCCTTGCATATACGCCGCTGTGATGAGCCCAATTATATCCTGCGGGAACAAGCCCTCACAATACATGTCACTTCTGGTTTTGCCAGACTCCAAAGAATGGTTAGTTACGGCTGGAAACTGACTCGTGCTTACTGGCCTGGATCTAATCTAGACCCTGATGAATCTCTCTGTCTGGATATGAATATCGTTTTAAAAAGAAATGGGTTTTGGATCTATACGCACTGGATTTTTGATGACTCTGTGCGTCGACTCTCTTTTGACTCTGGTCAAGGAAAGGAGTGGTTCCGGAATCGATTTACTTTTGTAGGATGTGACGCTGGTGTTTTTCTGGAGGATGACAACGTTAAATTTCACTACAACTTCCATCTCTCTTCCAAGCAGAAGTACACCCAGTGCTAATGAAAGGCTTTAGACTTCTAACTGGCATTGCAATAGAGCATTCTGCTTCTACTGTTTCATTGAAATTTATTTTCTAGCCATAAGTGATACAACATCTTGCGACGCTTGTTGTGAGAGTGATGGCACCGCTGGTGTACTATCGATTTAAGTGCCCAACCTACTATTGAATCAGGATACAGGTACTAGGCGCTGATATAGTGAGTGCTGGTAATGTAGGCACTTCATCACAGAGGCGTTTTATAAACACGACAGGATATTGATAGTGAGGATCAAGATTAAGGTCGGAAACATAGCCATTATCCAGTGCAATGCTCTGCCAAACTACTCGTATGAGTCTGGCAAGAACGATTTATAAAGCATACTGAGAGCAGCAACCAACTCAACCCCTAGCCAAGATATACATAGTAATAGTGATGCGAGATTTTAACGCGAAAGTAAGCGTTAGACCACCAGAAATGAAAACAGCGAAAGGTTTGCTGATTTTTAAAACGTTGACCACAAGATCAGATGAGTCTGGGTAGCATACATCACACCAGGCCAATCACTGAACCATTAGCCTACGATTTATAAATTACATTCAAGATGTCCATACGAAACATGGGGCTGACATCGGTTTAGAGGCTTACCACCGTCTGATGGTAGTAACCATGCGTCGTCGTACTGCGTCTGTCAGTCGGTACAATCCCGATAAACTCAAAGATCCGTTAGTGCGTTCGAGATGTATTGGAGAAAAAATCAGCATCTTAGCTCCTGAATGCATTGACAATCATTGAAACGCTGTGGAAAATATTGCCGATAGAAAACGAAAAGCTGAAGCACAAGGCCTACACCAGATACTTGGAGACGAATCAATGAACGTTTTGAGCACGGATTGCGGCGGCCTTTCCTGTAGAAGGTCCCGAACTAAAAGTCCGGTATGACATCTGCGTAAGCGCATCAACAAATTCGTCACAAAGGCTAAAAATGCAGCAAATAGTTGCGCCAGCAAGACCTGTACAAGGTGGCGCAAGAGTTATCACTCGATGTCCTATGGCTTTGTTTCTGATTTTGGATTATGTTTATTTGATGTCTTAAACTTTTTTCCATTAAGTTGGGAAAATGATATCCGTTAAGTGACCGCCGCCAGAATTGATGACCATTCGGGCCCGATTTGTGGCATTTTCCATCAATCTTGCCAGATCTTCCGGCGATAGATCCTCACATTCTTGACGGATATTCTCTTTGCGGATTCCAAGATTCTGAGGTCTAGTGACTTCAAAAACCCCACAAAAAGAAGTCTGGAACGGTTAAATCAGGCGATTTTGCCGACCCCGACCAGTGCAAATCGCCAAAACGAAAGATTAGGCGACCCGGAAATGCAGACCTCAAAATTCCGGTTTTGGCTCGGCAGTATGCGCCGTTGTTCCATCCTGTTGGATCCACATATCCTCCAGTCCCAATTCATCCAATTGAGGAAGGAGAAAGTCATTGAGTATGATTCTGTAGGGCTCGTCGTCCGCAGTGGTCGTTTGGCTCACGGCGATTTCGAAAAAATATTCACATATCCATAAAGATGGAAATAAGCCTCGTCGCCCATGATGATCTTCGATGAAAAGTTGTTTCCCTCGTGGTCGGGATTCAGGATTCCGCGGAAGAGCATAGTAATGTATTTTGTATCTGTTTATTTCACAAATATCAAAGTGGAATTGACATTTGCCGCCATTTGCAAAAATTATAGCATCTTCCAATAGGGTGATGACTTTTGCGCCACCTTGTATAACTAAGCAACTTGCTTATCTTCAAGGTTTCAAACAAGATCTAGTTAAAGGATAGAAACTAGGTAGAAACCTGCTGACTTCGGATGATGAACAGCTTGCTAGATGGCGGGAATATTTTGCTGCAATACTTAACCCCTTAATCATGCCAAGATGAGCTTGCCGCACCAACAAACAACAAACACCCGTCAAAACAAGCCAATTGTCATTGACAGCATCGTAGTGGTACTCTTTTAATCCCCGCTCAATATTTCGGCGGAAATCCGAAGTATCGGAAGAGGTAAATGACTGTTAGTCTCCCGAAGACGTGAAACCTAAAGTAATGTGACAACTGAAAAGGTTTATGTGTTCTTTCAGCTGCGGCTAAACCAATCTGTACAATTCAGAATCGAGTGAAAGAATATATTGATGCAACGCCCGACATCGTGCAAGCACGTTTTCGAGATGAATCTTTGGGAGAGGTGTACTGGAAAAACTTTTCACTATTATAAGATGATAGTAAATCGCAGGACTTACACAATGGTGAGATCAGAGAATTACGACAGCGGATTACCACAAGGTTGCATTCTTTCACCACTGCTATACCCAGTAATTGTTATTTATATGATCCTAGACATCTTGACCCCTCGGATGATGTTTTCTCTCTCTCACAGAGGAGTCAGGAAGATAATTGAAATCAAGTCCCTTACCGCTTCAATTGCTTCGGGTCGTTCAATTCAAACTTGCCGAACAGCAAGTCGAGAATGTAAGCAGCATTCATGATCTCAAAAGAAGAGGAGTCGAAAGTGGATAGCAGAATTCGCAAAGATCTGCGTTCGGTATGCTATCTAAAATTTGAAAAAGAAGCAATGTTTTCAGCATATAAAACAAACTGGAACAGTTCGGATCAGGATGTAGCACCTGGAACACTGTTACAAGAAAATTTCAAGCGTTCATAAGTCAGGAGTCTTTGCAAAATTTTAAGGATCTTCTGGCAAAACCGCTTATCGAAAGTCAAAGAAGTAATAGCCGTCAAATACGGAGGAGAAAGTGGCAATGGATTGGTTATACTCTATGACGCGAAGACAGTTCCATTGCGGAGTAAGCCATACAATGGAATCCATTTACCTAATCTGGTGAACGAGTGGGCCTCCATAAACAAATATAGAGGAGGACAGTCGAAAGGGAATATTTTTAAGAATTAAAAGCGCGTTCCAAAACTCCGCACACTATAGCGCTTAGGATAGTCAGAGTCAGTGTCAAACGAACTACAATACAAAAAAATAAGGAGTATTTGTCCTTTTTTAATTTCTTTTATAGCACGGTTTCCTTCACTTAAAAAGTGTCAATGCTGATGACGGTAATACCATTCTGCACTCTACTCAGCCAGGAATATAGTACGAAGCAATATAAAAAGTTCATATGCCAAATTGCCTAGCCATATAAAGTCGAAGGCTGCATTGTCTGTGAGAACTACGAGTACCTATCTAACATCGCATTGCCCATCTGAAAGCTGTTCACTCAGATTCAATTGCCGTCACAGCCAGCACTTAATTAATGAAGGCGAAATGTGTAATTAATGTCAACATTGACATTCTGCACCATGTTCATTGGTTAGTCATCCTTTTTTTTTGTCCAGCAATTGATTTCTTGCCTCATTATCTGGAAATCCTCGCCCAAAACCACTTGTTGGACATCCCCAATATCCACATCCAAAACCAATACCCAACCTCCTTGATTCCATACGGATATGCTCCCGTGTATATCCGTTTACCCCCACAATTTTGTGGTCATTGTATGAGGACGAAACAAATGGTCAATACTGATTCGGGTTAGACATTTAAAAAGCTTTGAATAATGAGTTTTGTCATTTGGACTAGAGATGAGATTCTAAAAGATCGAATTGCATTTTAATGGTGCAGATACGTACGGATGTACGAGTATGAATGTACATCCATGGATAGCTTGGTGTTTTAATCGACTTTGGAGTATTATAATGTCTACTGATTACTTTTAACAGAGATGAAGCAAATAGCATTCTCTATTTGGAGGTATTAAAATATTTGTTTGGTAAATATTGGTTGAAAGATACTCGTATCATCGAGAAGGCGAGTAATAGAAGTTAATCATAGAAATACTTAAGAAGGAGTGAATTATAATTATCTACCGCCCGGCATTTGTTGACGTTAGGCTAAATCCACGCAAGCCTATGTTAGTTGGTATGATTCTCAAATATAGGCAAGCATCAGATTCTGGGATGTCAAGACTCGACTTGACTTACGGGCAGAATATTCTCAAAACACCAGATCCCTTGGACTTGAAAGAGCTTCAAGAAGTATAGAATTCACATCGTGGGGTTGAAGCCTCATTCCAAGGACCAGTAGTGCTGGCAAATGATTCTGTACGCTACGATCGCTATATTAGATACAACTGTTTTATATTGTTTAAACAGAGGTCAGAGGACTGGCAAGTCTAACAAAATGACATAGCTTCTACCCCGAAGAAGCTCTGATCGCCCCATCTCGTAGAAAGGAAAATAGGGAAAGGAAAATCAGAGTACTCGTATCTACTCATTCCGGATTGCATTAAACTTTAAAGAAATTCTCTACGAAATAAAACCTATTAAATCCGATGCTGATGAATCTCATCATGGAGCTCTCGAAGCAAGAGCCCTTAAAATTGATGACCATACTCTAACTTAATCTATGGCCATTTTGCATTATCTTGAGGAAACTAGACCTCTTGCTTGAAGACGGACTAAAGAGGGATAAAGGCCGTGAAATATGTGGAGTTCTGGGCACTGGCATTCAGCCATTGCAAAATACAAATGTTCTCAGCAATATTGACGAAGGAAAAGAAGAGGAATGAGCTCAGCACTGGATTACCAGAGGATTTTAAGCGCTGGAAAAAGTATTGTCCGGATCAGCTAAAAAGTTTTGTGTCGCTGATGAAATCACTATGGCTGATTGTTGTCTAGTTTTTAATGCGTTGATCTTGGTTCATATCCTACAATTGCACGTATGGATTCTGTTTTACAGAATAACCCAGCGTTTAAGACGGCCCATCCCTACAATCAATCAGATGCCCCTGAAGAGTTTAAAGAAAAGTAAAATGTGTTTTAATATTTTGGTCCTGCGGTCCACAACACTGTGAATTCGAAAATGCACTTAAGTTCCCTCCAGCAAAACCCCAGTATTCGTGATTCCTCCTCAACTATTCTTCTACACGTTTGCCTTAGGCGGCCCATTCGTCGGCGTAATTGGGTAAGTGAATTCCATTTCATGACATTACTTGCGGAACCAATCAACTGCCATTTTCTCCTTCGTATTTGGATTCCCATAGGTTCCTGTCCCGTGATCACATAATCAGAAAACCCTTAAGGTGTTGCGAATACGTCTATTTATAAAGTTTTGAGGCTGCCTTGTGACAGTGTTAGACCTTTCATTACATCCACATAGTAGCACGGATTCTACGTTGGATCGAAACAGTCTCAGCTCAGCATTATACCGAAGGCAGCTTTAAAGATCTTGCGCTCCTCGTCCAAATCTGGCCTCCATCTTCCGAGACCATACTTCTCGACTTGATGACCAGCAATGCTGATTTGAGCGTTCGTGTTATTTTAAGCGTTCCAAACAGAAATGCTAAGGAACTAAGTTATTGCCATTTTTAGCTGACATCATTCGCATAGTCCAAATGTTTCAGATATGCTGTCATTGTCCATCTTAGTCCCATATTTGGTCCCGACAGCGCTGCACGGGATGATTACAACAAGGAACAGCAATGGCGAAAGATGCCATTGTTGCACTCTGCTGCGGACTTTAAATCCATCTGACACGTTACCGTTGGATTTAACGCCTTCATAGGTACGAGTAGCCTTAATTTTGAGATTTTCTGGTTTTGCTCTCCTGCGCAAAGCACGTCATATAGCATCTCGATTCATGCTGTTGAAGGCTTTCTCGAAGTCGATGAACAAGTAATGTAGCAAATACATATCTGCGCTCCACCCATTGTTCAAAAACAATCCGCAGTGTGGTGAAACGGTCGATATCGGAGGCAAAGAGTGTTAATTTCTTCTGCGACACGTTCGGTAGATTGGGATAGAACAATCGGGTGAGAGTACCGAAGAGGCACAGCTTGCTACTATTGAACTCCGTCAGAATATACGAATAGCGGATCAGAGTGCTGTTTTTGAAGGCTTGTACCAGGAAACAGAAAAAGTCGAATGGCTTCCAGAAGAGACCTACTCTGAAGGACTACCATCTAAGGTGGAGTTAACTAGACAATGTGACCCAAATCTACCGCATAGGGAGACGGCAAATGCTATCGAAGGCAGTACTCTAGCAAATCAGCCAGACTGAAAGCACTCAAAAATCTTATAGCATCTACAATGAGCCGAAAGCAGAGATTCTCTGGCTCGTACTTGAGACTCACTTCTTCTTACATCCTAGGTAACCTGATCCGAACAGGGTTCCAGACCAGTTCGTATAATTAAATTTCAGTGACCGGAATTACATAACACGCGAGTTATGCCTCAAAGGGGAATGGACTAGCTGCTGGGAACTCTGATTCTAGTCGACATTGAGGGTGCTTTAACAACTCTTAAAGAGGCATCACCGTTCATTTATCCAAGGAAGCTATGTATGATATTTGGGTGTTATCCTGGATTACACATTTGTTTGGACTAAACATATCGCGTAGGAAACCTACAAAGATCCTTGGAATCTTCCTTAATATTATATATATTTCGGCCTTGCGCACGACTACTCCTACAAAAAAAATGTCAGAGGTTTGGTTTGCGAACGCTGGAAAACGGCAATGTAGATGGTACATGGCTGCAGGCTACAGACCAGGAACTCAGGCCTTTCGAAACGCTGAGGGTAATCCTGTCAGCGAGCCGCAGGAAATTGTGGATGTATTTAAGCAGCATTTCCAACAGCTGATGATGGGCATGACCAGGAGAGAGTGATAGGGTATGAAGAAAACACAACTCTAGTTGATGAAGTAGTTCTCCTACTCAGCCTAGACGAAGTCGGTACAGTCATTAAAAAGCTGAAGAACAATAAAGCCGCTTGCTCGGATGGGTTGCCGTCAGAGCTCTTCAAAGCTCGTTGTTATGTTTTGGTAAGGAGCATGCACCAGATCATTTGCCCGACGACTGGACTATCAGCCCTATTTTCCCCTTCTTCAAGAAAGGCGATCCTCTGTCTTGTAAGAACTACCGAGTCATATCCCTGCTTAACGCAGCCTACAATATCCCATTCACCATACTGTGTGAACGACTAAAGCCGTTTTGCACTACACCCATCGGCACCTACCAGTGTGGCTTCCGGATCGGCAAATCGACGATAGACCAAATCTTCACACTGCAGTAAGCCTAGAAAAGACCAACAAGTTCCAAATAGATATTCACCAGAACTCGCAATGAGAAAGGCCGGCGTAAACACAGCAGCCACTATATTCAACAAATCCATGCAGCTGCTAGGCTATGCAGACGATATCGACATCATCGGCCGTTCTCAGCGTGCCATTATTGAGGCTTTTACTGGATAGAAGAACAACCTAGTCGACTTGGTCTCATGATGAGTGCAAAGTATATGCTGTCGACCAAAACCGATCCGTCGAGCACGGTCTAGGACAGAAGCTAACAATCGACAGCTATAATTTTTTGGTAGTGAAGGAGGCAAATATAAACTCCACAAATGACACCCTAGTAGAGATTCGACGAAAAATAACCTTAGGCAACCGCTGCTACTTCGGTTTGCCCAAACAACTAGGGTCCAAACTCCTAACTCGAAGGTCCAAAATCGTGCTCTACAAGACCCTGATATTGCCAGTCTTACTTTATGGAGCTGAATACTGGACGATAAGCAAGACAGTGAAGCATAACTTGGGATCCTTCGAAAGAAAAATTCTGCTCCAGCTAAGAGCATTTACGAATCCCAGCCACCTGGTTCACGAAGAAAGGGAAGACCGAAATTCTGATTTAAAAATCAGTAGTCGCGGACGCCAGAAGAATTGGTCTAGTAAACTGGAAGCAACGTGCCCGGTACCGTGAAGGATGGAAAGCCGCATTAGCTCCGACTCAGATCCCCCAAGGGCCACTGGCCGGTTAAGTAAGTAAGATGGGAGATGAACGGCTTTAGTACCAGTGGTTCGTAACCCGGTATCTTCTAACGCTTGGTTTGACATGACATTTCTTATGAAGAGAAGAAGAAGAGAGGGCGTTCCGGACGCGTTAGTGTGCTCGCAAGACATTGAAAAGCGACAGACTTTAAACACTGTACTCCGATATGTCTCTCCCTTCTGTTTTAACGCCACAATGGGTACATTTTGAGATCTCAGCGCAGTCCATTTAAGATTTCTGAGAACTCTGTTTTTAAGCTTTTAAGTAGCTCGGTGCTTCTTCATCACTTTTATTAAATTTTGAACCGCGTCAACCTGCATTCCACATAGCTCCATTGAGCGAAATGCAACTTAATGATGCCGTTCCCGAGCAAAGTGAATGTATCAATTGCGCCTTTTTGTATATTAGTTATCTGTTCTACCAGAACATCATTTCTTCATCTTGAATTTCAAAAATAAATTTTTCATTCAACAAATCAATATTTAGTTTAAATCTTTTTCAGTTTGTAAAATACGAAAATTCTTTTTGTAGAGTACAGTGCCACCTATTGTATACTAGAAATGACATTTCCCAACTCCAACATGTTTGAGATTTGTTGATTTCGGCGGGAAAATTGACATCTGAATCGCATTTGCTACAACCACCAGGAGCTGTTTTGCAAACATCGTGCGCTTCGTTTAGTTTATAATTCTTTTTGTTTGGTTTGGAGATTTGTTTAAATTGTATAAATAATTTACAACAATGGATGTAGCTGACGCACAAGTTGGGCAATTACGAGTAAAAGATGACGTTGGTATCCGGTGTCAGAAGCTATTCCAAGATTTCCTTGAAGAGTAAGTTGTGCCGAAAGGAATCTTTTCTTTGTTTCCAATTACATTTTGGTTCAAATTACAGATTCAAAGAAGATGGAGAAATCAAGTACCTGAAACCAGTGACTGAGCTGGAATCTCCAGATCGCTGCACTCTGGAAGTAAGCTTCGACGATGTGGAGAAGTACAATCAGAACTTGGCCACCACTATTATTGAGGAGTACTACAGGTAAGGAGGGTTTTTACAAAGCAGATCCTACTCGAATCGTGTAAGCTTGAACCATAATTGTTTGCAGAATCTACCCATACCTCTGCCAATCGGTGTCGAATTTTGCAAAAGACCGAATTGGCTTGAAGACGGAGAAGGAGTGCTATGTGTCGTTTACGGAGGTGCCCACTCGCCATAAAGTTCGCGATTTGACAACTTCGAAAATTGGAACACTCATTCGCATTTCGGGGCAAGTAGTACGCACGCATCCAGTCCATCCGGAGTTGGTGTTGGGCACTTTTATGTGTCTAGACTGTCAAACAGAAATTCGAGGTGTGGAACAGCAGTTCAAGTTCACCAACCCAACGATATGTCGCAATCCGGTGTGTTCCAATCGTCGTCGCTTTATGCTGGACGTCGAGAAAAGTTTGTTCATTGATTTCCAGAAAATCCGAATTCAAGAGACGCAAGCTGAACTTCCACGAGGATGCATCCCCCGTTCGGTAGAAATCATCCTTCGCTCTGAGTTGGTGGAGACTGTCCAAGCTGGAGATCGCTACGACTTTACTGGTACTCTCATCGTTGTACCCGATGTGGCCGTGTTAAATAATCCAGGCGCCAAAGCTGACTTTGGGTCACGCCACAAGCCAGGCGATGGTCAAGGAGATGGTGTTCGTGGTCTGAAAGCACTTGGAGTGAGAGATTTGAACTATCGAATGGCATTCCTCGCATGCAGTGTCCAACCAACCACGGCAAGGTTTGGAGGAACGGACTTGCCAATGAGCGAAGTCACTGCTGAAGACATGAAGAAGCAAATGACCGATGCCGAATGGAACAAGGTCTACGAGATGTCTAAGGACAAGAACTTGTACAGCAACCTGATAACCAGTTTGTTCCCGGCCATCTATGGCAACGACGAGGTGAAGAGAGGCATTCTGTTGCAGCTTTTCGGAGGCGTCGGTAAAACGACACATGAAAGTGAGTAGACGCTGATATACGAAGTTGGGATGCCAATTTGTATGCGGGGATATAGCTCAGTGGTAGAGCATTCGACTGCAGATCGAGAGGTCCCCGGTTCAAACCCGGGTGTCCCCTTTGTACATTTTTTTTTTTTTTTTAATTCACACACTTCATTTCGACTTTTTTTCTTTTGCAGAGACAACACTTCGCGGTGACATCAATGTGTGCATTGTAGGTGACCCAAGTACCGCAAAGTCACAGTTCCTCAAGCAGGTCGCTGATTTCTCCCCTCGTGCTGTATACACCTCAGGAAAGGCCTCCTCAGCTGCTGGTCTCACCGCCGCAGTCGTAAGAGACGAAGAAAGTTTTGACTTTGTCATCGAAGCTGGCGCCCTTATGTTGGCAGATAATGGAATCTGCTGCATAGATGAGTTCGATAAGATGGACCCTCGTGATCAAGTTGCCATCCACGAAGCCATGGAACAGCAGACAATCTCTCTGGCAAAAGCAGGCGTTCGTGCGACTTTGAATGCCAGAACATCTATTCTGGCTGCCGCGAATCCAATCAACGGCCGCTACGACCGCACCAAGTCTTTACAACAAAACATTCAACTTTCAGCTCCGATTATGTCCCGTTTTGATTTGTTCTTCATTCTCGTGGACGAATGCAATGAAGTCGTTGACTACGCCATTGCAAGGAAGATTGTTGATCTCCATTCGAATATCGAGGACAACGTGGAGCGATTGTATACACGCGAAGAAGTCCTTCGTTACATTACGTTCGCACGTCAGTTCAAACCGATCATCAATGTGGAAGCATCTACCTTGCTGGTGGAGAATTATGGCCATCTACGTCAACGAGACACTGGCACCAGCGGGCGCAGCACGTGGAGAATCACTGTCCGTCAACTGGAAAGTATGATTCGTTTGAGCGAAGCCATGGCAAAGTTGGAGTGCATGAATGAAGTTCAAGTGCGACACGTCAAGGAAGCATTCCGTTTGCTAAACAAATCTATCATTCGTGTCGAACAGCCAGACATCCATTTAGATGACGACGAAGACATTGGATTTGTGGCAGATGTCGAAATGACGGACGAAACTGAGAACGCCACGGAAAATATAGTTGAAAATGGCACACCTGAAACCAACGGCACAATCACTGAGGAGCCAGCGACACAAAAGAAAAAACTCACTCTGAGTTTTGAGGATTACAAAAATCTTTCCACGATGTTGGTATTGCATATGCGAAAGGAGGAAACTCGCTGTGAGACTGAAGGCGAAGATAGTGGCATGAAACGTAGCGAGGTAGTTGCATGGTATCTGGAGCAGGTTGCAGATCAAATCGAATCGGAAGATGAGTTGATCTCAAGGAAGAACTTAATAGAGAAGGTCATCGATCGTCTGATCTACCACGATCAAGTTATCATTCCACTCAAAACGACGGAGTTGAAGTCACGCACTGGTGCTGGAGGAGAGGACGAGCAGTCGGATGATGATGCACTGCTAGTGGTGCATCCGAATTATATTGTTGAGTAGATGGAAGGCGTATTTTGAATATATTTTTTTCTTTTTAAGTTTTTTTTGTTTGTCCTAGTTGTAGCGAACCTTTTACTTTGTCATCGTTTTATTTGGCTGTCATTTGCCTGCAGAGAAAATAAACGTGTTTATTTAGAATATGAGATAGGGGTCGTTTATTTGAAAGCACTTTCCTTTAAGGAGGGATCTACGTTGATGATGACTGTACTTCCAGTTCTGCATGTTCAAAATTAATTTAGAATCTCCTTTAGCTGCTGCAGTTGGAGGCATCTTGGGTGCGGTTATGGCTGTTAAAGGTAACAACAGTGACGCATCAAAATTGATATACAATTAGCTGGCACTAGAGTCAAGTCTCTCCAGCTGATACAATCTCTCGTAAGTCACCTCCAACTTTTTTGAGTTCTCTGCACTAGCGTGCCCCAGTTTACATGAGGTCATCGCGCCATCTCTCGAAGTAATACTCGGAGATTCATTATGACGGAGGTGTGGTGTGCATTCAGAACATGGCTCAGACGTTGAGTTTGTAGACACGTGACGAGACCGATGTCGCTGTACAGTTGTCATAATTCATCAAAGAATATCTTTCTCTACTCGGTTGGATCTCTCCTACTCCCCGCAGTACAGACGGGTCCAAAAATCACTCGCAGTATCTTATTCTCTAACGCTGAAAGCCTTCTTCAGGCGATTTCGATAAGGTCCAAACCTCCGCGCCGTTTGGCGGAACGATAAGCGTCTTGTATTAAATTAGTTTGGTCTTACGAGAGGGGCTCTGTTACGTAATTGCCTCCTGAGCACAAAGAAACATTATTGGCAAGAGCAATCATCCGTCTGATTTCTACGCTGATGTCGTTGTTTCTTGTAACTACGGAGCCAAGTGCGAAAAAGTATTTAACTACCTCAAAGTTATAACTCGTAATGGTGACGATCTGGCCAAGCCGCTAGTGGTGTGCGTCCTTTTCGAATGATGACATGTACTGCATACATTGTTTTGCCCTCTCCCTCATTTTGGTTCGGTACTTACGAGAGTTTCATTGGCTAATTGTGCGTCATTAAAAACGTTTTTTCGGCCAATGATTTTTAAAAAATCGCATGACCGCACGACGCCTTATCTAAAACCTTTCTTGAGATTGAGGGCCTCGCTAAATTTAACACCGATCTTGACTGAGCAAGGAGAATTCTCCATACTCATCCCACACAACCTGACTAGCTCTGCGGGGTTGTCAAAACAAGACATGGCGTTGTAAAGCTCGCCCCTGTACACAATCGATGGTGAGTGTCTATATGAAATTGCCGGGATTTTTCCAAGATCTACCGTAGTGTGCATATTTTATTGATGGTGGACCTTTCTGGCCTGAAACCGCACTAGTATGGACTAGAATGTTCATGAAAGATGAATATTCGGAAGACTTATTCCTCTGTAGTTGGCGCAGTTAAAAAGGTCTCCTTTCTTGTGGATCGGTGCTGAGATTCCATGCTTTGGATATGCTTTACTCTAATCATGTCCTATAGATGAGCTGGTGCACGTTCCCCAGCAGGTAACATCCAACTTTTTTAAATAGCGTCCGTCTGCGTCAGGAGCTTTTATACCAGGGTCAAAGGGATGGAATTCTCTATCGTCCAATGTGAATGGTTCGCTCTGCCTGTCAGCAATATTTTGATCATCATCGCCGTTATACAGTCTACAGAGATAGTCTTTCCATATTCTCAGCACCAACTGCGACTCTACGACTAGTTGTCCATTCTAGCTTTGTAGCCGTGGCATGTTAAAACTTTCGAACGTCATGCCTGAGTAACATTTCTCCTTTAACTACTTCGCAGGCTTTGCTCTCTCTTTTTCTGCTCGTAGACCTCACAAGTAGCTATCGTCTTTCGATTCATCACAGATCATACACCTACATTCATTGTCAAACCAGAGGTTTCTTTGTTGTTGCGCTTGAGAAGCAGCTTTTCGGTGGCACATTGACAGTATTCCTATTGATGTTCTGCGGTTTCAGTATGCGTGGCAGGATTTTGAATGAGCTTGAGCGAAACGTTGATTGATCAGCAGATAGACATTTCAGGTGCCTATTGTTTGTAAAATCCAAGTTCATAGGTTTAGCGTATATATTATGTAGATGCTAAGTTAATCAAATAACTTCTGCCGTTTATCTAGCCTTTCCTTACACACCACAACACACACCTTAACAACCACTGAGTTAACAGGCAATGGTATTCTGTACAAGCGAGGACACGCCTTTCCAAACACCCAAATCTCTTCTCACGTTGCACCACAGTCGGCATCAAAATTCAAGCAAGCCGGATAAGGGTGATTTATCAGATGGCCTACACTCTCTCATCGAGTTGACTCCTATAAAATAATTTCTATATAAGGGCAAAAACACCTTTGGGTCTGACCAGAGCAACATCTATTACTTTTGTATTTACTGAGATTGCACTGCAGTTCGAGGTGAACCTAGTTGTTCGGGATAGGGCTTTGCTACTCAATGGCCTTCTTGGCCCAAGGAAACAGCGACTTGCCAGAGTCATTATTCGTTTTATAGTATTCTACTGAGGTGTTGTTGGCAGAATTGATAGCAGAGCTAACTCAAAGTTGTAGCTGTCGGTTGTGATGTTCTGTCCAATACGTCAATGTTGTGTGCCCCTTCTTGTTAACAGCATATACTTTCTTTTTTTGTCAGAACAAATTTCGAATTTCTCAGTCCTTCTAAGAAAGACGAGTAAGCTGTTCAGTGATAAAGTGCCTACAGTACCAGCACACACCGAACAGTGCCGAATTCCTGCCACCTGATGCGAGCATAAGCCGGACATTCACAGAGGTAGTGCTTCGCGGTGTCGTCATTACTTTTACAGCAAGCGTCACAAAATTTTGTATCACTTAGTGCCCCGTAAGCAGCCTGCAGTTTTACTACTGATGGACATCAGGAAAGCCGCTGCATATACTTAATTTTGCCCTCTTTTACATTAAACCGACTTCGTCGGTGACAGTCAGCGGGCAGTCAATATTATCAACTTACGCTAGTAGTCGCACATCGTGCTCCAGGTGTTCGTTTGTGACTTCCTCATATCTATGTTAAAATACAGATATTGATCTAGCCAGATCCCAAGGTATCTGACTACATTTCGACAAGCACGTGGTTGTCCATGTCGCACGCGATCAAATACCTGCGCCAATTCCTTCTGGGATCCGAAGAGACCCCAGCTAAAAGCGTTCTTTGTCTGAATGGTTTCTGACTTTGATATTTACTTCCAGTCATCGCAATATCGTTCAACCTTACACATATTCCAGCAGAAGTCTCATCGTCATTCTTCACGATGAACTCTATCTTGGCGAGGATATAAAAAAGAATTTAAAGCAGTGGTCAACTTAGCCCAGCCTCTAACCGTGTCGAAGTCCTCCAAGTCAATCAGGCAGGCACCCGTGCATTGTTACTTGTTTTTGTTCCACTGGATATGAGATACCAGTTTAGACGATATGGGATATATTCTGTCCCGCCTTAAGACCGCATTGATTATCCGGAACTATATTATTGTCCTCCATTCACTTAGTCCGGACTCTTTGCGAATACCTTGCTGATATCCAGAAGAAGGTTTTTCGAGCGAAGATTCGTCGGATTAGACGTTTATACCTTTTGGGAGTTGGGTGCACCACTGCTGTCCTCCAATGTGATGGATAATTAGCATTTTTTTTAACAAGGTGGCAAATCTAGTAATAGACCTCGAGGCAGAATGTTTGACATCGCATCGGTTCCCACTTCTTCCTTGCCTATCAATTCGAAGATTGACAATTCAAACGTATCCACAAGCAGATGAAGCAGCCTTTGGAGTCCTGCAGGATTCTATTCTACATATGTATGTTCGAAACAATGACAGTGTTTCTGCAAGTAACCCTCCAACCTCATCAAAAAGTGTCTTTCCCTTCCTCCAAATTGTTCTTCTCCTTCTCGTTCCGCAAATTACTTTAAAAATGTCAAACTACGCATTAAAATCGTAAAAGTAAACAAACTAAAATAATTCAGCAATTACATTTGATTTACTTTCTGAACATCACCGAACGCTGAACCCGCCCATTCGGTCAGTGCCGTAAAAATCTCGAATTTCCAAAGAAAAATTTTGCTGAAGTACCAGGCGCCCATAGACAGTAGCAGACGTGGGTCTCTTTTACTCATCCGGTGAAGTTGGCGCCAGAAACGATTTATTTCGTCATTTGAGAAGAATTCTAGAGATGGGCATAAGAGAAAGATTGTAGTAGAGAGCATTGTGATGTGCAAATTTGCAGAATTACTTTATTTTCATTTTAAGAAACAATTTCACAACAACATTTCTATTGTCATGTACGTTTTTTTCGTAAAGACTTGGTAATTGATGCATCCTGCAGTAAATCGGTGGATTTTCTTAACCTGGGGGAATTGTTTCTATAATGTGTAAGCCTTAATTGGAATTCGCATCTGAAATTAATTACACCACATCACGTTTGTGCGATCTGGAGTATATATCGGCTAGGTTATCTGTCATCCCCTGAACACGTTGCTTATGAACCAAGAGCGGTGGAGAGCGTTTTCGTCCATGCAACTTTTAACGACATGTGTAATTCGGCAAGACATCACGTTGTAGACGAATTACTAGTTTTGTGGATAAGGCCATGTCGGCGTATAGCACTTTGATTGCATCCAATATGCGGTATGATCTCTCCCTTAATACGCGGCACTACTTAACGCTTAGGCATATGCAGATGACATGGCTCTAAAGTGCAGGCTGCCCTAGATGTGATCATCAATTGATACACTAGAAATGGGCTTCAGTCAAACCTCTCAAAACTTAAATTGTTCTTCTAACGAGAAAAGGTAAACTGACTGGACTAACTCATCCAGCACTTAGAGCATTCACCACCCGCTTCTCGAACGTAGCTAAGTATTTAGGCGAGATCTTCGATAGCAAACTCTTTTTGACTAAACATGTCGCTTCGAAAACCTTCAAGGCTCTGTCCGCTTTTTGGTTTTTTGCATTAAAAAAGAAGCTTTCTGGGGTTTGTCACCCCAGATGCATTGGATGTACAGGGCTATGATAAGTCAAGCAAGCTTTCATGATACTTTTACCAGGCTGAAAAGAATTGTCTGTCTTGATGATTCGGGCTTCTCTACCTTGCCTGGATCTGCTCTGATAAACCGATAAATCACCCTCTTTTTGATATGCGCATGATGCGCTGTACTATTGTAGCCACCTTTGGGGGCTCCAGGGGTGTTTAGTACTTTTAAAATATTTACACCGGAAAAAAACAAAGAAACCGATGTACGTTGGTCTTAAATGTTTGCAAGTTATAAGGTTCCTGGTCCTTATAACTCCACACGGCATTCCATACGACTTGGGAAAGAATCACGTTATTCTAGAGTACGCCAGAAAGCCGGCTTGATGTGCATTCATAATTAGACGTTGATATCACAGCGCTACCGTTGAAGGCGTGAAGGGGCGGAATGCGAGTGGCAATTTCGATGGAGCTATGGTGGTGGAAATAGCGATATAACACAGTAAGGGTGATCAATATGAACATCACCCATGAATGTTATCATACGGCTTTGAATCTTATCTAAAATCTTAAAAAGAACTGGTCTTTGGTACCACACGCACTGGAGTTTTGATAAACTTGCACGACAAATATCTTTGGCTCTAGCCTTATGGACAAGACATCTGATGATATGATAAATGTATTTTATTGCGGCGAAAGAACGAAATCGAATTTCCATGTGAAAGGAAAGATTTCGGGCCTTGATGGGTGGGTTTGGACCCATCTAGGTTACATTTCTGATGTGTTTTTGGTAAGACGAAAACATTTCATTTCACTCCCCGCCTGCCAAACATGTGGCTGTCTTCCAAGCGAAGATACACGAAATCCTGATTGTAGTGAACTATATTCGTATTGTAAAAAGAATCAGTGGAATGAGGGATCTATCTGCATCTATAGCGACAGCCGAGATGGGTTTTAAATGAGTCTCTTTGTTTTCACAAATGCAACGCTTTTCTGAACACGGTTAGTAGTCTAAATTTGTTGAGTCTAGTTTGGTTTGAGTTAATAAACTTGATAAGTAAGGATCAGAGGAGCGTTTCTTAGGACGCCAATCTGCGATTGAAGAGCCTAGAGTTTTTGAACGACTTTGTTTGGGAATCGCATGGCTCTTATATCTTCATTTCAAAAGGTTTAGACAAACTTTGACAGATTCCAGGTGTTCGGACATTCCAATTGCTTTCCTTTCTTAGTTAGATAAAAGTCGTTCACTTTGATTGCAGTCCGCATTCTCTTTTCGTCGGTTTGTAGTGCCGTTTGGTAAAAGCGAGGTATTAAGTAATTAGATAATCAGGTTTGGATGGTGTTAAATACAAAAACTTCGGTTGAATAGTCATATGCCCAAATGAAGTCACAAGGTAACTTGTTTACAGTCCGACGTGCGGTAGAGCCTCTCCAGCCAGCACCGTCTTCTGCCAGCAGCTTTCAGTCACGCACACGAAATTCGCGGAGGTCTCCTTCTACACTGTACTGCGTTTTTCCTGGGTATTGGTCTCTGCGTTCAAGTTGACCGGGTTATTAGGTATACTCGCACAATTAAGCATAGAAACGTCTCCTATATTCTCCATTGATGCAAAAGGGGATCGAAAATTACCCGAAATACTTTTCTCTGGAAGCGCCCGAGAGTACTTTCATCCACTTTCTTCAGTATCCAATCTTCGGGGCATTAAAGCATGATTTTGCCTACTTAGGTGGCGCTATAGTTCAGTCTCTCCAGTTAGTCCTCGCTCGCTGCCTGCAGTTGCGCATTCCAAGTCGGTTGAGATCCCCTTCTTTTTGTGCGCGCGCTACCTAGGGTAAGCTCTTCCTCTACTGCGTTGTCCGCTCTATATAACCTAGCCATCTCAGGCGATTGATGCAACCAACTAGATCGATGTCGCTGTATACCTCTATAGTTCGACGTTAAATCTTCTCCTCCAAAGCTCGCAACGAAAACGGATCGAATATTTTTCGGATTGTAATGGTCAGTGTCAGCCTGACAGCAGCAAGAGTTATTCTTCGCATGATTTCCGCGGTGGTGTCGTTCTCGGAGTTAATAGTAGAGCCGAAGTAGATAAAGTTCCTGAGGTACTACCTCAAACTTGCTGCTGCATATCGTGATGTTTTGTCCTAGGCGTCGATCTTGTATGTCCCTCTTCGTTGTTGGCGAGTACTTTGTTTTTCCCCCATGTCGCTCTTGCTTCAATAGTCGCAAACGATTGCAGTGTTCTTCTCATTATGTCAAAGTTGTCTACATATGCGTGTAACTGAACAGACTTTTCAAAGATGGTGCTTCTGGGGTTAACTTGTGCGTTTCACATAATTCTTTCAAGAACAAGCGTAAAGTACATAATTATGCAGGAGGACGACGCTAGTATTTTCAACGCCACAGCAAAAAAAAAGGAACAGATAAGCAATTAATCACAGGGCCAGCCTTGCCCATAAAGTTAGCGGAGCAAACGAATCGAGCGGCCCATTACAAGCCAATAATAACCAGATAGGTCCGAAACCAAATCACAGGCAATGCCCCCGGCCGTCCTAGTGGTCAGGCCGACTAGGTACGATAGTAATCCCTAGATGTCGAATCGATGTCCAAAAAGAAGAAAACCAAATTCCTTTCCTTTTCCGGAATACCTTTATTTTATTCAGATCTTCAAACAACACGCTGTTCATCTTCAGCAAACAACGGTTACTTAGAAAGAATACAATTGGTACAAAGAGAACAAAGAAAATCTCGTAAATCTAGATAAACACAAAGTTAACAGCGACAGAAGGGCAAAGCCCTTTACACTTAGCTCTCGTCGTCTTCAATTTTCGGTGCCAAGTAGTAGCGAATGTGTCCCAAGTCAGTAATGCGGTATTCAACCACTAAAGGCACATCTGCCGACATCGACAGCTGCACTTGATTAGACAAGGGAGTGGCTTTTGTGAATGCGTTCAGGTAACGGCAGGCGAATGTAAGTGTTACGGGTTCTTGCATCTCAATGGTGACCGCTTCATCCTCCTTATCGACGGATGAAGTTTGTGCCAATTTCACATTTGCAGAACCAACATCACCAGAAGCTGAGAATTTGACGCCTTCTTTGGTGCAACAGATGAGCACAGACTCGCCGAATTGTGCCAGATCTCGACAAATGCGAGCAAATTCAATCGACGGCATACGCACAACACAACTGTATTCAGTCTCTGGGATACCCAAGTGCTCTTGGTCGAGATTCATTAGTTTCATCTCGTAGTCCGAGAGCTTTTCTTGATTCTGTGACTCAAACATGAAGGTAACAGTGTCGGCATTGTCCTGAGCCTTTATCGTTACGTTGTCGTCGTTGTTGGCGCATTTGAGAATCTTCGCCATACTGCCGAGGTTCATGCCCATGGAGATGTTGCGATCACAGCGGAATTTATCGAATCCATCCGAGCGCAGAGTTAGTGAGACCAGTGAAACGTGGGAGTTGTCCATTGCTTGCAGCTATTGTTTGGGAGAAGTATATCCATAAGAAATTGCTGGGTGGTGGACATGAATAGTGTATCTTTACCTGAATTCCAGAATCGCTGCAGTCAAAGGTACCCTCGTTGAGCAAGTCCTTGATGGCATCAAGGACCTTCTTCAATGTGGTGGCAGAGAGCAGGCGTGCTTCGAACATTTTTTTCTATTTCCTTTTGATTTAAATGGGAATGAAAATATAAATAAATAGAAATGCCCTGTCAAGCTAAACAATCACTTGAACAATTTATGAAAAACGAACGACTTAAAGGCTTGGAACGTTTTGTAGGAAGTGGAGGCGATTTCGTGTTTGAACGCAATTTTCGCTAAACTGACATGAAGAAGCGAGTCTTTTGGCGCGAACTGTCAAAACGCCGGCGGTAGATTGCAACATTTTGGTATTTTTTGTGCGACATCTGCTGTGCAATGGATGAAATGTATGAGTATAAGGGTGTGTGGTTTTTTAGGTCGAGAAATATCTCTTAACTTTTGCGCATTTTTATGCTTAAATCCTATTTTTGACTTTCAAAACTGAACAATGAGGAAATATGTTAAGAGCTATAGGCCTTAATCATAGCTATTTATTATAATTACCCTTTCTTCGTCTTTTGTATCTATTTACTTACACATTTCATTGTAAAAACGTTTTAATTATGCTCGTTATCTATATACGGAGTTTTTCAGTAGACGCGTCTCAATTGTTTTATAAATAAAAGGAGATGCGTTTAAGTTACCAATGAAGCTTTAATTTTATATTGAATTAATTGACACCATAAGTTATGAGGTACGACATCATTCAAATGTCCTTCCTGGAACCGCTTGCATGAATGGATGCGCCTGATCTAATTTCCCGTGATTTTTTCGAATAATTCAGCCAGTATTCCAGAAATTTTAAGCCGAATGTTTGCCTTCGAGTTGCCCTAAATTTCTGGTTTGTTGGGATAGACCAGGGACTTCATGTCTGCCAAGGTACAGGAGTCTTATGTGTCAAATAATACGGGCGAGCCATACCTGACTACAAGACGTTCACCGAACTTCATTTGACCTGCACGATGGTCATTTGGCTTTAGCTCTGGGGTCAGCACCGTCTTATACGGATGAATAGTGAAGTTCTTTCGGATGATACGGAGCAGTGGCTTTCGAGAGATTCTCAGCTCTTGAGAACGACTCGCCCATAGAATTCATTTTCCCTTCATTTCTGGGAATACATAAGTAGAATTGAATTTTTTCACTTAAGGATCGCATGAGCAAGACTTTAGCAATCTCAGAGGCAATGTCCCATGTACTCGTATGTACCTACGGACGCCAGATTAAAATGGGACCCGAAATCTCGGGAACTTATCTTCACTCTTTACTGCGACAATCCTTAGATGAGAACTCTGAGATTATTATACCAGACGACTTCAGAGACTCGACAAAATTTGCAGAGCTTTCTAGCAAGAAAAGATCCTGGAAAATACGAGTGATCGTCTCTTTCACCATATAGATGAAGAATGTAACATTAAGAAGCAAGGTTTGTAAGCTGGTCCAAGCAATGTATACCCTAAACGACTGAAGGTGGGTAAGGCCCGGCAGCAACGCGTTGGTGTGATTAACGTACGTAACCTGCTCTTGTTTCTGTCTAACGTTGTTGTAGCCGTAAAATTTGCCACTGGATAGCGAGCAAGATAGCCAGGATGTCGGGTCGGAAGTGACGGTTGGTATTTGACTGAGCACTGGTGGTCGTTTAACTTCAATCTTTTGCTGCTGAGTCAGATTTTCTTTCTTTAGAAAGCGCATTCCTCGGACCTGTGATTCTTTCTGCATTTAACGCATCGAGATTCCGTTTCGGAATTTTACGTGTCCGAAGCTTTGGCTGCGGGCGTTCACTGTCCAATCTGCTGCTAGATGACCATAGCAATTGCAGATGAAACAGCAGAATTCTTTAAGGGAATTTGGGATCTTCCAGCCTTGGAAAACAGAGTGCACTGTTTGACTGACATTTTGCCGGATTGCAGAAAGTAAGTTTTAACAGAGTTAAGGGTTATGTATCTTGGCACAACTGCTCCCGATGCCCAAAACTACTGAGTCATGAAAGGTTGAATTTAATTTGTCCCAAACTTATCCGGAGGGGATCACATTTTGGTTACGGACATTATCGTTTTATCAATCGAAAGAATGGTTTTCCATATTCCCTTTATAGTATACCCAGGCTCATGTACATTCCAGTTATAGGATATTTGCCTAAAACGTAGTTACTTACTTAGGTGGAGCTACAGTTCGGGGTGAACTTGGTCCTCATCGATCATGTCTTTCCAGTTAGCCCAATATTTAGATAACTGTCACCAGTTGCGCACTCCAAGTCGATAGAAGTCCCCTTCTACTTATGCGTGCAATATAAAGTGAAGTTTGCCTGATCTGCGTTGTCCCTCCGAGTTAGATTCGCAGGCTCTGCGGGCAACTGATGAGCAGTTTTGTGACTAAGTAGATGTCGCTGTACCGCTCGTATAGTTCTTCGTTGAATCTTCTCCTCCAAAGCCCATCAACGCAAACAGGATCAATTTTTCTCTCGAAACGATTGTGGATATCTGCATCCGCTTTCGATAGAATCCGTGCTTTAGCGCCATAAAGTAGGATTGGGATAATCAAGGTCTTATATAGTGCCTCCTTAGTTTTCCAGGATAGGGCCTTACTACTCAATTGCCTTCTTAGCCCAAAGAAACAGCGATTGGCAAGTGTGATTCATCGTTTTATCCCCGCTGTTCGGAGTGTTGTTGGCAGAATTTAGAGCAGAACCAAGGTAGACAATGTCCCTTACTACATCGAAAATATAGCTGTCGACCTTTTGTTGTTTGACGTCAAAAGTCTCGGTTAAGCCGTTTGCGACTTTGACGGAGCAGTGAACGTTCTCAATCGTCATTCTGCATTGACGGTCGAGCTTGATTAGACATGGCTCTATATAGGTCGTCTCTATAAATGCTGTCATATCCGGCCTTAAAATCAATGAAAAGATGGTGGATATCGATTTTGACTTCTTGAGTTTTTTCCAGGATCTGCCGCAGACTGAAGATTTGGTCGATTGTGGACTTTCCTGGTCTGAAAGCGCACTGATAGGGGCCAATCAGGTTGTTAACGAAGGGTTTCAGACAGTCATAACTCACAGTCAGAAAAGATCTTGAATGCGCTATTGAGGAGACTTATACCTCTAAATTTGACGCAGTTGAAGGGATCTCCTTTTTTGTGGATTGGGCAGACAATACTGAGATTCCATTCATCAGGCATACACTCTTCTGAACAGATCTGAGAAATGAATTGGTGAATGCTTTCTAAAAAGTTATGTCCAGTAACTTTGAATACAAAGTCAAGTCCAGGTCCAGCTGGTTTGTCGTATTTTAGCTTAGATACTGCTAACCTTACTGGAAAGATGGATGGAAGTTTTGACTATTATCGTCTAAGTTAAATGGCCTGATGTTGGGCTTAGCTCACGAGCAACTCTCGTCCTTCCTTGCAGCGCGGCTTTGTAGGTGGAGATTTCTTGGTGGTGGTCGGGTGAAACCAAGCACATCAGTTGTAGCGGATCTAATGGCACGTCGGCAGCCGTGCAACTGGTTGTCCTCGGTACGGCAGTATAGGAGTTGTTTAGAGATTTCAGGATAGGCGTTCGACGAAGATTCTGGTGGTCTCTTGCGATTGCGATATATCTTCTCAAAGTAGTTCTTATTTGTTGTGGCGCTTGGGACATCCGCATTCGCACCTTGGCTGCAATAAGTTGGTGATCCGAGTCAATGTTGGCTGTCCGGAATGTTCGGACGTCCAGAATACTGGAGGAATGCCTTATTTCTATTGCAGAATGATCAATTTGATTTAGCGTTTGATGATCCGGAGACCGCCATTTCCCCTCTATGCTTGCTACAGTGATATTTCGCCCCGCCGGAAAGTCAATAAACCTAAGTCCGTCGCCAGACGTGATGCCGTGTAGGCTATGCTTACTAACTGTTCTACCAAAGATGTCCTCCTTTTTTATCCTGGCGTTAAGATCGCCAACTATGATTTCAACGTCATACTTCGGACATTTCTTATATTCCCTCACGTGCGTGAAGCTCAAGACTTCTTGCCTAAGCCTGTCATATGTGGCAAATCCGAATAAGCACTAATATATCACAGTCTTTCATCCTCTGCATATCTGGCCGTCCTATCGCATTTCCTGGATGGCGGTGATATCTTCGTGATATCAGTCAAGGGTCTATGCTAAGTTTTCGGTTTCACGTGGCCTTTTAAGACTCCAAAAATTCCATGTGCAGATCCGAAGGTCTTTTTCATTTAAATGTTTGCAAGAGTCGTGAACAGTGAATCCGTTTTTATCGGAGGCCGTTAGTTGGTTCGTCACATCTTTTCAATCTCTTCCATTTAGGGTTGTGAGCCATATGACGGCGTAGGCTGGATTATATGCTACTGGCCGGGCATGCCCTTACCATTTTAACCTGCTTGAACAAGGGTTTACTCATGCAGTAACGGGGACCACAACTTGGTTGTTGCGCTGCTGGCCCAATCCAAGTTATAGGACAGTCAACAGTTTCCCGATCAATTGCCATGCAAGTTCACTTCATTACAGCTTGCGTATATTTAAATGAGCATTTTCCAGAAGACTAAAAAAGGCCCATCTGAAGGTCGGGATAAATTGGTAGGGCATACACCCGTTTGATACGTTCTGGATCTTTCTGCAGATAGCAAGTAAGTAAACCGTTAGTTGGGAGTTCGTATGGAGAGCGTGGCGCATTTCCTCCTGTTCCTAACATAATCATTGTTGTCGTCAAGGCTACGTATGAAGGTTCCAGATTACTGGATGGAAAGTAGAAGACTTATACTTTCCTTTATCTAGGAAACAACGTCTCAGCTGATGGCGGGACTGAACTTGTTGTAGGCAGCAGAATCAATAATAGTTTGGAAAAGCAGCGTTTTAAGGTCTGATACCAAGCTCTGTTGCTCTAAGGTTAGGCCAGAATTTTTAAACTGCTCTGTGGCATTACGAAAGTAACGAACGCAGTTAGAAGAAAGGTTCGTAAATCAAACGAACTGCTCAATATGAGAACAGGCCACAAGCCTGCATTGCAACTCCATTGTAAAAGTCGCCGTCTAATGGAATCGGCTTACTTGGACAGACTGAAGAGTGGTAGACCCTCAGCCGAAAAGTAGGCAATAAAATTGAGGACACTTGAAATGCAATGCAGACAGCCGAAGCGGGATGCAGAAAATCGAAGATGGCGCAAAAGTGCTGTATTTCCGACGTTAAATGAGCCATTCATGATATTTTTTTGAAGTTGTAGGTGTTGTTCCATTTCGTTGACTTCTAAAGCAGTAAAATCCATTTGATGTTAGGTGTCAGGGGCCTTAGACGTTCTATTTCTCATACTTCAGCGGGTATTTGTGCAAGGGCATTGAGTGAAAGATAATTGATCGCCACTGTATTG
Organism: Volucella zonaria; assembly: GCA_963966105.1. Classification (NCBI taxonomy): domain Eukaryota; kingdom Metazoa; phylum Arthropoda; class Insecta; order Diptera; family Syrphidae; genus Volucella; species Volucella zonaria. The sequence continues at coordinate 59,054,235 of OZ014531.1, read as the reverse complement.
GACGTTGAATGTCTGCTACCGCAAGAGACTGTTGGAACCTTCTTTGTTCAAGCCTTATAAAATCCATGTCACCATGAATTACCGTTGAGGATCACTGCCACCGTGACACGGCAATAGATGTACTGGGTTCCACTCTGGCTTTGGTGAGAAACACCGACAATCGTTTGCAGAAATTCAGTTCCAGTAAAATTACAGACATTGTCGTCTAGCAAAATGCAATGTCTTTTTACGACGCAAAGAACGGCGGGCATTCGAATGCCCTAATATTAGCATTTCCATCAATAAACATGTTCCACATTCAAATCCAACAAATTACTAAAGCTTAACCCATTTGCGGCCTGACAACGCCTGACCCCTCATAAACGTTCATTTGATGACTTTTTTCCCCTGGACAAATTCAAATGACTGCTCCTTACCTTATACGTATCTAGTCCTGTCAGAAGTCAATTTTTCTACTCGACTCTCCCCCCAGCCGACAGGAAACCTATGATATGCCATTCTCTGTTAACAGCCCGTTTAAATATAGCTACACGTCTACACGAGTATACGTATCTAGAATCACTTCGCCACACGCAGAGTCAAACAATTTGAAATTGCTCTTGGACGTGTGCCCGACTGTGGCTGCGCATACTATTGAAACCTGTACACCGTCACATTTTTACCTTGCCAGGAGGTGGCTCAAAAGTACCTTCAAATTGGGGGTAGGGGAAAAAAACGTAAAAATTCTAAGTTACGAGCCGACAAATGGTGCAGGTGGTCCGCTGGCAGGTTCTAGTGGGAGTATGCGGGCCAAAAAGTTTAGAGGGAAAATCAATTCCATGAAACCTATACCGCGACTCGGATTTATTTTTAATTCACAATCAAAATGGAGTTTCGTTTTATTTTAAAAAGTCACGATACCGCATAATGTCAGTCATTTTGTAGGATCGAAGTGTGGAAATACTGGAAAATTCCATTAAAATCTCTGAAAATCGCAAAGTGAAATTCGTATGAGGATGACGACGACGATGATGATGATGATGATGATGTGGCTGTTATGTGTTCTACGTGCATTTTTGATATGCAGCAGTGAATTGGTTTCTAGAGCGACTTGTGATGGCTAAAGGACGATGTATAAGTATATGAATGCATGTCCATAGGTAGCCTTTTATTTCTTTGACAGCGATAGTTAGAGGGAAGACAGTCAGTCCTTGAGGAACAGTAAACATGCAGCAACAGCCTTCTTATTTTACAAGCATTCTGACAGACTATGGGGTTGTGAAGAACAAAATCTTGTCATACAGATCAACATCGGATAGAAGAACACGCTTCCGAAAACGAGGACGGCTATGCTCTTTGTGTGCTCGTTGTAGGCTTAGACAAAGTTTAGATTTAAGTGTGATTTCCGTCCCTATCTGCTTAGAATAGCCTTCACCATTCCAAAACCGCACGTAATATCGATCCAGGTAGTAGGTAGCATCGAAAGAACGCATCTATGATTCCGGATGTCCAAGGAGTTTTACACCAGAATATGACGAGGAAAGACCGACTTTTTGTGCCGATTTCACTTTCACTATTTGCAAGAAACGAATGGTCAATGGAATAAATTCGACTTATGTCAGCAGATTTTCCCTTTGAGTGGGTTGGTAGTATCCGATTTTGATATGCGGCGACGTTAACTCTCAGACTACTTTTAGGGTAGTAGTCAATGCGACGTGAAAGGCAGCCATTTCTTGGATTCTGACTTGGGTGTCTATTATGTTGGCTCTCATTCAAAAAAAAAAAAATGGCCGAAGCCATTAAAAGGCATAGATCAGACGGAAACACTCCGAAAACCTGATGGCATTGAGACAGAGACACAGAGACTCTTTGTCTCATGCTTAGACTCAAATCACAAGTAACCTGTTCCGTATCGGTTCACAACCAGCTTCCATCACTAAACCAATAAGTGAGCTGACTAACACAGCCCGCCGTAACTAGTATCAGCCATCGGTTGTGGTGACGTATGTAGCCATTGTTTCTTCCCGTGATGTCTTCAATTCGCCTGGTAGGTAGGGTAAGCTACTAATAACAGAATCTTCACTGCTAGCCTGGCACTGGCATACATAATGGAACCCTGGCGAACAGCCTTTATTAAAAAAATCGAAAAGAATCGACCAACTAGTCTGACTGACAATCAGACCTTTGAGTTGAAGGTTGAGCTCCATGTGCGCTAAGCGAATGAGCAGTCAAAAATCGAATGAGCAGTTTTGAAGGCAGTCCAAACGAGGTGTCACACGCTCGGCATTTTCATCTATTTTGGAGGTGCTATCGGTAACAAAACGAGTTACATGTGTAATTCGGCCAGACAACACGACAGAGACGAATCACTAGTTTTGTGGATAAAAGCAATGCTGGTGAATAGGACTCTGATTGCGGATGTGATGGCGAGTTTGTCGGCAAAACGGCGTTCTGTGTCCACTACTATGGTGCAAATTGTTCGACTTACTTCTTAACGCTCTCAATAGTTCTGACTTCCTGGCTGAATATGATCAGAACTCTTGTTGCGAAAACACGAAATCGACGTTAGCTGTTCCAAAGAATGGTTTCGGCTAGAATCTGAGTCAGGAAAGAAAGTAGTTGGATCTTCACTGCAACTTTCAGACATTTAAAACCAACGTATGTGGGTGCCTCCTTTTCTTTCCCCTCTAGCTTCCTTCGCACGCAATGTGTGCAAACAAAGAAAGAAGTGGCGCCTAGATTAACTAATAACAAGACTAACTGGGACGGTTTTAGAAACTACTGCAATGAACATATTGTTCTAAACGTGTCGCTAAAAACACAAAACGAAATAGAAGACGAAGTCGACAGATTCATCAAAGTCCTGCAGAGCCATATCGCTTCTGCCGATAATATCTAAAATATTTGAAAAACTCCTATTGAAGCGCTTGCAACCGATCATTGAAGAGAGACGTCTAATTCCTGAACATCAATTCGGTTTTAGAACTAAGCACTCCACAATTGACCAGGTTTTTAGAATTACGAATGAAATTGAGAAAGCCTTAGAGTGGAAAAAGATATGTTCTAGCGTGTTTCTTGCCGTGTCTCAAGCCTTCGATAAGGTATGGCACGAAGGCTTAAATTTTAAGCTAAGCCAGGTTCTTCCGAGAGATCTGCATACGATTCTGAAATCGCGCCTGGAAAACAGAATTTTTTGTGTTAAACATGGCACCGAATGCTCGGAACTTAAAGAGATAGCTGCTGGAGTCCCGCAAGGAAGTGCACTTGGACCGGTATTGTTTTTACTCTATACTCGAGACATACCGGAAGAATCAGGTATCATAGTAGCCACGTTCGCGGACGACACAGCGATACTAGCTACAGATACTTCAGTCGAGTTAGCTACTGGAAAGCTACAAACGGCTTTGGATAAAATCTACGAATGGCGAAGTGTTCGCCATATCTACTCATGTTAATTTTACTTACCGGAAAATAAACAACCTTCCCATTTTCATTAACTCGGTACAAATACCATATGGAAGTGAAGCAAAGTATCTAGGAATGACACTAGATGTAAAACTGAAATGGAAGCCGCATGTTAAGAAGAAACGTGACGAACTTGAAAATAAATTCAGACAAATGTACTGGCTACTAGGAAAACATTCCAAGTTAAGCATACATAACAAACTGCTCATCGAAAATTAAGGGTACGTTAACCCCTTGACCGCGTGCTAATTTAAGACAAAAAAAAAGATGTATGCTATGCAAGTTTCGACAAAAAGTTGTGTGCCAGCAAAGCCGTGGAGGCCATTTACCCGATATGCTATTCCTTACATTAACCCTATACTGTATATTTTACGAATCAATAAAAAATACATAGTTTTTGTAAATTGTGTGTGAACCGTGTTATCTATCAATTTTGGGACATCCGTTACATGGAGTACAATTAAATAGTTTTTTGTCCGAGTGTCCTGTTCCTAAAGACAAAAAAAAAGAAGACAGGATCTGAACTTCCCTTTGGTCTCTTTAGAGTTATTGAAAATTAAAACTATTGGGAATTGAGTTCGAATCAAGAATCTTGGCACATGAGTTCCTCCGCTGTTTTTGATGAAGTGCATTCTGTTGGCCCAATTTCGAGCATGCATTCAGGCATTTGGCGCTTTATACCACCAATAACGAGTAGAATATTGGCTTCCAAGATTTATTAGAAGAAAAATAATATTATGTACTCGTAATATATTAGAAAAAATAATCCACCGGCCTATTTCACAGTATAATGTTGTCACTGAACCGAGTCTTAAGTAAGTCAGTGGTTTCATGGTTCCTGCTAGATCTATTGCACATATCGTCCATATCAATGTCGTCTATATTTTAGAAGAAATAATCATTGATCATTGTGTGGTAATCGTTAGTCATTAACTGTACAGCGAGTTTCATTCTTCAAAAAATAAGGCCCAATGATGCCACCATCGTGTAGCAACCACCTTTAAAACACTACAAAGTCACACTGAATGCAGCCAATGTACTACGAACGCACCCGCTGCTGCGAATGCACTCACTACTACGAACTGTCACCACGAAATTTCCGGCGACGCTCAAAAATCATTTTCTTTGTTTCCTTTTTCTTCTGGGGTCTTCATAGAGGAGTGGATGCCACGGACAAACAAAATCTAAGTAATAAATATTATACTTATATTATCTTGATTAAATTAAATAAAAGTGAATTAAATATGTAGATAAATACAAAACAACTCTTTAATTTACAACCTTTACTTTTACATTGGTGAACCCGCGGTTGAAAGTCACCCACTGCTTATCCAAAAAAATCAAAGCCATCCGTTGAAATTTCAAGAGTTTTTCATTGCCATCGCGTTGAACATTAAGTGTTTCGCAAATTTCGTTACGGCCGCCAAAAAAAAAAATAACACGAAAGAAAGTTTGTGAATTCATCCACGCCAAAAAAGCATGCCGGACGAAACGGCAAACGATGTTAGCAATAGCCAGACCACCTTCCACTCAACCCCAGTGACCGTCTCTGGACTCTCTGTGGCTGCACCTCTATCCCGATTTTGGCGCGAGAGACCTTCCCCCTGGTTCGCCCCACTGGAAGCCATCCTTTCAGCTTCGAAGCCAAACGAGGACACGAAGTTTCAATATGTGATTGCCAACCTCGATCGAAGAGATCTGGAACAAATTTCGGACATCCTTTTGACTCCGCCAGCTGCCAATAAATAGAACAAGGTAAAAGAACGGCTTATCAAGGCCTACGAAGAAAACGAGGAGCAGCGCATGCAACGCCTCATAGACGGCCTAGACCTGGGCGACTCGCAGCCATCTCAGCTCCTTGGGCGCATCTGCGACCTCTCCAGAGACTGTTATAAAGGTTATGTGGCTATCTCGATTGCTTTCGCACGTGAGGGCGATACTCTCATCCGCCTCGGGTGACCTCAACACACTGGCTGAGGTGGCCGACAAAATTACCCAAATCAATTGACGCGCTGCACCTCCAGTTTCAACCTCATATCCGGGCAACGAAAACATATCAAAGCAATCTGCAGAGGTTAACCGCAATCGAAAATGAGTTGAAGGACCAAGCCAGAGCTACACACTAGCAAACAGCAAGTGTTGCCAACGCAAGCGGACGACAGAAGTCAGAACGCAGGGAACTCAACACCTTTTCCGGAAATTGTTGGTTATACCGACGATACGGTTCGAAGGCCAAAAAGTGCTCATCACCATGCACTTACAAGCAGGGAAACGCAAACCACCATCTGGCCTTCTGGCAAAAATTCATGATGCACTACACTGTTGTAATCCATGAAAACTGCGAGCATTGCCTTCTTTTTTGACTAAAAACGACGTGTTTTTTTTTGGTCTCGGCTCATTTAGTGTACGCCATTCACTTGCCTGATGTCTGGATTGCATGTCGCAGCCCATAAACCCATGTCTCGTCTGCGGTAATGATCCTTTTGATGAATGTGGGATCGGATTCAGCCTCGCAAATCATCTCTTTTGCGACGTCAACACGGTCTCTTTTTTGCATGAAAATGAGGTCTTTTGGCACCAACTTTGCTGCTACAAGACGGAAACCCAAATCATTAACAAAATGTCTTGGACGGATCCATAGGCAATGTTCAAGTCCTCCGCTATCTCTCTGATGGTTAATTTGCGGTTATTGAGCAACATTTCTTTTACATCATCAATGTTTTCGTCGGTTTTCGATGTTGATGGTCTGCCACTGCGTTCATCATCTTCGATTGACTCACGACCACTTTTGAACCGCTCGTGCCACTGGTAAACGACTGCTTTCTTTAGAGAATCGTTGCCGAAACACTTTTCCGACATTTCCAACGTTCACGCACCATTAAATCCGTTTTTTACGCAAAATTTAATAGAAGTTCGTTGTTGCAAATTTAAATCCATTTCTAAAATTGTAAAAAATCGCCAACACACACAGAGATAGATGTACTCTTGGCTACGTAACTTTTGAAAATATCAAGCTATGACGCTAAGATTTAGAGGGAATGTCAACAACAACAGAATACCAACTTAATAAAAAAAACAGAACTCAAATCGGAACAATGAGAGCGCCACACGGTGGTGTCTCCCGGGAACTTTTTGATCAAAGTGGTATTCCTAGATACTGCGTCAGGTTATTTCGGTTTGTTGGTTTTTGGTAAAAGCTTCTTTTGGCCTATCGATATTGGTCCTTATAGTTATTCTGTTCAATCTTGACGTGTCTTTTGTATACTTTGTATCGCCTCCAGACGTCTGCTACTCGTTCCTCATTAAAACGAAGTCCTATGAATTTAAGTCTTTGAATACCAACGTTTTTGGGAGGAACTGATTTGAGGACGTGCGTATTTAACTTACATTAAAGCACTAACTTATTTATGTTCTTCGTCGTAATAGTTTACTAGAAATGCGAATATTTTCACATTATTGCGGATTTTATTGTTAATTGCCAAGGCTTGAGCACCATGTTACCCTGCGATTGAACCGGGTTGTGAGCATTTTGGATGAGCCAAAAAGTGCTTAATATTCTTCGAACAGGTACCGCTTTTTGTTTAGCCCTGGAGGGCGGAAACGTTGCATGAGGCATGGGCCGACTCCCATTGGTAGTGCCGGATTCTTACCAGCAAAAATTATTTACACTTAAACAGAGGGATTCGCGGGGACCCTTAGCTCTCACCGTCCAAGTATAGGCACTACTATATTACTAACAAAACAAGAGTTCAGTTTTCTTCGATTTGAAGTGTACCATACATGCTTATTTATTATATTATCGGGAGTGAACCACTCTCCAAAACGTTTCCGTTAGGCTATCCTCACGGTTTCGTACAGTGAGCAATTAAAACACACATGTTCCGCGTTTTCCGAACCAGTTTCACAATACGGACAGTTTGCGAAGGTTTCATGTTTGCGCTTAAACAAATACTCTATGAAACAGACACGTCCTGTTAAAAACTGAGTCAAATAGAAGTTTCTTTCGGCGTGATGCCGTTTACTCTTTAGATCGGCCACTGGTATAAAAGATGTGTCCATCTTCCTCTTAAGCTTAAGCTTAATTGAAATCGCATTCCACCCATTCAAATTTTCAACCGTAACATCCGTCTCGCTATGAATGCTCATCAGTATACACTCAAGCCCATTTTCGGACGTAATCTAAAATATCGTGATTCTTTCCTAAGCCGTACAACTCGCTTATGGAATGCCCTGCCGATCTCTGTGTTTCCTGGTCGTTATAACTTGAACATTTAAAAACAATGTACATCGGTACCCGTCTTTTCTTCCTCGATAAATTTCCCTCCCCTGCGCTGTGTACGAACACTTTAAGGGTACAAAAACCCCTTGAGTGCGCGCTCATTATAAAAAAAAAAAAAAAGCATTGCTGTTGCTAGGTGGTTGCGAAAATATGGCGAGCGCTCGCTGCTACGTCAACGTCATCAACAACTTAACCGAGACCGTTGATGGCAGAAAAGGTCTTAGGCAAGGTTATGTAGGTTATGTGACTTCTTTAACATCATACTTGAAAGGGTTAAGCGGAACTCACACGTGAACACCGGAGGCACAATCTTTCAAATTCTATGCAACTGCCAGCGTACGCCGATGATATCAACATTGGGAGAACACAGCGGGTGTCACTGGTGCTTTCGCTAGTATTGAAACGTAAGCTCTCAAAGTGGGTTTAGCGGTAAATGAGGACAAAACCAAGTACATGCCGTCGACAAGAAGTGACACACAATATTGACGAATTGGAAAGAACGTCACAGCCGACAGCTATGCTTTCAATGCTGGATATGTTACTTAATTGTAACCATGGCCACCAGTCCGAGGTTACAAGAAGCGTCATCAAAATCTTAACCCACGTTATCTTAGCAAACATTGCCTGCAATTCCCTCTTGAAATTTCTACAAAAAACCTTAAATGACAAAGTTGCTTGGCATCAGTAGAATTGATTTCTTATCGTGACGATGAAAGCGAAAAGTACTCATATACGAGTACATATGCAAGGACTACTATCATATTAGACTCGTCTGCCGGTTTCATCTTCATAATCAAAAGACAGTTCTCTCACCCCTTTGTTGGTTAAAAAAAACTGACTGAAAGGTAAAATATCCTTTTCAGAAGGCGGCACTTGCTTGCCTTCAATGTAGTAATCTTACAGAGCAAAGGCATCCACCGCCGTTTTATTTTATTTAATAGCACGTCAGCATGTTTCATGTTTTTTCTCCATCTAAATAAAATTCTTCAGAATTATTTCTTTGCAAAGAGGATTTACTTCTTATTCATGGCGGCGAATTCAATTGAATTACCCAAATTAAATGTTTACACTCCATTAATGAATTAAAAGTTTCTCCAAATACTCCAAACCACCCCGAGGTGAGTCCATTTAATTTGATATATCGACAAGAAGCCAATCATCTAGGGATCAATGTTTCACGGTACCTATGCACACAAAAACAAGCTTTGGCCCGCTGTTCTACGAGTCCTATACACACACAATAACAACAAAAAAGGAAACTCACTGATTCGTGAAAAGATGGGAAATTCTTTTTCGACTTTTTATCTGCGATGTTTGAATGGAAATTCATTTTTTATTTTTTTATTTTTGATTTTTATTTGGTAGAGCTCATCGACTTAGTGATTGTTTTCGAATTTAATTATACGTTACGTAACGCTAAGGTTATTAGGAAGTATTAATTTTTTTTTTTTGTTGGCGGACCATTGGGCTATTGGCAATGTCCTGGAAATTACAATATTGGTTTGTTTGCTTGGGCAATTGGAGTTTCAACACAGACTATTGTGGTCTACCATGCTGATAGTGCTTAACAGTCATTTGATCTGTAAATCCCCTTTACTTTGTTTTCTTTTTCAATGAATGCGGACATACAGAATCTGTGAGACTTATCCTGATCAGATTGCACATTCTTAGACGTCAACGAATATACGAGTACCAATGACCTTAAGGTGTTGTGTCTTGATACAAGAACTCCTGCGCCAGCAATCCAATTGGAAAAATCTGGCTCGGAAAATGATGGCCGAAGCTGAACCCTCTCTTTTTTATTAGCCATTACTAAAGTAGTTCTACAGGCAGTGATCTAACTGGGCCTTGGCTGAGGTCTGAGGACAATGCAGCCAGCTCACTAGTTTGCTAGTTGCTTACAATATTGCACGCAAGAATAGATGAGGCTCTTCTTCACAACTGAGGTGGAATTTTCCTCTATTGAATTTCAGAGCTGGTATGCTGGCCTCCACCCGCTCTACATAAGCGTGATCAGATAAGAATTGATCCTGACTTTATTTTGAAGCTACGTTCATGCCATTACTATATGTGTGGAGTACCACATCATTCAAATGGCCGCCTCGGCTTCGCTGGCAGTGCTTCAAGGGTTCGGTCCAATTTTTGATGACTCTGTTCAATATGTGCGGCGTTATTCCAGCAATAGCGTGTCGAATGTTGGCCTCAAGCTCGTCCAAAATGGTTGGCTGGTTTGCATAGACTAAGGACTTGACGTAGCCCCAGAGAAAATAATCGAGTGATGTAAAATCGCATGATAGCGGCAGTCAATTGATAAAAGCTCGCCGGGAGATGACTCTGTCGCCAAATTTCTCCTTCACAACTTCGAGCTTTGCGTCGTTTGTATGACATGTATCGCCCTCCTGTTGGAACCACAGCTCGGATATATCGAAGTTGTCGAGATCTGACCACAGAAAATCGGTTAATATCGGCGTATACCTGAGAGCATTGACAGTTACTTTGCCTCCTTCCTCATTTCGAAAGAAATAACGTCCGATGATGCCGCCATGCCATAAACCACATCAAACAGTCAATCTTAGTGGATGCATTGATGCTTGGCCGAACACATGTGTATTGTGTTCACTCCAAAACTGGCAATTTTGCTTGTTTACATAACCGCTAAGGTAAAAATGGGCCTAGTCCGAGAAGATGATTTTTTGGTCAAAATTCGGATCTCCGGCTAAAATTTCCAGCGCCCAATTAGCAAACTCACTGCGTTGTCTATGGTCGTCCGGCTTCAGTACTTGCGTTAGCACAGATTATATGGATGTAGGCCCAAATTCAACTGCAAAATTGACGATGCCTAATTCAGCTGATCGGCCCCGAATCGACATTTCTGGGTCTTCTTCTATACTGGCCGCTACGGCGGCTATGTTTTCTTCATTTCGCACCAATTTCTGTCTGGTTGGTGTGTTAAAATCCAAAAGAGTGTAATCACGTAGTCACGCTCACATTTTTCCACGACGAATTGCAGACACATTGAAGTCAGGATGACGAGCGACCTCACGACGAAATTCACGTTCCGTATTTATTTCGATAATATAGGCAAACCCTGCTGAATATCTTGATAGCTAGATGTTATTAGTAACTTTGACAGATGCTGCTTGAAAAGCTACCATTGCTATCTGGTTACCAACCATTTAAATCAAGGAGTTCTGACTCTTTAAGCAGAGTCTATATCGCTGGAAAGCCCGCACCTTGTCAAAGGCCTTTTTCTGACATTAAAGGGTTCGATAAAATTATTATTGATTCTCATGGAGCATGGGCTTGCATAGTCGGTGAACTTTAGCAGGACTGTGAATACCGCTTCCTTAAATTTTTTTTTCTATTGTGTAAACGTTGTCATAGGCGGCTTTAAAACGAGAAATAGGCGGTGGGCGCGTCGATTTGGAATTCGTAGGTCTTTTCCAAGGTCTGACGTATTGAAAAAATTTGGTCAATATTGGACTCTCCAGGCCTGAAACCACGCTTATAAGGAGCGACCAGTTTCCTGACAAAAGGTTTTAGGCGATTACGTACATAGTAAAGCAGAGGAGATCATCTAGGTTTAGGTTGTCAGTTCCTTCACTCTTGGTTAGATATGTCTAGCAATTCTCGCCCTTTTAGTCCTCCTATTCTACCTCTATATCGATCGTTTACTACTCTGAACTCAAGTATTTAAATTGTTCACACTCCGATACGATGAGTCCTTCTAGATGTCAGGTATTGGGTTTGCGGTCTTGAAAATATGGCAAAGCAGATATTCTTTTGAACTTTTTTTTTTATTGATGGCTTGCTAGAATTATCTAGGAGAGTTTGGTATAAGGATTAGTTCCTTAAAGTCAGAGAATGAGTCATTCTAATTAACAGCTTTGCAGCTTGGCTTCGTGATACCCTAAACGCCAGGGGTCTGTGGTTATGAATATAACTCTTGATCTGTTTGTGTTGTTCTACTCTGATACATTTTGGCCACAGTTTTCTCCCTATGCTACAGTTTGTTATTCTATGCATTGACTCCTAGCAGAATGTTGACTGTTTCTGTTAGTGAGTCGTCAAGGGTTTCAATGTCACTGTGTCCTAGAACATAGATGATGGTAACGCTTAATTGGGAGTTTTGAGGACTAGGTGGCTGAATTAACAGCTTTATCTGCAGCTTGGGTCTGTGGTAGCGAGTTTCTCAGTTTAAGGCTAGTCATCGGTTTGGAAGATGCTGGCACACTTTGCTAGATGAAAGGACGTCGATACTGCCAATTTCTTCGAGAAAATGCGTTCACTAACTCCGCAGTTCATTTTCGAATCATCGATATACATATATATAATTGTTGGCTCGCAATCTGCAAACCTTTTTCCTTTCCTCTCTAATTGGGAATTTTACCGAGATTTTTCTATTGCAGTTTAAAAAGGATGTGGTGGACTATGGTCTTACTGTGTGGACTCTGAATCGGACTGCACTACACGCTGCTGTGTATTTTATAAATAAGTCGACAGGCGGCAGGAGTAGTGTAACGGTTACATCACCAGACGGACTTGTCCTAATTGCTTTGGTAGTACTTACACAGGTTGCTCTTTGGACTTTTTTAAACCTATCGATGTTATATTTCTTACTCAGGACTGACCACCAATCAATGACGCCATAGGTAAGAATCGGATGTAATACGGCTATGTATATCCATTGGGTCATTCTTTATTAAGGACTCCATTTGTTACTGGAGTTGTATAACAGGCATAGCAAAATGTGTACGTTTTCTTAGGCCGCTTTTCAGTATGTAACTTCCAGCTAAGGTTTGAGTCAGGAATTGCACCACGGAATTCGAATGTGTTACACAGAGATAATGTTGATTATGATTTTTGTGGTAAAAAGTTTTAACTGGATTGACTCCGAAGCCATAAAGTCAAATGTACGCCGCTAGATTGTTGGCAATCACACTTAACAGCAGGGTCATCCATGCCGGTAAGATTGATGGAGAGGGAAGAAAAAATAAACTAAAACATCGCCAAAGTATGGAATCGTTCATTGTTCAAATGTCCGCCACGGCTTCTGTGGGTGGCGCGCATCCGAAATGTCCAAGTTTCCATGACTCCGATGGCATGGGTTATGTTGGCTTTGGGGATCGCTGTGATTTGTGGCTTATTCGCATAGACCTGCGACTTCAGAAAACCCAACAAGAAAAAGTCTAACGGGGTCAAATCGCACGATCTCGGTGGCCTGTTCACATCATCTCCACGTGAGACAACTATGCCCTCGAATCTGTCGTTCAGAATTTCCAATGTGGCGTGAGATGTGTGGCACGTTGAAACCACATGTCGTTGGTGTCCATATCATCCAATTCAGGCCAAAAGACGTTGGTAATCATCGACCTATAGCGCTCGCCGTTGACGGTGATTGCCTTGTCAACATCGTTCTCAAAAACGATGATGCCGCCAGCCAAAAATCCACACCAAACACTAACTTTTTCGGGATGCATTGGACGCTCTTGGATCTCATGTGGATGGGTATCGTCCCAAATTCGACAGTTTTGTTTGTTGATGTACCCATTCATCCAGAAAGAGGCCTCACCGCTGAAGATGATTTTTCGATGAAAGTTAGGGTCAGTTTCCCACTACTCCAGAGCCCATTCAGCGAACACACGTCGTTGTCTATGATCGTTAACCTTCAGCTCCTGGATCAGTTGAATTTTGTACGGGTGCAGGCCCTAGTCAGGACGCAAAATTCGCCAAGTTGTGGTCTGCGAAAGGCCTAGTTCTTGTGAGCGACTGCAGACTCTCACGGACAGCGGCGATGTTTTCGGCAGATCTTGCGCTTCGTCAACGTACGGGTTTATCATTTACTGAACCAATGGACATACTACGAATAGTCCTCTCGGTAGGACGATTATGGCGACCGTAAAATGAGCGAAGCACGCGGAATGTTGTCCGAACAGAACACTCATTGTCCGTCCATGGATGACAACCAATTTGGCAGATATAGCTTGAACAATATGGCCGCTATCAACTGTCAAAGTTAGGAAGTCCCTATTGGAAGATTTACTACTGGAATATATGAAAATGACGCTCAAATAACTAGTTCAAAGCAGTCGCGAGAAAGTTAAGGCTTTTTTAGAAATGGGAATGGGAGAGGGTGGGAGGGCGATGGCCTTCTGGAACCAAAGAGATTTCTTGAAATACAGTGATTTTCATAGGACAAAGATCAGTAAGATGTCGAAAGCAGTTACTCTTTAGGACCTGCATTCTGAAGGCTGCGAGGCAGGGCAGTTGCAAAGAAAGTGCGAAATACTTAATCGTTCCGTGATTAGGTTTGTGAATTTGGAGATATCTCTTTTCCTGATCAGGTCTCTTGGTCGCTTAGGGTAGATTACGGGTCATAAGATAATTCCTTCTATAGTGTTGAAACTTGGGCTTAGAAGACGCTACAATATGAGGGAAGATTGAAGGATTTGTGTATGCAGAGGTTGTTAGATTAAACCCTTGCAGTTGTTTCAGGGCTGTCTATAAAGATGGAAATGGATTTACTGAGAATGACTTCACTTTGTCTCAATTCGTTCCTTTCCGGAAATTCTAAACTCAATTTAGTTTAACTGAACGGCCGTTGGTTGTTGGAGGAGGCCGCTATGAAGCACGAATAGACTTGCGTGCCTCATATTTAATATTTTGTGGGGGCTAAGGCCCCCATTCATTGGCTTAATACAAGCTTAATCTAACTTCAAAACTAGAACTACAAACTAACAGAAAGGTTTACGAGCTAGGAATCAACGGAATGATAGAGGAGATCTTGTTTGAGACGAGGAGTCCTTAGGTTGAAATCAAAAAGGGAGAGGTTTGAATTGAGCTTTCGGAGGTTCGAGCCTGAGAGCAGTCGATGAATGAAAATATTCCTACGTTCTTCTAACAAACGAATTCATATTGAGAATTTTGAAGTGGTCCTGATAGGGAGTTAAAATTAAAGGGTTGTTCCAGGGCAGAGCACGAAGAGCAAATCGGAGGATTCGACGTTGAATACCCGCGATTCGGGAAACATGAACTCGGTGAAAGGTGGACGAAGCTTGATTGGCATACTCTAGCGGGGGACGAACAAAGGTAACATGGTAACATACGGGTTGAAAAATTCCTCGGACTAACGTTTAATAAAGCCAACTGACAAGTTGGCTTTGAGGATCATCTTATCGATATGCGAATGGAAATTAAACTCCCAGTCGAATAACATTCCAGGGAAATTGGTTGACCATAGAGAAATTAAAGTCGGGGAGGAGACGGGTTGCATTTACGTGAGAAGATTATAGATTGGCATTTGGCTATATTAAGCTCTAAGCAGTATTTTAGGCACCAGATTGAAAACCTATCAAGATCTTCTTGAGGAAGGGCAGAGTCATGGGGAGAAGCAATAGTTTGGGGAGAGGGAGCAGATCGTTAAGAGTAGAATGAAGAGAAGAGGACCATAATGGCTGCCTTGTGGAACTCCAGCTGAGGTTAGGAATGGAACAGAAAGGGCAGGTCTAAACCGAATACTATAATATGGGTTTACCAGGTAAGAAGAAATCCATTTTAATAAAATAGGTTCAAAGCGAGAGCTGACATCAGCTGAGGATCAGTTGAAGAGATATTTTATCAAACGCTTTAGTGAAATCATTTGCGATAACATCGATTTCTTCGCCATTTTCTAAGGCTGCGAGAGCAAAAGACACGAATTCAACTAGGTTTGTGGTAGTTGATCTGCGTTTTAGAAAATCATGTTGTCGGGGCGAAATTTGAAGCTTAAGGCTTCGTATAAAACGCTTTAGTTTAGGTATATGAGAGAGATTAGCAATGGGATGATAATTGGTAACTTCATACATTGATCCCTTAGCATGTTCCACTGCCAAGCATCTCAAAGCCTGAGGGCAGAGCTATTTGCAATCTGCATGCCGATCAACTCTAGAGGTAGCAAATGGAGCAGAGTTTGGAGAGGTTCTTCTCCCTTGTCCTACCAGTGCACGCCACCAAACTGCTACGACATATGAGAATTGGTTTTACGACCGTATTGTAGATGCAGTGCATGATTTTGGGTTGTAGACCTCGCTATAACCTTACAGTCCTCTTAAACGAGTAGAGGGCAACAAGAGATTTTTCATTGCACCTAAGTTTGCTCCCCAGTATGAGACCCGGTACCTGGATCTCCTTTAGAAACTCACTATTTGCTTAAGTTCATGTTCTTGACTGACAATATTCGGGAGCACTTTAAAATTCTTATCAAGTATCCATCAACATAGCCACATAAAGCTTACCCTATACGACCCAAGTAAGCACTACAAATCTGTCACCTTATAAGTCGGAATGCTTTACGAAAGGCTCTTAAACGATTCCCGGTTACCAAATTAATCGCTCATTCTCTGATTGAACTAAAAAAAAAAAAAACAAACAATAAATTATTACGAGCTGGTAGCTACAAAATTCCAATAAGGCGACATAACTTTCAATTAAAATTAAAACAGAAACATCGAAAAGCAATTCCCGCATGACTACACTCTCCTCATACTTCTGTTGATTTGCTTCCCGACAATCAGTGCGTCCAATTTCACTTGCCACTGATGAGAAATCATTAAAACCTGCTCCGGAAAATTGGCAATCGGCGATGTTTACGCCGAAAACCGAAATGTGATGCTTCCAATCAATTATTCCGACATATGGGCTTTGTACATTGGTCCAGGTACGGGATTGATCTACCTATATGTGGAGAACGGAGTACAGAATCGGGTTTATTCCGGGACCATGTCTGTGCCTCTGCTGATTGTCTGTCAAAGAGTGTGGCAAATAATTTCATTGAACTTCAATTTAATTGTGTTGGTGTGCCTTTTTGCCAGAGATGACATACAGTTCCACCCAATTGATTGTTTTTTGAGGAAATCGAAAAAAATCGATTTGAATTTGTGCTGTTCATTTCGATTTTGAAACGGTAGACAGGATACTTGGATGATGAGAGGTTATTTCCTAATTGCAATACCGTTCAACCCAACTCATTACATTAAGATTTTCTTTAAAGATGTCTATCTGGGCCGGTGACTGAATGAGGAGTCTAAAATTTGTCTTCTAACGTCGAAACTACTACGAGGCATAGATTGTTGTGTTTTGAAAAGAAGCTACTTAACACTGAGACCCTTAAGAGGAAGGTCTTATTCACAGGAAACTGAAGGAACAGTACTGAATTTTGCTAGAAAACTGGTCAATCAATTGGTGAATCAGCTCGGTTGATCAGTAATCAGAAAAGGCGATTTCAAGCCAATATTACCAACTTGGCATTTGTTGCGATTATCAAATGTGCATAGTCCTGATGCATGATTAATGAATGAAAAAATAAGGTCCTCCAAGTTAATATAGTAGTGTATGACTAGCTGCACCATAGCTGATCCCGACATACAATTGTGAAAAGCGGAGTATACGAGTACTACGGGCAACTGGCGGATGAATATTTTATCTAAATAAGTCACAATGCGGACGGCTGAAGGAATTCACTTAAATAGATCCAAAGCGATTCAAATTCCAGATCCAGATTTGTAAAAATTTGTTCGCATGATCACGAAAAAAAGTTCTTCATATCTTTAGGATTTGGTTTTCGGTTTTTGTTGCAAGTAACATGTTTAGCTAAAAATCGGAGAATAAGTAAAAGAAGGTTTAGAGGTGTAGAGATTGGAACAATGACAACGGAAGAACATTATGCACATAATACAAAAATCCTATAAAACTTTTTGGAGACACAAAAACGACGGAAATACCAGAAAGATCGATCTTCCGCCTCCTGACCTGCTTCTTCTTCCAAGTTGACGCTACGGAGCAAAATGCCGAATTTGTCAACTAGGCGTCCAGAAAATGCAATGGCTATCTCGCTCTTGTTTGGCTTCTTCTTACAAAACTCTTAGAACTGACTTTCAAGGCGTGAAGAGTGGCGGAATCCTATTGGGAGAACTGCCGCCTTTTCCCGCGAATCATTGCGACGACTAGCAAACTCATCATTCGAAATATACAAATAAAGGGTTTGCTTTTTAAACTGGCAATACTGTTTGTACAGATTGTCCATTTTACCGCCGACATACGAGTAATCGTCTATCTGAGCAAGTTATTCAGAACACGATGAATCGTTTTCGCAAAACGTGCACTCTAGTGGATAATACGCATCAACAACGACGACAAACAGTGCGAACAGAAGAAGTTATTGCTGTTGTGGAGTGCAATATTGAGGAGAATCCGAATGAGTCGCGCACAGCAATTGGAGCTTCCACTTCCACTTTGTGGAAGATTTTATGGAAAGATCTTGGCTTAAAAGATCTAGCTTGTGCAAGAGTTGGGACCGCGTGACGATTATACGCGTCGTAGGTTCGGTGAATGGGCCAAAAACATGATTTATCTTGATCCTCATTTTCAACGCAATATTTTGCTCTCCGATGAGGCTCATTTTTGGTTAAATGGATATGTAAACAAGCAAAATTGCCGAATTCGGAGTGGAGAAAACCCAGAAGCCCTTATTTAGACGCCCAACCACGAATCATCGGCCCATATTTCATTAAGGACGATGCCGGCCAGAAAGTTAATGGAGAGCGCTATAGAAACACGATTTCTGACTTCCTCGCTCCTCAGTTGAATGGCATTGACGTAACAGAGCTTTGGTTTCAACAAAATGGCGCAACATGCTACACGGCGCGTGACATCATCAATTTATTGCGAGAAACATTTGCTGAGCGCATAAATTCGCGTAATGGACCTGTGAACCGGCCTCCACGATTCTGTGATCTCACACCTTTAGATTACTTTGTTTGGGGGCATGTGAAGTCACTAGTCTATGCCAATAAACCAGAGACGTTGGATCAATTGGAAGTCAACAGTCGCCGTGTTATTGCTGATATACGGCTCCAGTTGCTCGATAAAGTTGTCGAAAATTGGACTTCACGATTGCGTTTCATTTGAGCTAGCTGTGACTCGAATATAGCCGATGTTATAATTAATCACTAATGGCATAAAATTATCTATTAAATAAATCTAGTATCATAGACATTAACACTAACTTTAAGTATTTTATTTCATATTGAATTTGTATCACTCTAAAAAAACAACTTTGGTAAACTAAGCAAGATGGCAAACTTTACTAAGTCTTCTGTAATCCTTAGCACTGCTCACAAATCCTCTGTAAAAATACAACTCACACTAGTGTGAAAAGGCATCCAGTGAAATGGAACACATTAGTGGCTAACCGAGCCTTCTACGTGCAATAATATTTTCAAGGAAAATGTAGCTTCGCACCCGGAAAAGAGAATGCTGCTCAGATTCCGTCTAGAGGGTCATTTGGATTTACGCTAAGGAACAAGTCTTGAGCTTCGGGCATGTAGACGAATGCCTGCAGACGATTCGCGTGAAGTCTAAATTCGCCAACCTAGGCCCCCATAAGCGCTCATGCCCCAACAGAGTAGAAGGACGACCTTACCAAAAGCTGCTTCTATGGGCTCTTCGCCAAAACCTGCGAGTAATGCCCTAAATATGACTTTATCAAACTAGGCAAGGAGGGCATCTTTGGTAATACGGTTGGAAGTATTGTACGTCACCTCTGGAAAGGGATACGCGGGATATTGATTTTGCGGCGGCATATAATGTTACTATACCCAGCACACGTTTTGCATACCTCGATATCCATAAACGGACCTAGCTGACTCCCGATCTACTAAATTGATGATATTGCGATCGATGTAAGGCACTGGGATGTCCGAACGTTCCGAGCAGCTAAAATGGGACCATTATCCGTAAAAGCCCAAAGCAAGCGAACCATTGTGAGGAAGTTCAAAATCAAACGTGTACAATGGCAAGAGCCCGCCAGGAACTTTTCCGATTGAGTTTTCCTTAAACTCTTCAGAAGTCCAATGTCATCAGCATCGAACGTAGAAGATCGATGACATCACTGCCAAAGTCGGGTCTATTTTTGATAGCTCATGCGTGATTCGTGACATGTGTCAAAGTCAAACAGGCTCAGTTAGCATTGCCATTTCATCATGGAAAGACTTATATCCGAACGCTTACAAATTATTGAATTTTATTATCATAATTCGTGCTCTGTGAGAAATGTTTTTCGCGCACTTCGACCATGTTTCGGTAGTCATAGTCGACCTACTAAGCAAGCAATTCAAGCCATAGTGATCAAATTTCGGACCAATTTCCCGCTGTTGCACATAAAGTACAGACAAAAATATTGCTGCTGTTATCGCCAGTATTGATGAGGACCGTGATTTGTCCATTCGTCGCCGTTCGCAGCAATTGGGATTGTGTTACTCGACTAAGTGGAAGATTTTACGCAAGGATCTTGGCCTAAAACCTTACAAAATATAGCTGAACAACCTACCACAACATCGAATTTTCCGTGAGTGGGCCTTAGAACAGCTGGAGGAAGATCCGCTTTTTTTTATCGAAAAATTGTCTTTAGCGGCGAAGCTCATTTCTGGCTGAATAAGTGTGTTCGATCCGATAAGTTACCTGAGGCAATACAGGAGCTGCCAATGCATTCGGATTTGGTGCGGTTTATGGTCCGGTGGAGTCATTGGCCCGTATTTTTTCAAAGATGACTGTGAGAATAACATTGCCGTCAATGGCGCCCGCTATAGTTCAATGATTTCGAATTTTTTTTTGGCCCAAAATGCACGAGCTGAACCTGATTGACATGTGATTTATGCAAAACGGAGCTACATACCACACAACACGCCAATTGAGAAATGAGTTCGCTTTAGACCATTTTTAAAGAAGAGTGAAGTTGGCAAGTTTTACCAAAAACTAAAACGAGTCAAGAATGAAATCTGCAAGAATGAAGAAGAAAACCTCAGCCGTCGCTGAGAATTATTTCTGCAGACTGTTAACAGTTATGACGAATAACATCACACCGTCAGGCTGGACCCGATAGCTGTTTAAAGCAGCAGGTCGCAAGTCAACTCCAATAACACCATCTTTCGAAAGTTTGTTACTCGCATACGCAGATGACATTGAAATAATGGGAATGACACAGCTAGCTGTTAATGGACCCTTTGCGGCTATTGAACCAAGCGACTTCTGCTAATCGCTGCTTCTTTGGGTTTAGAACACAATTAGGTCGTAAAGCTCTCTTCCGAGCAACCAAGAAGACTTGCTACAAGGCACTGATTATTTTAGTCCAGGTTTAGGGCGCAGAAGCTAGGGCACTGACGAAAGCTGATGAAAATGCTCTCGACTGCTTTGAGGTTCTTCGGGTAATTTTCGGTCTCGTTTGCATGAATGGAGAATGAAGGAGACGTTCCAACTGGGCTCTACAGTGATGCCGACCTCCATAGAAAAGCTTCGATAACCCACCTTAGATGGTTAGGCCCGGAGAGATCTCGACTCCAACCCAGAGGTACAACGTAGTAGAGGAGTTCATCATAAGTGGCGCACACAAGTGGAAGTTTCTAAGCTAAAATGATTCCTGAAGTGTGAGCGTACTGCTTGACCCTGAAGTCGGTTGGTGCTATACGTATGTGATGTGGGCACGTTAATACTGGTATCATTAAAAGATGCGATTCTGGAGTTATTAAAAGATTGTAATCAAACTTCACATCGGTATAGGGCTACTCGATGAACTTTGAAAAACTATATATTTTAAAATCGTCGTCTAATCGCACTATTATCCAATTGGCGTTGCCTAACAGATAGTCTAGTCTTAAAGCAACGAATGTACCTCTGACGACATTGAGTCTTGGATTTTAACGTTAGACGTCTGTGGTGTAGACTTAAGTGATGCCGATGTATCCATGGGAACAAGGATTAGCCTTGCCATCGATTACTTATATAAGTAAATAATGCCGAAGCAAAACTTGTGTTGGAGGCACAAGTTCCCCCCTTGGTATTGGTCTATGTCGACCTAAAACCTCTTACTCTTCTTAGGGTCACAGCACCCAATACTTATTGCAATTCTAGATTGGGTCAACCTAACAGGAAGACCCTTCCCGCGATTTTGGGTTTAAACCAAGGCCACTACAACGCTCACATAAGGGGGCCTACCTTATAATAAGTTAGGCTCGGACCGAGATCCCAGGGGCTCCTGACTCTCATGGTACCGTGATTTAAGTCCTGGTAGGGACTACCGGTGGTCCTGCCGCCAACAAGACCTATTACCGGCAATTTGTAACTTTTGGTAGTGTCATCTGAAGACCGTTACGATAAAACCAGTACTTTGCTCTGCGACCGCTTTTTATTAGACAAGGTGTTAGATGGGTGAAGCTTTGATAATTGGGCGGGGGCCCACCTCTAACGACTAAGCGATTAGCATTGTAGTACACGATAAACAGGTTGCCGTTTTCATTTTGATCTCCGAGCCCGGGCATTTTACGATTCCTGTGACGCCGTAAAGTAAGAAACCTGTTATTGACATACCCTCAGGGGAGCGACGAATTCGCGTGAGCGGCTAAACTCTGCGAAAAGGGAGTTGACATCCGTTTTGCAGCGAAGCGAGCCACCCAGATGCCTGTAAGACATAGGCGCCCTCCTGACATGATAACTTGTTTTTATCATTTTTTCAGATTACCCGATTATCGAAAACCACACTAGCTTTGCGGCGCCACAGGAACCGTAGTATTACCCCGAGCCTGTGCACACTTATATGAGCTTTGAAGTTTGCTATCACAGTTACTACGAGTATGTTGCAGTTAGGCCTTAGGTTGTATGCATCGCTTTGTAGACTGTAGAACTTGTTCCACCCGTGGGTAATGCTGCATAATAGTGACTCTTATACTCTAATCTGGAATCTTGCCTTTTTCGCATTTTAGGGTGCTCGCCGACATTCGACTATTTTAATTCTAACCTCTACATGCACCTAGATAGAGTTCCAGTAGTTTACGTTCCAGAATTCGATCGTCGTTGACCATAGTCGAAGGATCATCGATAATTTGTCAGTCCGCACCTCAGGCGTTTTGTTGCGTTTCAGAGTAGATTTTTTGTTCGGTTTGCTGGGCCAGCAAGATTGAAGTGAGGCTTACTTATGAAGGGGTTCCACTGCGGAAGCTCTTTCTCTTTATTTATAAAACTAAAAGTTGTTATTGTGATATAAATAGCCCAGTCTGCATTGTTGAAAAATAAGAGACACCACAGGCTACGCAGAACCATCAACCTTCTCAAAAAACGCTTTAACTCAAAGGGACAGCGCAGCGGATGACTTTAGTGGGCATGTGCCTATAAAACGGGACATCAACTAATTCGGAATTTAGAACAAGAACCAGCTACCTTTAAGCCAATCTACTACATAGGTTTGCTGGTTGATGCTCTGTTCCATCCCGCCAAAATTGAGAAAATTTAGTATAGCACAAAAGTTGATTGCTAACGATGTTAGCATACGGAACTGAATCAGTTACGTCTAGCTGATCATATACGCTTGATGAAAGCAAAAGTTATTGAACGGAATCAAAGGAAGGAAATGTTACATCAATACCAGTTAGACCTTAGGCGGAACTGGAATCTGTATCTCGCGGGGATTTCAGTATTATCTTAAACGGGGTTAAAAGTTACTTAACATCGGTATCCGAACATGAATCCCATTATCTTGTACTGGTTTACAACACATCAAAAAAAAATGATAACACTAAGAGGGCAAAGCTTCATTAACCAGTTATCTATATATCGACCCCAATCCAATGGCTTAAAGTATCCCCATTTGAATTTAAATAGCCTCCCGCTGACTCACTGTGGGCGTGGGGTCTGTTTACGCTTTGCTTATCAAGTCTATTTTTATGGTCAGATCATGATTCAATCTCAAGTAACTACGAGTAGATACATATGACTTTCCAGGTAAATAAAGTTCTCATTCGCGCTACAATTTTCAGAGTGTTAACATCGCGTCTAAGTTGTTTGACGGTTTTGAATCGATAATGGCATTTTTGTATTTCCTGGTAGCCGCGCTAGTTTCCACGATTTTTATTTTAGTTCGGAAAAAATTCTCCTACTGGAAGGAAAGGAACGTTCCGCACTTGCAGCCAATCTTTCCACTGGGGAACTTGAATCAACTCAAATCATTTAGCATGCTTGAGAAGATCAACGAGATCTATACGAAATTTAAGAATACATCACCCATAGCAGGAATATTTTTTTTTACAAGACCAGCAGTGATTGTTCTAGACCTGGAGTTGATTAAATCAATTCTAATCAAAGACTTCCCAGTGTTCACAGATCGGATGCATTTCGCGAATCCCGCACGTGATCCACTTTCGGATAATCTCTTTGCCATGGGCGGCACTAAGTGGAAGACAATGAGAACGAAACTAACTCCAACTTTTACCTCTGCAAAGATGAAATTCATGTTTCCTACAGTAGTCGGAGTGGCTAATGAATTCAAAGCAGCTATTATGGTTGAGTTGGAGAATTCGAATATTTTAGAGATTCGTGAACTTCTTGCTCGGTATACAGTGGATGTCATTGGAACTTGTGTCTTTGGAGTTCAATGCAATAGTCTTCAAAATCCTGATGCTGAATTCTGTAGATATGGACGTAGGGTATTTGAGAAACCTAACAATCCAAGAATGTTACGTCTCTTCCTTCTGACATTCAAGGAGCTGACTCAAAAACTTGGCTTTAGAGTTCACGACCACAAGGTTATGGATTTTTTCATGAAAGTTATTCGAGATACTGTTGCTTATAGGGAAGCTAACAACATTAAGAGGAACGATTTTATGAATCTTCTCATCGATTTGAAAAACCAGAAAGGTCCAGATGGTATGGGGAGTTTGACGATGTTAGAGCTTGCTGCTCAGGCATTTGTTTTTTTTGTGGCCGGTTTCGAAACATCAGCTAGTAACATGACATTTGGATTATTTGAATTGGCAAGGCATCCGGAACTACAGGATAAGGCAAGAGAAGAGATTATTAGAGTTCTGGAGAAGCACAACAACGAATTGACCTATGAATCAATGTCAGAAATGACCTATCTAACTCAATGTGTCACCGGTAAGTGATCATCATAAAATACAATTTTAAAATTTGCTCTACTTGATTGGATTTCATGTGTTTTAGAAACGATTCGAAAATATCCAGGACTGGTCGCTTTAACCAGGATCGCAAATGAAAACTACCCCATACCCGGTACGAAGTTGGTCATTGAAAAAAACACACCCATTCTCATACCAGCATGGTCGATTCACTATGATCCGGAAATTTATCCCAACCCCACTAAGTATGACCCAGATAGGTTTAGTTCGGATAATGTGAACGCACGCAATGCATTGGCCTTCCTTGGATTTGGAGATGGTCCAAGAAATTGTGTTGGACTTCGATTTGCTCGCATGCAAATACGAATTGCACTGATAACACTATTGAAGTCATTTAGGTTTAGTGTATCGGATGAAACTCCCAAGGAGGTTGCATTGCATCCGGAAAGTCTTGCCCTTCTACCAAAAGATGGAATCCGATTGAAGGTTGAGGCAATTTAAATTTACCAAAACTTTTTTCGAATTTCTGTGGTGTGGCTAGTTTTAAAATGTACGGACAGATATAAGTTTTAGGAAAAAAAAAAAAAAAATAATAATAAAAATCAAAAAGGATATCATAGAAGGACAAAGTTTTTTGGGGGCTCTTAAAGGATTTCCGGAGGAAAATTATTAGTTTAGTACTCGTTCGAAATGTTTGTTTGCTTATTACGAATATTAGAAATATGCGAGGATTACGGCATCTCATACATCTTTGGCATGTTTGTGAAGCCCTATATATGAATATAGACTCGAATAAGCGGTAACTACGGACCGAGACTAAATATTTGTGAAGGAATGGACAGACGATGAGTAACACAGGCATTGAGATACGGCTGGAGAATGTTGGTGCAAGCCGTTGAATTGTCTCCCTCAAATCTTGTATGAAGCTAACTGGTTCTTTTGAAGTGGTGTCTGCCTCAAAGAAATCTCCTGTGCAGGCGTGGTGCCAGATTGAACGGAGTCCGAGCGAAGTCACCCAACGGTCAGGTCAGTGTGCGGTCAGTGCTGCCTTTAGTGAGCGGTGCCAACGCTCCACCGCCTCGTTTGCTGGAGGATGGTATGCCGTTGTGTGTATGCGTTTGCAGCCGCGCAATAGGGAAAGGCGATGAAATAAATTAGATTCTTGCTACCCAGTTGAAGAGGAAAGCGTCCGCCACGGAGGCAGCACTGGTGTCGGCAATTGGAATGGCTTCTGGCCAGCGTGGCGCTCGATCGATGCATGTGAGTAGGTAACTGAATCCGTTGTAGGTTGGTAGGGGGCCGACGATGCCAATATCCTGTCAGCTGCTTCAAAAGTTCCCATAGACGGGTTGATATGCCTGTGTACTTTGCTTCGCTGACAGTCATGGCAGCTCTGTGCCCACTTCCCGACGTCCACATTCATTGCGGGCCAGAAGAAACGAAGTGCCACTCCTGGGTGGCTGAATTTGTGAACGGTTTCGAAAGCGGTCCGCCTGAAGGCCTTAGGTATATAAAGGCGAGCTCGTCCTCAAGTTGTTTCGCAGAGCACTTCTGTTTCGGTACCCGGAAGAACAAAGTTAACGAAATTTAGTTTGTCACTTACTGATTTTAACTTTTCTAACTCTGTGTCTGTCCTTTGCGCTTTGGCTATCGCTTCGGAGTCCATGGTTATCGGGTTGTCGATGGCTGCGATACGAGAGAGAGCATCTGCTGCAGCGTTCTCTGATCCGCAGACATGGCGAATGTCGGTGGAGAACTGCGAGCTGTATTCCAAATATCGTTGTCGTTGCGGTGTCTCTGATTTTGATGGCGGGTGGTCCGTCCGATGAAACGACGAAAGTACTCGATTACCAACTTAATTGCTATTAACTCACGATCGAAAGTGCCATACTTCTTTTGCCTCTCTGACAAAGCCTTGGAGAAAAACCCCAGAGGTTTACATTTCCCATCGACGACTTGGAGGAGTACTGCCCCGACGGCTGTGTTTGAAGCGTCGGTCATGCGGCGTAACTCGGAATCTGGAATGGGATGTGCCAATATGGCAGCTCTTGTAAGTGCTTGGCGACAGCGGAGCAAAGCTTCTTCGGATGATGGTTTCCAGTTAAGTGGTGTATTATCTCTTTTCCTTGAGCCATGAAGCATATTGAAGAGAGGTGCTTGATCGGACGCAGCATGTGGCATGCTAAGCCTGAAGAAGTTGAGTGCGCCGAGGAAACGACGAAATTCGGTGACAGTTGTTCGGTCGGTCGAATACCCATAGCATCCACTTGATACCCCAAAAATGTTATTGTTTCTTTTCCAAATTCACACTTTTCCCGGTTCAAGGTGATGCCGATTTGATCGAGTCGTTTGAAGATCTCCTCCAGATGATTCGGGTGTTCCTTTTGTGATTTTGAATTTACTAGCATGTCATCGATATAGGGAAAGACAAAGTCCAAGTCGCCGAAGATGGAGTCGAAGAGACGTTGTTGTGTTTGGGCGGCATCGGGTAGCCCAAATATCATCCGCTCGAATTCGTGTAACACGAAAGGGGTTATAATGGAGGTTTTTGGTACATCATCTGGTGCCATCGGGATTTGGTGATACGCACTGGCCAGGTCGAGGCAAGTTAGAAATACTTTGTCACCTTTGAGCACAGAAGTATTTGGCATTATCCGCTGGAAATCCATGGGACGAGGCAGAGGATACCTGTCAGAAAGTGTTACGGCGTTGAGGCGTCTCTAGTCACCACAGGGACGAATTTTGAATTGTGCCGTCCTTCTTAGCGACGATGTGAAGGGGATTGGCCACGGACTTCTTGAGGGTCTACAAATGCCTTTACTCACTATGCGTTGGAACTCTGCTTTAGCCAGCGTGTAGGACGTTGGTGCGCCGGTCTTTTCCAGATGGTAACGTACTGAATGCTGTAGCGCTGAAGTAGGTTTGTGCAGATCTTGGTTGATGGCATATAACAAGACCTCATCGGATAACGTGAGACGGCGTGAAGTGCTGCAGTTGGAGCCTTGTTCGACGAGTCGGCGACCATGGCCATCTACAAGTAGGCGGAACGAACTCAAAAAATCTGCTCCCAACATTGCGGCAGGAGTGAAGCTCCAGCGAAAATTGCGCTCCATGTCAAAATCCAGAACGAGAGTTGTGGTACCGAAAGTGGGTGCCACTCACAGCTCGCAGTATTTTTGGATCTTGGTGTAGTCTTGCTGTGTTCTTGACTGATAGAGCTGATATGGCGGCTCCGCCATAGACGAGAAACCGGTGGCCAGAAATTTTGTCGTTTAAAAACAGGCGATTTAACTTAACAGCAACTGTAGAAGCCTCACCTAAAGTTACTGGTGGGCGTTTCCCTGCTTGCAAGTGCATGGTGATGAGCACTTTTTGGCCTTCGAGCCGTATCGTCGGTGGAACCAACAATGTCCGGAAATGTTGCCTGCCTTTTGATTTCTGCCGTCCGCTTGCGTTGGCAACACTTGCTGTTTGCTGGTGTGTAGCTCTGGCTTGGTCCTTCAGCTGATTTTTGATTGCGGTTAACCTCTGCAGATTGCTTTGATATGTTTTCGTTGCCCGGATATGAGGTTGGAACTGGAGGTGGCAACGCGTTAATTGATTTGGGTGATTTTCTCGGCCCCCTCAGCCAGTGTGTTGAGGCCACTCGAGGAGGATGAGAGTATCGCCCTCACGTACGAAGGCAAACGAGATAGCCACATAACCTTTATAACAGTGTCCGGAGTGCCTGTAGATCTGGAGAGGTCGCAGATGCGCCAAAGGTGCTGAGGTGGCAGCGAGTCGCCCAGGTCTAGGCCGTCTATGAGGCGTTGCATGGACTGCTCTTCGTTTTCTTCGTAGGCCTTGATAAGCCGTTCTTTTACCTTGTTCTATTTATTGGCAGCTGGCGGAGTCAAAAGGATGTCCGAAATTTGTTCCAGATCCCTTCGATCGAGGTTGGCAATCACATATTGAAACTTCGTGTCGTCGTATGGCTTCGAAGCTGAAAGGATGGCTTCCAGTTGGGCGAACCAAAGGAAGGATCTCTCGCGCCAAAATCGGGATAGACGTGCAGCCACAGAGAGTCCAGAGACGGTCACTGGGGTTGAGTCGAAGGTGGTCTGGCTATTACTAGCATCGTTTGCCGTTTCTTCCGGCATGCTTTTTTGGCGTGGATGAATTCACAAACTTTCTTTCGCGTTGTTTTTTTTTTTTTGGCAGCCGTAACAAAATTTGCGAAAAAGTTAATGTTCAACGCAATGGCAATGAAAAACACTTGGGATTTCAACGGATGGCTTTGATTTTTTTGAATAAGCAGTGGGTGACTTTCAACTGCGGGCTCACCAATGTAAAAGTAAAGATTGTAAATTAAAGAGTTTTTTTGTATTTATCTATTTAATTCAATTATAATAATTATTACTTAAATTTTGTTTGTCCGTGGCACTCACTGCTCTACGAAGACCCCAGAAGAAAAAAGAAAAAAGAAAAAAGAAAAAAAGAAAATGATTTTTGAGCATCGCCGGAAATTTCGTGGTGACAGCTGGTGGGTGCGTTCGTAGTAGTGTATCAGAGCAGATTCTTTCATATCTTCCATATAGTCCTGTGAGCCCTATGACGCTGGAGGCCAATGGTACGTAAGTAAACCCAAAGGATGCTCTTCATAAGACCCTTATAGTCCCAGTCCTACTCCTTGGCGCATAAGCATAGATGTTACCGAATTCAAGAAGGAAAATATTCTTTGCTGTCTTAAACTCAAGATTCTGCTAGCAACTGTTAGTCTCGAAGATACAACTCAGCAGATGGGGGTCTGTAAGTGATATTTCAACAGCACTCTTAGAGAGAATCCAAATATCATTTGCTTTTCCAATATCACAAAAAATATGACAAAGCAACTATTATATTTACACTCAAATTTAATTCGCAGAACAACATTTTAGCAGGTATCCGCTTGAGGCGTCCGAAAGCCACACTATTAACATAGGTTTCTTCCACTAATTATTATTTGAGCTTGTCTGTAATGGTTTATTGCTTGTGAAACACCTAATTATGACATTAACATTTTTTCTACATCCTGCATTGCAATTAAGAGATGAAATTGCGCAGAAAATGGCTTGTATCAACTGCGCCTCTTGATAATGCTTCACTTTATGATTCTTAACTCGCGACATGTGAATTAAGTGTACTTATTTAAATTATAGGCTCTAGGCGTACATAAACAACTTTGTGTTCCTACATTACACCTCTGCATATGATACTAATTTAGAAACCGCTTTTTGACAAGTTTCCCTACCAATACGTGTTATAATTATCATATTTTGTAGATCTGGTTAATGTGCCTAAACATCAATTTGTAATTTACGTATCCGTATTTGTTATTGATACTTGGATAATGGT
Organism: Volucella zonaria; assembly: GCA_963966105.1. Lineage (NCBI taxonomy): Eukaryota > Metazoa > Arthropoda > Insecta > Diptera > Syrphidae > Volucella > Volucella zonaria. Next base: position 59,024,202 of record OZ014531.1, on the reverse strand, counting down.
GGGATAGTATTTACACATATAAAATAAAAAAAGATACAAACAAAACCAGATTGCTGTCATTAAAAATAAATGTAAACAAAACCGTAACCGCTGCTGGCCTTAATTGCTTCTATGAGCCATCTAGGTATACCTTTTTAGATCATTCTTACTGATGCTGATCGCATAATTCTGGTTATATCATTGTGACTTCATGATGATCTTTCATGGTATTTTTTATTGATCTCAATTTACAAATGTGTCCAATCAGCCTAGTCTTGAACATTTTGTCTAGAAGAGATCTTTAAATAGATCTCCCCTTAAGCGCGCGCTAATCTAAAAAAACTGATAATGTTAAAAAATCACCCAAACGGAAAATTTTTCGACAAGCAATATCGGCGGCGGTGAAATACCAAAATGTCATCGACCCAAATTACAATTCTGCAAATCGCATTTATTCATTGAACACGATGTTCTACCACCAATATTGGCTCCTTTTTCGCCATATTTAAATGCATTCGAGTGTCATTTCTCATCCCCAGTACTACCATTTCCGCCGCACTATATTTGCAGCACTTCTTCTGTTACACCACCAGTTCGCATTAAGTACACAGTTACAACTGTTGAACCACCACAGCCCTTGCAACAGTAACAGCAGGCGTAACGCAGTCGCAATCCTACTTCAAGCAATCCTAGTTTTTCTTCAGTTGAGTTAGAGTTCAACATTCGTCATTTCTCTGAACAAATGCGCAAAACTCAGGCAAGAAATGCCACCTTAAGGCTCCGTCAAACAGAGGGCATTTTAACGCCGCGTTGTAATCTATTAAAATCATAGAAACTGTCACATAGAACGCATTTTCAACGTCGCGGTGAATTCACCGCGTTTTCACTGAAGGTCCTAATACTGGCTAAATTGGACAACATTGACCAGGACAATATGTGATGCATGTATTTATTTATCATAACTTTGTAGCCGTTACTCGTACTTCTCAAAAGTATCTGCATTGCTGCTGCGACTCTTGTGGAGTTGGCTAAATATGCGGACCTTAGAACCATACTACACTGCGATATTTAGTCAAAGAGTTCGCTGGCATTTTGTTATTCTCTGGGACTTGAGCCATTATTGCTTTTTGGACCGGATTTTTCAATGGCCTTCGTTGAACATGGCCTAAAGTTCATCCATTATCCGTTTGTTAATGTGGAGACCTCCGCGGATTCGCGTCATTTGGAATAATTATTTCTGCTGACTGTTAAATGTAGATGACGAACCGGGAACATTCTATCCACCCGACCAAAATAAAGCCAGGATAGTCATTTTTAAGCTTAAGTCTAACAAAGGTGGACCCGATGGTTTAACTTCTGAGCTGTTGAGAGCAGGCTACGAAACATACATCAACTCATCCTTAAAATCTGGTTCGATGAAAGTGCGGCTGACATATTGTACCTCAGCATTGTTTGCCTCATCGTAACGAAGGGTGAATCTCTTGAACTGCGGCAACTGCGGCCGTCCTGACCGTCTCCTATCGGTGTGCAAGAATTTTCACAATTTAGCAGGTCTTGGAAAAAAACCAACAGTTCCATATGGATACATGCCACCTCTTATTCGCTTTCCAAAAAGCGCCATGTCTAGTTTTGGCAGCAATGCCAAGACCATTTGTCTGTGCAGAATTATACCGGCGGACAAAACTGAGACCTTCTATGTCAGAAAAGGACTTAAAAAAGGCGATACGTTGTCGTGAGAATTTTTTAACATCGTTCTTAGAAGAAGTTCAGAAGCCAACTTTCTTTCAGAAGTCTAACTGAACAGACTTGGGTTGACGATAATGATGTAATGTCAAGAACACAACGAGCTGTGAGCGGAGCATTTTCGACAATTGAAGCAGAAGCGACAAATATGAGTTTAGCGGTCAACTAAGGAAAAGGAAAGTTCGGGGTAGCAAGGGACTTTATCTAGCTCGCCTCCGCTATCAACTCTGAAAACGACACTAGCGTGAAAATTATGCGAAGAATCACTCTTCCCTATCGCTGCTTAGGCAATTGAGTAGTAAAGCAACCAAGAAGATATTATAAATGGCCGCTGCTCGGTCCAATATCTGCGGCGTTATTCCGGCAATAGCGTGTCGAATGTTGGCCTCGAGCTCGTCTAAAGTGGTTGGCTTGTTAGCGATGACTAATGACTTGACGCAGCCCCACATAAAATAATGGAGTAGTGTCAAATCGGATGATCGCGGCGGCCAATTGATGAACGATCGCCGTGAGATAACCCAGTCATCAAATTTCTCCTTCACAACTTTGAGCGTTGTATGGCATGTAGCGCTGTCTTGTTGGAACCACAGCTCGGATATGTCGATGCTGTCGAGCTCTGACCACAGTAAGCCTACACCTGAGACCCGAAGAGGTCCGATAATGCCGCCATTCCATAAATCACATCAATCTTTGTGGATGCATCGGTGCTTGGCCGAATACTTGTGGATTGTGTTCGCAATGGCCATTTTGCTTGTTGACAAAGCCGCTGTGCCAAAAATAGGCCTCGTCCGAGAAGACGATTTTTTGGCCAAAATCCGGATCTCCGGCCTATATTTCCAGCGCGCAATTAGCTAACTCCCGGCGTTGTCTATGGTCGTACGGATGTAGGCCCAAATCCAAAAGTAAAATAAGCCGGGTTGCCTGCCTGGCGATGCCCAATTCAGCTGATCGGTGCCGAATCGATATTTCTGAGTCTTCTTCGCTACTAGCCGCTATGGGGGCAATGTTTTCTTCATTTCGCACCAATCCCTGTCTGGTTAGTGGTTTAAGATCCAATAGAGTGTACTTACGCTCAAATTTTTCCACGACGAATTGCCTGGACACTGAAGCCAGAATGGCGACCGACCTCAAGACGAAATTCACGTTGCGTATTTACAACTGAGCGGAATTTTGATCACTTAATAAATTCTGCACATTCGGCGAACATAAAACGATGCATGACGAAATGCCAAACTAGAATATTTTGACAGCTAGATGGCATTGGTAACCTAACAGCTTCTGAAACATATCAATTGAAAAAAATTATCATTGCTATCTGGTCACCCTTTGTTTGGACACCGACGAAAGCGGATGAAAATACTCGCCTGCATTCTAAGAAAAAGTTCTAAGAGTAATTTTCGGCGAAGTTTACGTCAATGGAGAATAGAGGAGGCGTTTCAACAGTGATGCCGATAAGGTCAGATAACCCGGATTAGATAGAGGACACCTAGCTCCGTTCTGGAAAATTTCGAGCTAGGTGGTCTACGTAAGTGGAAGACCACCCAGCCATCTTAGTGTGCTCAATTGGAAGTAGTTGGCTAAATTCCATTCTACCTGGAGAGGCACGATTACTGTGGCCGCTTTCCGCCACATTGAGTTGGATGAAAAGAGGACAATTTCGGGTTTGCACGACATACAGCCTTAATTGATTAATTCTTTGTTGTTGGTACAAGACCTTTGTCGAATTCACAAGCGCTTTGAATTGATTACACGGCGAACTTTAAGTCTAGAAATTAAATTCTATTATGCGATGTTATTATCTACTTTATTTCTATGTGTGAATAAATAAGTTTAATCAGACTACTCTGAAAGTGCGAACTATTTCAAAGATTCCAAACATTTTATCAGAATTAGTGCAGATAGCATTCCTTAGTTTTCCCCGTGGAACGTCCTCAAGAGAGCAAAAATCCTGTATGACATACTGGTTACCTGCAAAAATGAATTTAAATTTACAATATCGAAAACAAAATCGAACACTACCTCCTTAAATGTCAACAAATTCACCACAGAGAACCCTTTGGCGTATAGAATCGCCGGTTTCTGGCAGCGCTGAATCAAAATGACTAACTGCTTTTGATAGCTGTGGTTACCTTTATACCATTGATGGTGATACACCGAATCACTGATGCTTGAACTCTAAAAAGGAATAGATACTTTTAGATGACTACACATCATACGTTACTTCAAAAACCCACACAATCTATCAATTCATCTCCAAAGTAACAAACAATAAACAACTGTCCAAGGCATGACGTAAAAAAGCAACAGAACTTGGCAAATTCCACCCCAGGTCCCTCGAATGTTATCTGAAATGCTGACAAGCAAATGATACCCGCCGATGAGATGAAGTTAAACACCAGAGAAACACCAAAGATCTCGTTTAAATCCAAACACAACCTGTTAACGAAAGTAAAGGGTTCCAAAGAAATACCAATTGTCAATGTAAACTACTCGTATTGAACATAGCAGCACCTCTGGCACTCATATCCGTATCTAGGATTGACTCTACTCACTTAAATATTAGCTGATGCCGTTCAATTAATTTGGCAAGGAAAACACTATCCTCCGGCTTACCAGTGGGACAAAAACGTTCAATCTCATGACCGATGTATTTAAAATGCATGGACATTTGCCTGGACAAACAGCACAAGACAACGTCAATTCCAATGTTTGAACACACGCACAGATGTCCACCCCAGACTTCACTTAAATACGCTACAATCCATCGAAACGGTGTTCGATATTCGAAAGGATGTGCCACCCAAAAAGGTGTCTCATAGGAGAATTCCTCTGCAGCACTCAGATACTCATAGACGAATTTGAATCCCGGCAGAAAGTATACAATCCATCCGGACAGAAAGTACAATCCGACGAGCATGTAGATTGATCTGGGCCAAAAATTCTCATTTACTCGATAGGCAAGCTTGTCTCTGTCCGTTTTCGGATAGAGAAGTTCGGTTGTCTGCAGGACATATCTCAGGCGCTTAAGGTCAGAAAGAACGGCCAAAAATTTCGTATTAGTATTTGCGCCGTATGCTATGTAGGCAGCTGCTTTAGTTGCCTCCAGAAGGCTGGTAAATGTGCCGAGGTGTTGTTGAAAATAGATGAGTTCTCCAATCATCAGGTAGGCATGGTCAGTTATAGCAATGATCAGCGCCACAATTTGAATATTAAACCGAAATGTACCCCTCTCTTGCTCTGGATCTATTCCGGTCAGCCTGGCACATAGGTAGGGTAGCCAAAGAAAATCTTTAAATTCTTTAAGAGGTTCCATTATTACGGAGAAGGATATGAAAAGGCACTGTGCAAAACCAACGTGGTTAGACCTATTTATGTGGAACCTCAGAGAATTCTTAAGTAAATTGAATTATAGGGATCTATTGTGGTTGCGGTTTGGCAATCAAAATGCCACCATAACTTAATTGTAGGTCTTTTGAATTGAATGCGTTGTGAATTGTCCTCCAGCTCAATATATTCGTATCCCTCTCAAGTTCATATTCGGTTTAAAGAGTGTCCCTCGGTTAATTGGTCTCTGTGGTAAGCACATCGTTTGTCTTTCCTCTAATGGAACAATATGTGTTCTGCCATCATTCTCAGTTTTGTCCGGATTTATTTACACAAAAAGGATTTCCACAAAAACTGGTTGGTTGTACAAATCCCAAAGGAATCGTTCATCAATTATACTCGTTGGAGAAACAACCATCGGACTCTACAACCAACTAAGGTGGCTTACCAATACTTTTTGTTTTCGTTTTTTTTTTTTTTTTTTTTTTTTACAAATCTATTGAGTGTCCTTCAGCGGACTGCTCGTTTGGTCTTAACTTCCTTTGTGGGTTGTATTCCTGCAATTCTCAGTCTTTTGTGCATTTATCAGTGCATCCTCTCATGAACAGGAGCACACTTTATTCCTTGAATCACATTGTAATGGTGGGTTCCTGGGAATTTTATTTATTGTTGGAACCGCAAATATCATTCATACTCGTACATATTTTGAGAGCAGCAATGTTGAAGGTGCCTTCTATGTAGAAATGCTGAATAGCTTAGTGACTTGGCATGTGTGTATTCGTATGTGTGTTGTAAATCAAGTCCCTAAAAAGGGAAAGTTATGGAATTTGAATTGAATATGAATTGTGTGAAGGTCCTGAATTGAATTGAAATTAATCTCTTCAACTGGGGTAAGGTAAAAGCCTAGGAAGGAAGTATGCACAAGGTTCCCCGGGAAAAAGGATTCACTTAACGACTTGGCTAATTCTGAGTCCATGAAATATCTTCGTTTCAGAGGCATAAGTTGCCTATTCATGACTCACTTGAGTCCGTAGTCCACAGTACTACGATCTTGTGTTTTTTTTTTACCGATTCTGGATGGCTGGAGTAAGAGAAGTCTTTTTATAGACAGAAGTCTTCACTCGCCATTGCTTGGCTAATGACTATTCGGTGTGTTGCCTGCGAATTGAACCCTGACCTCTCAGAGCTCTGGCGTAGTAACTGACGAACTAAACCGCCAGGCCATGTCTGATCACATCAAAATTTTCGGCCACTAGCTTTAACAGAGTATCCTCGAATAGATGCTTTAGAGGGGAGTATGGATATAGTCATCAATTGAGTATATGAGACTCCAGCCATCCATTCTCGGATGAAAGAAGAGACATCCTGTGTTTCGCAAGAGAAGTTGGAAATAAATGTCGGATATCCAGCTTAGCGTGTCTAAGAACTTTTGCACTACACTCACTTGTAAATATCCTTGTGGCTTCCACCTCCGAAAACCCACTAGATTTTATCGCGATGTTCAGGCAAAATTCTGTAAAAAATCGACGTAAGGATGCACCGGAATGCGCCTAAAATTGATCCAGTAATGCATATAGCCTCTGGTTTTTTAACGTAAACCACCTGTCGTGTAGACTTATGTTTACGGGATGCCTACATATACATCCATGGGAGCAAGGATATGCCTCACCATCGCTCCGCCGCCTTTCTTAGATACCAAAGTAAAACTTGTGTTGGAGGCACAAGTTCCACCCTTGGTATGGGTAGAGGCTGATCTCTAAAACCTCTTACTATTCTTAGGGTCACAGTACCCAGCACTTATTCCAACTCTACATACATTGGGTCAAACCCACAGGAAGAGCCCTGCCGCGACTTTGGGTTTAAGCCACAGCCACCATGACGCTCCCACAAGGGGGCCTACCTTAACAAGTCAGGCCCGGACTGAGCCAGGCGTAGCCTTGATAATTGGGTGGGAGCCGACCTCTGACAACTAAGCATTGCAGAACACGATAAACAGCTCGCCATTTTCATTTTCATCTCCGAGCCTGGAGATTCTACGATTCCTGTGGCGTCGCAAATTAAGTGAGGTTTTCAATAAAGCAGACCTCGTGTAATCTGGGAAAAATAATAAACAAATTTTATCTCCACCTTTGGAGAAGCGAAGTTCCCTGACCTACAAAAAATAGGTTTTTTAATTTTTTTCAGGCGCCTACTTGACAGTTGTTGACATACTCTTACTTTGCGGCGCCACAGGAATCGTAGTATTGCCCTGAGCCCGTGCACACTTATTTGGGCTTTGAAGTTTGCTATCATAGAAGTTAGAACGTAGAACTTGTTCCGCCCGTGCGTAATACTGTATAATAGGCTCTTATACTCTAATCTGGAATCTTGCCTTTTTCGCATTTTAAGATACTCGCCGATATTCCACCATCTTAATTCACTAAGGTCCACTTGGTACCACATAACCTCTACATGCAGCTAGATGGAGTTCCAGTAGTTTACGTTCCAGAATTCGATCGTCGTTGACCATAGTCGAAGGATCATCATCCGCACCTCAGACGTTTTGTCGCGTTTCAGAGTAGATTTTTTGCTCGGTTTGCTTGGCCAGCAAGATTGAACTACTTATGAAGTTACCACTTCACTACAGGACACTACAGACTACGCAAAACCATTAACCTTCTCAAAAAGCCCAGAATTATCCAAGAAGAACTCCGAAACCCCACGCCGCGCAATTATTGTTCCTCTGTGTAATACTTGTACAAGCTGATAGCATTGACTGTATCATGGTTCGAACATAAGAAACTGTCACTTACAAGTATTGAAACCAAACCAACAAAAAAAAGCGGAAACCTGGATGAACAAATCCCTTCTCAAAAAAATTAAACTTAAGCACAATATACGTAATAAATGTTGTAAACACCCACATAACGTTGTTTTGAAAAGACGTTATAATCACACATATGCCAAAAAATTAATAACGAAGTTAAAGTCTACCGTGATAGTTACTATCAAAGTATGTAAAATAAGAAATTCACAAGGAAATCTTAAAAAAGAATGGGAAGTTGTAAATAACATTATTAACCGCTAAAAACCATATTAAATCAATTGTTCTAAAAAATGAGAATGTTGAAATCAGCGATCCCACAGCAATTGCTAACGAGTTTATTGACTACTTTGCATCAGACACAAATGTCTTTTCCATTAGACCTTCAAAGCGTCTGCCGCTGTTGTTCTGCATCTGGCCTTGGGGACCAAACACCTGTAAGAAACAGCTTCTTCTTTGAACCCATTACAGGGTTGTTTGAGCTGTTAAAAACAATAAACAGTCTCAAAAATTCAAATTCTTATGGTTACGATGGTATTTTTAATATTGTAATGAAACAAATCGCCCTTAATGTCGTTGATATTTTGGCTCATCTTTTCTGGAAATTTTACAGATTTGTTGGAATATGCCAATATAATTCCTATTTATAAAAAGGGCAACAGACAAGAGAAAAGCAACTACAGACCCATTTCCTTACTCCCTACAATATCGAAGATATTCGAGAAAACCGTTAAAAGCAGAGTTCTGAAATATCTTAATGATAGAAAATTCTTCAGCGAAAGGCAGTTTGGGTTTAGAGAAGGCCTCTTTACGGAAGATGCTCTGCTAGGACTTGATGTTAAAAAATGTTGCGCCGGACTCTTTGTAGATATTACAAAACCCTTCGACATGGTTGAGCTCTTGGAAAAATTGCATTCTGGGGGGTTTCGCCTTTCACAAAGCAAACTTTCACAAAATCCGTGACTATCTTAGCAGATCCCCCTTTAACTTTCACAACCTAAGCGTAAATGATGTCTTATCCATTTTTTATAAAGAAATATTTAATTCTTTCAGCCTTTACGTTCCGTTTTCCCGCCTTAAAACATCGTCTACTAGTCCTCCCTGGTATAATCGCAAGCTTCGTTCCTTACGAAACAAGAGAAACAAGTTATGGGCTGTTTTCCTGCGTACCAGATCCTTGTCCGACTATTCCAACTATCTTGGTGCTTATCATCATTTCACCGAACTTTACGATTCCCTTTACCAGCGTTACCTTAACAATGCGCAAGTCAACCTTATAAATGACCCTAAGTCCTTTTACCAATTTGTTAACTACAAAAGAAAGTCCGATGGTTACCCTCCTTCCCTCTCTTTCAACAACAAGTCATCAACCGATCCACTCACGATTGCCAACCTATTTGCCACCTTCTTTAAACAATCCTTTACCAACGACTCCTTTGTACCAGATCCATCCTATTTTCGTTACCTACTGAACTTCTCCAACGGCCCACTTCTCTCTCACATCTTGGACCCCTCCTATATCGAATATAAATTACACCAACTCAATGACAAATTTACACCCGGTCCAGATGGCATCCCTGCCATATTTCTTAAAAAATGTTCTTCGTCTCATTCCCTTGCCCTTTCTGATCTCTTTCGTCTATCCCTTTCACAAGGAGAATTTCCTCAGGTTTGGAAAACCTCCTTTATAACCCCGATCCACAAAAAGGGATCAAAGAACGAAATAACAAACTATCGCCCAATCGCTAAACTCTCCCATATACCCAAACTCCTCGAAAGTATTTTGTATGAAGCTCTAAGTTTCCAATGCAAATCAATTATTTCCCCTAGACAACATGGCTTCCTAAAGGGTAGGTCAACCACCACAAATCTCGTTGAATTCGTATCCTTTACCATCTCTGCCCTAGAGAACGGCAACGAAGTCGGTGTAGTTGCAACCGATTTTAGCAAAGTCTTCGATTAATACTCTTCAAAATGTCTGCCCTCGGCTTTGAACCCATACTGTTAAAATGGATATCCTCTTACCTCGAAAACCGTTTTTACAGTGTTCGTTTTAGGTCAGCCCACTCCGCTCCATTTTTGGCCACCTCTGGAGTTCCTCAAGGTAGCCATCTCGGTCCCCTTCTCTTTATATTAACCATAAATGATCTCGATAGGATCATCAAATACTCGTCCGTCTCCCTTTACGCCGACGATACCAAATTTTTCAAAACCATTTCCTCTCCCCATGACTCCTTCCTTCTTCAACAAGACCTTGATAGTTTTTCGATCTGGTGCCTCAAAAATTGTTTGGAACTTAATATCACCAAATGCCAATCCATCACCTTTTCACATAAGCGGCTCAAATCTCCTCCCCGACTCTACCTTCTCCACAACCAACCTATCTCCTCCGTTGAATCTCTTCGCGACCTCGGCATTTTGTGTGATAGGGAGCTCAACTTCCGTTTGCATATGGATGGGATAATCCTTAAAGCCAATTCTACACTAGGTTTTGTAAAACGATGGTCCAAAGAATTCACCAACCCATACGTGACCAGGTCCCTCTATATTACCTTTGTTCGTCCCCTCCTAGAGTACGCCAGTCAAGTATGGTCCCCATATCATCGCGTTCATATCTCGAGAATTGAAAGCATCCAGCGCCGTTTTCTTCGATTCGCTCTTCGAGGTTTGCCCTGGGAGGATTCTTTTACTCTGCCCCTCTATCAAAACCGTCTCAACCTTATTAACCTAAACACCCTTGAGGAACGCAGAGATGCAGCCGACTTTCTCTTCATTCATAGACTTCTTTCAGGTCAGGTTGAATGCACGTCCCTTCACAACTCTATTTTCCTCAACACCAACCCTCGTAATCTACGTACCCCTCGTTTCTTCTATCTCCCAACCCACCACACCACCTATGGCGCGAACGAACCAATCTCCCGTATGCTACGAAAAATTAATTCAAACCCTAGCGTCTTTGACTTCCACCGCACCACTTCCTACCTCAAATCGGTTCTCCTTCACCAGAATAACCTTAGTTTTAAGTTTTAGTTTAGGTTTAATTTTAAGTTATAGCTTGTATTAAGACGAATAAATGGGGGCTTTCGCCCCCACCAAAATTAAATTAAAATTAATTAATTCGCGATTTTGTCTTAGATTGGTTTGCATCTTATTTAAAAAAACAGAACACAAAAGGTAAAAATCGGGAATAATTAAAGTAGTTCAAAGATAGTCAATATAGGTGTACCCCAAGGATCCGTTCTTGGCCCTATTTTGTTCCTAATATATGTCAACTCTATTTTTGCAATCCCATTTACTAGTAATGTAAAGGCTTTTGCCGACGATTTTGCATTTGCATATGGATCAACCAACCTTTTAAATCTGTTTGCTGACATAAAGCACGACGTTCACTTGCTAAGACTCTGGTTCACCGAACACAAGTTAGTAGTAAGCAGTAAGACAAAATTGATGTATTTCAGTCTAATAGCGAAAGATTCCCCAGACTTTGAGATTATATTTCATGCATCTACCTCTTGTAGACATTGCTTGCTAAACTGTGTTTGTGATATACACAATTCCAATATCCTATTAGCAGCAACTCGAATTGCTTCAAAATAGAATTAGTTGAGCACTATAAATATCTAGATATTACATATTACTGATCGAAATTTGAGTTGGAGCGAACACATCTCAAGTTTGAAAAAGTATCTGCAATTTTCCCAACGCATCTTTTACCGTCTTAGGAAATACTGCTCTACACAGACCCTAAAAACAATTTACTTTGGGATTTTCCACTCCAGACTCCAGTATGGAATAAGCGAATGGGCAGGTACACACCTCAATAAACTACAGGAGCTGACTGTCCTACAAAAGTCCGCAATAAGAAAAGTATGCAAATCAGCTCGCCTAACCCATTCCATAGAATTATTTAGAAGAATGAATATCCTGCCTTTAAGACATTTATACTTTTTTAAAGTCCGCAAAATATTCTTCTGACACCCATAATCTACGGAGCAATACTGGTACCGTCTTATCAAGCCTTTTCACACATCAAGCTTTAGGAACCTTTTTTTCAATTGTTTCGTGCAAGCTATTCGTTTCGTAGACTATTACTACCCGAGAATATACGAATTATTGGAACTGCGTCTGTATTTCTAAAAAAAGTAAAATCGTGACTTTTTGCGATTAATCATAATGAAATCGAAATTTTGTTACGCTTCATTATTTGAGTTCTCTACTAACTTTTAACTTTTTTAACTTTTAATTTTATGAATTTATGTTAGCTCTTATTGACATACGAGTACATATATATTGCTTTGTAAACAATTGAATTTTTTAAAAAATGTAATATACTCGTGATGACTTACTCGAACTATAACTTTTTAAAATGCTTTAATTTTTTTATTTTTTGATAAATTTTATTGCGCCAAAGTAAAAAATGTTGGAAAATACATCAATTTTCAAATTCTATCAGTAGTTTTCAATATGTCCACTTTTGGCGCGAATAATGGCCTTGAGACGGCCGAAGAAAACATCGCTCGCTGCACGAAGTGCTTGTTTGAGATGGTCCAAACTTTGGTATTTTTTAGTGCCAACCTTCGCCTTCAAAATACCCCAGACAGAGAAATCCAACGGACTTGCATCCGGAGAATTTGCAATCCATTGTGTCGAAGAAATGAAGTGTGGAACATTGTTTTTTAACCAATCTTGGTTAACGCGCGCTTTGTGAGACGGTGCCGAGTCTTGTTGAAATGTCCACGGTCTCCGACCGAAATGATTGTTTGCCTAAGGTTCAATACTGCCTCTAAGACAGTTTCACGGTATACGATCACATGAATTTTGACGCTACGGTCCAAAAATACGAGCGGAGAGCGACCATCGGCGGTTATGGCGGCCCAAACCATCACCATCGGTGCTGCCTGCTTCTGGTGGCCGTCCGAAGGTGTAAATTTTCGAAGGACCTCTCTGGCAAGTAAACTCGGTGATTTTGTTTGTTGACATATTGCTCGATAACAAATACCGACTCATCGGAAAAAACCAAATTCGGCAATTCACCACTTTCGTGCAAGCGTAGTAACTCCTTCGTTCTTTCGACTCGTGTGCTTTTTGGAACTTCAATGGCTTGAGCCCAAGCTCATTTTTCAATACGTGTCGCATCCGTTCCAACGATATGTTGAGCTCACGAGCCATTTTTCTTCCGCTTCGACGCGGATTTCGCTCAATTCGAGCCTTCACTTACCGAACCATTTCTGCCGATGTTGCTGTTTTTTTTTGACCACCTCCATGGCGTTTTGCAACGCTGCCAGTATCACGGTAACGAGCTATGGTTCGAGACACAAATGATTTATTCACGTTGAGGTGCTGCAGGGCTCAAACGATAGCTACTTGTAGTTTTCCCGCCAAATATAAAGCAATCACGCTATCACGTTTGAATTCCATCGCGGATAAAAATTTTTCAACACAACTGAGACGCAAATCGTTTAAAAAGCTTGTAAATAATAAAATTATCTGTCATGTGTCAAAATTTGAGCTCACTGTCAGGAACGGTTTGGAAATTATAGCAGTCTGAAGTTGGTTGCAGTTCGAGTAATTCAGAGTGTATAGTCCCTGGTTTTTTAACGTAAACCACCTGTCGTGTAGACTTATGTGTACGGGATGCCTGTACATCCATGGGAGCAAGGATACGCCTTGCCATCACTCTGCCGCCTTCCTGAGATACCAAAGCAGAACTTGTGTTGGAGGCACAAGTCCCACCCTTGGTATGGGACGAGGCCGATCTAAAACCTCTTACTGTTCTTAGGGTCACAGCACCCAGCACTTATTGCAACTCTACATTGGGTCAAACCAACAGGAAGATCCCTCCCGCGACTTTGGGTTTAAACCACAGCCACCATGACGCTCCCACAAGGGGGCCTACCTCAAACAAGTCAGGCCGGGACCGAAATCCGATTGGCTCCTGACTCCCATGGCACCGCGATTTAAGTCCTGGTAGGGACTACCGGTGGTCCTTGTAACCGGCAACTTGTAACCGATCACTTCGGTGGCATCATCTGAAGGTATTAACGATAAGACCAGTAATATGCTCTGCCCCCGCCTTTTACTAGGCAACGTCATTAATCTGCGAAGCCTTGATAATTAGGCGGAGGCCCATGCTGAAGAACAATCAGTATCCTGTGCATGCAGTTTAAGTTCTTCCTCAGAATTTTTAAGAAGTGTGCCTACTTCCTCTATCGGGATTAGCCGCCAATCTTAACTTGGAGTTTTACAAATGCTTATGGCAACTAAAGAAAATGCATAAAGTGCTGAACCGTTGAATATCCGTTTCTGTGTTCGGCTCAAAAATAAAAGCTTTTAGTGATTCTCCAGTAACCATTTTCCATCCGTTGGATGCATCAGGAGCTCCACGTATTTGTATGGGCTCAAGCGTATCTTTTTCTTCAGACGATTCGGAATCTTCGTAGAGGTCTGAAGCACTAGAATTTCCATGAGAAGGTATGTAGTCATCTTAGTCCTTAGCAAGAAAATCTATTTCTTCGTCTTCCGAATCCTCATCACGATTGCAATTTCCTTAAGACCTGTTGGAACTTATAGCGAAATTGCGGTCTGCCATTTGAATGCACTTATTTCAACTGCGATTGATAAAAGCAAAATGTTCATATAAAACCGGGAGTTCACGTGACACCGCATGGGTTTCGGTTACGTCAGGTGCCATGTGAACCCCCGGGAGTCACACGTAAAAATTTTACAACACAAAACAAAGAACACAGCACTGCAAACATGTACAATAACAAACGTACCCTTTCAAACAAAGAAACACTTTGACACTCAAGTTGAGAAAAAAAAGAACGTGTTAATAACCCGGAAATATCCAAAAAGGACTCCGAAGCTCCACGCCGCTCAATCATTGTTCCCCTGTGTAATACTTGTACAGGCTGATAGCCTTAACTGTATCACGGTTCGAACGTAACAAACTGTCACTTACAAGTATTGAAACAGAAGCGACAAAAATAGTCTCACCTATGAATGAGGACAAAACCAAGGATATGGAATAATGAATAATTAGACAGTAAGTTCCAGTAGACAGCTGGGTAAATAAGTGGACAGGAATTTTGTCTGCCACAGCGCAGCCGTTAGCTCTAAAAATGACACTCTAACAAAAATCAAGCAAAAATCTTGACACTAACCAATCCGCTGTTGTTACTTTGTTGATTTGGATATTCTATATGAGTCCGGCTCTATTGGACAGGAGCATGGACAGGCGGATGAAGATATGCTTGGTCGTTTTGAACGCAAGATTCACCAAGTGATTTTCAAGCTTGTTTGCGTTAGATGAGAAGATATAACAAAGAACTCTATATGCTGTTCAGGGATCTCGACCCGGTCAGAAAACGTGCATCAGACGTCAGAAATGGCAATGATATGTAGAGTCAGTGAACATTCGAACACTTGGCCCGGAATAACCACGCATTGCAGGAAGACTTCGTCTTAGATGCCTGCAAAAGTGAGAGGACACCTTATTCACCTGGAATGTCAAACTGGAGGTAGTTGGCTAAAGAACATGTTAATGGAGCGCCATTTAGGTAAGTATGTAGGTAAGACTACTACAATACATAGTATTGCGGCTTCATTATCATTGGACTTTATAATTCCGAAAGGTTGGATACTGAGTTCAATCGTACAGTATGACAACCGTTGATCAATTTACTGAACGTGTAAAAACACCAATCGCTTGAATAAATACAAAGAAATATCCCTATTAGCAATCTAAATATTTTATTCGAACGCCCCTATAATGCTCAGCCACTTAGTAGTTATGAGTATTTTTTCTAAGTATAAGAATGCTTGTTAATTTTTTATGATTGAAATAATTGATTACAAAATAGATAATTCATTTTACAATTTAACAGATACATAAATTTGATTTGCCTAATTGAGTGATTAAGACAATTAGCTTTTAGCAATTAGTCTTAACCAATGAATAAATTTAACAGCAGCTCAACCTTACATTGAAGGAATTGGACTTGCAACCAACATGAAAAAAAAACAAGAAACACCAGATTAGATGTATCTACATGTTGGCAGTCTGAAGTGAAGCAGTTTATCAGCTTCCATGAATAATTTGTAAATTTAATATAAAAACAACAACACCACCCGACCATCTGCGGCATTCCGACAATCGGCTGTTTATTTTGGTGATTCAGCGTAGATATTAAAGAACAAATTACTATCATACTTGGGGATTGAAGCTGAAATGAAGGAATTAACAAGACATTTGACCGATGTTAAAGTTCTTCTACGCAAAGTTGGACCCAGTTCGGTTATTGATATGTAACAGCAACATAAAGCGACTGCGATATTAATTATAATTTATAATACGTTTGTATGATTATCATTTGTTTTAAAGCGTCCAGAGTTCAAACAACCGATCTGTTAGGTGTAGTATCTTTCGATATGTTTAAAAGGCAACATTAAAGGAATGACGCGACACAGCAAAGTATTTTTCAAAATTTCAAATTATTTTTAAAAGCGAGACTTATTAGTCTCACCAAAAATAGGCTCGAATTCACAACAAAACAGTTGGTAGATTAAGCTATTTAGAACGGTGAGTAAACCAAATGTTTTCAACCAAAGTGTCCTGTCAGAAAAATTCAGGAATGGAGAACGAAAAAGAATCGACTCCAAAATGAATACAGGAAACGATCATTATGAGTCAATTAAGACTATTACAAAATCAAGACACGTAATAATGCCCACCGACATCGAAGAGTATTTTCTACAAGGATTTTCGCGAAAAATTATAACTCTTGGTCAAGCCAGCAAAGTCGTCAAAAAGAGGAACCCATAAAGATTGTAAGAAGCATGCTAAAAATTCTAATTTAATTCGTTAATAAACCATAAACAAGTCCATGTCATCTATACAGACTTTGTCAAAGCATATTGTAGAGTGAACCTAACAATTCTTATAGATACGTTGAGTGATATTAGTATCATCTATAAGTTTTATCGCACGTTTTTGAATGGTTTCGAGGTTTTGCAGGTGCAGAGATATTTTATGCGGACCTGGCAAGGTGAGGGGGAGGAGGCCTTATACTGAGGCGAGATCAGAGGGGGTGAAATATTTTTTTGCATGGTTTGAGGAAATCTAGACATTTTGCAGCATTTTTGGCGACATCATCATCATTCCATCGTAAGTTATCACTGACACACATACGAGAATGGAAAGTTTTTCGGTTTCGACAATGCAAGTGTCATTCATGTACACTGGCTGGGTGCTTGGATTTCGCTTCAGCGACAGCATTGAGTTTTGAAAGCATTAAATTCCACTCTGTTGATAGTTCTCCAATTGGCTATGCTGCTAATATCTGAATTTAATGAGCTTAAAATACGCTGGTGTTACAGCCGAAGAGCAGGGACGTGAGTAGGGAACGAATGTGTAAAACGGAGACTCCTGTCGTCAGCAAAGGAATATATTGGGTTAGAAGTAGCAGGCAGGAGATCATTGATAAAAATTAAAAAGAGTGTTGATGACAGAACGGAACCCTGGGGCACACCAGCATTTATTTTGTGAACATCAGACTTAAAACCATCCAAGGCAACTTGAATTGAACGTTCCGAAAGGTGATTTCTAATCCATTGAAGAAGAAAGTCGTCGATCCCAAATGGCCGCATTTAAGACAAAATATTCTGATGCAAAACTCTGTTAAATGTCTTAGAAATATCAAGAAGGGACATAAGTGCAATGGACCTTTAGGAGGACAGAGAAAAAGATTCGCCTTTTTTAGGAATGGGCTGGACAAGTGTTGTTTTCCATCAGCTCAGAAAGAGTCCTAAAGAGTAGAATTGATAAAAAAAGCTTACGCAGTGGTTTTGCCAGCGTGGAAGAACGCCTCTTCAGAAGAAGGGGAGATATATCATCTGGACCAGCGGATTTGTGAAGGTTGAGATCTTTAAGTACTCTTGCTACTATACGAATGCGAAAGTGGATTCGTCCCATTGAAGATTCGACGCAATCAAGTGTAGGCACAGAAGTTTTGAACTGGTCTCAAAGCGTGCAGCAAACAGATTAGACTTGTCCAAAGGGCTGACAGCTGGAATGTCATTGTAAATGAGTGTTGGGATGGAGGATGGGACAGAATTTCTAATATTTTTGACGAACAATCAAAATTGGTACTATGTACATTTGGGACGTCGTATATAGTATTTTTTGCCGCAGTTTTTGATCGTATTGGAATTTTACACATTTAAGAAAGGCGTTGCAGTCATTCCTGGCTCGTTTAAACTTTTTTCGGTTGGTCTTGAAGGACCCAAAAAGCATTTCTCTAACTCTGACAGCCTCTTTACAGCTCGAGTTGTACCATGCCCTTTCCTTTTAGTCTGATACTCTTAGTCTGAACAGGATAGTGTCTGTGTTTATATCAGCAGTTAAAATTCCTAAAGAAGTTGTTAAGTCCGCTCCAATTGGTTTTCTTTTCTCTAACTGTGTGGTATGGGTACGACAAATTATCTGATATGACATAATAGTTGGACGAGCCTGGAGGGGATAGCAGATTAACCTTGTAAACTGTGATCCGATAAGAACAATAGGACAAAAACTTTAAATAAAACAACAACGGTGTGAGATATAAAATTGATTCTAGCTTTATTTTGAAGCTACGTTTATGCCACTATGTGTGGAGTGGCAGTGGCAGCCTCGTCTTCGCTGGCAGTGCTTCCAGCGGTCGGTCGGTCTAATTTTTAATGACTCAGTCCAATATGTGCGATGTTATTCAGGCAATAGCGTGTCGAATGTTGGCCTCGAACTCGTCCAAAGTGGTTGACTTGTTAACGTGGACTTATGACTTGACGTAGCCCCATAGAAAATAATCGAGTGGTTTCAAATAGTATGATCGCGGCGGCCAATTGATGAATGCCCGCTGTGGGATGACACAGTCGCAAAATTTCTCCTTCACATCTGCAAGCGTCGCTTATATAGCATGTAAAGCCGTCTTACTGGAACCACTGCTCGGATATATCGATGTTGTCGAGCTCTGACCACAGCAAGTCGGTTAACATTGCTCCATACTTGAGACCATTGACGGTAACGGTGTTATGATTGGAAGTTTGGGTAGAATGCTACTGGCAATTTCGTTGGAGCACTGGTGGTAAAAGTAGAGGTAGATTAAGGTAAGGCAAAACACCATACGTCGGTGTTTAGGGTGATAATTGACTGAACAATATTAGCATCAGTCTTATCGGATAGTTTTGAATTTTGAGTTATGTAGCAAATACAGAGATGTTTTATGGTCATCGGACCAGATGTGAGAATTATATTGTACTACAATTTTGGGCGGATGAAGTGCTTTTTACATGCGAAGAAATCTAAGCATTTCACCGCATTTTAGCGGAGATCCAATATGGACCACATACTATAGATTTTAATTGCCGCACAAACTCAGAATGGAAAGTTTTATATTTAAATCTTACTCTAACGAAACAATACAGCATTTTGTTTTAGAAGAATTAGATCCCTTTCAGTTCGGAATTTAATGGGCTTAACATACTCTGCTGTTGCAATTTGTGGAGGATGCAGGATGTGAATCGGAGAACGTATATTAACAGCAGACAATATTGCCGCAGCAAGGAAATGCCCTGGGTTCGAAGTGGCTGACAAGAGATCATTAAGAAAGATTTAAAATAGTATCGGAGACAGAACGGAGCCCTGAGGCATTACAATACTCAAATTCTGTATTCGATATACCAGTACTTCAAACTACATTGAATATTCCGAAAGATAATTTCTTATTCCTTGATGAAGAGATTCTTAAATACATACACTGCCTACCTTTCATTCCCCATTCCCATTCGAAATTTTCGTCTCTTGAGCTATTCCATGAGCCGACGTTTTATCCGCGTTTCCACGACCTTAAGAACAAGAAATGTACGTGGAATTGGTGTGTGAGAGAAGTGAGATGGGCTGGGAAAATGTTTTTTTCCATGCCAAAGACCTAAAGAGTTGGATTGATGAAGAAGCTTGTGTATATTGTGGTCTTTGGGTAATCTATCTAATCGTGGACTCATTTCATAGAATGTTCAATGCGCTTTAGTTACATAAGTTGGAGATACTTCAAAATGTGGCAGCGTTGAGCTGGTTTCGAAGTGAGCAGAGATCGATCATTGCGATCGAGGATGAGGCAGAGTTTCTAAGGTCTTAATGAACGACCAACAACTTTTACTAACCTTGAGACATCTTTGTAGTATATATTTCATCCCTCAGTTTTTAACGGAATTGAAATTTCTCACGTTTCCACCGTGGGGTTGTACTATTGTGTCCTATAAGTAGTTCTCTGGCCTTGGCAGCAGCGTTAATACTGAGTTCGAGTTGTGCTGAAACCCATTCTTCAGAGAATAGTGTTTGTTTCATATAATTAGTGGCATCCTAGGGAGAATGGTAAGGCGGCTCCAGTTTGGTTTTCTCCTAGTGCCAAATGATTTTCTCAGAAATATTTTCCTTAACTGTGTACGAGAAATTAATTGATATGACACAGTCGCCAAGGGAGCTTAGACGTAGGACGGATTACTTATTAGAGTAAGAAGTTAGGAAAAAGTCCCGGGGGTTGAGAGTATGACTATCAACATCAAGCATTTTTGCAGGCTCCCATCTGTTGAGTGAACAACTGCGTCTACAGTGGAGGTCAAGCCCATTCATTCAGAATGGTAAACCTTTATGGACTTAGTTGGACTCACTTGTTAGGACCTGATCCTATCTTATAGCTGCCTGCGTTCTCGCTTAAGGCTTACATAGATCGTTGGGTTTTTTGTGAGCCCTTGTAAGAACACCTGTAGGTGGATGACTCTTTAGGCTGCAGGTAAAGCAAACGAATATCGCTGTCTCTAAATAGTTATTGTCATTCAGAAAAAGCTGAATATTGCCAGAACATACAGGTTACTAATTTAATTTTTTTTAACTTCCAACAGACCTAGTCGTAAGTGACACTACCTCCTGCGACGTTTGTCCTCAAGATTATTATGAGAGCGGACCGTACTTTCTCTGTGGATATCGAGTATACGTTTCCAACAACCTGCTGGGTTCTACTCCTTCACAAGCTATTGTATTACGTGAATAATACATGAATTCATTAAAGGACTCGACCTTTAATTGTAATCTGCTACTCATACATGCAATAAAGACACGAGTCCCTGTCGCGTTCATCTTTAATGAAATTTCAAAAACAATTTCCTTTTCCTCTCTTTTAAAATTAAAACAAGATATAGAAGAAGGCATCATCCTTGGCAAACAATCTCACATCTCCTGCTCAGGTTAATGGCAACAATTGTGTACTGTAATGGTTGCCCACTCTTTTAAGTTTTTCTGAGAAAATTTCCACATGTTGCAACGTTTCGAATGAAGAATGAACGATGGGCTAGGGGTTTTGGACAAAAGCAATTATAAAACGTTCATTCTCTTTTCATGGTACTCCTTACTCCTGTATTGCCTTAACAACATGGAAGTGTTTTGATTGTGATATATAGATCAGGCAGATTTTTAATTTTCTTTTGACGACTTAAGTTTTATTTTCAGATCTTGAAAGTTTCCATGTGTGTGGGCTGGTTTCCATTGAATCTTTTTGTGTAAAATTGACAATTGAGTACTGACGACACCAGTTCATTGCTAGTGGAAACGAATAAACAGATAGTCAGGATTCTGATGAATGTATTTCGATTTCGTGGTAGAGTCCCTTGATAATCCTTAATTTTGGCCATTGTGTGCGTTGTTTCGGAGCCAATTCGACTAGTAGGTGGGAAATTTCAAGCTGACGCAGTGATTGCTTCGTTTTGGGTGGCTATTGTTCCTTAGGTATCCTATGGCAAGAAACTAATATAACATACCTTGGAAGGCTTACATATGTGTGACATCAGGATCTGTATATCCTGTTTATCTTCCTCAAGGCCAGATGACGTGTTGCCCGACAACTGTCGAAACTGCAATGCTGAAATTGACTGCATTTCATAGGTCACTCAGCGGTTGTTTGCGGAAGTGATATCTTGCATATAATGCGAAATTTGTTCGTTTCTTAATTTGACATCGTAGCACGAGCTCTGGTGAGGCCTGGAATCTGCTACAGCGGATCCTAGCCTATTAACCTTACTTGCGATAATTAGAGCTTCAACATGAACTCAAAAGTCGCGTGGAGAACTGCTGTTAAGAACCTGCCCTGCACTTGTACACTCAAGTCATGTTCTCTGGTATATAGACTTGCGTACTTACAAAAGGGGTTAGAAACTGCATGGATTGACTTGAGAGGACACTTCTTCTAGTGTTATCTACACCATCGACATTGACATTGATAAACAGTCTCTTCTTCCAAATAAAGGTGACTTATCTTAGAACTTGCTATCAAATTTTGAGCCGTATTGTGTCTTCCACAAAATTTTGCAACACTATTCACTTGAAGGAATCATGGCAAATTAAGAAAAAAAGTGCTTTGACAATCTTCAAATAGGAATATATTTCCTTCAATTAGGGTAAACAACCCTAAACTAAATTTGTTTCCATAGTAGTGCCATACAATCACATCATAGCCATGCAAACGCCACATACGGATGCAAGCATATCAACTCAAGTTCATACCCAACCCCTAACAATCTGAACAAACTATGTATGCAAGCTATCTCTTAACCAACGTCATCAGATAGCACTCCATGCAAATATGATAAATGACATACGCTAATTGAATAGCTGCCAAGTTTCAGGTGTAATTAATGTGAGTATCTGTGTGTATTACGAGCATGCATATCGATTGCAAACAACCACCATGCAGCTCGCCAAAAAGTTATTAGTGTCAACCGTAAGATAATCCATTGTACCTGTGCTGGGAAGGTAAACTTCATTTTCTGATAAGCGGTTAGGAATCGACTTAACCAACTACGGGTATATCCAAACGTACATACATATTCTCGCCCAAAGTACACACTATACACATCGTCATCTGGAATGGTTCATATCCTTCTAACGAAGCAAATTAATTGCAGTGACACCGTCGAAAGTTTTCCCCAAGGTGAAATGAATCTGCGTACGCTCAGCTCACATCCTACTGCCAGAGTTTACTTGCCGAAGTGAAAATTACCGAAATTGAGATAGGTATCTCTAGAGACAGCAACGATATATTGTGTGATGGAGACGGAGGCTTCTTAAAGATTTATCTGTGTAACCTAATTCAAAGTAAATGTGGGAAATTCAGATTCATATACTCAGATGCATATTGAGAGAAAAATCAGATCAGGTGTGAATCTATTCATCTTAGATGGCAAATAGTCAATTAGATACTTTTAAGCTCGGAAATGGGCAATAATTTTGCGGGCACCCCAAGGTGTTCGCATATATTTTTGAGTTGTATGACTTTAAAACAAATGAAGGCGCAATTTTATTTTCCATTAACGAACGACAAATGTAAAACGATTTGAGTTTTATGAGAGACACGCTAGCCTACGTAAAAGGACTCTACCAAATTGGAAAGGAACACCTATGTACTATGAAGCCCAACGTCAGGCATCAGTTTATAGAATAGTGCTTCAACAAAATAGAGGGTATACTTCCTTGCTTGATCAAAAATTTCCCGAAATGCATTCAGACAATTGGAAATAGGAGTTTATTCATTTAAATCTACACCCTGAATGACTCGAACTGCAACCAACTTCAGACTGCTGCAATTTCCAAACCGTTCATGACAGTGAGCTCAAATTTTGACACATGACAGATAATTTTATTATCTCAGTTGTGTCTCAGTTGTGTTGAAAAATTTATATCCGCGATGGAATTCAAACGTGATAGTGTGATTGCTTTATATTTGGCTGGAAAACCACAAGTAGCTATGGTTAGAGCCCTCCAGCACCTCAACGTGAATAAATCATTTGTGTCTCGAACCATAGCTCGGTACCGTGATACTGGCAGCACTGCAAAACGCCATGGAGGTGGCCATAAAAAAACAGCAACATCGGCAGAAATGGTTCGGAAAGTGAAGGCTCGAATTGAGAGAAATCCGCGTCGAAGCGGAAGAAAAATGGCTCGTGAGCTTAACATATCGTAGGAACGGATGCAACACATACTGAAAAATGAGCTTGGGCTCAAGCCATTGAGGTTCCAAAAAGCACACGATCTTACACCACAACAGAAAAAAGTTAGAGTCGAAAGAGCGAAGGAGTTCCTACGCTTGCACGAAAGTGTTGAGCTGCCGAATTTGTTTTTTTCCGATGAGTCGCCATTTGTTATCGAGCAATATGTCATCAAACAAAATCACCGAGTTTACTTGCCAGAGAGGTCCTTCGAAAATTTACACCTTCGGACGGCCACCAGAAAGCAGGCAGCACCGATGGTGATGGTTTGGGCCGCCATAACCGCCGATGGTCGCCATAATGCGATCGTGTACCGTGAAACTGTCTTAGAGGCAGTATTGAAGCCTTGGGTAAACAATCATTTCGGTCGGAGACCGTGGACATTTCAACAAGACTCGGCACCGTCTCACAAAGCACGCGTCAACCAACAATTCTTCCACATAATGGATTGCAAATTCTCCGGATGCAAATCCGTTTCTTTCTCGTCTGGGGTATTTTGAAGGCGAAGGTTGGCACTAAAAAACACCAAAGTTTGGACCACCTCAAACAAGCACTTCGCCGGGAATGGGCCAAAATACCGCAGAGCCACTTGCGTGAAGCGTGCGGTGCTTTGTTTGGCCGTCTCAAGGCCATTATTCGCGCCAAAGGTGGACATAATGAGAACTACTGATACAATTTGAAAATTGATGTATTTTCCAATATGTTTTGCTTTGGCACAATAAAATTTATCAAAAAATAAAAAAATTATAGCATTTTAAAAAGTTACAGTTTGAGTAAGTCACCCTGTATATTGTCCCCTTCAGAGTAATCCCCATCGACTGCAACACACTTATGCCAGCGCTTGATCCAATCCTCGAAACATTTTTTATATTCGGTTTTCGGTATGTCCATCAGTGCTTCCTGCGATTTTTCCATTACTTCTTCTCGGCTGCTGAAACGCGTTCCCCGTACTAGTTCACTCGATTGAACAGAAGGAAGTCACAGGGGGCCAAATCAGGTGAATTCGGTGGCTGTGGGATGGTATTTGTTGCATTGTTCGTCAAAAAATTACGAATGGTGCAAAATCCACGAGTTTTCTGCCCACAATTCTGGTCTCTTTCGGCGAATTGCTTCATACAAACGTCTCATAACGCCCAAATAATACGAGTACTCTTTGTTTACTGCCTGGCCTTCTGGCAAAAATTCATGATGCACTACACCGTTGTAATCCATGAAAACCGTGAGCATTGCCTTCTTTTTTGACTGAAAACGACGTGGTTTTTTTGGTCTCGGCTCATTTGGTGAACGCCATTCACTTGCCTGATGTCTGGATTGCATGTCGTACTCATAAACTCACGTCTCGTCTCCAGTAATGATCATTTTGATGAATGTGGGATCGGATTCAGCCTCGCAAATCATCTCTTTTGCGACGTCAACACGGTCTCTTTTTTGCATGAAAATGAGGTCTTTTGGCACCAACTTTGCTGCTACACGACGGAAACCCAAATCATTAACCAAAATGTCTTGGACGGATCCATAGACAATGTTCAAGACCTCCGCTCCTCCTCTCTCTGACGGTTAATTTTCGGTTATTGACCAACATTTATTTTACTTCATCAATGTTTTCGTCGGTTTTCGATGTCGATGGTCTGCCACTGCGTTCATCATCTTCGATTGACTCACGATCACTTTTGAACCGCTCGTGCCACTGGTAAAAGACCGTTTTCTTTAAAGAATCGTTGGCGAAACACTTATCCAACATTACCGACGTTCACGCAGCATTAAATCCATTTTTTACGCAAAATTTAATACAAGTTCGTTGTTGCAAATTTAAATCAATTTCTAAAATTGTAAAAAATCGCCAACACACACAGAGATAGATGTACTCTTGGCTACGTAACTTTTGCAAATGTCAAGATTTAGAGGGAATGTCAACAATAGATTTACCAACATAACAAAAAAAACAGAACTCAAATCGGAATAATGAGAGCGCCACACAGTGGTGTCCCCCGGGAACATTTTGCTAAAGGTGGTATGTCGAACTGAGGTTGACCGTCATGATGCTTTAGACTCAATTAAGAGCCAACAAGTTATGCTCCGCTCAGAGAACGCAGTATTTAAAAATTCGTCAAAGTACCATTACAGCAGCATTTCCGCCGGATCTCTTTTAATGCGAAATGTTCGATAAGATTACCAAAGCTCTTATCAAGTTGCAAAATTGTTTGCGGGGAACTCCAGCCATGCGGAAACAAATGGCTGAATGGCTGAATATGTGAATATGCCTGTAAATGAAAGCAGATAGAGATTAAATCCAGCGGACTAAGAGTGCTATTATAAAAATTCCGGGTAAACTGAAAGTCACATTTTTAGAACTGAAATTCTGTGCTGAATTCCATGCTCTGGACTATTACACTATAGTCATTCAGCAGCGTTATTGCGGCATTCGTCAAATGCGAGTTGAACGAAAGGAATTCTTATCGAAACGAACTTGTATCATGGAAATACAGCGTAGCATTCGCGCGTATCAACTCCTGAGGGCTGAACGATTGCGGTTCTGAAATTTACAGATGAAATTCTATAGAGCTAAGTTCCGGGGCAAAAATTAGCCAACATATGTATTCAGCAACGTTTTCGATAGCATTTCCAAATAAAAAAGGTACGCAACAAATTTTTGGCTGAAAAAAAACAGCGATTGTTATTCAGCGGATGTTCCGTGCGTGTTTGCTTATGAAACCCGCACAGTGCTAATTCATATTTTTCATTCGAAAAAGCGCTGAATGTATTCAGTGAGAATGGCATGCCCGACAGAAAATGAAGGCCACAAAAGCAAGCTACGAAAAAAGTCGTAATTTGATTATTGCCATGCAGCGACAAGTGAGACAAGAGTATAAGCGGCAGATAGCTGCTATTGTCTGTATTCAACATAGATTCCGCGCCTTTCGCAGGATGATGGATGTAAGTCGTATGCTATGAGTCGGGAGAAGATTTTAAAAACCCAGCCCACGTTTAGATCATACAACTGTATGTAGAAACGAAGAGAACAGTTTGTTATTCTAAGGCAATCGGCAGGTGGTTTAGGTCGGTTTTGGACATGCGTCGTAAACGGGTTAGTCAGAAAATCTATTGTAACAACTCAGTACCGTTGGAGAGCCACCCTACTCACCTGAAGCAAAGAATAGAATATTTACATTTACGGCGCTCTGTGACTATCATTCAGCAAAGATGGCATGCCACTTTGGCCATGCGAAAAGACAAAATAAATATTCAACGAAACAACGGAATGGCATTGCCCTGTAGAGGCAATACCGAGCTCGTCTTGCCATGTTACAGTTACGGTTATTACAGTGCAAACCAATCAGGCAATTAAAGCTCAAAGTCAACAGTTTATATAGTTGAAGGAAGCAACAACGCTTATTCAAAGAAAGTTTCGAGGTCGGATTGAGATAACCATAGCACAAAATTGACGCCTAAGGCAAAATGTCAATACAGGCAGCCACAATTTTGATGTGGTATGGTACTTTATCTACCTCGGTTCTGCTATAAACTCCGACAACGACGCTGCTTCTTTGGGCATAGAAGGCAATTGAGCAGTAAAGCCCTCTCTCGAGCAACCAAGAATACTTTATGTAAGTCCTGAACCATCCCACTTTGGACACTGATGAAAGTTAATGAAAACATTCTTAGGCGCTTCAAGAGTTATTCGGGTACTTTTTCAGTTCCGGTTAATCAATGGAGAACGTAGGAGACGTTTCAATAGCAGATTGAACGCGATGAACAGTGATGCTGACCTCATCACAAAAGTTGGTAAGGCCATATGGAGTACATGTATACCAACGTTCCGGCCCGGAATCTTTCGCTTCCAACCCAGAGGGACAACGAAGTAGAAAACGAACTCATCTTAGATGGTGGACACAAGCGGAAGGGGACTTTAGCCACCTTCGTGTGTACCAATCATGGCAGGTTGATTGGGCCATGGTCCACCCCAGACTGTAGCGCCATCTAAGTAAGCGACATGAAAGAGAAAGACAATTAATTTTATTTCCTCATGTTCAGGTCTAATTTAATTTGGTGGGGGCTGACACCCCCAATTTATTTCGCTTAATACAAGCTTGGACTAACTTAAAAACTAACAACAACTTAAACAACTAAGGGAATGGTGAAGGAGATCAAGTTTAAGACGAGAAGTGCTCAGGTTAAAATCAAAAAGTGGGAGGTTTCAGTTGACCTTACGGAGCAAACGGGAGATTTGGTTCATTGGAGCCATAAGAGGTGCGGTGGGTTGGAATATAGAAGAGACGAGAACAGCGTAAATGACGAGGGTTAATGTTGAAGGAAATAGGATTGTAAAGGGCAGCGCAATCCATAGAACCAGAGAGCAGTCGATGTATGAAGAGAATGTCAGCTACGTCTCTGCGTTTT
The DNA here is from genome assembly GCA_963966105.1 of Volucella zonaria. Lineage (NCBI taxonomy): Eukaryota > Metazoa > Arthropoda > Insecta > Diptera > Syrphidae > Volucella > Volucella zonaria. The sequence continues at coordinate 58,995,887 of OZ014531.1, read as the reverse complement.
TCGAGGGTATTCAGGTTAAGGAGCTTGAGGCGGTCACGGTAGGGAGGTAAGATATAGGGATCATCCCAGGGTACTCCATGAAGGGCAAATCAAAGGAAACGACGTCGAATATTCTCGATTCGAGAAATATGGACTCGCTGAAGGCGGGACCAGATTTGGATGGCATATTCAAGAAAGGGCCGGACAAGGGTAATGTAAAGTGATCTTGTCACATAAGGGTTGCAAAATTCCTTAAACCATCGATGGATAAAACCGAGCGATGAGTTGGCTTTAAGGATTATCTCATCAATTTGCGAACGGAAGTTTAACTCTCTATCGTATAATATTCCAAAGTCGCGAAGGGATTGAGCCTGGGGTACAGGTTGGTCTTGCAGAAAATAAAGTCGACGGGGTGATAGATTGGACTTACGAGACAAAGTCATAGATTGATATTTGGAGACATTATGCTCAAAGCAATTTTTTATACACCAAGCGGAAAGCCTATCGAGGTCTTCTTGAAGGAGAATAGAGTCTTGGGCTGAAGAAATAGTCTTGGGGAACTTAGTGTAGTCGGCGTAAATGGATAGGGGCAGTGTTTAACAATCCTGTCAAGATCGTTTATAGTTAAAAATAAATAGACTGGTCCTAGATGGCTGCCATGTGGGACACCAGAAGTGACTAAAAACGGGGTTTAGAAGACTGACCTAAAGCGAATGTTATAATAATGGTTCTTCAGATAAGAAGATATCCATTTTATCAATATGGGGTTGAAAGAAGACAATTTGAAAATGATCAATTGATGTGATATTTTGTTGAAGGCCTTAACGAAATCTGGAGCAATAACATCGATTTCGTTGCCATTTTCTAGGGCTGAAAGCGTAAAGGATACGAATTCAACTAGTCTTGTAGTAGTTGATCTACCTTTCAGAAATCAATGCTAACTGGATGATATAAGTGACTTGCACTGAAGGCTTAGAAATTCGTATAAAAAACTTTCGAACATTTTAGATATGTGAGAACGCTTAGCAATGGGACGGTAGTTGGTTACTTCATTCTTTGATCCATTTTTGTGAACCGGGGTTATGAAAGAGGTGTTCTAGATTTGGGGAATTCCCCTTGAAAGATTGGTGCACAATTTTTGGGATCAAAAGATTGACAGAGAGAGAGGGGCCAATGTAGAAATTGGGTAGGTACTTGAAATATATGGGGTCGGGTACGAAGAAGTTGTTAGTAAATGATTGTTTGAAAAAGTTTGCAAAATAGTTGGCAATAGTATGTGGGACGGTTGATGATATATTATCGAACGAAAGAGAGGGGGGATGCCCATCTGATTTTCTTTTGTTCTTGACGAATTGAAGGATTGTCTACGCTGTGTCGAGAAAGAAACTGGCCATAATTTATTTCTTTTGTTTCGTAAAGAGCGAAACAGAGCTTCTTTAATCGCGAAAATTTCCACCTGGAACACTCTACAGTGATTTGGAAGACGGAAGGAGATACTTAGATTTAGCTTATCTGAGAAAACACCGCCACCAACTCCGCTATCGGTTTTAGATCCATCTGTGTAGAGACGAATTGACTTGTCCTCCATGAAAGCATCTGCTCCCAGAACTATCTACAGGGGAAGTTTACATGGAAGTTTTCGTCAAACCAAAGTTCAGGTATGGTGTAATCGATGTTCTCTGTGAGGATTCCTAATGTACTAAGAATGCTGACGTGGCCAAAGGGATTATTTGTCCACTGTTTAGTCGCTTTAAGGCGACACCGCCTTGCGGCGTACCTCTGCTAACACATCTTTTAGCAGTAGTGTCACCCAGTTTGGAATTGATTATCCAGATTTTTAGCGTAAGACTGATCAGCTCCCCAAGTGAGTCGTCTACCTGCAGAGTTGACAGCGCCGTCGTAATTGCGGATGTGTTGACGTTGTTAAAGACACCCTTTATGTCCAGAAAAGCAACCATTGTGTAGTCTTTATGGTGTAAGGATCGTTCGATGTGTGTGATTCATCACTTGAGGTTGTCCAAGAGCCATCGGTTATTTTCAAATAGGAGGGCGTCATAGGATTTGTAGAGAGGATTTTTCTTAGCCGCGATGCCTAAGAGGTTTCCATGATTTTGTCCCAAAAAGTCCTCCAGGATTGTCGATTTCCCTTCCTCAGTTCTTTTTGGTATAATTTTAGGGATTCTTTGTACGAGCCCCAGTCTGTCATTTTTCTTGTCCTTTTTACTACGGTGAAAGGTTTTCTGCAAGTGTTTCTGAGCAGTCCCAGTATTGATGTCCACTAATGTGGCTTTTTCTTGCCTCTAGGTTGAATAAGAGAGCAGACTCTGGCTGACTCTCCCTGACTTTCATGTCAAGCTCATTGGTGTCACGCGGGGGACGGAGGATAGCGTTTCTGACAGTATTCCTCTTTTAGCCAATCGGTTTGTCGGTAGTTCCGGAATGATGGTTGACTAGGAGGATCATCATTCAGGCTGAATTAGTGTATCTGTGGTCTGAAAAAGAGCGTTCAGACGATACTATACAGTTCGTTAGCATTTGAGTGATGCTGTCGAAGACAAGAGAGTTATATCTAGCACTTCCTGTTGGTTTCTAGTTATAAAAGTGGGCTCATTGCTGATGCTGCAAATAAAGAGGTTAGTACTTATAATATAGTCAAAAAGTGACTCACTTCTATCGAAGATGTCGGTCCTGCCCCATACCGTGTGATGAGTGTTAGCGTCACATCCGATGATGAGGCCAGTTTTTTACCTTCCAGTCTCTAGTAGTACCCTTTCCAGGTTATCACCAGGGAGAGGGCCCACATGATCGTGGCCGAAGTATGCCGATGCCAGCTAGTAGGAGCCTTTGGTAGTCTCTAGTCTGGCAACGGTTAAGTCGGGGTTGCTGAGATTAGGAAGTAAAAGTGCATTAAGGCTACGTGTCACTAACATACAAGTTCTGTTCTTACCTTTGTCTCTTGTATAGAGCGGAGCGTATACGGGTGTCCTAAGCCCACGAACCACGCCTTCTAGAATCGATGGTTCCTGGATTAGGATAATGTCTTCTGCGTTTCTTAAAAGACGCAGATTGAGTGCGGCCGAAGCCTTTTTTGAGTGATGGAGATTAATTTGGAGAAACCGTACCAATGCTACAGCTTTCCAAAGTAGCCTCCACCACGGTGCTATTGAGATCCTCCGATTCTGAAGATGGGCCCAAGAGCTCATCTTCTTCATCTGATCGTATAGGACCTCGTTTTCCTTCATCATCGGTTTTAATTTCCGACGGGGTGTCAGAAGAGGATACCCACTTCTTGAATGTCACCTCGGATAGATTGGGGTCCATTTTTGGAGAGGATATCGACGCTCCAGGGTCTGAGGTTGTGTTTGGTGGTGTCTCCATTAAAGGAGGAAGAGGTTGCTTATCAGCATCCAGCTCATCCTTTTTGCAGACCCTTAGGTGTATAGACTCGAATCCGAACCGAATCATGCCTTTTGTCTGCGCTAGAGGGTTAAGGGACTTCTTATTGATCACGATCAACGCGCATCTATAAGAACGCCTTAGTTCCTCCAGTTTCGCGACTTTCCAGTCCAAGGGTCGGGTTACTGAGCCTGATGATTTCCAGAATGCTTTCGGGGGAGGAGGGCTTGGCTGGGATCCAGGTACGAGTTCGAGATCTGCTAGGGATGTCCTCCATAGATACGACCTCGAGTTTTGCACCTGGCCAAATTTCTCCTAAACCACCTATGGCCTTAGTGAAGAGATCGAGAGATCTCTGATTGACATGTGCGATGAGCTTGACGTTGCCTTGGTGCCAGCCAGCGTCGCTTGTGATGGGAGGTGGCCCGGGGGGTTTTCCCCCAAGATGGCCAAGACGTTGCTCGAAAGCTTCAGCTTGACCAGCTGCCACCGTTCAGGTGTTATACGGTAGAACCGTCGGTATCGTTCCTATCGATTACCGCGATCATTATTGCATCCTTTAAGACTTCACTGAAAGACCTCAGAGATGTGCTGCTGGATGGCCCAGGGGTTTGGAGCTGTGGGTTTTGGGCCTCTTGGGGACCGGCATGGTTTTCTCCAACGATCTCTGGCGCTTGGAGGAGTCTTTGGGTGTTTTGGGAGCAGTGAAAGCAGTGGGTAATCCGTCTTTTAAGATGTTGTCAGCACACTCAATCTTGCTCTTTATGTCCGGACTTCTCTCAACCTCCGGAATGGATCCAAAGGTTTTGATGATGCGTGAAGCATTTCGGCATCTTAGGTAGAGCTCCTTAGATGGAGCTTGCCGATGCGGCTGAGCTCCAGGTTCCTCCTTAGGGAGGGGAGTTTTGGTAGCAGCGACAAGTCACAGTTTTACCTCCTCTCGACAATGCAGCAGCCTTGCCGGTAGTCGGTGCAGTCACCGTTCTACCGCCCGGTATTAAAGAAGTAAGGTATTTTAAACACTCTAGATAAATCTAAACTATTAGGGCAGTGAAAGAACACCTTATGGCTTCATTTTTCTTTGAGATCCAGGCCATGGTTCTGTATAACTTATTCCGAAAAAAAAACTAAAACTTCCTTTCTTAAAATATTTTTGAAAACTAAAGCGAAATATTATTCCTTAACTGAAATGTCGACAGATAAACAATTGCTTTTATGACATACAAGACTTCCTGGTGGAATCAACCCCAAGTCACCAAGTAATTTAAAATGTCAACCCCTAAAGCTTCTCATTTTGTTTTGGTCTATGTACTGGCATACGAGTGGTTAATGTTCTATGGTGTGTTCGTGGCGCATAATCATACCAGTAAATGCGTACTGAGTTATTAAATTATGACACTTGGGAGCATAATTGAAATTTTGTCAGGACTTGTGCTAATACGCATCTATACTACCACAGGGGTATATACTGATGTACATACACGACCTTAGTAACGCTTGATAAATTATTGCACGACATTCGTAGAGGGATGTGAACTAGGTAATTGCTGTGTTATTGTTTGGGTAATTAAGTTAATCAATCCGGGAAGTTTGTCTGCCCTTGTGTCTCAGAATATTTAATAATCGCTTTGAATTCAAATTATTAATATTATGATATGAAATTTATGTTCGTAAGTAAACGTTAGACCTTTGAGTGTGGTGTGTGGTCGGATTTAATTGGACCATGTAAGGTGATGGTTTCCTGGTTCGTTGTCAAAATAAAATCAAAGCACGTTCTGTGAGAATGTCTCCTCTATCTATATGCATGTGCTTTATCTGTAAGAAACGTATCTTGGGTTAGTTCTATTAATTTCATTATAATTGGCCTTTGAAATCAAAGTAAGGAATGACTCTGGTTATTGGGTAAATTAAGCGAAGATGAGGTGATCACATGAAATGAGTTAAATATACGAGTACATTAGAACTTCATTTCACACTGCATATGGCTTGGAAAGTGTGTTGGTTGCATTAAATCCATCTTGTGGCAAAGTACCAAACTATTACTTCTAAGAAATAGAGTGGTTCGTTAGCATGTAGTTAGTAGTTACCCAGATCCGGTTATTCTAACCTGATACCCGATATGCACCCACCATAGAAGTGGGTATTTGTAGAGAGGTAGAGTCAAAAGTAGACGCGCAGAAACAGACAAACCCCCCATTGATTATACTGCAGACACAATTAATTGAACCGAAGTTATTTCATTAAGCAATCTCAATGCTAGAGTAAATCAAATATCATCTCTGCTTGTAACTCTGACTCTGGTCATGTGACCATACCGTCAGTTGCAATGACACTAGAACTTCTGTTGCTGCGTAAGTACGAAATCGACTTTCATGTGCCTAGAAATAATTTCGGCCAGAATTTGAGTCAGTAAAGGAATGCGGTCGAGTTTTAATGGATATATTGTGTGATGCAGTGCTGGTGCCTTTTTTGGATGACGACAGCGTTAGACTTCACTCCTCGTTTATATTTCAAGCGGAGATATACGCACACCTAATGGTAATGAACTATATTGTGAAAAGTCGACGAAGGGAGAGTGCAAGGATTTGTGTGAATGCAGTCAGAATGCTGGATCTACTCGGTCTTGCTGGATCATGGGAATTGAGACCGCCAGTGAACTTGCAAGGCAAGACTACCTGTGTTCTCTATTAGGATTTAACTTGACTGAACATAATTTCGAATGGCATGACTCTTCAGGATTCAGGTGGACCAAACGAATACTTCCCGATGTCTCTAAAATATCAGCGAGTTTCCTTCTGTCTCTCCCTTGTGACGCTAGCTGTGAGAGTGATGATAACACCTTTGTGAATTTTTGGTCTAGGCTCACATCATGCTGCAGGTACTGGGTGCTGGTACGGTAGGCACTTTATCACTGAAGCATTTACTCATCTTTCTACGAAGGACTGTTGTGCTCTGCTCCGACAGAAAATCAATTTTTATCGGCTATAATCCATCATGTCGTTAGAATTCTCACACAGCGTACATATCAGCAATGGTCAAGGCAATACATCTTGATATAATTGGCTATATGATGAATTTTACGAATTCGTTTTCTATGATCAATATAGTTTTTATTGACAAGCACGACTGGAAAATTTCTGATACATAGTCCTACTCTCACCAGAAATACTCAGCGTGTCGAATAAGTAATTACCCTCTGCTAAAATATGACGCAATCATCAGAAGACAACATGATAGCTTATGCCAAACTGACTGGATGCGGAAGTCAGATTCCATCTAGGGATTGACGAATTTGACAACAAACTCACTTCCTCTATTAATCATACCAATACCTCATCTTGTCCTACAGTAAGAAGGGCAGAGGATAAGCAACTGTAGATGTGGACCATGGATTTCCAAGAATAGCCTTGAAATATTAGGAAACATTTCGATTATGACAAACTATCCAGGTCAGGACGTAACTTCACAGGCAAGCCTAATGATCTTTGAATGAGAATAGGGAAGTCCAACGTATGTTTTGGCATAATTTCTGCGACGGGATCAACGGCACAAATGCTTCTTCGAGATCTGGGCTGACTCCAAGGAAGAATCCTTACATCTGCTTATGAATACTTCTTTGGCTGCACTTTAGCCAACCACTTTAACTCTGTGTGAAAAAGCTAAAACGATCAGCTTGAGCCCTACAAAATGATTTTCAGAATGTCAGGTATGCTGCACACTTTATTTAGCTCTCGGTAAAATACCCAGTGGGATTTTCACATAAAGTGGCATTTCAACCGCAGTCGAATTGCCAGCATTACTACCAAAAACATAAGTGGGTTAAGACCGAACAATATTCTCTCTTACGATCCATTGAAAAATCACTTGCAACGTTGACACCTTCTTGATCAATAAAACTCTCCATAAACTGGACATAAAAGGCTCGTCGAACGTCTGGAACTTTGTCCGCTTCATTCACCAAAGTAGAGACATAAGTTCAAACTTTGGTAGCTTTTGTAAAAGAAATAAAACAATAGGTTGTTCTACGAGTACTATGGAACCTATTCCTCACCAGGCTGCTTACAAAATAAGAAGCACGGTCTAGCCTCCGCCTGAAAACGTCTCCTGTTTTCAGAGACGTTTGTAGTGTAATTTTAGATGCACTTTTACGAACGGAATTTTTGTAGTATTCTGAAATATTTCATCAAAGTTGTTCCACACTCCTTGTGCTGATAGTCTTTACCCTTGTCCGATCTTTGTTGGCTTTCCTCTGATTTTTCCATGAAAAACTCTGTCAACAAATTTCGGTGATTTGAATTGAATGCGCCTTTCCAGCCATTCCAGATCGCCACTTGCCGCTCCGTTCGTACGCCAAATTGGTTAAGGTTCCTGAGGTGAAGTTTCCTTTCCTGTGTTTTTCCTCGGTAATGGATTCGAAGACTTTTCGAGCTACAACGCTGATGTCTTAACCATATAAACTGACGAATTCGAACTATATTAAGCAAGTTGCTGTATAGCACGTATAGTCACTCTCCGTCATGCAGACAGTGATCACTCGAAGCACTTTTCTTTTCAAACCAGCAAAAGCCTTCTCACCAATTTTTGATACAGTCGTTGCCTCTGCGTTGTAGGAGAAGACTGAGATAATCTATCTTTTACCCAGTCCGTGAAAGGACTTTTCTACTCAATTACCTTCTGAGCCCAAAACAACAACGATTGGCAAAAGGTATTCTTCGAATGATGTTTAAAGTGATGTCTTTGCTTATGTACTTATGTTTGAACTGAAGATCCTAGGTTCACAAAGACCTTGACCTACCTACTATGGGGTTTTGTTCGAGTCGTCGATGTTTTGTGTCTTTTCTCGAGGATAGCATGAACTTCGTTTTCCTCGTTTACCACCAAACTTTATTCTTCGCTTCTGTTTCAATACTTGCAAATGCCTCACAAACAGCTCGCTGTTTTCTGCCGAAAATAATGTACCTGTATCATCCGTAATGGCAAGTAGTTATACAGATCTTTGAACAATAGTGTCTTTTATCTTGCCTTGCCAGTTTCACGTAATATTCTTAAGTAGGATGTTAAAGAAATCATGTGCATGGATTGCCTTGTCGGAAGACGTTTTTGATTTTTAAGGTCTCGGTGAAATGATTACCGACTCTTAAGGACTAGCGAGTCTTCTCCATAGCAATACTACAAAGCCAAACAAGCTTAGTAGAGATGCGACGATCTGACATAGCTTCATATAATTCTCCGCGATATAGGTACGCTGTTATATGCGGCGTCGCAACCGACAAATAGGTGGTGGGTGTTCACCCTGACTGACTCGTATAATTTCCAAACCGTTCATGACAGTGAGCTCAAATTTTGACACATGACAGATAATTTTATTATTTACAAGCCTTTTAAACGGTTTGCGTCTCAGTTATGTTGAAAATTTGAAAAATTTTTATCCGCGATGGAATTCAAACGCGATAGTGTGATTGCTTTATATTTGGCTAGAAAACCACAAGTAGCTATCGTTAGAGCCCTCCAGCACCTCAACGTGAATAAATCATTTGTGTATCGATCCATAGCTCGTTACCGTGATACTGGTAGCGTTGCAAAACGCCATGGAGGTGGTCAAAAAAAAAAGCAGCAACGTCGGCAGAAATGGTTCGGAAAGTGAGGGCTCGAATTGAGGGGAATCCGCGTCGAAGTGGAAGAAAAATGGCTCGTGAGCTCAACATATCGTTGGAACGGATGCAACACATACTGAAAAATGGGCTTGGGCTCAAGCCATTGAAGTTCCAAAAAGCAAACGATCTTACACCGTAACAGAAAAAAGTTAGAGTCGAAAGAGCGAAGGAGCTACTACGCTTGCACGAAGGTGGTGAGTTGCCGAATTTGGTTTTTTCCGATGAGTCGCCATTTGTTATCGAGCAATATTTCAACAAAAAAAATGACCGAGTTTACTTGGCAGAGAGGTCCTTCGAAAATTTACACTTTCGGAGCCACCAGAAAACAGGCAGCACCAATGGTGATGGTTTGGGCAGCCATAACCGCCGATGGTCGCTCTCCGCTCGTATTTTTGGACCATGGCGTCAAAATTAATGCGATCGTATACCGTGAAACTGTCTTAGAGGCAGTATTGAAGCCTTAAGCAAACAATCATTTTAGTCGGAGACCGTGGACATTTCAACAAGACTTGGTACCGTCTCACAAAGCGCGGGTCAACTAAGATTGGTTAAAAAACAATGTTCCACACTTCATTTCTTCGACACAATGGATTGCAAATTCTCCGGATGAAAATCCGTTGAATTTCTCTGTCTGGGGTATTTTGAAGGCGAAGGTTGGCAATAAAAAATACCAAAGTTTGGACCACCCCAAACAAGCACTTCGTCGGGAATGGGCCAAAATACCGCAGAGCCCTTTGCGTGCAGCGTACGATGCTTTCTTCGGCCGTCTCAAGGCCATTATTCGCGCCAAAGGTGGACATATTGAAAACTACTGATACAATTTGAAAATTGATGTATTTTCCAACATTTTTTGCTTTGGCACAATAAAATTTATCAAAAAATAAAAAAATTATAGCATTTTAAAAAGTTGGAGTTCGAGTCATTCACCCTGTAGATTTTTAAGAGTCTTTCCGAAATCTGCCATCACGTAAAAATCTGGTTTACGGTGGGCCTTACAGGCCTTAAACGACATCGATAAGAAAGCAGAAGGCTTATGGGAATGGCATAATCTTATAGGCGATATTAAGAAGATGATGTCTTTATAGTTGGCGTAGACTACATAAATGGTCATAGGGCATGCATGTATTTTTTATTTTTCTTTTAAAGAACTTAACACTCAAGTGGGTATGAATACACTTATAATGCCTCAGCATGTGTTAAGTATTTTGGAAAATGGGATAGAGAGAGAAAGAAAGATGTTTCTGCTCAGTTGATGTTGATTTCTAATCAACCACTCATCTTATTTGATTGTCGTTAACTGAAAAAATGAATGTCTTTCGTGGGGAGCTGGCCTTCGAACACTGAACCTTCCGATTTGGAAGCCAGTCCACTACCACTTGAGCCACTGCTGAGCATCCATTCGTCCGACCGTCAGTACCGAGATAGGGCTATTCTTACTTCGACGCTCGTTCTGTTGTCATCATCGTTTAAAAATCATTATACTCAGCACCGACTGCGAATGTACCACTTGGTGACCTTTATAGTCTTCGCTGGTTTTCGTCGTACTTTGCTGACCTGGCATGCTATAACAGCTCGCAATTTCTTTGATCTCGCGGTACACGTGCCTTTTTTCTTCTGGAACACTAGCCTCCTTTTACTGCTCGTCGAGCTTTGCTTTAGCTGTCCTTGTGCTCTGTATTCGATAGCAAGCATTTATTGTCGAATTACTGATTTCCGAGTAGTGATCGCGAAACCTAGTACATCAGAGGCTATGCCCAGCCATCGGGAACTTGTCAACAAGATGCTTACGGCGTATGGTGCTGAAATAAGAAAACGCTTATAAAAAAGTTTCAATTCTCCCCTACGGGTTTTGTTCAACATATCATTAATTTCTGCCACTGTATGTAGGTAGCACCAACACAGCGATTCCATGGCCCGTGTATATGGTTGCTATTCTCCTGGATCTAAGTGCACGCGAGGATGTTTCAAGAAAGTGAGGAAATGATTTATTTAACGAAGCAATTCGAATATAAACCCATGGAATCAATATTCGCATTTTTGGTTGGAAGAGCAGATACTTTATTTGAAACCTATACAGAGAATTCACGATAGAGAACTTAAGTTATTTATTAAATTTCCAATATCCTTCAGATCAGTTACACTTCCAAAATATTTTAATGAGAATTCTAAATAATTCTTTGATGAGTCCAATTGAGTTGAAATAGCGTCCGTTCAAAAGGTATGAAAGCAAAGGCCGCTTGTACATACGAGTATATATAGGGCGACCAGATATCAGTAATCAAAATAAGCCCTGTTTATTTTGCGGTTGGATTTAGGCCTACATCCGTTTAGGATTGTGCTGACGCAAGAATTGAAGCCGATTGACCATAGACAACGGCGTGAGTTCGCCAATTGGGCGCTGGAAATGTTGGCCGGAGATCCGGATCAGCTTCTCGGACAAGGCTCATTCTTGGCTCAGTGGCTATGTCAACAAGCAAAATTACCATGATTGGAGCGAACACAATCCACAAGTGTTCGGCCCAGCATCAAATAATGCACAAGGTTGACTGTTTGGTGCGGTTTATGACATGGCGACATCATTGGACCATGTTTCTGTTGAAATGAGGACGACGGAGACACCGTTTGTTAACCGACTTTCTATGATCAGAGTTCGACAACATCGATATGTCCGAGCTGTGGTTCCAGCAAGACGGTGCTATATGCCAAACAAGCGACGCAACGCCAGAAGTTGTGAAGGAGAAATTTGGCAACTGGGTCACTTCACGGCGAGGGTTTATCAATTGGCCGCCGCGACATGCTATTGCCGGTATAACGCCGCATATACTGGACCGAGTCATCAAAAATTGGACCGACCGCTTGAAGCACTGCCACCGAAGCCGAGGCGGCACGAACGTGGCTTCAAAATAAAGCCAGAATCAATTTTATTTTTATATCCTATCGTTCGTATCTGGTCACCCTTTATACACTCATATCTATCAAAGATGAGCAAATCCTTAGATGCATACAAATACCTCTGACAAATTTTTTGTTTTTACAATTACGAAACCCAAACTACGTATATTCTCTGACCCCATTTTTTTCGAAATAGCGATTTTTAACAGGTTTTTCATGAATCTGATAAATTTTAAGTGCGTGATGTTATTTTTTAATTAATGATACACAACTGATAGGTAATTATGAAAAAATACCATCCAAATTGTTTGACTGTGGATTCTCCTTCCTAATTATTTACTTTGTATTGTATATCTGGGAAACATTACACATGTGAAAATTCATGACCCATTAGCATCCTGTAATCACCAGGACATCCTGAACATACTGTGTATACACAACGACATGAGGCATCATATTGTAGTATTCAGTCGAGATTTACTGAAAATTAAATTTGCTGCTGCTTCAATGGAAAAAACACCAAAGTTACAGAGTGCAAACAAATTTGTCATTTAATTTTGGCAATCAAGTTGACGTGACAAAAAGTATCTGTTTCTTGTAATCAGGAAACACAAAAATCAATTAAATGGTCATGAGTTATTTTTTCACTAGATTGAAATATTTTTTGATACAATTTCGCCCATATGATCACGTCAACAATCTTTCATCTTGTCAGCCCAATTTTTGAACACTTTTTTGAATAAATCCAATAAATCGGTAGCGAATAACAGCCGCAATATTGGCTTCTAAGTCACTAGACAGAGCTTTCTAGTAAATTGGTTGGATCGGCACAGCATTCTGTACTGTACTGTACTGTACTGTATTATGGTAGTCTATCTGGAACACACAGAACATTGACGACAGCACTCTCCAAGAACTAGCTTGACCTACCGTCAAACAGAAATCTGTCCAACGAGGAGACAGGTATCTAAGACTAATGGACCAGACCATCAAACGGGGAATGGAAAGAGTACACTACTTTGGTGTCAACATTCTTACAACGAAGACCTATTGTATTTCACTATTGACATACTGCACCGAAATAAAAGTAGACAGCTGTCGAGATTAACAACAATATTAAGGGACTTTTTCTGGGATGTACATATCAGCCACCCGAATATCTAAATATATTTTTGAAGGCCAGCATACCGTCCCGGATAATCAATTCGGTTTTAAGGAAGAGCATGATGTCTGATATGCAGAGTCTAGGCTGGTATCTAATATCTAATGAAACAAAAGCAAAAATTAGCCGAAATTAGTCCGACCAAATGGGTCACACCAAGAACTTCCTGTTAAAGAGAGCTTGTAGTTTTCTCCAATGGTTTTCCAGGTTAGGCCTGACCTGTTAACCTTGCAAGGTGGCAAGGAAAAGAAAAAAAACGGGTGGCAGGTGGATTTATCTTGCCTTTCCACCGAGCAAGAAACTGTTGAATACATATTTTTGATAGTACACATGTGATTCGTGACATGTGGCAAAGTCAAACATCCTCAGTTAGCATTGTCGTTTCATTATGGAAAGACTTACGCCCGAACAACGCATACAATTTTATTATCAAAATTCGTTCTCTGCGAAAAATATTCTTCGCGCATTTCGACCATTTTACGGTCGTCATAATCGACCTCCTTAGCAAGCAATTCAAGCCATAGTGACCAAATTTTGCACCAATTTCACGCTATTGGACATCGAGCCACCTACCCCTATGCGTAGAGTGTGTACAGAGGAAAATATTCCTGCTGTATCCGCCAGTGTTAACGAAGACCGTGATTTGCCCATTAGAAGATTTTACGCAAGGATATTGGTCTAAAACCTTACGAAATACAGCTCATGCAAGAACTGAAGCAGAATGACCTGCCACAGCGTCGAATTTTCGGTGAGTGGGTCTTAGAAAAGCTGGAGGAAGGTCCGCTTTTTTATCGAAAAATTGTTTCGAGCGACGAAGCTCATTTCTGGTTGAATGGGCATGTTTTAGCAAATAAAACTGCTATATTTGGTAAGTTGAGCAACATCTGGCAATACAAGAGCTGCCAATGCACCCAGAAAATGCACTGCTTGGTGCGGTTTATGGTCCGGGGGAATTTCAAAGAATAACGACACCGTCAAAGGCGGCTACTATCGTTCAATGATTTCTTTTTGCCCAAAATGCACGAGCTGATTCTGGTCGACATGTGATTCCTGCAAGACGGAGCTACATACCACACAGCACGCGAATCGATGGACCAATTGAGAAATGAGTTCGCTGAGTAATTTATCTCTCGTTTTGGACCGGTGCGGTCGGCTAAATCATGCGATTTGACTATTTTTTAAGGGGATACGTCAAATCACTCGTCTACGCCGATAAACTAGAGTCACTTCGGAACACAACAGATGTATTATTAGCGAGATACCTGCCAATATGCTCGAAAAAGTGATTCAAAATAGGACTCTCCATATGGACCACTTAAAACGTAGTCGTGGTTTCAACATTTACATGAAGTGACCTTAAAATAAAGCTAAAAGAAAATTTTATACACTTTTGCAACTTTCCTGTCGCTTGAAGTGATTTGGAAAAAAGTTGCAGGACTTTAACCAAAAGCTTCTAACCTACGTATTTATTATACGCACTTCAGTTCTTTTTGGAACATTAGCCCTTGCTTTGTGTCCAGTAACTTTATTTCAGTCTTCCTAAGAAATGTATGCTCCTGGGGCTCACAGAGAGATATGTGAAGTTTGTAGTGTTAACTGCTTATCAGGACACACATGTAAAAATTGGTTCAAGAAATTCTGTTTTGGAGATGACTCACATTCGGGTAGACAAACTGAAGTTGATGATGACCAGATCAAGTCTTAATTGAATCAGATAGTCATGTGACTCTACGAGAGATTGCAGAGGGGTTAAATTCGTAATACAGAACAATTGAAAATAATTTAAAACGTTTTTGACTAGTAAAAAGGCTCGATGTTTGGATTCGATATCTAACAAAACCAATTAATATTGGCGATATGCAACACCAACGCGGTGAAATTGATCCTCTCTTTAAGTCGAATTATCAGTTGTAATCAAATATGTGTCGTTTGCAACAACATCAATCGAAAATGATCATGGCCAAGGGTGATGTACTCGTAATAAGGTTGACAATTTAGAGCTATTATAAAGGTGTCGTGTATTTCAAAAACTCAATTTTGAACGGTCTCTCAGGACCGCAAAAATGATATCCCAAAAGCTTATGGCCGGGAAATATCTCGAAGTACTTGTTTTTCAAAGTATAGTACAAGGCCGCCAGGTAGGCAGCGAGCTTCTTATGACCGAAATGAGGAGCGGTATTTTAGAGGAGTAGAGTAGATACACGGTAGATGTTTTTGAAGCTATTTGCCACGTGCTCAGACTATTGCTTGTTTCATCTTTAGAAACATCGGTTTCAGTCAGTTTTGTACAGTGAAACATTCCAGAAGGACGCTATTTGAGGAACGTTTGTTTTTTAAAATTGTGCTAACTTTTTTGTTTGTTTTGTGAGTGTTATTGGTTTGTTTTTAAAATGAGTGACAAAGTGTATGATGGCATACATGTACATACAGTACGAGACCGAAAATATCTGGAAGAAGACCGTTGAATCGACACGATTTAGAAGCACCAATTGAAATGAATGCTGGTATATCCAGGAAAAAATTAAAGCAATCGGAAGATATGTTCGATATTGAAGTGAATCCAGGTTTTGGTTATCGTATGATAAGCTTTATTGCAGTTTTTTCAGCTATTTCAAACGTTGTCGTTTTAAAGTGAGTAAATCGCAAATGAAATTTACGGAAAGTGATAGGCGCGGTTTGGGATTCAAAATATTAGTGTCCTGTGAAAAATGTGTACAGACTAAGATACCTAGTAGCTCATATATTGAAAAAGGCTACGAAATAAACCATAGAATTGTAATTTCCATGCGATTAATTGGAAATGGTTTGCACGGAATACAAAGGTTTTTTGTGAATTCATGAAATTTCTTCAGCCTACGTTTCCCTCTTTCTATGATAAGGTGGTCAAAAGAATTTCAACTGCAATTAAACAGTTTGCAAAAACAGTATGATGAAAGCAGCGAAAGATGAGACAACTATTTCTATTGAAAGGAGGAATTATGGTATCAGGCGATGGTTCGTGGAGAAAACGTGGGTTTACATCCTTGCTTGGCTTAGTGCCTCTAATTGGCAATTACAGTGCAAAAATTGTAGACTACGCAGTGAAATTAAAATACTATAAGGCGTGTGAGCACTGGAAAAATAAAGAGGATACCGAAGAAAATCATGAAGATAAGTGCGATGTGAATCGATGGATCATCATGAAAAACGGTGTTCAATGCAGCTGTTGAGATATTTCAGCGATCCGAAGCTTTGCACCAGGTAAAACACACCCATTATATTGGTGACGGTGTTTTGAAACAGAATACAAAATGTCTCGGTTTAAGGGGAAAATTGACGGAAAAACTAATAGACGAACTCTCTATTTATTATGGATTAGCCATTCGTAGAAACTGTGGTTCAGTTGAAAACATGAGAAACAGTATATGAACTACACTCGATCATAAATTATGATGCAAATCCGCAGCATGATAAATGTCTGATCAGAGAGGATACATGGTGCTCATGGCAAAAGACTAAAGCTACAAATAGTTTCGCTGAGTACAAACATAAGCTAGCTCTTCCAATTGAAGTGCATAAAGCTGTGAAGCCAGCCTACAAGGAATTGACCATAGGCGATCTTCTTACTCGATGCATCGAGTAATGAAAGTTAAAAAATTTTATTTCTTTATTTTTTATTTTTTTTTTTATAATTTGCGAGCGCTCAAGGGATTTAAGTACCCTTAAAATGCTTGCACACAGCGCGGGCGAAGAAAAGTCAGGGAGGATAGAAAGAGAGGTACCGGTAAACGTTGGTTTTAAATGTTTGAAGGTTATAATGACTATTAAATAAGGAGCCAGGCAGGGCGCTCCATAAGCGAGTTGTACGGTTTAAGAACGAATTACGATATTTTAGAGTACGTCCGAAAGTGGGCTTGAGGGTATACTGATGAGCATTCATAGCGAGACGGGTGTTACGGTTAAAGGTTTGAAGGGGCGGAATGCTACTGGCGATTTCTATGGAGCACTGGTGGTGGAAATAGCGATAAAACAGAGTGAGAAACGAGACATTATATTACGTTGGTGTTCGAGGGTGTCCATTGTTGGAGTGATGTTAGTATCAGCTATGAGTTTTATAGCATGGTGCAGAGAAGGTTTGGACGCACCCGATTAGATGTGGGAATTCTACTCCAATTTCGGGCGGATAAACGCCTTATATATTGAGGCAGATCAAAGGGGTGAAATATTTCTTACATCGCTTGAGGAAACCTAGACATTTCGCAGTATTTTTGTGGTCATTCCAACGTAAGAGAATGGAAAGTTTATCGGTTTCGACGATGCAAGTGCCATTCATGGATAATGGCTGGGTATATGAATTTCGCTTTAATGACAGCAGACAGCATTGTGTTTTGAAAGCATTAAATTCAACTCGGTTGATAGTTCCCCAATTGGTTATGCTCTTAATATCAGAATTGAATGAGTTTAACATACGCTGCCGTTCCCGTTCTACAGCCGAAGAGCAGGGACGTCAGATACGAATATATTGGATTAGAAGTACCAGACAAGAGATTGCTGATGAAAATTAAAAAGAGTGTCGGAGACAGAACGGAACCCTGGGGTACACCAGCATTTATTTTGTGAATACCAGACTTGAAACCATCCAAGACAATTTGAATTGAACGTTCCGAAAGGTAATTTCTAATCCATTAAAATATCAAGTTCAACTATCTTGCTTTCGCCTGATTGATGTACGCTTTGGTTCCACTTTTCGGTGAGACATGCCATCAGATCACCAGTGCACCTGTTGCTACGAAAACCATACTGGTGGTCATTAAGAAGTTTTCGTGTTTCGAGATATTTCATGAGCTGACTATTTATCAGCTCTAGGAGGAGAGAAAAGAAGATTCGCCGTTTTTAGAGACGGGCTGGACACATGCTGTTTTCCATCTGCTCGAAAAGAGTCCTCAAGAGTAGGATTGATGAAATAGCTTACGCAGTGGTTTTGCCAGCGTAGAAGAACACCTCTTCAGAAGAAGGGGAGATATACCATCTGGACCAGCGGATTTATATATGTTTAGATCTTTAAGTACTCTTGCTACTACACGAGTGCGAAAGTAGATTTGTCCTATTGCAAATTCGACGTACTCAAGTGTAGGCGGAGACAAAGCACAATCTGGAAGTATTGAGCTGGCCGCAAAGTGTGCAGCAAGCAGATTGGCCTTGTCCAAAGAGCTGACAGCTGGAATGTCATTGTATATGAGCGTTGGGATGGAGGACGAGGCAGAATTTCTAATATTTTTGACGAACGATCAACAATTTTTACTACCTTTGGGACATTGCAGTATTTCTTGCCTGAGTTTTTGTTCATATTGGAATTCTACACGCTTAAGAAAGACGTTGCAGTAATTCCTGGCTCGTTTCAATTTTTCCGGTTTTCCTCTGTTGAATTGGCCTTGAAGGACCGAAAAAACATTTCTCTAACCCTGACAGCCTCTTTACAGCTCGAGTCGTACCACGTCTCTTCTTTTGGCTTAATACGCTTCATCCGATGAGGGATAAGTTTCCCATTCCAAAGAGAATGGTGGCTGTGATCATATCAGCAGCGGCATACACGTTGTTATCGAGGAAACCTAACGACCAGCTAAAATTCCTAAAGAAACTGTTAACCCCGCTCCAGTTGGCTTGCTAGTATTGTCGTATGATTCTTTTGGGAATTTTTTCCCTAACCGTTTGGTCGGTGTACGAGAAATTAGCTGATATAACACAATGGTCCGACGAGCCTAGAGGAGAGAGTACATCAACGATGTAATTGTCAGGGTGAGAAGTTAAAAACAAGTCCAGGGTGTTGGCGGTATGACTATCAATATCTGGTATCCGCGTGGGCTCATTTACATACAAGCTGGAATAAGTTATTTTCCGCAGCAAAGATCTTAACACACCGCCCCTCGGGTGTTTTCTGTCAAGAATGTCGAAACCACCCAGAATTGTGTATTTTGAAACCGCCCGTAATTACGATCTCAGTATGAGGATACAGGGATACAATTCTTTGAACGGAGTCAGACAGCGCATCAAACTCGTGGAAGGTCGATTTGCTGTCCAGTTTGGGGCTTCTGTAAATAAAGCATTGGATAATTATCTTACGGAGATGGAATTTAACCACTTGAAATTGAATTCCGGATTGGAACAGGGACTACATTTTGGTGGAGTTTGGTAAGCTACATCACTAGTTCCTAGCCAGGTAGCTTCAGATCAGAGTGATCTGAGAGGTGTGGGCGGGGATCTACCTATATTTCACTAAGTGCCAAAACAGCTGGTCTGTATTTACAGACATTGTGGGGCATTGGCCCCAAGACCCATTTCTAGTGGTAAAACAGAACTATTGGAGGGCATTCCACTGATTCAAATAGCTTCATCGTGAGGTCGTGAGGCTAAGAATTGGCTAGATGAAGAGTACGGTAACCGTTGGATAGAAAGAAATGGACCAGCTCACTGGCCTGCAAGATTTGCCGACCTTACAGTACTGGGTTTTTTTGTATGGTGAAGAATGAAAGAACTTGTTTATGCAACCAAAATTGCAACTTTAATTGAATTGGAAGAGCGTATTCTCGAAGCGTCATCAAAAGTGAGGCGGCGGTTAGCATCAATGAACATTCGCATTGAAATCCAAAAACGGGCTCTCGCATGCATACAAAACCAAATGTTGAGCAAATTTTGAAACTGTTTTAGTACACACATAACATAAAAATTACCTAAAACCACACAAAATCATTTTTTATCCATTGCCTTTGGAGCTTAAAGCAAAAAAAAACCCTTTTTTATAAATTTTACCTGGTGCAGGATTTTCCAAGTATCATAAAATTTGTGGATTTTTCTGCAAACCTATTGACGATTTTTTTTCTTATTGTTACTTTCATAAGGAAAAAATTGTAAAACGTTATGTTCACTTACTGAAGAAAAGCCACCTCAATTTTAAAAATTAGCATGGGCAAGAAAAATAGAACAGGCTTAGAAATTGGATATCTAAAGACTGAAACAAGATATCATCCTTATTTAAACGTAGTTAGAAAGGCTGGTATTTTACCATTAATACTAACAGAGCAATTTACGTTAACATGGGTCGGGGAACACCAAAGGAAGCCTTTTCTTAAATCCTCGATTTAACATTGGAGATAGACCCTTACTATAGAATAATGTTTTTCTTAAAATATGTCCAGAAATCATTTCCCAAATTATCGCTGACGAATAAGGGGACAGTCTCTATAGTGATTTTCTGGAGTGAGAAATCCAATTTGGCATATCCTGCTGGTGTGCACATATTCCAACACAATTAACCCTCAACTATTAATAAAACAAAAACCTACGATCAAAATAATGTCTAAAGCAAATATTAGAACTCCCAGCTTTGAATTTTTTTTAGAAATATCGGAGTTTCACACTTAAGATATTTTGACTGTTACAAAACTTTAAAAACACCACATTGATCAAAAATTTTTCGGAATTTATTCAGAAAATTAAAAATACAAGTTTATTTATCTAAATCTATATTGTCCCCTTTAAAGTAATCCCATCGACTGCAACACACTTATGCCAGCGCTTGATCCAATCCTCGAAACATTTTTTATATTCGGTTTTCGGTATGTCCATCAGTGCTTCCTGCGATTTTTCCAATACTTCCTCTCGGCTGCTGAAACGCGTTCCCCGTAGTGGTTTTTTAACTCGATTGAACAGAAAGAAGTCACAGGGAGCCAAATCAGATGAATTCGGTGGCTGTTGGATGGTATTTGTTGCATTTTTCGTCAAAAAATTGTGAATAATAATGGCACTGTGCGACGGTGTGTTATCATGGTGCAAAATCCACGAGTGTTCTGCCCACAATTCTGGTCTCTTTCGGCGAATTGCTTCCCGCAAATGTCTCATAACGCCCAAATAATACGAGTACTCTTTGTTTACTGTCTGGCCTTCTGGCGAAAATTCATGATGCACTACACCATTGTGATCCATGAAAATCGTGAGCATTGCCTTCTTTTTTGACTGAAAATGACGTGGATCATTTGCCTGATGTCTGGATTGCATGTCGTACTCATAAACCCACGTTTAGTCTCCAGTAATGATCCTTTTGATGAATGTGGGATCTTATTCAGCCTCGCAAATCATCTCTTTTGCGACGTCAACACGGTCTCTTTTTTGCATGAAATTGAGGTCTTTTGGCACCAACTTTGCTGCTACACGACGGAAACTCAAATCATTAACCAAAATGTCTTGGACGGATCCATAGACAATGTTCAAGTCCTCCGCTATCTCTCTGATGGTTAATTTGCTATTATTGACCAACATTTCTTTTACTCGTACTTCATCGATATTTTCGTCGGTTTTCGATGTCGATGGTCTGCCACTGCGTTCATCATCTTTGATTGACTCATGACCACTTTTGAACTGCTCGTGCCACTGCTAAGAGACCGTTTTCTTTAGAGAATCATTACCGAAACACTTTTCAAACATTTCCAACGTTCGCGCACCATTAAATCCGTTTTTTACGGAAAATTTAATAGAAGTTCGTTGTTGCAAATTTAAACCCATTTCTAAAATTGTAAAAAATCGCCAACACACAGAGATAGATGTACTCTTGGCTACGTAACTTTTGCAAATATTAAGCTATGATGCTAAGATTTAGAGAGAATGTCAAAAACAGATTTATCAACTTAACAAAACAAACAGAACTCAAATCGGAACAATTGGAGCACCACACGGTGGTGTGGTGCGGGAACGTTTTGATCAAGGTGGTCTATTTCTAAAATTCTGAAATTTTGTACGATCTTAAGAAAATTACACTTTACGAGTTAATCCTAGAAACTGTGTATCAACGCCAGCAGTGTTTTTTGTCACTGGACCTCGTTTATTTAATCTTTTACATGAAAATTTTAAAAGTATTTTTAAGTGCAATAAAAAAATGAATTTTTTGTCTTAACTACGATACAACAGATGCTCTTTTTTTTACCAGCTTCGTAATATAAAACTTGGATAGTCTACTTTTCTTATAAGATAATTTTTTGTATTGGTTCTATAACTTCATGCGGTTTACTAAGAGATGGTGTAACTTGTATTATTCCACTGGAACATGCGTTGGAAAGCTACTGTCATTGTACGTCATTTCAGTATATGTCATTCATTTGAAGCGTAAACAACAATATTTTTTTTCCACTGAAATATGTCGAACTTTGTGCCTGAAAAAGTGTTTTTGCGGGGAGTTCTTCTTCATGAACAAAACTGCTGCCGAAAGTCATCGTATTTTGGTGGAAGTTTATGCTGATCATGTGCTAGCTGAGCGAATGTGCCAAAAGTGGTTTGCACAATTTACAAGTGGTGATTTTGGCTTGGAAGACGATGAACGTCCTGGGCAGCCAAAAAAGTTTGAAGATGAAGAACTGGAAGCATTACTCTATTAAGATTGTTGCCAAACACAAGAAGAGCTCGCAGAATCTTTGGGTGTCACTCAAGCAGCCATTTCAAAACGTTAAAAAGCAGCTGGATATATTCAAAAGCAAGGAAATTGGGTTCCACATGAACTCAAGCCGAGAGACGTCGAAACGCAGTTTTGCATGTCCGAAATGCTGCTGGAACGCCATAAAAGGAAGTCATTTTTGCATCGGATTGTTACTGGTGATGAAAAATGTATCCATTACGACAACCCCAAGCGCAAAAAATCATATGTGAAACCCGGCCAACCAGCCAAATCGACGGCAAAGCCGAATATCCATGGCGCGAAGGTAATGCTCTGTATTTGGTGGGATCAGATGGGTGTGCTGTATTATGAGCTGCTAAAACTGGATGAAACCATCAATAGACAACGCTACCGAACACAATTAATCCGTTTGAAGAGAGCAGTGGCCGAAAAACGCCCGGAATATGCGACCAGACACGAGGCAATGATTTTCCATCATGACAACACTCGGCCCCACGTTGCTATTCCGGTTAAGAACTATTTGGAAAACAGTGGATGGGAAGTCTTACCCCACCCGCCTTATAGCCCAGACCTTGCCCCTTCTGACTACCATTTGTTCCGGTCGATGCAGAACGCCCTCACTGAAATACGGTTCACATCAGAGCAGAATATCGTAAATTGGCTTGATTCATTCTTGGCTGCCAAGGCGGCGCAGTTCTTTTGGGATGGGATCCACAAATTGCCAGAAAGATGGGAAAAAGTCATAGCTTCAGATGGGCAATACTTTCCATAAAATTGTTATTGCCAGCTCCACTGAAAAAATATACAATGGACACGCTTTCCACGTCCATGCATTCTCTCTACACTCTGGTTTCGCATCTGTCAATACCGGCTTCTTATCTTTTCCACAATACCTTATCCAATGCCATTCAAGCAAATAATTAGTACGCTCTGAAGCTCAGTCATAGATGAACTAACCTAGATGGCAAACTCAACTAATACTTGCACTATGGACTTAGTGCAATCAACATCAAAGTATGGTTACGCTAGAATTTCATCTGGATCACTTCAAGGATTACTGGAATAGACTGGAAAAGAGGGCGCATGCGCAAGAAATTGCACGGTGATTTGAAAGGGACTATAACATACCTACTGTCAAATTTTCAACGCGTGCTTATGCTTTGACAATAACATCGATTATAAATTTTCTAATACTTCTAATTCAACGCCGTTATCCGTATCAAAACTTCTATGACACCAAAGAAGGAACACCATTTTCCTTAATGCCATAGACCAACATTTTCGAACTGATATACGACTGGGTATGTCGGGTACAAATTGAAACCAAATTGTTTTCTGTTCTCACCCACAACAGTTGATTACGGTTTATAAAAATAGAAATATTCCCACTAATCATCGCTTCAAATAATTCGACTCGAAACAAAACTATTCAAAAAATTGATTCAATTTCAATAGCTAATTGCAGAAGTTCTAGAATGTCAGTTCATGTCTGGTAGTTGCAGACAAAAAACAAAAAAAAAAAAAAAACAACAAAACGAAAATCTGAATCCAACATGAGTACTCGTATCTATTCGTACCTACTTGAACCCATGCTCTCGATTGATTCGAAATTTCGAAAGCAAATCAAAGCAATCAATTCCATGTTACACAGGACTAGAAATTGTTGGTCGGTTAACACCCTTACCAGCTTCAACATCATCAGTGCGCCATCATCAGTGCCGAAAATCACAAGCACCACCACACTTCAGTCGCATTGAAACAATCGTCCTTCCCAATAAGCAACGTCATGAATTATAAATCAACATCCTGAATCGTGTTGTAATTCCACAGAAATTCGTGCGAGAGGGGGTTAAACATTACATTGGATGACTATGGTACGACTGTCGGTTGGTTGTATAAGTAGAAGGGTACAAGAGTATCGCCGACAATCCGACAACGTGCTGAGCATTACAACCAACATAGAGTTGGAGGAAGTTGGAGGTATTAATTATAAACGTAGCAAAGGACTTTTACAACCGGCACTGAGGATGGATTTGTGGGAACTTTTTGTTTAACTCTTATGTACCTGGTTGTATGAATATTTTGTTCGTTTTACAATTTTAGACAATCAGGCTTACGGTCGTATGGAAAGAAACCCGCTTAAAAGGTCCTTGCTCGAAAAATGAATGGAAACGGCAGTTTCGGTGTATGAGAAAGTAAATATTTAAAAAATTTACAATTTTTGAATTTTAATTCTTAAACACCAAACGGTAAAGCAGCCGCGGCAGATGCGAAAACTTCACATAGATCCATTCATTTACTGCGAAGGAATTTCACCAACAAATAAAATGAACATTAAGCCCGGACAGAAATCTGTAAGGAACGAGAAGAAAATGCTGAGGATCTGGAAAGATTATAGCTGCAGAATGTTAAACGGTGTTGACGTTCTATGATTGAATGACCCACTCAACCTGAATGAAGACAAACAACATTTCCGTCCACTTGACCAAGATGGAGCTGGTGGCTTTACTGCCGAGCAGCTGGTGGTGACTGGATACATTAATACATAACCAAAATCTGGATCGACGAAAGTCGCTCTCCCGTTCAGCTTAGAAGAAGTCGGCACAAGTATTCAAAAGTTGGTGAACCACGGATGGCCTGCCATCTGAGCTCTTCAAAGCACCAGATCATTTGCAAAGCATGGGAGGACGAAAGCATGGCCGACGACTGGAATATCAGCTCCATCTGTCCCATCTATGTCATATCTATTAAGTGTGCTATGTGAACGTTTGAAACTAAACTGCATCACACCAATCGGCCTATACCAGTGCTGCTTTCACATTAAGACAGATCCTGCAAAAGACCAACAAGTTTCAAGTCGACACACACTTTATCTTGATCGACTTCAAAGCCGCATATGACAGCATCCATCGCATTGAGCTATATAATGCGCCGAATCCGGGATCCCGGGAAAACTGATCCGGATTTGTCGCACGGCGCTGGAAAACTCACGATGCGGCCTGCAGTGTGGAAGTTGAACTTTCGAATTATTCCAAACCTGCAAGGAGGCACGCTGTAGTGTGACTTCTTCAATTTGGGACTTGTGCAGATAGTACGACGGGCAAAAGACAGCACGGAAGTCAGCTTTTGGGATACGCGGTAAGCAAGCCGTACTTGAAGCCTTTACGGCAATTGAAGAAAAAAACATGCTGTCGACTAAAAATCGTTACAACGCTACAACTTTGAGGTAGTCAAGGACTTCACCTACCTCGGGGCAAATGTTAACTCCACAAGTGAGCTCATGGTGGAGATTCGACGAAAATTAACCCAAGGCAACCGCTGCTACTTCGGCTTGTCGAAACAACATGGGTAAATACTCCTAACACAAAGAGTCGCAATCATGCTCTACAAAATGTTAATTCGGCCAGTCCTGCTTTCCTGAGCCGAAAGCTAGACGATTAGCAAGACAGTGGAACAAGTTGCTCTTTTGAATGAAAAATCCATCGTCGAATATTTGGCCCTGTTTGTGAGGAGGGAGTATGAAAAAGAAGACACAACTGCGAACTCTCTGAGCTGTACAAAGATGTGAACACACTATGGAAGGCAAAAACGCGCCGATTTCATTGGCTCGGACACATCGAGCGGTTTTACGACAATGCTCCAGCTAAGACGGTCTTCGAATCGAAAGAAATGGAAAAGGAACCTGCGGTTTAAAGATCAGGCGATATACGGCAGTTTGGTCTTTCCAACTGGAAGCTGCACGCCCGGGACCGTAATGGATGGGAGGCTACAGTTGTTCAGGCTTTGACTCTGAACACTTTAAGTGTTCCTATCTAAAGGCAATGAAAGAAATTTCCGTATGGTTTTGATCTTTTTGTATTTTTTTTTATTAAAAGGTGTGATCCGCTAATTGGGGGCGTATATTTTGTACCACAAAATCAGCATTAGGCAGTCAAGAGAGGCTAAATTTTTTTGATGAAATTGAGAATCGCTCTGATGGAGATTTTGAGTATTGCCCAGAAATTATTGGGATTGCATTTTTTTTAAGGAAGTAGCGTCTCCTTAAAGCACTTAAAGCCATGTATTCACATAAAATGTGTTTCATCGCCTTCCATGCAAAGACGACATTAAGTTTCCTGAATAAGACATATTTCGTGCAGGTGATGTCGAAGGTGGCGGTGGCCGGTTAGAAATCCAATCAGTCTTCTGATTAATCCCTTTCGAGCTGTTGGGATTCTCTTGAATTTTTGTTAAAGGCTTTGAAGACTCTTTTAGCTTGGCAAAGCGTTGACATGGTTTCCTAATGGGATATACACATTTTGGCCTTCCAACTCTTTATTGCTGAATTCGAGATATTACAAAACTGCTCAGGGCCGAAGAAAGAATCAGCAGAATCGTTTCTAGCCAATTCGTGGGTTATTTCATTTCGTTACGTCTCACGCATCCACCAAAATTTTATTTTGTTCTTATGGGAGAGGTCTTGCGGTGCAAGACTGGAGTCAATGAGACTAAAGCCTAAGGGCTGCTTGAGTATCCATTAGTATATGGATGGCATGTATTTCCGCTTGAAATACGCTGGGACTTTTTCCCATTGGTAGCGGTATTCTGGCGGTGTCCATCTTTGATCCATGCTTATACCACTTGATACCTTTAAGGTCTGAGGTTGGGTTTTTGTATTGTAGTTCCACGCTTCTCGGCTTGTGATTACTATATTGAACCTTCTGCCGAAGTAGAGGTAGTCTTAGCTAGGCCCTCGTTTACAGCGCAGATCAGCCAAGTCCGGGAAAGAAGATATTTTTTTGATCCATATGATCTGAGTGATTTACCTTTCCTGTTTGTAGCAGCCTGGACCAAGTGTGCATTCCGCCGGTGATGCCGAGGCATGAAAACCTTTGTAGCCACTGCAGCTTTTGTATGGAGATTTCACTTTGTTTTGTTTCACCAACCGATCACAAACCAATTTGATTTTTTAGGAACTTAATCTCATACTTATACTTACTTATGCACGTTGCTTTGTCTACAGGTGGTTGACAGTTGCGTTCCAGCAAAATCTCGACATTGCTTCTCCTCGGGAACGAAGTCAACTGGATTTACAACATTGTCCAATATTCTACCGACTTCGCTACACTGAACAAGGACAAAACAACGTTGCTGACTAGTTGTTGTGAATAAGCCAATAATAATAAATAATAAGCACGAACAATTGAGCAACGCGGATCTCAAGCAATACATTGACAGAGGTAATAACATTTTTTCTAGTCACAATATAAAATTGTTTCCTCAGGGCTCAAAGACATTTCACTACTGTGATGCTTCACAACAAAACATCTGCCCTTTCATCCCTGGTCTTTTCGGAAGATGGTCACCGAGAAACTTCATAGCATTTCCCATCTGAGCCGAAGCTGGGATCTGGCCAAAGATGTCGCAAACAATCACACAGTTCGTCAAATATTGCAAATTATAAAAAAAAAAACCCAACTGTCCTTTTGTAGATGCATTGGCTTCTCGACAATGACGTGCGGGTTTTCCATTCCCCAGATGCGGCTATTTCGTTTGTTAACATAGTCGCCGCCGAGGCGAAAATGCGCCTCGTAAGAAAATGCGTTTTTCCGGCCAAATTCGACGTCTAACTCGAACACTGTGAGGCCCAAACTGAGAAGCGATAACGAAGCGGATGATTGTTTGCCTTCTACTGCTGAGTCAATTGGAATAATCCACGATCTTTGTTCAAAATTCTCATCAGACTGGTGCGTGAAATGTTGAGTTATTGACATCGACGGCGAGTCGATGTTCCTGGATTGAGTCGAACACTCTTGGCCACAGCAGTCACATTCTCGTCGGTGCATACCGCACGATGACGGGAACCGTGAGCCTTGTCCGCAGGCAAGGCAGTATCACGAACCTTTTGCAGAAACTTGAATACAGCAGGCGCGGTGGATGTTTCATTTCGGCCAAAACTTGTTTTCAATAAAGGCACTGTTTGGGCAACACAGCGCTCACTTTTGAAATAAGTTTGTAATATTTCCCAACGTTGTTCAAGCGTAGAGTGATTCATTTCGTTCTGCGGAGATATGGTGCTGATCGAAAGTCAAGATTTCAAGCCTAAAAGAGCTGTCAGTGTCGGATAACGTATGATTCAAAACGAAACTTGTATTAGAACCACTCTTTACATTTGATGTGTTATCATAGTTACAACATCGTCAATGTGTTATTTGAATCTTAAGATAGAAGTGTACTTCTGTACGATCTTTTGTATGACGACAAACGTAATTTTTGTTCGTGCATTGGAAATCTATTCCACCACGGATACGGAGATTTAGCCCCAGCTTCTTCATATGCTCGCCTGCTTTTATTACACAGTAAACCGCCAAAATGTCTAATCTCAGATGCAAGTTACTGCCGCTTATGGGTTTCGCATTGTAATGTTGTGGGAAGTTTTTGAAGTGAAACTTTTTATCGCTTGTTGGGTACTAATTCCGAACTTCGATGAAACGAAAAAAGCGACATAAAGTGATTCCAAACTTCGATGAAACGAAAAAAGCGACATGAAGTGGTTCTAAACTTTGATGAAACGAATCCTTAGATGGCACTCAAAACCGTGCGATAATACTTGGAAATGATACTAATACAACACCACACCGACCCTGTAAACTGCTAGAATTTTCTAGAATGACAGCCATTTATACCTAACGCTCACTATGTCTGTGTTAAATGGATTACGTTTCTGTGTAAAATGCGAGGGGAATTGATATTGTTGATAATTCAAACGCATTCACAGACAGGATCACATGGATAGAAGGTAATCAGTGGAAGTCAGTTTTTGGAACGATTAAAAGCTGGAAAATTGCTCATCTATGTTAGTTCATCTATGGTGGTCTGAAAGTCCTTGAAGTAAAAAGACATTTATTGAAGTAGGTTGTGTTATAATTGTAAGGGCTGAACAAATATATATTGCGCGCGCTGTGGATACAGACGCTATATCTCATGTCCGTACTATAGCCCCGTGTATAGGCACATAGAGTCATGGCTGGTTTCGTACGAGTATGGCGAGTTCTCAAGAGGATTTACATGGAAATTAGCTATGTTGTAGAGTATTCTTGTCGAGTTTATATAGTGTGTCAAGATTATTGAGCTTACAAAGAAGTGAGAAATACTCCCCGAATAAATCTTTAATAATGAAAAATTGTTTTGTTTATCAAAGAAAAGTTTTTTTTTTTTATAATTTGCGAGCGCTCAAGGGATTTAAGTACCCTTAAAATGCTTGTCCACAGCGCGGGCTAAGGAAAATCAGGGAGGACAGAGAGAGAGAGGTACCGGCGAACGTTGGTTTTAAATGCTTGAAGATTATAAAGACTAGGAAATACAGAGCTAGGCAAGGCATTCCATTAGCGAGTTGTACAGTTTAGGAACGAATCATGATATTTTGGAGTACGTCCGAATGTGGGCTTGAGGGTATACTGATAAGCATTCATAGCGACGCGGGTGTTACGGTTAATAGTTTGAATGGGCGGAATGCTACTGGCGATTTCTATGGAGCACTGTTGGTGGAAAAAGCGATAAAACAGAGTGGGACACGAGACATTACGTCGGTGTTCGAGGGTATGCATTGTTTGAGTGATATCACTATCGTCTATGAGTTTTATCGCACGGTTTTGAATCGTATCTAACAGGCGCAGAGATGTTTTCTGCGCACCCGACCGGATGTGGTAATTGTACTCCAATTTCGAGCGGATAAATGCCTTATATATTGAGACCAGATCAGAGGGGGTAAAGTGTTTCTTACATCGCTTGAGGAAACCTAGACATTTCGCAGCATTTTTGAGGACACCGAATAGGTGGTCATTTCAACGTAAGTTTTCATTGACACACGTAACGAGAATGGAAAGTTTATCGGTTTTGACGATGCAAGTGACATTCATGGATAAGTGCTGGGTGTTTAAATTTCGCTTTAACGACAGCACACAGCATTGTGTTTTGGAAGCATTAAATTATACCCGGTTGATAGTTCCCTAATTGGTTATGCTGTTAATATCAGGATTTAATGAGCTTAACATACTGCCGTTCCCGTTCTACAGCCGAAGAGTAGGACCGTGAGTCCGGGAACGAATATGAAAAGCAGAGAGTACTGTCATCAGCAAAGGAATATATTGGATTAGAAGTAGCAGATAGAGAGATCATTAATGAAAATTAAAAAGAGTGTCGGAGACAGAACGGAGCCCTGGGGTACACCAGCATTTATTCTGCGAATATCAGACTTGAAACGATCCAAGACAACTTGAATTGAATGTTCTGAAAGGTAATTTCTAATCCATTGAAGAAGAGAGTCGTCGATCCCAAAAGCACGCATTTTCGACAAAAGGGCCTGACGCCAAACTCTGTCAAATGTTTTAGAAATATCAAGTGCAACTACCTTGGTTCCGCCAGATTGATGTACAATTTGGTTGCACTTTTAGATGAGACGTCCCATCACATCACGAGTGGACCTGTTGCTACGAAAGCCATACTGCCGGTCATTGTGAAGTTTTCGTGTTTCGAAATATTTCATGTTCTGACGGTTTATCGGTGTTTCCATGACCTTGGAAAAAAGGGACGTAAGTGGAATGGGTCTGTAAGAGGAGAGAGAAGAAGGTTCGCCTTTTTTGGGATGGACTGGACAAATGCTGTTTTCCATCTTCTCGGCAAGAGTCCTAAGGAGTAGGATTGATGAAAAAGCTTACGCAGTGGTTTTGCCAGCGTGGAAGAACACCTCTTCAGAAGAAGGGGAGATATACCATCTGGACCAGCGGAATTGTGAATGTTAAGATTTTTAGGAACTCTTGCTATTACACGAGTGCGAAGTGGATTCGTCCCATTGAAGATTCGACGCACTCAAATGTAGGCGGAGACAAGGCACAGAAGTGTCAAGAAATTTCACTTCTATCGCCAAATTTTCGAGGCTGACCATTTTTTCTCCATCGCTTCAGTAGTCACTACTTCGGCTCTTCGTGTTGAGTATTTCCTTGGAGCAAGAGATGAAATGCTTCGTTAGGACACTAAAATACAAGGCTTGGGCCGACTAGATTCTTACTGTAAGTCACCTCAATGTGACTTGTATCCAGATTTTTTTCTTAGCAACATAACGTCGAATTTATTCTGTTATATACCCGACCTATTAATTTGTTTTGATGCCAACTCAGCAATATCATCGTCGTCTTTTTAAAAATTAAATTTTCTGCTGTTTTAATTAGAATATTGAATTCATTTCTTCATGTAATCCGGACTATTAAAGAATTCATCAGTTACTCGGTTGCAAGCCTTTAAAAGTCCCTCATCGATTATTGATATACTCATCATGGACATGGCAATGCATCCGAGAAGCAACTGATACCTTATCCTAATTATCCATGTTTTTATTTTTTTTGTCAACCACATTCACTCCACACCCTCCAAATACTGTCACTCTCAACCCGAGGCGTATATGTTAGCTACGGATGTACTCGGATACATCCATATCTATGGGCACACGAATACCAGACCAGCTGAATCCATTCATGCATAGTTATTTTAGATGGTATCCGATGAAAGGAAGATATGGGCACCGGACACGTTTGCTAGTTGAATTTTCGTGGCTGCCCAGTCAAAGGTCAGAATCACTTAATATGCTCTCCGGTATTGATTTTGTGGTTTAATTAGACAAACAAGTTCCAGGGCCTGTATGAATCGATGGATACGGTCCACTGGTGTACGCAAGTACATAACATACACATACTCGTATATTGGTTTAGTACCGACAAATAGGAAGGTGAATCTTCTTACTTGTGACAGTGAATGGCCTTTTCTATGTTTCGCTTGATTGATGTTTGGTAAAGGTATCCTGGTTTTGAATAGAGATGAGCAAAGCAAATTTCAGATAGAGATTTTCAAGGCTTACAAGTATTCATTGGCTTCCTTAACTACAAGAATGTGTTCGCTTTAAAATACTTTTCGCTTAATTTATTCTGTGATTAATGTCAAAAGATACACATATCCTTTAGCAGACATAGAATACAAAGAACGAGCTCGTATAACCATTTTCAACACAATTGCTCCTAATCATTGATGTAATCTACGCGCACTGATAGTATCCGTGGATTGAAATGCAAACACTCATTTAAGCCACCCTTACTGGGCTAAGGTATTTAACCCACCTCCTGTATAAAGTCGGAATAATACTCGTATGTGCGGGGAGTCCCGCGTCCGGTAATGGAATAATTTTCAAATGCAATCTAAACTACTTGGAGTGGTAGTAGTGCAGGACGATGGGTGGCAGCAGTGAGTAGGGAGTACAAGTTGGTGCCTATGACACGCTCTTTCGTTGATTCTATTTACAAAAAAAATAAAAAAATTAAAGAGAGAGAACAATCTAAATGGGTTTTTATTGTGGTTATTGCGAAAAGTCACGATACCGTTATTATGTATGGCAGACGGAATTATATTCTCCATTGTATCGTTGCAGGGAAGCTCAATAAGAACCGAAAGAAGAGGGTGTACGTTTTTATTTAAAGGACTTCCTGTGTGTAGGACATCTTGTACGGGACAGGTAGAAAAGGTCGAGAGTAAAATTGCAAACATAAAAGAAACTGGAATGCACTGTACGAGTATGTCTGAAGTTCAATCTAATAAATGTTTCGATTAGTTTTCTTCCTTAAATTGTTTATAAGTCACGGATTTCCAATCGATGAAGCGAAGGACTATTCGTGCAAAAATGAGTAGGATAAAGTTTGAATGCAAGAAAGGACTATCAATTGAATCATACGAGTATCATATGTGAATATAGTGGGTGATGAAGCTTAAGGAGTTACACAAAGGAACGGAGGTTTTCAAAATTCAATTCATGTTAAATTCCTTAATAACTTGGGTGCTGAAGGAGGATCAATTTCCAGGGTGGAGTCATCAGTGTCAATAGCTCCTTGTTATGGCAGCGCTTTAAATCCGTTTTAAAAAGGCCACTTCGGCAATTTCAATGCAAGGCTTGCTAAGTAACTCTAGGATTTAAGTTTGGTTCTAGGATTAACCAACTATTGAAACCGGCCTTAGGAGTTTGGAATTTTTGGGGAAGTTGCTCTAGTTTTATATGAAAAAAAGAAGAATGACGAAATCTACCAGAAAAGATACTACAGTAGGATATTAGCGGATCAGCTTGGATGTAGTGTTTTTTTTGGATAAGTAAAAGGCAGGACAAGGAAGGTGCCAAGTGCCATTAGGCTTCGCCATAACTGCTTTGTAGATCGTACTAAAACTATTCCGGCTTCTCGGGATGAATCATCACAGATCAGAAATAATCTGCTTACTGTTCGATATTTGCTGCATAGTTCTGGTATCCTGAGTTTATTGTAGATTCTCAAAAAATTGGGGCAAGAACTTCTTCGTACGGTTTATCTATTTTCCACCCCATTCACTGTAGGCGTTTTTAGATAGTTCTCCTCGATTGTACTTTATACAGGACGGTTAGGTCATCATCGTGTGTATATTGATTGCTTCCCCTCCACCTGGGCCTTTCGATTTACAGACACTTGCAATTACAAGGAGCCTAAGCCGTTCTGCTCAGACTGTGCTCACTTCACGTATTATGATGATACGGGGTCTTGCTTCTTCGGTTTATTCGAATGCTGCTCCAATCCGTGGCCCATTTCTTCAAGTCACAATTATTAGACTACTACCTGTAGCATCATCCACGAGCCTATCCTTTTGCGTGCACACCCTTTGTTTTAACAAGACTTTGTCCGGGCGTCATTATTCTTTCTTACAGGGCATTAGGTTAGGTTAGATGAGAGTAATCCTTATTGAGGCTCACTTAGACTGGTTATGAGTCCATTGTGATACCGCGTGGTATCAAGCAGGGCGGTACCCTAGCTTGAATAATTTGTTAAGGTCAATAATCGTCAAGAGCAAAGATCATTCGGATCTCGGCAGTTGTAATAGCCTAGGGATGCATTTTGATGCGTGCCAAGGCAAGGCAGTTCCAAAGGAAGTGCGCCATAGGTTAATCTTACTCATCATCTCTCTAGTTCCCGTAGAAACCGTTCTGAGAAATACTTGATGGTAGCGCGTGCCTTCATATAAGACAGTTCCTCGTGACTATTTGAGTTAGTTTGGAGGTGTCTCTTTCGCATAGATTGATAAGTCCAGCTATGACTGGTTTTAACGGTGGAGACACCGTTCGAATTCTTAGAAGCCAGCGGCAATAACGAGCAAGCTCATCTCTTAGCTAATCCATCGAAAGCACCCCGAGGGATATCATTGTCTCTTAGCGGTGGGCTTATATTTAAACTTTGCTCGGTATATTGCCTTGCTGATAGTCCAAGTGAGCAGCTAATCCATACCAAAATGTGAGGAGGCGCGTTACGTCGGCCCGTCCATCTACTGTTGTTCTGGCTGAGATAGTAATTCACCTCACGTGACTTTGTGTTCACCTATCCACGACCTCCTCATCCCATTTCTGCCGCCAACACGCCAATATTCTATCCCTTCTGTCGCTATATTCTTCAGCTTCCGGCGACAGAAATATCTTTCTTCAACATGACGTGCATGGTTCTCGCAATCGCTGTCGTGCGATAAGCGCATACGATCCAAAAGGAACCCGACGCGTGGTACCAAGGTAAGGCGCTTTCTAAGACCCCGCCTAGACAGCATATCTGCCTACACCTCGGCGTTGTACAGCGATATAGAGTTGGTAACTGACGCTAGTAACTTTCCTTTGGCCCTTGAAGGCTACCAAAATTTTGCGTTAGCTAAGAGAGTGCGCCTACCACCTAGGTGGCTTTATCAGCTGCCCTTACAATATGTTCTGCAAAGGTAAGTCGGGAATTGGACAATATTTCAAAGTAGCGACCACCGTACGTGCGGCTTTCGACCAACGCCGAACTTTTGCTTCATTGTGAGAATAGTCATGTCCGTTTTTCGGGCCGCCAGCTCGTAGCCGTATTCGTTGCCAGCCACAACTCTCACCTCTCACCACTACCACCCACTGTATCATACGTTTATATATGCAAAGCCGATCAGCCTGACTCCCGGAAGAATTTCTAGGTAAAGCAGCCCATCCCACACGAAGTTCCGGAGATCAGGCCTATCGTTAATCCGCTTCTCTCCTCGGCCCTTTGTTGTGTTGTATCGGAGTACTCGATTCTAGAGATAGTTATCTTGTAACTTATTAAGGTAGTGTGGTGTTGTCTCAAGGCCTCTCGAACGTCGGACCATCTTGCCGAGTTGAAAGAGTTCTTGATGTCGAGCGTGACCAGGATGCCGAAAATCCTCGTCTCCCGCGAATCCTGCTTCAAGCTCCCTTGAACCACGGGGACTGTCGTATACTTCGAACGGCTATACCATAAGTGAGAATTGGTCTCACGACCGTGGTGTAGAACCAGTGCATGACTTGTGAAGAGTACCAGATGCATTTAAGCAGGACTTAAGGTTAAGCCGCGTCTACGTGTTCAAAAGAAAATTTACCTAAGGCATCTGGAGAATGTACAAAACGTATTTGGGAGTTTGCCGGACACATAAAGAGTGAGCCTTTTGCGTAAGCTACAGGTGTACTTCCCGTTTCATGTAATTGGTAAATTACAGGGAAGGGAGACTACATCACCTTATGGTGTTCCCCATTATGGAATTGTTCTTCCAGAGCTGCAACTAAAGGTTGCATTTATGAATCTGCACTTAAGGGTGATGTGATCAAACTACGGATGTCTGGACATCTTGAAGAAAGTAAATGATCGAGAAGAGAATGAACCTTGTGAAAGAGGCTGATTTATCAGTGGGCAATAGGAAGGAGTGTAGTGCAGTTTACAAAGACAATTCAATAGCCTTCTCTTGGTGAGGCTGTACTTGAAGTAGAGGTCGAGGATTTTCTCGAGAGTCTTTAACCGGACTGATGGGACTGAGATTTTTCGGAAGTATGTGGGAGGTTTTGTCTGCTTTGGGCCAAAAAAATTAGAGTAACCTCAGTCCAGGCATTCGTTATTCTAACGGGAGCTAAACAGGTTTTCAGATTGCATTACATGGCATCTCTGTCTGATAAGAAGCATTAGGCAGTTGTGGAGGCGTGATATCGTCCGGACCCAGTGTTTTGTAAATTTTGAAATCTTTTTACACAGATCATGTCCGGGTTAATCTGTAGAATTGTACATTTTGCCGAAATTGGTTTGAGGTGGGCTATTGGAGTTTAGTCAGAGTGTCCTTGAGCAGATCAAGGGAATTCTAATCGGGTCAACACAGATACCATCCATATGCTCAAATACTCTTTAAATCCGAAGGGTTTGGACAAAACTTATCGTCGTTTCAACGATTTGCTTATGCTTATGATACTTTCCCAGAAACTATGCCAGAGTGGGTGGCCGTGGCTCAAGTGGTAGTATGTTGGCTTCCCAATCGGACGGTTCGGGGTTCAATACCAGCCGTGACCGAAAGACTTTTTTTCAGGCAACTAAAATCTTGTGAGATGAATGGTTGCCTAAATATAACATCAAGTCCAATTTACACTAGTAATTTAGTCTCCCCATTAAATGTTGGATGCCACCCATGGAGCGAAATAGCCACTGAGTCCAAAAATCTTTCTCTCCCTCTTTATCCAATTTTCCGAAAAATTTAACACGTGCTCCGGCATTTTAAGAGTAGTAATACCCTCTTGAGTGTTAAGTTCTTTAAAAAAAAAAAAGAACAAATATACGTTGGGGCTTCCTTACTTCTCGTTGATTGATCCATAAGGATATCATGTAGCTTTCTCAGTCCCGTTCTGACCATGGTTGCTTTCCACAGTTTGGATTCTTCCAACTCTAGCAATGCAGTTCTTGGAGATCCAAGCTCACTTCAAGAGCGTTGTAATCACAAATAGCCGCCCTTTCTGGGTCATTCGCTGGCCATACAATTTTGTCAAGATTTTTAGACTGTTTCGTATAATACGGAAACATCTCTCCTCAATGAGCGAACGGCTTGTGTGAGGAGGTCAGTTGCTGCCTCATAGTGATGTAAGTTAAGTTCCAACACTTTCATATTGTTCATGTTGCTTCAGTAGCCTCTTAGTAATCAGGTCATACCGTGCTTCCAACTAAATATTTGATGATGTTCTACCCTTTTCTTTGCAACATTGGTGTAATTCTTAAAAACGTGTCTGCATTTGAAACAATCATCACTTCCATCCACCGCATATTTGTACACCTTTGCTAAACGCCCAATCTAAGGATATCCTAAATATCGAACCGTCCATCAGATTTTAGCTCATCCAAAATTAATCAGCTCCATGACGTTGTCTATTGCCACGTGGGTGTAAAGTTGTGATGTCGTACCCTGTCAGTCTCGGTACGATTTTCCCAAGACGACATAAAACTTTACAAAAACCTGCAAACTAAATTCTAAATCAAAAGTATTGTACATATCATTTATTTATTGTGAACTGAATACCATTTAAAATATCCTGAATATCACATTTACATCAAAGGTATTGCGTCTTAGTGTCCCCTATCTATTCACAACTATCAAGAACATTCAACCATTTCTTCAATTAAGACTGATTCGTGTACAAATTTTCCTTTGACCACCAGAAATCAGATACCAGTCCAAGTATCTCCATTGCAAGCAGCTTCAATTTATCTCTTGAAAAGAAGTGAGTTATTTAATTTTCTAAATTGTATGTTGCAGGTGGACCGGTTCTCAGGAATAGCAAAAACTTCCAGTTCTCACCAAGTCCTTCAGATCGAATTAATAATATCAATTCACCCTGAAACTGAAGTGGTGTCTCTTTCGAAAAGTTAGCCAAGGAAGGGGTTATACGAAACGAGGAATACTAGTGCCCATAGTTGGTAAGTGATACTATCAGCTAATGGTACTTATACGAGTTGAGATTTAGCTGTGGGAACTGGCAAAGTTTCCCAAAGAGACTTTTCCCGAGAAAACTTTTCATTTGATCTAATTTTCACTTGAGCCCGCATCAAGTCGGCAAACAAAGTTATGCAACAACTTGCAGCCTACGAGTGTAGATGCAAAAGTTCTACGTCTCTCATTATTAATTCGGTAAGAGTTTGAGTTTGAGTTTCAGATTTATGAAATTCATCACGATAGGAAAGGTGATCAACTGTACTGTAAATGAATAGAACATTTAATTTGAATAGTGCGATGACGTTTATTTAAATCCCTAAATAATTCTCTAAAAAAAAAATTTGAATTGGCCGGAACATTTCAAAATCCATAGCCTACCAATAGCTAATGCAATATGTACGAGTAAGTGGATTCCTGCTGGAAGGTACAAAACAAAAGTCACATCCTGTGGATTCATTGAAATCGACTGTCAAACGAAAACAATTTTATTACTACGCACGTTCGGTGTGTGAATGAGTCGGCTCACGTACCATTAATTGGATTCACGTGTTCAGTCATCTGGGGAAAAAAATTTCACACGTAAACAAATCTTTTGACTGAAATCAATAAATCGAATGAGTGGTTCGGATTACATGGATGTTTTTTGGCTTAACTTTTGGCTGGTGGAATTCATTGATATTAGAGCTTTAACTTTTGGACCTTAAGGCATAACACATGCAGGGAAATTGTTTTGAATTTTTTTGCAACAGCTACAAGTAGTTGTGGTCTAAAATTTATCAGGACTCGTCGTTTATCTTTTGATTTATTTTATGAGGCAGCATTCATTAGATCCCAAAAAACTTCATTTGGCGGCCTGCATGGCGATTGATCGGGAAACTACTGACTGTTCAAAACATGGATTGGACCAGTAGCGCAACAATCAAGCTCGTAATGTAGTGCTTGCTTTATCTTCTCGAGGTGGTCCCCCGGCAACTACGTGTATAAATTCTTATACAGGTAGGCCTGCAAATGCGGGATTATCTAGGGTCTTATGACTAGACTAGATAACCTGGGACAGCAATCCGCGCTACCGAAACCAGCCCGCTACGGAAACCGACTTAATGCATCGGATAAGGATCCATAACACGTTGACGACCTTTGGCTATCGTACCCGGACTAAGATTGGTTTCTGGAATGTGAAGACGCTCCTTGACTCTCAGAGTGAAGGACGTCAGTTGGACATATTGGGAGTAAGCGAGACAAGATGGTTAGATGCGGGTGAGTACTAATCTCCAACGCGTAACACTGTATACTGTATACTACTCCGGAAGACCAACCGGAAGCCCCCGTGGATATGGAGTTGGACTGCTGTTAACACCTACAGCACGCAGAAGCCTAATCTCCTGATAGCCGCACAGTGATAGGATTTTAACGGCCAGATTCCAGACGAGAATACGTCACGTCACCATTATACATACAGTGTTACGCCCCCACGGATGGTTCGTCTGAGGAAGAAAAGGAGACCTTCTACAACCGGTTGGGAGCTGTTTATAATGAAACACCCAACGGCGACATTGTCATTGTGATGGGGGACCTTAATGTAAAGGTAGGCAACGACAACAAAGGGCTCAAATATGTTATGGGACGGCACGCATTTGGCAACCGCAATGACAGCGGCGAAAGATTTGTTAACTTTTGCAATGCAAATCGTCTTGTCATAGGTGGCACCATGTTTGAGCACAAGGCCTGTCATAAAATCAGTTGAGTGTCAACTGACGGGCAAGCAACCTCCAACCAAATCGACTGTTTTGCCATCAGTCGCCGTTTTAGAAGTATTCTTCTAGACGTCAGAAACAGACGAGGAGCGGACATGGGGTTGGTACGAGATCACCATATCTTATGATAGCTACTGTCCAATTCCGCACTTCTGTCGTTCGAAGATCTAATGACACAAGATTACCTAGGTTCAACGTAGACCGACTGAGAGTTCCGCGCCAAGAACTAAGGGACCATCTCTCACGAGGAGTGGAAACAATCAGCACCATCCAAGACCATTGGTGTGCTGTGAAAACTATTTTCACATCAGGTGTGTGAAAGGATTGTCGGTCGATCGCAGGGAAGCCATGGAGCGTGGCTTTCCGAGGATAGCTGGAGAAGGATCAACGAACGAAAACAACTAAGAGCTCGAATTGCAGCAGCTCTAGCAGCAGGGAGGTTCGTGCTAGAGTCCCTATATCGCATGAAGATGAGAGAAGTGCAGCGTAGCGTTAGAAGTGACAATAGCGAAATTACATCAATGCGCTGGCCACGCAAGCAGAAGAAGCTGCAGCAGAACCGTCTACAGAATCACCAAAGAGCTTATACTTAGGTGGCCGAAGGTCTACTCAACACCCAGTGAAAGGCTTATACGGTTCGTTGCTAATATTGGATGATGATCAACTGAAGAGATGGAAGGAGCATTTTGCTTCGGTTCTAAACTGAGTATTCGTCAGCAATATGCACCCAAGTCAGACTGAAGTGTCCGTAGAAAGAAATTCCCGAATTCGCACCACAACCCACAGTAAGGAAGAGATTATTGCCGCTATCAAAGCACTGAAAACTGTTTCTAGTTGCGCCAACTGAGCTACTGTTCCCACTTGTCAGGAGAACATGGGAAGTCGAGAGTTTTCCGGACGAGTGGAAGAAGGGAATGGACGTCAAGCTCCCTAAAAAAGGCATTTCAATGCAGTGCGAAAACTGGAGAGGTATCTCCGTGCTGCCTGCTGTGGCCAAGATAATAGCTAAAATCATCCTGGAGCGAATAAAAGAACATCTCGAAGACACACTTGACGCCGAACAAGCAGGTTTCCGCTCTGGATCCTCCTGTGTCGACCACATCAACACCTTGAGGATCTTCATCGAGCAGTGTGTTAAGTGATGGAGATACCCAAATAAGAGTGTCGCCCAAAGTAGAGATAGCACGATAGAGTACCTTCGATGGGTTAGTCATAGGATCTTTTTCTTGAACAGCACTAGCATTTAATTTTGCTACATTTTGCGGTCCAGAGGTTTAGAAAAGCTTCCAGTTATTGATCAGAAACATGGGTCTTAATAGCCAAATATCTTCAGGATCTCAGGATCAGAGGTGTCAGACGGGGTGTTGAACTTAGCCCTAGCATGTGACCGAACCTCATCAAGACCGTCGATAGATCTCTTGATGAAGTCCACAAAATTCTAATCTGGAGAGGCGGTTAGCGTCTTTAAAGAAGTGTTATGATAGGGGCATTTGCAGTGGTATCGTCTTACATCGAACAAGATCTTCACATCACGACCGGTTATGTTGAGAACCGCATGTACGGGATTGTCTTTTACGCCTCAGAGAAAGTTTTAAAGGAGGTTTTACCCATTCTCACAATATTTGCGGCATAGTCAGAGTTTCGGTCTTCACATTTATGGGTTTTACAAGAAGTAGTTGGGGGACCCTCATGGATCTGGATCTTGCGCAATTTGGCTGTCCGTAGCTTCTCGGTTGCCCTCTCTTCCGAATCCAATCCTTGCCAAGCGGGTCCATAATGCGAAGGCACTACCTAATCGCTCTGAATTGCTTTGACAATTCGGTCTTAGGTTTCTCTTCTCTGTCTTTGTCCAGCAAAGCCGAGCAGATGCAGATACAGTCACAAACGCTGAGGTTGGTCTTCAACTTTACAGGTTTTATCAGAGCGTGAATTGTGGGTGATGGCGAAGGCACAAAGGAGAGTTTGGTTGAGGCTTGGCTTCAGAGATTCTATGTCACATACAGGAAATTTTATTCTCACGAATAGCATGAAGGTGATCGAGCTGCATGGAGTCTCGAATCATGCAGATACGACTACGAAGTTTAAAAATGTTCACACCAAGCAGATCTACCGTATTCAAGTTAGCTATTCCATTTGTTAGTCCCCTTGGTTCGTTCTAAAATGTCAGACTGCTTCTGGACTAGGAACGGATTGAACTAATGGTCTTGTTGATTACGGCATCATTACACGTTGTAATTTTTTGTGTTCGATGATAGTAAAAGGCCTTAGATTCCAATTTATAGTGCTTTTTCTGCGGTCTGAAATAGTAACACGGGGATGTTGCTTGACTCAGCCTATTTTGTAATTTCCTTTTTTATTGCTTTTTTCATTTGGGTAATCCATTATTCATTTCGTTAGAATTAAAGTTGATTTCATTGCCCAATTTAACATAGATTCCTTAACTCCTTCCCAAATGAAAGGTATTCTCCATTAATTTGCACCCTAATTTACAATTTGATTCTTTCGATTATACTCGCATACCTGATTCTGATTCAAAACACTTGATCAAAATCGTTACTGCCTATCCAATAGATGCAAGAGCTGGAGTATCATTTTATGTTACTCGAAATTCTTTCAAAAACGTGAGCGCTGACACTGGCTACCTCATGAACTCGAAGAAATTAGCATTCAAACCCCAAGTCACCCTCTAACCGTTCCAACACTATTCGAGTGAACACCTTGTTTCCAGAACCTTAACAATCCCAATCCCGAAAATTATTATCCTTGACGAATACCCTCTCAATGAAATTGTCTACCGAATCGCTAACTGAGCATGATAGCGTCCATGAAACGTGCTTCGAATTGATGTACCAACTAAATGGTTGCAATTTCGTTTTCAACTTACGAATTTTAAAGCCAAAAATTAGCTGGACACAGGAAACTATTTAAATTGAATTTGAAACAACGAACAGGAGCAAGTTCTAATAGGAGCACGAAAATAAGAAAATTCATTAGAGCAAAATATTCAATTACTACCTTCGGTCATGACAGCAAAGTTTCTTCCGTTTCGCATGCAAATTACACTTCCGCTTTTCGTAATTGACCAGATGGTCAGAGGCACTCGGATCTTGTCCAATTGCTTGTCAGTAGCCCAAGTTTTCCAAGAGAGAGAATTAAAAATTCTGAAGAAGTAAAAAGTAGCGGAAATGCAATTTAGTTTCTAGGATTATTCGTTTAAGAGTAACACGCTTCCGTGCGAAGGACCTACGAACTCTCTGTTTTGCATATCATACTCGTAAGTGTAGATGCCTTCCAAGTAAAGGACGAAGTGATACAATGAAAGTTATTTCGGAATTTATACAGGTCTGGCCGTTGTTATTTGTCCCTCGAAATAAATTCTATTTGACCAAATTCTGCCCGTAGGAGTTAGATTTTGAAGTAGGTGGTATCAACAAGGGAAGGGAAAATTGGTCAAGTACAATATACACGACGATACAAAGTCGAGTGGATTCGTCACGAAATTTGCTAGCTTTCTGGTATACTGCTTCCTAAGTCGAACTGCTAAATTGGAGAAGGTATTGGTCCTCAACGCTCTGGGTCTTCAAGATGATGCCATTAACATGTTGTAAGGAGGCTACATGGTTAAAACACTCTTTTCGGTCTTACAAGACCAACTTCGACAGAGGAAAACCAAAAAAAGTTCAAGCAAGCCTGAAGTGATTGCAACGCCTTATTTAAATACGAGGGCTGTTTGATGAGTACCCGGATTGGAAGATAGGTGGCGCTACTGAGCCAAAATGAGTGTACCATCATTTAGTATAACCTCTTTTAGCCCGCCTGTCAAAATTTGATGACAATCCGACGCTTACTTCTGTTTTGACACTTTCCGGCCGAAGGCACGGCCTTCGCCTTCTTTGGAGCACGTTCACAGAGTAAACCCATTGTTTCGATTGTTCTTTGGTCTCTGGTGTGTACCAATGAATCTATGTCCCATCGACAGTTACGAAACGACGCAGAAACTCCTCCGGATTTCGATTAAACAGGGCCAAGTAAGTGTTTGAAATGGTCTCACAATTGCGACAGCTTTCTCATGCCCAAAATCTTGAGCAGAATATGGCTCACGCATTTAGTTGAGATGCTTGCTGTCTCTTCCAACTCGCGAATTTCCGTTCGGCGGTCCGCCAATACGAGATCATGGATTTTGTCCACGGTTTCCTCGGTGGAACCGTTTTTGGGTCACCTGGGCACGGTTCAACAAAAACCGACGTGCGGCCAAGTCGAATCTCTGCGAACCAATGGTAAACGGTTGTACGGGAAGATGAATGGGTCCCATACACATCATCGAGAATGGGTTTTCCCACTCAAAAACAAGAATCGGATCACGGAGCGATGCTGTTCTTTTTCCATGGTCGCAAAAAACTCTAACACGATGATTTGAAATGGATGTCAAAACAGAACTAGGTCGGATTGTCACCAAATATTGACAGGCGGGCTAAAAGAGGTTATACTAAATGATGGTACACTCATTTTGGCTCAGTAGCGCCACCTATCTTACAATCC
This sequence comes from Volucella zonaria, assembly GCA_963966105.1. Classification (NCBI taxonomy): domain Eukaryota; kingdom Metazoa; phylum Arthropoda; class Insecta; order Diptera; family Syrphidae; genus Volucella; species Volucella zonaria. The sequence continues at coordinate 58,951,289 of OZ014531.1, read as the reverse complement.
GGGTACTTATCAATCAGCCCTCGTTGTAAAATTTCAAAAACTCAGACAAGAAATACTAAAATTTCGCAAAGCTAGTAGAGATGTTTTGTCGTTCTTCAGCAGCGTGTAGAAGCGTAGGCAACTCCACTGACAGACCTTACAAAAGCAGACCACACTTTTGTATGGACGGAACGGCAAGAAGAAGCGTTTCAAAACTGAAGGAGATGCTCGGCAATTCGCCTGTACTTGATCCGGAGTGCGCACAAGAAGTGCACACCTATGCCTCAGGGGTCCGGCCTGGCTGGAGTCCTTCTGTAGAGAGGTAAGGAAAACGACTCGTTGCGGCCTGTGGTATTTAACAGCCGCAAATTGTCTGAAGATGAAAGGAAATACCACTCGTACGAGCTCGAAGTCCTAGCGATAGGCGAGAGCTTAAACCGATTCAGGGTGTATTTGTTAGGCAGACGTTTCAAGGTTGTCACGGACGCATATTTGCGACCAGCAATAAAGCAAAATTAATCTCCCGAGTGGGTCGATGATGGCTAAAACTGCAAGAATTTAACTACGAAACGTTTCAGCAGTCTGGCAAGAGGGCGGCGCTCATCGCTGCCCTAAGTCGGCAACCAGTGGAAGATGAGGAACAGGTGGATGAAGCACCTACGTTAATACTGAACGTCCAGATGTCAGACGAGGATTGGGTGGCGAATATGAAGTAGCAGAATCAAAGGCCGCGAGACATGATCTCCACACTGAAGGCAGTTGCGATGAAGTTGGCGAAGAAACAGCTACAAAAGGACTATATCGTCAGAGGGTACCGTCTTTTCCGTTGAGCTGGTGGATGATCCTTAAGCCGTGTCCCGATGATGTGGGACATCCCGCTGACGAGAAGACGCTTGAAAGGCTTAGAAAAACCTTTTGGTTCCCGAAGATGAGAGGATTCACCAGGAGCTACATCAAGTCGTGCGTGGAGTGCGCTAACGCAAAGGAGAAAGTCGGAAAATCCGAAGGGCAATTGCACAGTATGGTTCGCATTCCCCTCCCATTCGACATCGTGCTCCTCGATCATCTTGGTTCCCTGTACATTCTTGCATTAGTTCCATATTTCACTAAATATACCATTCTCCGTGCCGTGAGGACCACGAATATCGAGGGAGTCCTCAGCAACCTGAGTGAAGTGGCCAGCTACTTTGGGTTGCCGAGAAGGATTGTAACCGACCGAGGAGCTGCATTCACTTAGCGAACGTTCAGCCAATTTTGCAACGAGAACGGAATTCAGCAGATTAAGACCGCTGTCAGACCACCCAGAGCAAATGGGTAGGTTGAGAGATCTAAACGGAGTATTCTGACGTCACTCAGTTGTATGCATACTTCAGAAAAGGGGGGAGACTGGGCAAGTCATCTGAACAAAGAAGGCGAGCCCGCACGAACTCCTATTTGCTTACACACCGAAGAGTATTACGGGATACAAGCTGCTACTGGAGCTTGGAGAGCGTACCAAGTTGGAGGCCGGTGATATGGAACGACGGCGTGGCGAAGCATTAGTCAACATTGAACACAGCCACAGGTTGCGAACACGGTACCAACTGGAAGAACTTGTGTTAATGGAGAACTAACCTACAGCCGCAGGTGAGTTTCGGAAGCTGGAACCACGATATCGAGGCTCATACATCGTCTCCAAGGTTTTGCCAAATGACCGGTAGGTGGAAGAGGATATCCCTAATATGCAGCGAAACTAGCGGAAACTTGACACCGCCATGGCGTGGGACAAAATGAAGCGTTGGTGTAAGTTTCCAAATGAGGACTTTGTCAATGATGTCAGCGACGAAGAATACTCTGATCTCGAGGGTAAGATCGAAGATAGGATGGCCGAATTGTAGGCTTTAAGTGAAAGCGTATAAAAGCCTGCAGCGGAGACTGTAGGATCGATTCTACTTCCAATCGCCGACGGAGGCAGACCTCCAAATATTGTTTAAATAAAGCGCACAGAAGTCCTAACAAATGCGAATATGTTGTTGAAACTCTGGTGGCACAGAATCTGAGATAAGCTTCAGTCTTTGCTCTTCAGCTGATGTTTTCAGCGCTTTCACGGAAGCGGCTACCCCTACAGGACACAGAACTAGGGCCTTATTTGAAAGGCCTACGTAATCTTTAATTTTAGTAGTACATGGGACACCTGCAGATGCATCATTTTTGATTTCATCATCCGCTAATCAGTGTTGCCAAGGTGTGCATTGCTTTTAAAATGACAATCGTATTTCATCAATCTCACTTGTTCCGGAATATTCTTTTCAAGTCAAGGAAATATCGGTAAACTGCCAGCTCAGTACGGTTTTCATAGCAACAGGTGTACTGGTGATTTGATGGCATACGAGTATCTCACCGAAAAGTGAAACGAAAGTATACACCAATTTGGTGAAAGTTAGACAGCTGCATTTGATATTTCAAAGGCGTTTCACGGAGGAGTTTGGCAGCAGGCTCTTGTCGCCGAAAATCCATTCTTCAGTGGATTAGAAATTACCTTTCGGAAGGTTAATCCCAGGTTCCTTGTACGGTTTCAAATCAGATATCCACAAAATAAATGTTGGTGTGCCCCAAGGCTCTATTCTATCTCCGGCACTATTCTTTATTTTCATCAATGATCTCTTATCTAATTCAGTATTTTTATTTGCTGTGGTAGTTCCCTCTGCTTTTCACTGTTGTTTCCGAACTCAGGTTCCTGCTATTCGGCGGTAGAACGGGATCAACGTTAAGCTCAATAAATTCCGACATCATCGGCAGAACTATTATTGGGGAAATAGCTCTGGTCTCATGGGCTTGATCTTCATGTTTGAGAGAATTTGAAATCGATGACGGGTTTTCCAGTTAGTTTCTACCCGATGTAGAGTTCCAATAAGTGCTGGGTGCTGGGACGCTAAGAACAGCAGGGCTTATACTCAACACAGTTCCGGTTTATCATTCTTGCTCCCATGAATGTATTGGTATTCAGTGATCGTGTAGGCTACACGGCAGGTGTTCACTTAAAATGCATGACATATATACATCCTTGCAGATCGGTGATGTGTTACAAATGAGCTGTCGTGTTGGATGTCTCTTATTTATGTAGTTCCGCAAATCTTTTAATGTTGCCGTAATTGGAAGGGAATCTAACCCAGTATAATTCTAAGTGGCATTACTAGAATATTTATTTAATCAACGTAAGTATGTTATACCATCGATGTAGTGTCAATTATTTGAATTAGAGAAGTGGCTTCCTCAAAAAATGCCTGCAAAGCCTACTTAGCACGGTTTCGCGTTTACTATACGCTTCAAAAGTACATGTTTCTTATTTTGCATATGGAATACAGAGTTGCGTGAACATTTCGTTCCAATATCACGAGCGTATCCATCCGTAGATTATCAGAGTTCCACCCTGGTACTAGGTACTCAATAGAGCAAAGTTATGCCTGCTATTTCAATTGAAAACTATTGAAATTCAATGAAACCTAGCGCAGCCTGAGTAGAATCTGAAATGTTCCCATGTCAACTTGATTGGCATTCAAAAAAACTAACCAAAACGAGAAAAAAGAAATACCTACACCACCTGGAGTGTAAATTCAAAGCAATGTACTATCCGTTCCAACTGAAAAGGAAAGCACAACTCATCCAGAAACTTGTGAATTTATTAGGTCGCGTCAAAACTATGAGTACGTGTACTCGTAGAGCAACATTTCAAAACATGAAATATCAATTAATCAATCATTGGCGTCAAGTCAACACGGGAAGCCAAACCTTCATCGTGAGTTGATGTTTGCTCTTATTCATAACTCTGAATTGAAAGATCGTGAATAGGACGTGTGAAACATCCTCAGAGCAGGATAACTGAATGAATGAAATTAATTGCCGCGCTTTTGAATAGACAGCCCAACACTCGCTCAACTCCAAGTTGAACATTCGAATTCAAATGAAAATTATGAATCTACGAGTAGTCCTTCGTCATTCCAAATTCGAAGTTGAACCAAAGGGATGCATTCTTTGGATGAGTTTTATTTATGTTTCGACGTAGTTTTGTGTATTTTTCTAAGGAATTGAGCAGAGGAAAGGAAAGAAAAAAAAAAAAAAAAACTTTTTAAACTGCTTTTCCAAGTTTTAATGACATAATGGAGGAACAACTTTCACGAGACAAGGATTCGTTTGTGAGGCATTGGCAGACATTTCAACAAATCGCTGCTCATTGTTTGTCAATCTTTTGTCTTGCAGATGAGAACTTTACATCTACACGATGTACATATACGAATAAAAAATGCTCCAGTTTCTTGTTGGAATGTCCATATTATTTTACTTGTTGAAGAGTTGAACGTGTCCTTAGGGAGCTTATTTGATTTCTTTTGCGATAACTCCGGTGGGATTTTGTCGCTCCATTACATAATTAATAGGGGTAGTCCTTTGTAAGTTGCCGGTTTCATTATTTTGGTGGCAAGGTTTTGACATTGCATCTGATAAGGATCTGGTGACTTGGTCATGAAAGTACTACTTGTAGATGAAAAGCATTACCATGTACTTGGTACTCAAATCAGTTTAAAGATCTCTGAGGGAGTAAGACAATTAGCTTCCTTTGAATAGAATGACGAATGGATTATTGAATTTTCTTGAAACTTCTTGGAAATTACAACTATTGTAGCTAAAATTTGCTGATTTATAGGCTTCACTTTCCTACTATCTGAGACTTTAGTTCCTCAACTCTAAAATGCTCTTTTTAAAGGCAAACCTAGTAGGTAGGTAGGTAGGTAGGTAGGAGTGGCAGTTGGAAACACCAACCCACTTATGATCCTCTTAATAATGGAACCAGTTTGGGATTACGATGAAGCATAGGAGACTGTTTACGTCTATATTTTTTAGATCGCTTAAGTCATTGTAGAAGAAAGCTCCTAAGTGAAGTTTTCTTCTCTGGAGCTCTGGAAGAGAGCAGGATATGAACAGAGAAGGTGGAGGATTTTCTCCTCTACCTCTTCGTCAATGCAGCTTCTACAGAAATCATTTGTAAAGGCGCCAACACGTCTTGCGTGCTTGCCTATGAGGCAGTGTCCAGTGATGACACCTATGATGGCGCTGAGAAGCTTCCTATTTAGAAGGATCAGACTCTTTTTCCTCAGATCGTACAGAACCTCTTTTTGCTTCATCATTGGTTTCCATTTCCGACAGGAAGTAAGAAGAGGAGATCGACGGCCATTTCTGGAAAGGATATCGACGCTCCAACATCTAAGGTTGTATTTGGTGGTGTCTCTGTTAAAGGAGGAGGAGGTTGCTTATCAGCATCCAGCTCATCCTTTTTATAGACACTTATGTGTATTGGCTCGAGGCCAAACCGAATCATGCCTTTTGTCTGCGCTAGAAGGTTAAGAGATTCCTTATTGATCACGATCAACGCGCATCTATAAGATACCCTTAGTTCCTCCAGCTTCGCGACTTTCCAGTCATGAGTCGCTATGATTTCAGAATGCCTTCTGAGGAGGAGGGTTCGGCTGGGATCCAGGTGCGAGTTCGAGGTCTGCTAGGGATGTCTTCCTTAGACATGACCTCGAGTTTTGCACCTGGCCAAATCTCTCCTAAACCACCTATGACTTTAGTGAAGAGATCAAGAGATCTCTGGTGGGAGAGCTGGGGATATTCCCGCATGATGGCCAAGAAGTTGCTCGAAAGCTTTAGCTTGACTAACTGCCTCCGTTCAGGTGTTATTGATCCGTCGGTGTTATTCCTGTCGATCATTATTGCGTCCTTCAGGACTTCACTGAAAGACCTCAGATATGTGCTGTTGGATGGCCCAGGGGTATTGGGGCTGTAGGTTTTGGGCCTCTTGAGAACCGTCACGGTTTCCTCCAACGATGTCTGGCGCTTGGAAAAGTTTTTTGTTGTTTTGGGAGCAGCGGAAGCAGTGAGTAAGCCGTCTTTTAGGGTGTTGTTATCCCACTCAATCTTGCTCTTTATATCCGCACTTCTCTCAACCTCCGGAATGCATCCGAAGGTTTTGATGAAGCGTAAAGCATTTCGCTGTCTTAAGTAGACCGCTTAGATGGAGCTTGCCGATGCGGGTAAGACCCAGATTCCTCCTTAGGGAGAGGAGCTTTAGCAGCAGCGACAAGTTCGAGGCCTGCCACAAACTTGCTGCTGCTAGGAATTGAGGAAGTGATAGGACCATGGCTTGCCATAGTCTTAACTCTCCTTGAAGATTTGTTTTTAGACTCGTTGCGCTTGCCTTTAGAGGATGGTGTACCATGGCCTGCCACAGTTTTACTTCCGCTCGACAATACAGGAGCCTTGCCGGTAGTCGGTATAGTCACTGTTCTATCGCCCGGTATTAAAAGAGTACTGGCCTCGGATTTTGTTTTTTTAAGCTATTATCCATAGTAGCGGAGAAAGGGTGGTCTATCTGTACAGAGATCCGTATAGATAAGACTAGCTAATCCGGAGGTCGCCGGGTATCTGGATACTCCGTTCGCGACTGATCTATTTTTGGAGATGCTGGGCCATCAGCCAGGTTAGTCTTCGACATGGGTCGTATGACACCTTGATCCAAGGAGTGGTTGGGAAGGGGGGTTGGGGGTGGCATCCTTTAGTTTCAGGACTCGTCTAGAGAATTCTTCAAGATTCACTGACCCTACTCCCGGTATTAAACTGTGTGAACCCCATACCCTAGCAAGACCCTGTCAAGCACTGCCAAAATGCAATAGTCAACACTGGCTATGACCAACTATTATTGAGTCTTTAGATTCCAGCGTTGCTGTCTCATATCCGGAATAGCAAAGCAAAATCAGACTTTGTGTTTTCAATATTGTAGATTTGCTGCGCGTAGATGTACGAGTATGTATAAGGCTTAGCCTCGCCAGTATTGGTAAATATATCGAAGTAATATAGAGTCATTGAATCCATATGCATTCAACTGTCGAATTCGAGATTTATTTGTAGAAAATCGCTAAGTTCAACTGTCTAATGAGAAGAAGCGAGGAATTACACAGGAAAATAAAATCTAAGATATAATCTACCAATCCTAGAGCGCATGGAGCACTGATATCACGTCAACGACCTTGATGTGCTTTAGTGGGTCAATGTGTTGTTTTTGTGGTTGTTGTTGTTGCGGTTTTGAAAGCGTGCGGTGATAGGAGGAATGTGATAAGACATAGAGGTGCGGGATTCCCTGGTGGCAAGTTGCAGCGAGTGGTGTGAGCCTACGTAAGCAAAGTCACGGACTACCTCAAGTCATATCCATTTGCATATGTATGGTGACCTGGTTTTCCAGGTCAACTTTTACGTCGACAGCATATTTTTGCCCCCAATTAGAAATGGATTCTGATTGCTGATCTTCTGATCTTCTGATCTTCTGATATGCTGATGTGCTGGTCTGCTGATCTTCTGATCCTCTGTCCTCTGTCTGATCTTCTAATGAATAGAATAATTTACTAGCTTACTCATATGGCTTCATGAAACAGTTACTCATGCTAAGTCCACAAAAAGGGGTTGAAGTATAATGTAACCAACCATCGTCCCATTGCTAAGCTTTCTCACATACTAAAAATGTTCGAAGGTTTTTTATATGAGGTCATAAGCTTTCAGTGCAAGCCGCTTATATCACCCAGCCAGCATGGATTTCTGAAAGGTAGATCAACTACTACAAACTTAGTTGAATTCATATCGTTCGCGCTTAGCTTTAGAATATGGCAACGAAATCGATGTTATTGCTACTGATTTCGCTAAGGCCTTCGATGAAATATTAGATCAATTGATCCTTTTCAAATTGTCTTCCTCCGGTTTTGACCCCATATTGTTAAAATGAATATCTTCTTATCTGGAGAACCGTTGTTATAGCGTTCGATTTAGGTTAGTCTTTTCAACCCAGTTTTTAGTCAATTCTGGTGTCCCACAAGGAAGTCATCTAGGTCCCCTCTTTTTTCATTTTAACTATAAACGATCTTGAGAGGATTATTAACCACTGCAACTTATCCATTTACGCCGACGACACTAAGTTCTCCAAGACTACTTCTTCACCCCAAGACTCTATTCTCCTTCAGGAAGACTTAGAGCTTATTGCCTCCAAATGTCAATCTATGACTTTGTCACATAAGTCCAATCAATCTCCTCCTTGAAGTATTCGTCTGACGGCATCATGACACCTGCGGTATTATCACATGAAGTCTTACGGTCAACGGAATTACTAACCGGCGACGTAAGGAATCCTAACGCCGGTTTGTTTTATGAGAAACGCTCGTCTGAGCCATGTTGCAAACTACTTTTAAATAAGCCTTTGTTTACAAATAGAAAAAGAGAGATGCGCTGTATTGGTGATTACGGGAATTAGTGTGTTTTTACTCCTGAGGCTTGCGAAAAGATTTGACTTGCAACATCACCGAATTTGATTGCATATTGCTAAACATTCTGAACGGCATGGAGCTCCGGTCTTAACTTATCTGGTACTAAGACCGACAAGTCGGCAATGAATGCGTCTTCAGTTATCATGGTGCCATATCCGTCGTTCTTGGCAAACAAATTTGCCTTGATCGATTCGATGATGGTACCAATTTGGTTGATCTTCAACAGCAGACAACTGAAGGCTTTCTTCTCGACAGCGATGACATTAGGCTTGGGATTGTTGACATTTAAATCGTCACCAATAATTTGAATTGGTGTATTGGCGGTCATGTTGGGTTATCCCAGTGATCCGGATCGGAGGGATTTTCAAGGCTGGTGATGACGAATTCCTTGATGAATTTTTGATACAGTTTGACTGATGGGGTTCTTGGAGTCTAAATCATATATACCAACATTCATGGCGATTTCGATTTTGCCAAGGCATTCACAATTGGCGATGGCGTTCCGAATCATAACCAAAGCTACCTTGTTGTTTTGAATGTTGGGAACGAAACCACTCACTCTAGACGCATTAATGAATCTCCCTGCCCGTGAATTCAAATCATGGGCTGCACTCTTAAAGCCATCTTCTATTTAAAGTGAAGTTGTCTTTGGTACAACACGCTATGGAGCTGCCTGTTTGTCGACGACTGTCATCTGATTCTGGTCTTATGCCAGCCTGATGCAATGATACCAGAAACCCTACTGCAAAAAAAAAAATATAAAATCGGCTGTGCCAGAGACTGGTTTCGGCCAGAATCTGAGCCAGGAAAGGAATGTACGAGTAGTGACGAATGGCTCCAAAACTAATATAGGATGCGGCGCTAGTTCTTTCCGGAGGAATGTTGCTACAGTTAAGCTGCGCTTAGATCTTTACGACTCTCAAGCAATTTCGAGAATTCAAGACTTCACTGAACGCAGTCGGAAGGCTGGTTTCATTAAGTCCTGTCTGAGTCCCAGGTCACAATGGGATTACGGGAAATGAAATCGCCGATGAACTTGCTAGGCGAGGCTCAGAGCAGAGTTTTTTGCGGCCCGAACCTAAATTAGGTCTGCCTGAGTCCTTGGTTAGGGCTTCCGTTGGGTTGCGTATGAGCACAACTGCAGATAGCATGAATCTCCCGGTCGCCGCCAGAATAAACAAATGCTTCTCGACATCTCTAAGAAGTCAGCGGCCTTTCTGCTCTCCTTCAGTAGAGAAGACTACAGGCTACTTACTGGCGTCGTGACGGGGCACGTTTTCTGTGAAAGTGATGACGACACCGCGGAACACTACGTTCGCATCAGGCTGCAGATAGTCCGCGTTGATGTGGTGGGTGTTGGTACTGTAGTCACTTTATCACTGAGGGGCTAACTCATCTTTCTTCGAAAGACTGAAAAATTCCATTAAGAGGAACTTACAAGGAGTATAATGAACTAGTTCCTTGTCTAAATGCTCCGTTCCGATAAAAAAAAAGAAAAAAAAAATCGGGCAGTGTTTGGCGCGGTAAATTCCTAGATGGGCACCTCGCATGACCTCGGTACCAATCTTCTGTGCTGTTGGCAATGGAGGACAAGGGATCATTACCGCCATATGGGCATAGTACCCCGGCGTAAGATCTATTTGTATTATATCCTTTGAATATAAAAATAAAATAAATAGCTGCAACAACCACCCGCCATATACTGGCGCGTTAATACATTCTCTCTGTCTCCTGGTCTGGCTCTAGTGAAATACTCGTATATATACGAGTAGATAAAAAACACGACGCTCAAGATAAGTACCAGACGATGGACAGATTGTCTGTCTGAGGGTGGCGCTGCTCCTGTTATAAATTCAATTATAGAGAGTAGGACCTGGTGGCCATGATGACCAGCCCAGGCTAGTTTGTCCTCCGATTTGGAGTGACTTGGAGCGATTTGAAGTAGATGCAACAAAGTATCCATATGCCCAAATGATGTGTATTAGTGCTATTGCATGCAAGCGATTTTTAGCCTCCGGGCATAGGTATTAGTGCATATTGACCCGACGGTGGTCAGGCAATTTCTTCATCATCAACACGATTGGTACTCTGGTGGGTCAATCTAATAAGCTAGGGATGCTCTTCAAAGATGAACAAAATTGGCCACTGAATATAGAGAGCGGATAACAACCGAAAATAACTTTCCCAACTGCTATGACACTTTTAAATCTGTCCTCATCTTAACCATTAGCAATGAGACTGCCTTAAGTACACCAAAGTAAAAACACCAATTAATTAATATCTAAAGCGTTTCATTTCATTATTAGGTGGAACTTCCACAACAAAACAATCTTATCGTCTGTAAGGACATTAAAAACTCTTCACTGAAAAACAACAAAAAAAAGTACGATGAGCTAGCAAAACTCAAGTTGTTTATATTTATTCAACTCTAAATGAGATTTTCCAGCAGCGTCATCTTCGTCGGGAATCTGATGTAATTGCTACATCAAATACTAGTGCAATGGCAGGACGAAAGTCTACCCCCATCAACGGCCAAATACTCTGGCGATGCAAAGTTTTGCATTGTTTTGCTAGCGATTAATGCAAATATTTGTGCTATCAGTTAATTTTGAAATTTTCACAAAAATTGTTTGACTATTTGCTTAAATCTTTTGTGGCGATTTTTGTTGTTGGGCACGAAATTAAAAGGAAGTGTTTGGATTGTTGTTGAGAATTTTCTGGTTTTTGGAATGGTCACCGTGATCGGAGTTGCCAAGTGGTGGCCTCTGTAGATTGTTGTTTTTGCAAATGATTATCCTTACTTCGCGGTTACATAACAGCGTTCTAGATTTTGGAAAATTTCCATGGGGAAATTAGGCCTTTCCTAGTGTCTCAAACGTTTTGGTACTCTTAGCATTCAATAATATTGCTATACACTTCGTTTTTACAAGTCTGCATAAGTCATTTTAGATTTCTACTCCCTAGACGTCCAGTGGATCTTCTTTTAATCAGCTTCACCATCAAATTCTATCATACATGAGCAGTATTGCATTGGGTTTGATACTTACCAAATTTTGGTATTTGCACCACTAGAGCCTTGTGCAGCCAATTCGACAACATTCGATTTGATTCCTGCTTGGGTTAAGTCAGGCTAGCGTTATTGAACCACGGGACTTCATGGCCCACTCACCCATTGTGAAGACCGAAGGTCAGGAGGAGTTGTTTCGAATCAAATTTACACAGTTATGCAGTTTCTAGGTATTCCGAGAAGTCTACTGCCCGTCGTGTATAGCAAACCTTTAAGTTTAAGCGGAATTTTTCTCTCACAAAAAACTACGGACGGATTTTTGGGAACTCAATTGAACGCTTTTTTCATATCGATGAAGGCAGTATGTTGATTTATTCAAGCGTCCCAATATTTTTCCATCATTATACGTCAAATTTAAATCTTATCATATGTTGAGCAGCCTCCCACATGGCCGCATTGGCTGCTGAGGAGTTTTGTCTGCATATTTTCCTAGCTTGCGACATTATTGTACCGATTGGTAATTGTTTCAATTTTCGTGTCGACCTTGCCTTTATATAGTGGAACAAGAGCTCTGGTAGAGGACCTAACCCATCAGATTTTTTACTTACATATGTAGATATAATGAGCCCTTTTTAGAATGTAATACAAGTCTTTAAAAACTAACTAAACTAGTGGAACAAGAAAGCTCTCCTTGGACTGATTAAGCATCAAATCGCCTCTCATCAGTTTTTTGAACAAAATCGCCCATACTTCGGAGGGCATGTGACGGGGTGACAGACGATCTCGGTTCATTTTTTTTATCGCTTGGCTAATTTCCTTTTTTTTTCTTAAGATGGTGTTACAGTCAGGGCTGGACAGAACTGGGCCTCAACCAATAGGCTTCTCCAGTTAGCGGGGACTCTGGCTAACTGCCACCAGTTACGCGCTCTAACTTGTTTGACGTCACCTTCCCAAGGCTCTTCGGGATGCAACATTGATGTTCTTTCGCTCTACATACGTATGCTAACCATATTAGGGAACCAATGGTCACTTTTTTGACCATGTCAATGTCCATGTACAGGGTGTAGAGCTCGTTATTAAAGCACCTTTTCTCCCAAACCATGTCAATGCAAACGTTATCAAAAATCATTCGAAGTATTTTGCGCTCGAAACAACCAAGGATATCTTCACCCACCACCGACAACGTCCATGCTCCAAGAAACAGGACTGTGATGATGTGGGTCTTACAAAGAGTCTCCTTAGTGTTTCTTGATAAGTCCTTATTACTCACGTGCCTTATAAGCACGCAGAAACAGCGACTGGCAAGAGTAACTCTTCGTTTGGTTTCTGGTGAGATGTTGTTATTTGTCCCTGAACTTACTAGACAAAAGAATTCTAAGATCGGTATATTCCTTTACTACTTCTATTCTTTTGTGGTCAAAAGGATGACATATGAGAACACAAGCGTTCTCATTCTAGCCTCACACCATCAACTCCTACTACTCACCTCCACGTAGTGCCTGCCTAGTATCTCGACTGGAGATGGGGTAGGCAACCTCTGTGGAAGGTCGTTGCTGGCAGTTGACGAAAGAGGGAGGGGGAGAACTTCCATCACACTACGGCACTTTCTCCTGTTTCCGAGCGGCAGCGGACGAATTCTAAGGATGGAATCAACGGTGACGTCCACAGCTAGGTCGAACTAGTGCTGTCTCTATACGAGATGCTTCAACGTACTTGAATACCAGGTCTATAGGGATCTCCAACAAAGTCAGGGTGTTGGAAAAGAGTTGGTGGTAACCCTGAAGCGAGTTACTGGCTCCGGAACTTGGTCCGGTCCCTTTTGTCTTAGGGGTTAACTGTGGTTAACTGCCCAACCACGTAAAAAAGCAATTGTTACAAAGCGACCAATAGCCTCGGATAAGGACGGATTCACTATTGGCGATCCTGCAAAACGAACAAAGGACAACGATTACGGATCTGCAGGTGGAATGTTCGGACCTTGAATAGGTCGTGTGCAGCCGAACAATTAGCAGAGGCCCTAGACTGCTATAAAGCAGATATCACCGCCATCCAGGAAGTGCGGTGAGATCGGCCGGGCAAAAGAAAGATGAAAACCTCTGATGTTTACTACGATGATTGCTATAGGGAACGTAAGCAACGCCTATTTGGATGCAGATTTGTTGTAAGCGGCAGACTTAAGCAAGAAGTCTTGTGTATCGAAGGTAAATTCGCTAACATTAGCCTTATATGCTCTCACGCCCCAACAGGGGAAAAGTTTCTATGAGCTCCTCGATGACAAAACCTATGAGCAATGTCCCATGTAGGACGTTAAAAAAGTCCTAGGCAACTTTAATGCCAAAATTGGTACAATCGGAAGACGTACTCGTAGCCTACATGATCGATTTCGCTGCGGGACGTAACGTTACTACAGCAAGCGCACGGTTTCCTCACCTCAATATTCACAAGAAAACATGGCGGACACCGGATCAGCAAACTGCCTGCCAGATTGAGCATGTCGCAATGGACGCAAGGCACTCCTAAAGTATTTTAGATGTCCGAAAATTCCGAGCGGCCAACATAGACTCGGACCACTACCTAGTTGCAGCCACGGATGTCTCAGATGCCATAACAACGGGGAAATATGTAGAATAATAGGAGATTTAACGTTGAACGGTTGCAATCGCAATAAGCCGCCAGAACCTTCGTAGATCGCGTATTTCTCTACCTCTTGAGAAGTGCATTGCAGCCAGCATCAAGAGCTGAAGCCATTATAAAAGGCGCAACAGATGCGCTGGGTTTTACCCGTCCACGACCGCTAAACCCCAGGTTTAATGAAGAGTGCAGGCAAGGACATGCTGCAAAACAACATTCCTATAAAGCGGCGATGCACAAAAGGACGAGGGCGGCTCTTGAGCTCTACGAGCAAAAGAGGAGAGAAGAACATCGGCTTCTCCAGAGAAAAAAAGAGCGCGATTGAAGAAATAGAGAGGTGCTACTCCGGGAATAATGTTCGGAAGTTTTACCAAAAGGTAAAAGGAACGTGTCAGGGTAACAATACCCGAACGCAAGCCTGAAGAGATGAACAAGCAAAACTTGTACTAGAGTCACAGTCGTTGCTGAGGATATGGTAAAAGCATTTCTGCAGACTGCTAAACAGCGAAAGACGCTGTCAGGCAAAGCGTCATTGATAATGCAAGTTAAGAATTTCGTCCACCCGCCCAAAATGAAGTAAGGATAGTAATATCCAAACTGAAGTTGAACAAGGCTGCCGGGCCTGACGGCCTATCCGCCGAACTATTTAAGGCAGCAGGAGATGACTTGGTAGAAAGCATACACCAACTTAATTCCAAGAAAGGAGGCCCTCAAAACTGCGCCAGCGCGGTTCTTTACATTCGCCGGCGATGTTGATATTATTGGTTGAACATAGCGAGCTGTCGCTGGTGCGTTTGCGAGTATATGAACAGAAGCGGCAAAAATGGGTCTAGCGGTAAACAGGGGCAAAACAAAGTATATGCTCTCTCGATGGGTGTCGACGACGAATCGACCAGAATGTCGCAATCGGCAGCTATAACTTTAAGGTAGTAAAGATCTTTGTCCTCATCTCTTCAGATCGTTGCTTCTTTGGGCTGAGAAGGCAACTGTGTAGTAGACCTTCTCCCGACCAGCCAAGGAAACTTTATATAAGACCCTTGTAATCCCAGTCTTTCTCTTCCGGTTTCGAAGGTTACGAAGCATGGACCCTTTCTAAAGCGGATGGAAATCCTTGTTAGTTTTGAGAGAAAAATTCTTCGTAAGATATTTGGTTCCGTATACGTTGACGGGAGGAGGCGATTCAATAATGAACTCTACGAGCTATACAGCGACATCAACGGGTGAATATGCCAACACTAGATGTCGTCTGCAAGCAGGAGAGCTTCAATGTGAGCCCCTGCGAATTCTACGCCACCCGTAAGAAAGGCCAAATGTTATAAGGAAGGCAAATAAGATTGGACTCAGAGAACACTCCTTTTACTCCTGTCTATGCTTTGAACCATTCCGATAATGCCTAACCATTCCAGAATAGGTAACTTCGTAAAGGTTTTGTAAAGCCCATCCAAATTTCGAAAACATTTGCATTCCATACAGTTTACAGAATAAATATCTATATATTGGCTGAAATGTGTCCTGTCTGGCAGCCTTATTCTGCTTAGGCTTTTATGCATATTCGTATAATTCATTTTGGACTGTCGGCTGGGAATCTCGGGCGCATTTCTTGGCGTCGATGCCACTGGCCTTCAACGCTCAATGCAGGATCAAGGGGTGTTGATGAGAAATTGGGTGGAACGCATTTATCAAAGCGAATTTTTGCTGCTAAACCGTTCAGCGTTAAATCACCTCACAGGTTTTCTTCGTTGCTGTGGCATCATAAGCACCTTGGCTGCAAATAAGTTGTGGTTTAACCCTCTGTAGCGCGGTGTGACATTTCTGTCATAAACCGATTCTCTGCCTATAAAAATAAAATATTTTTTCAAGCCCATTTTGGGTCAATGTAGCTTATTTGTAACAAACCGGTATATCGACTTAGTTTAACAAAAAAATGTAGATAGCGTTCGTTGCCGCATGGCCGCCGTTGTGATCGAGTGAAACTACCTACGTGCTTTTGAAAAAAACAGTAAAAACAGTAAAGAATTGAAAAACGTGCTAAATACTGTGTATACGAGTATTTCGAAAATATACAAGATGAGTACATGTACTTTGTGGTAAAGTGTCGGTTTTTATGAAATTGAATGCCTTTGAAGAGTTTGACTTTCTGTCGTGTTTGCACCAGAAATGTCACATTGCCTAAAGTTTTTCTTTATGAAAAGGCTTATAATATGTTTCATTGGTCTTCCGTTTTAGAATGTCTTTGCGACCTCTACGGGACGGTGAAATAGCTGAGGAGTTGAATAATCACGAAGATAGTGAAGATGGCATGGAAGATGACGATGACAGTGTTGCAGATCCCGATTATCAAGCTGAGAATGAGATGGAGCAAAAGCAGTTTTCTAGCGTTGAAAATGAGATTATTCAAAGTTTAGACTGATCCGTCTCCATCTACTGCTGATGAGCCAACTGGATCGCAACGAACCCAGTCTGAGGAGCATCCTAGAGAGCTACAAACACTCAATCTGCGATGGAAGAAGAAAAATCTGCTTTTGAATGAGGAACAGTTGCGTTTTCTAGGAAATGAAAACCTATCAACAGATATTTTAGAGCTTGACATGCCGATCCAAATTTTCTTGCTTTTGTTTCCCAAAGATTTGCTTGTGCAAAAGGATCCCAATAAAAGCTTTCGGGTTTCCACAACAGATATTCAGCAGTGTATACTGTGTCTTTGATCCACCTTCTTCGAGTTACTGATCATTGGAATGGCACCATTGGATCTCTTATAATTCAAGAAATAATGCCCATTCCAATGACAATTCCCAAAACTTGCCCCGCGAACATCCGGTATACGACAAACTGTTCACACTTAGACTACTTGTTCAAAAATTGAACCAAACCTTTGCCAAAACTCCTTTAGAGCAATAACTTTGCCTCGATGAGCCAATATGCTCTACGAAAGCACGAAATAACTTAAAAAGCTATAACCCGAAAAAGCCTCACAAATGGGGCTATACGATTTACGTTCTTAGTGGAGTCTCTGGATTTGCGTATAAAATCGAACCCAAAACCTGATCTAGGCGCATCCACAAATGTTTTCGTGCATCTATCACAAGAAATACCTCACAACCAAAATTACAGATTGTATATATTTTGGCATTTACTTTACACGTGTCAAAAAATGGTATTCTCAGTCTTGGTACTGTATGTCGAAACAGGATTCCAGATTTCAAATTTCCTACAGACCAAGACATGTCCAAAAAAGAGAGAGGCTACTCTGTTGAGTATATTGAGTGGATGTAGCCACCGTAGCCTGGAAAGATAACAAGGTGGTTAACTTGGCATCAAGTTTTGTAGGAGAAATGCCAAAAACACAGGTGAGGTGGTATGTATTTAATTTTGGTGCGGGCGACAGCCCTCATTTATTCAGCTTAATACAAGCTATAATTTAAAGTTAAACTTAAACTAAAAAACTATGGTTGGTTAGAGTGGTGAAGGAGAACGGATTTGAGGTAGGAAGTGGTGCGGTGGAAGTCAAAGACGCTAGAGTTTGAATTAATTTTTCATAGCATACGGGAGATTGGTTCGTTCGCGCCATAGGTGGTGTGGTGGGTTGGGAGATAGAAGAGACGAGGGGTACGTAGATTACGAGGGTTAGTGTTGAGGAAAATAGAGCTGTGAAGGGACGTGCATTCAACCTGACCTGAAAGAAGTCGATGCATGAAGAGAAAGTCGGCTGCATCTCTGCGTTCCTCAAGGGTGTTTAGGTTAATAAGGTTGAGACGGTTTTGATAGGGGGGCAGAGCAAAAGGATCATCCCAGGGCCAACCTCGAAGAGCAAATCGAAGAAAATGGCGCTGGATGCTTCGATTTTCGAGATATGAACGCGATGATATGGGGACCATACTTGACTGGCGTACTCTAGGAGGGGACGAACAAAGGTAATGTAGAGGGACCTGGTCACGTATGGGTTGGTGAATTCTTTGGACCATCGTTTTACAAAACCTAGTGCAGAGTTGGCTTTAAGGATTATCCCATCCATATGCAAACGGAAGTTGAGCTCCCTATCACACAAAATGCCGGCCCGGTCGCGAAGAGATTCAACGGAGGAGATAGGTTGGTTGTGGAGAAGGTAGAGTCGGGGAGGAGATTTGTGCCGCTTATGTGAAAAGGTGATGGATTGGCATTTGGTGATATTAAGTTCCAAACAATTTTTGAGGCACCAGACCGAAAAACTATCAAGGTCTTTTTGAAGAAGGAAGGAGTCATGGGGAGAGGAAATGGTTTTGAAAAATTTGGTATCGTCGGCGTAAAGGGAGACGGACGAGTGTTTGATGATCCTATCGAGATCATTTATGGTTAATATAAAGAGAAGGGGACCGAGATGGCTACCTTGAGGAATTCCAGAGGTGGCCAAAAATGGAGCGGAGTGGGCTGACCTAAAACGAACACTGTAAGAACGGTTTTCGAGGTAAGAGGATATCCATTTTAACAGTATGGGCTCAAAGCCGAGGGCAGACAATTTGAAGAATATTAATCGATGAGAGATTGTATCGAAGGCTTTGGTAAAATCGGTTGCAACTACATCGACTTCGTTGCCGTTCTCTAGGGCAGAGATGGCAAAGGATACGAATTCAACGAGATTTGTGGTGGTTGACCTACCCTTTAGGAAGCCATGTTGTCTAGGGGAAATAAGTGATTTGCATTGGAAGCTTAGAGCTTCATACAAAATACATTCGAGGAGTTTGGGTATATGGGAGAGTTTAGCGATTGGACGATAGTTTGTTATTTCGTTCTTTGATCCCTTTTTGTGGATCGGGGTTATAAAGGAGGTTTTCCAAACCTGAGGAAATTCTCCTTGTGAAAGGGATAGACGAAAGAGATCAGAAAGGGCAAGGGAAAGAGACGAAGAACATTTTTTAAGAAATATGGCAGGGATGCCATCTGGACCGGGTGTAAATTCGTCATTGAGTCGGTGTAATTTATATTCGATATAAGAGGGGTCCAAGATGTGAGAGAGAAGTGGGTCATTGGAGAAGTTCAGTAGGTAATTAAAATAGGATGGATCTGGTACAAAGGAGTCGTTGGTAAAGGATTGTTTAAAGAAGCTGGCAAATAGGTTGGCAATCGTGAGTGGATCGGTTGATGACTTGTTGTTGAAAGAGAGGGAAGGAGGGTAACCATCGGACTTTCTTTTGTAGTTAACAAATTGGTAAAATGACTTAGGATCATTTATAAGGTTGACTTGCTCATTGTTAAGGTAACGCTGGTAAAGGGAATTGTAAACTTCGGTGAAATGAAGATAAGCACCAAGATAGTTGGAATAGTCGACAAGAAGACCAAGCGGTACATATCAATTGATCGTCCAAATATCTAATCGATAGCATCATGGGACGCTATAAAATATAGCTTCGCAGCAAAAGGTGGCAGGTTCGCATGTTTATTGGATTTGACTATGGTAAACGCATGGCTTCTTCAACTTGAAGTTGCAATAATTTTATGTAAGCTTGGTGTAGCATCGAATATGAATTCAATTCAAGCAAAATGACGCAAAGGAACAGCACAGCATCTTCCTCCAGAGGCAATCAGGCAAGTTCACACAGGACACTAGCCTGTTTGGACAGAAAAGAGAATACGCTGCAAATTTCCTAAATACTCTGGTGTCTCACAAACAATGTGCGAGAAATGTGGCGTCGCTCTGTGCTATAATAAACCCAACAATTGTTTCAAACAATTTCACATAAGTTAAGTTAACTTTATGAAGCAGTGTGACATTTCTGTCACACTCCTTTAAACTTGTTTCTTATGTGCAGGCATGAAGGCTTATTAAGCTGCATTCGCTTACTAACTGAAACTTCTTCCCATTGTCAAACCCACCATTCATCAAATCACCACGTTGTTGAAGAGATCCTTCTGTTCTCTCAAGCAGTCCGCTTAGTGTATGTCACAGCTTCCCATTCCCCTTGTAACCGGCCAATCTCAGGACACTGATTTCCTTTATGTTTGACGAGAACTTCACATAAACATGACATGCAATATGGCATCTAAAATAAAAATTGTGTTTTGTCTGGTTATTCTCTTAATAAATTATAAATCCTGATCCCGAATTGATGGATGGATTGATAGATGGAGCTACATACGAGTAATAAGCCCTTCTGACGGTTTGTTGGGACTTTTTTTTTGTCCAATTTTCTTTTTAATTATTTGAGTCAATTCATTGCAAATTAAAACTTAACAATTTAACAGCTAACATGCGAAATAAATCTGTCAAGGCATTTTGCTCCATCAACATCAGCCCTTGACGTAATACGTCACCGGGTAAAACATCGGCTGCTGTTGATATACATACGAGTAACTTTGCTCATTCATTATTTTGTGGTTGGGAAGCGATTTACCGGGGGTTAATTAAAATTGTGAAATGATGACATGGAGCCAAATAACATGTCTGCGGTCGGCATAACCGCATTGTCAGCGCTGGAAGGGTTTGCAGGCGAGATAATTGCGCAACCACTATTTGGAATCGAGATTAAGTTATTAAGGGATGCACGACAGAGATGAATTCTAAGAATATTTGAGTCCACGAATTATTGAAAGTACATGCCCAGCAGAAGTAGAGGATGAGCAGAAGTCACCCCCAAGACTTCTTCAATCTTAAAGCTTAAAAAAAGTTACACAGGTAGTCCTGGCTTTGCAATGTTTGCTCATCAAACTTCTCCCTGCGGCATGAGTTGAGTTCCTTTTTCTCGGAAAATATAAAGAAAGATACTTTTATGTGTTTACATAACTTTCTAAGTGGAAAGGGAAACATGGAGAATTTCACAAAACGAAGCACAGAAACGGAAGAGAGTGAAAATAAAAAAGAATTTAAGGATGTGTAAACACTCCATTGGGAATAGAGGTGAACCAATATTCAGCTCGACTTGTGTTGAAATGGGAAAAGCAAGCTCGCCAAGTGAGTGGCGGAGTATACGAGCACGTGAATGTATATGCTTCGCGTGGGTGGGTGGGTTAATCTTGTCACAGAATCTGTTGATGGTGCAACTTAATAAAATAGAAATAAAATGACACAGACTGTGAGATGATATTGTGTCATAGGCAAAAGTGAGAAGCTGGTTGGAAGGATGTATTTGCACAAGTTGCTGAGGTGAGAGATGGCTGGTTGACGACTTTAAATATACGAGTATAAGAGTGAAAGTAATATGTCTTCCTGGTTCTGTAGGGTATGCGGGAGGAATTTTCTGACAGGAATTTCCTCGGAAAATGTTTCCATTCGTATCGGCAAATTCCTTTGAGTGCATTGGTTGTACATGCATATGTGTGTAACTCTGTCATTCTACACCTGTAGTATGTCTAATTTATTTTGAGGTACATATAGTCAACCGTTAAGGGGTAGTAGAAGATTCATGAAACTCGATTTAGGATTGTTTTGTATAATTTTTGTAAAAAGAAATATTTACACTAATTTTCATGTTGAAACTGCTAAAAGCTGGTTAATTTAGGGTTGGCGATTAAACCAATGATTTATGGAGTACAGTTGATCCGTAGAGAATACAATTTGTCTCAAAAGTTAAAGTTCGTAGGAACTGTTTGAAGGCTGATCATTCTCATCACGCATGTCCATTGTCATTTACTTGTTTGAAGTGTCAACAGGACCGTCACACAATGCTATACGAGGGAGACCAAGAAAGAAAGTTATGTTGCACAGTGCTCAAAAGGTAACCACACGCAACAGTTGAAACTAACACCTGTACTGCATGCTGCGGCACAAATTGGAGTTCGATCGGTCACCGGCCATTGTCTCATTCTACGCGCTGTGCGCATCATGCATCAGTGAATATGCATCATAGCAGCTGCATCTGCGTCGACCTTGAGCTTCAGTTCCTGTGACTGGAGTCGGAGGATCAACGGTAGGAAATTCAACAGGAATAGTCGAAATCTCTGTGTAACATCAGCTGTACTGGTCTCATTTTGCCACGGTTGGGCAATCTTATGCTTCTTACGCCCGTGGATCCTACGCCGTTTAGTGAATTTTTGGATCTTGTTCTGGCGAATCCGAAGTTCAGTGAACCTGGACATATTGATGTCATCTTGGGAGCTGACCTGTTCGGCTCGCTTGTCTTTTGTGAAATCAAGAAATCATTCATCAATGCTCCTGTAGCTCAAAGTACTCATCTGGGATGGGTAATTTGCGGACGCTTGACCGCATTAACAATTCTACCACTGTGTACCAAGCTTTGCGCACTGTCATGTGCTGAACTCAGCGATTTAATACAATGAATGTGAAAGTTTAATGAGTTTGAAGATGTGGAATCTACTTCGACGATGACACAGGACGAACTCTACTGCGAAGAGTTTTTCGAACGCACCGCTTGACAGACCTGCTCCGGTCGTTACGTCATTAGTTATCCGATCAAAAGCTCTATCGATCTAACCCCGCTGACAGATTCGAAAGCGGATGCATACAAGCTTTTTAATTACCAGCAAAATCGGCTCAACAGGGATCCGAAAATGAAAGAACTATACGATAAGTTTATACCCGAGTATCTAGCACTCTATGGTCATATGGAGATAGTTAAAGAAGATGTGGAGCTGCAACGTGTTTGTTACATACCTCATGATGAGGTATATAAGAGCTCCAGCTCAACAACACAGCTGAGAACTGTCTTCAATATATCAAGAAAGGGGAGATCAGGAATTTCATTGAATGGCTATCTTCATATTGTGCCTAAACTCCAAAATGACTTAGCGACGATTATTTTGAGATGGCGAATACATCAGATTACATTATGGCTACAGGCAGATTATGGTCGAAGAAGTGGATGCTGACTTGCAACGTATTGTTTGGAGGGACAAAGATGGCACTTCAAAGACTTATACTCGTAGAGTACTGACCGTCACATATGGTTTAAATTGTTCTCCTTACGTGACCATTAAGGTTTTCCACACACTGGCGAAAGACGAAGAGGCCGAATTCCCTAAGGATGCGAATATTCTTCGGGAGTCATTCTATATGGGACGACTGTCTTCATGGAGCGGACACAGTCGAGAAGTTGCTTCAGCGTGGAGGTTTCGGCCTCCGAAAGTGGAATTCGAACTTAAAAAAGTACAGATGTGTACTTTAGACTATGCTGAGAAGACATGTAGTTCAATGTTAGGAGATACCGCCAGAGAACTTTTCTTCCGTCATCATATGGTCAAATTAGGATTCCTCTGATAGTCGATCTGCCACTTCCTTAATGGAGAGCTTCTTTTTGGAATTACAGCCAAGGCTTATTTATCTCATTGTGCAGGAGGTCAAATTTCATGATTACAGCAAATAAGCTGCAGTTTGTGGAGATACCCCTCTACCAAATGACAAGACGAAGAGCAGAATAAGTGGGCGAAAATAGTATTTTTTCCAGCTCAAACTTATTCCACAAAATAAAATGGAAAGCAGAGCAACCTTCACTCTAAAGAACTGCTCACTTTCAAAACTAAGTCAGAGAAAGGAATTCGATGAGGGTAACCAGAAAGTAAACTTTAACCTCGAAGTGAATGCAATAATTAAAAGTTACCTTGAATTCATTAGAACATAATTCTCGAATACAATAAGTCCGTGCTTCAATATGAAAGAATCAAAGAATACAAAGCACCCAGAAAGGTAACATTTATATTTCAAGGACTTCTCAAAAGTGAAGACACTATCGATAAATACTCAAAATAAGGATGCTCACCCTAGATTACAATATTAAAAAAAAAACTCTGACGATGGTAACAATGATGATGACGGTGCTGATGTTGTTATGCACGTAACTTGTGCATTGTGTATTTCCCACGATGCTGATTTTACGTTCATTGCTCATTCTAATCGAGTGAGTGCCCCACCACACGCTTTTACCCCCTGCATTTTTGTTCCCTACTCCGAGTCTGTCGCCCTTTTGTTCCTCTAACGCGTCTCGTTCTAACCGAGCTGCCGCACCAGGGCGCTATTCACTCTAGTTTCCCGTCACTTTCTCGTTTTATCGAATTTTTGGCATTCACGACGTGGTTGTTGAGAGAGTTGAAATAGTGATACAACGTTATGAAGCAACGAACACTCAATTCTTTTTGGATAATACGAGTATTAGTGTCATTTACAAGTATTATCGCAGGGTTATGAATGCCATCTAGTGAGCGCAAAAGGGACTAGGGATTCGTTTTATCGGAGTTCGGAATCATTTCATGTCGCTTTCTCGTTTCATCGGAGTTCAAATCACATCATGTCGCTTTTTCGTTTCATCGGAGTTCGGACAGTTCAGCAGCCTTAGAACTGTCTGTCGATTGGATAATGCAGAATACCAGGAACTACTGGAGGCAAGGCTGTTGCCATATCTACGCCATTATCATTCATTTATTCATTTAGAACATTATCGCTTACAATTTAAGATAACAATCATCTTTTAAGGTTTGCAAGCCTTTAAAATTAATTTAAGTATATGTGCAAACAAACTATAATATATACGACAAAAAGAAAGAAAAATAGAGGTTACAAAATAATTAATAACAGATTTTAAAGAAGTTACAAAAGTGTTTTCATAAAAGAGTTTACTGGCATTTAAGATTATAGGTATGTGACAGTTCCAGTGGCCAGATATTTTAAAACAGATGATCTAAAATTATTTGTGCTACGAATCTTTCTAATGTTTACGGGCAGAGAATTCCACAAATGTACTGAGCTAACAAAAAACTGACGTTCGGAGGTTGAACAGGCAAAACTTGTTTGAACCAGCAAGCGCGATCTGGTTGACTGAAGGAATCGAAGCTTATTGAATAATAGATATCATGCAACAGACATAGGGCTCTATATATATGCAGATTGTCGAAGGCACAACCGCTTATTTGCTTTGCGGCTAGGGAAACATGGTCATATCCTTTTAAATGAAAAACGAAGCGGGCAATATTATTATACACGACATTAAGCTTTCTCCTAGTATTGTAATCTGGGCAGCAGAAGATCTCACAGCTATAAAGAAGCATGGGTAAAAGAAGAGTTTTCGCTAGTAGGAGTTTTGCTTTTATAGGAATGAAAAGTTTTGTAGTCTAAAGAGCGCGTAGCCCACCATGTACTTTCCCAATAGCAGCATTGATATGAGTAGTCCAGGTTAGGGTTCGGTTGAAAATAATACCAAGGTTTTTGGCAGAATCAACGTTCAACGTCTAGTTGAATAGGTGGAAAATGCGATATATCTAGCAATTTTTTGTGGACCACGAGTGCTTTCGACTTAAGAGGGTTGAGAAGTAAGTCATTTTCAGTTGACCAGTTTAGTATACGCTGAAGATCTTCATTTATTAGCCTTGTAGCTTCGATGTAGTGTTTTGGAGGAAAACTTAGATAGATCTGAGCATCATCAGCAAACATGTGTACAGAGACATGCTTGACTATCTTAGGTAATTTGTTTACATAGAGAGAGAGAAAAGTAGTGGTCCCAAAATTGAGCCTTGAGGCACACCTTGCATTACTGGCAAAGATCTTGAAAATCGTTCACCCACTACAACCCGTTGCTTCCTCCCTTGTAGGTAAGAGAAAATAAGTTTCATTGAATGGAGTGAAAACATAAACTCTTTCCTAAGTATTGAGCAAAGAATTGTGTGGTTGACAGTATCAAAAGCCTTTGAAAAGTTGAGTAAGGTGAGAATGGTGGCATTGTTTTCATTTACAGTTTTTCTGATATCGTCGATTACCAACAATAACGCCGTCTTACAGCTCCTCTTTGCGCGGTGACTGATTGTCATTTAGTATTGTAGTTTTTTACTTAGGAGATGACTCTGCATTTGTGCAAAGATGGTTTTGTCAAATACCTTTGAAAGAAACGGGAGTATTGAAATCGGTCGATAATTTACTGGGTTTTCGTTAGTTTTCATTGGATTGGAATAACTTTAGCTTCCTTCCATTGCGAAGGGAAAGAAGACGTTGTAAGGATGGTATTAAAAACGTGAGTAATAAGGGGCAGTATATAAGGGAGCAGAAGCTTAACAAATTTCGGGTGGATTTCGTCAAGTCTCATGGCATTAGATTTAATTCCTAGTAGAGCTTCAGCAACATTTTCTTGACATACCCTATAAAAATTGAAATGAAGAGTACTGTCATCATCCGGCGACAAATCAAGTGGACGTGGGTTAATAGGGTTTGGATTTGCTGATGTTGAGAATACCGAGTTAAGTTTGTCACAATCGACATTTTCAGGAGTTTTTGGCTTTTTTCTACCTATACTAATTTCACGGATTTGTTTCCAGACTTCTTTTCCGGACAAACAAGCACCAAATTTTCTGTTGTACGAGTAGAAAGCACGCTTAGCATTTCTAATTTTGTGGGTAGTTTGATTACGGAGTGATCGATATCGATTGAAGAACTCTTCAATCTTGTACTTCTTCCAACTTTTAAAAGCATTGTCTCGTTGATTCATGAGTTGAAGAATATTTGGAGTGGATTGAAGCTGATTTGACAGTTTTTGCTTTAAAGGCAGGTGTTTGTTAAACAGTGAGACGATTTGATGTTGGAGGAAGTTTACTTGATCATCAACCAAGGGCATCCGATATATACTATCACAATATTTACTAGAAATGTCATAGCGCAATGCTTCGTAGTTTATGTTCCGGAAATCTTTAAAAATGACCCTGGACTCAGTATATTTATTTTCAACATAGTTTGTTAGAAACAACAGGTCATGATTCGAGAAGCCTGGTGCAGAGAGTTGGTTGTACAATAAAACTTTATCCTTATTGGAAACAAAGAGTGAATCGACAAGGGTTTGTGATGCGGATGTGAAATGAGTAGGAGTGGTCGTGTTGACAGGGCATAGCTCATACGATTTCATGTGCTCCAAGAAGTCTATTGAACGGGGAATGTTCAGCAGGTTACAATTTATATCGCCTATTATGACAATGTTGTTGACACTGCAGGATTTTTTCTCTATAACAGCGTAAAGTGGAGCAAGTGAAATATAATTGTATGGTCTATAGACCACGCATACCAAAATGTCTTAACTACATTTAACCTCTATGAAATAGAAATCAATAGGCTAACCCGGATTAGACTTGTGGACAAAATTATAATTGAGCGTATTACGAACATATATCGCAACTCCACCTCCCTTACGACCGATCCTATCAGATCGAGCTCTTGCTCAACTTTATATGTCCCTAGCCACCGTAGAGTTTGGATCTGTGTTGAACCATGTTTCAGAAACGCAAACAATATCTATTTTAGAGTCAACGAAAATATGGCGAAATTCATCAATTTTTGGGTAGAAGTTTTGGGCATTTATGTGGCAGATGTGAAAGCCTTCATGTACTTGAAGAACCCTAACCATTTCAGCCAGATTTTGATTTGCACCAGCAATCGCAGAGTCTCTAGGTCCAGCATCCTAAAGGCTATCCGTATTTATCGTGTTTTCGGGAGCTTTTCGATAAAAGATAATTAAAAGTAGTTAAAAATCTTACCATGGTCACTAGAACTATAAAAACATTACAATAGTTAGAAAAATAAGTATTTAAATTAAAATTCAATAATAAGCAAGGCTGGCAAATTCTGGATACTCATTGATTATTATTAAACTCATTCGGTTTTTGTTCGGTGATAGCATTTAATGTTTCCAAATTTTGAATGGCAAAGCTCCTTCCATCTCTGTTAAATTTTTCTTATTCTTGAGTTGTACTGCAGAGCGGAGAATTTCGGGATTTTTTTTCTGTAAGACTTTCATTTATATAGCAGCTGGCATCTGAATTAATCCCCAAATCTCGCAGACATAGGTCTTTTTGTTTGTCTTTTCTGTATTGGGATGTAACACACAGCAATGAGGTTTTTCCTCGCTGGTCAGGAAATTGCAGAATTATCGGCGGTGGTGTGCGGCTGTTGTGGTTTCTGTGCTTGTTGTACACGAAAGATGTTTTTCATTCTTGGTGGCTCACAGGGAAGTGCGTTACAGAGTGTATTGAAATAGGCAAGCAAGTTTTCGTCATTCAATTGAGGAACCCCAAAGAGGACAGGATCAGCTGCAAATTCCTTTCTTTGCAGGGTATCAACACGTAGATTGATAATGTCTATTTTTTCGTTGATTGCTTCATTTTCGTTTTCATTTTCCATTTTCGTTGTTGACTTCAATACTCTCTACGCGTTTTACTATATCGGACACAGTTGAGGTAACACTCACGAGCTGCGAAGACCAAGATTCCTTCAGTTCAGAGAGTCTGCGCTCCACGTCCTCCCGCAGCTTATTTATTTCATTCGTTAGAGCTTCGATAAGCGTTTGACTTTGCTTGCTCAGTCGCTCGTCAAACATTTTCAAGAAGAGGGTGGTGGCCGGGCCGCCTATGACAGCTGCGGTATGAGTTGCTGTTGTTGCGATTTCAGTGGCAGGGAGCGTAGCGGTAGCAGCGTTTGGTGGGCTGAATGCGAGCGTAGCGATAATGGGACTGTTGGTGGCGGCTGCAATATGAGAAGACGCAGTTTCGGTTGCGGTTACGCTTTCAGTGTCGGCGACAGTAGGTTTACTGGTGGCGCCGGTTTGGCGAGAGCATTGTAGTTTGGCGTTAAAGAGACTGAGGGAGGGCATTTGAGTATTGGTGTTGGATTGTTGATTCTAGCTTTTTGGCGTGTATGTGGCATTGAGGGTGTTGTATGTCTTGCTCGTGAAATGAAGAAGATGCAAGAGAGAGAAAGAAAAAAAAAAGAACACAATTTCTTGAAAAACTTTGTATGCAGATTTAGAGATCCGAGTTAATTGTTGTGAGTTTAAGTAAAGAAGGTGTTTAAACTACGAAACTGACTTTCTTGCCGATTCCCCGCACTGTTTAATATGGTCTTTGCTTTTTTTAGCAATGAAACACCAGATTTTTACTGAGCGAAAATTTAATACGTCTATTCGCGTTTGCACATACTTACTACCAAATGCCTTATCTCCATGCTCGATGATCGCATGGTTTTCGAGTCACAATGTATGAGTATTCGAGTGGCCAACCCTATCGAGTACATTTGGGTTTGGCAAGTTCGAAAAGATTATTCGGACAATCGGCATTTTCATACAAATAGTGAACTTAGATCGGGTGTCGAGGCAGCTTGGTCGTGTTTAACCCTTTAATTCTTGAAGCCTTATGTAACATAGATTGAATGGCAAATTGGATTTTTGAAATAATTACTAATGGCGGTAGAACAATAAATCATTTATTGTAATTCAACAAAATGGATTTAGTTTTCTTAATTTGATAAAAAATTCATCTGCGGCTATAAAAATGAAGTGACCATTCTCAGAACGTGTGCACATTTTTTGGTCTTTTTAAAATTGTCCCAATATTTTTACAAAAAAAACAAAAACACATTTAAATTATTAAACTTAATTTAATTATTAAATTTATTTCATAATTTTCCTCCCTAAACCAAAGGAAATTCGTATGCGGTTATAAAATTGAAAGGAAGTGTATACTCTGGCAGCCTTCTTAGATATCGAAGATACAGTCACAATATCAGATACAATAGCAGGGCATCTCGGCGCGTCAACCAATCAACTTCTCATGAAAAGATCAAGGCTCATTTCAAAGACATGTTAGTCTAGGCATACGAGTACATACCGCAAATTAGTATTTGCACTGCGTAGACTTCAGGAAGGTTATGTAGACGTTATTACAGTTGACTTCACTGGCAAATATCTGGATAATCTAGTGCAAGCCCTCTTCATCAACAAATCCAGAATCCCATCTGTAGCACTATTACTTCGAGTTATGAAGTTTTTAACTCGGATGTTGGCTCAAACCGAAGCTATAGTCAATCCCTATCTAATCGGCATAAAGGTGTTAACAATGACTTCGAAGTAGACAAATCCGTAAAATGTATTGGCTGCCGACAGTGACATTTGGTAATACTGACTGTTCCCTTTGCCTTTGTTATCTGCTCGTTTTGACCATTTATTGGATGCAGCCGGTAACACTGACGTCCTTAGTATAGCTCAGGTGGTGGATGAATTTCCTGAAATAATACCATCTCTACATAGATCTGTCCAACGCACTATTTCTACCAGCAATAAATCACCTTACAGAGCATCTCTTTGCTGAAATGGTGTTCAAGTGAGCAATATTTCTAAAAAGGACTCCCTACCAATTGGGGAAATAAATATATTAGAGCGACATCGATGAACTTCAAAACTGAGTCAAACCATCAAGTAACTAAAAAAACTGGCATCAGTCAAGAAAAGAAAGTGGCCCAACTTAAATAAGGCCTGTGGTGGTGGAGTGTTTCATCGCTCGACGGTAAGGGATAAATGAAAAGACTCCTAAGTGTGTCTTGAATTAGACTAAGAAGTCACAAAAATTAGGCAAGAAATGCGGTAGCTAGAGAACTGCTTCAAGTAGTTGCGAAAGTACATGTTAGTATCAAGAAACAATGAAGGGCCAAGTTCCAACCGAGGTGCGAAGAAGGCGCCGAAAGATAAGTAATTGGATCACTCAAAAACAAAAAACATCATCAGAATTATGGCCTCACTAAAAAGGTGATCCAAAATAGTATGAGCTGTACGACAATTCTAAGATCGGCAAAATTTAGTTTTTAATGTCAGGAATAAGTATTGGGGATCTAGAGTAACGAATACTGGAGGAAGAGCATTAAAAGTTTAAAAGGACCAATTACCGAAGGAGGTGGCAAATATCACCGGATGGGGAAATCTACGAATACCTACGAACAAACAGACATCAATAAAACCCCACATCTTGTCGACCTCTACAATCCGATCAAAAGAATACGAACCCAAAACAAAGTAGATATTAATATACGTGTTCTAGCTTATGCTCCAAAGTTAAAGAATTTCAATTTTCTATATTTCCATTCCAAATGCGAAGGACATCAGCCATTTCAAATAGACGTCCCTCGGTGCCTACTATAGTATTGTAGCTCAACTTAATGCAGCGTTATATTGTATTTACTAGTGCAATAGATATCGAATCAATTATTTATGTAGATGCTCAAAGTTTTACATCAGAACCATGAATACGAACATTGAATATACTACCAATGCTGACTCCTTTTGGTAGTCGCCATGTGAAAATGTTCACCTGTCGGAGAATCTATACGCTCGTTGCGTGATTGCCATATTAATCCTGAAAATTGGTTTTCCTTTTTGCCACAAACATGAAACTACCAGTGTTGTAGCTATTGTCTTAAGAAACACCATGGGGTGGTTGAATGGTTCAACCACTACGGTTGTGGTACCTTGTCCATTGTGTATCGTTTTTTGTTTGCTTACCAGAAATATTGGATATCCTGTGGATTTATTGAACATGTCATGGGGATTTTCTTTTCCAACATAAAGTTCAAGTAACAGCAAGTATTCGAATTAGCCACCCGTCTAACCTTTGTCGATTTGATAATTTGTCTTGTAGTCTTGAAGTCTTGGAGAGGCTACTTCAACGCTGATTACAAGAATTAAGGCAAAACAAAAGAAATTAATTTTCTCCATTAGACAGACGATAATAGGTGAGATGATGGCTACGATGATGGTGATGATGGTAATGAATGTTGAGAATAAAGTATTTGATGGAAGTGTCAGGTAACAATCACCTTCGATTATGAAGTTCATTAAGTGAAAAATGTTGTTTATTTTATTAGTACACGTTTATCACTTTCTGTCCAGTACACTAAAAGGCTATTTAGTAGAAAAACATGGGGTCCTGTCGAAGTTTAGTTACTCAATAAAGCTATCTGTTGGGTTTTTTGTCTTAAATAAGAATGTTGGTTGATAGACAAGTCGCCTATGTCATGCTTAACCTGTCGCTTCGACTAGGTGCGAACTAAGGAATTTATAGTCCTTGCTTAAATGCCTGCCGTTTCGTATGTCTTGTAGGTGTAGGTGTTCTTTAACTCGCCCCAATATTGATGATGACGTTGCCTCTTTTTGCATAGTTCCTCAGAGGACTAAGTTCGTAACAAAAAGGATAGTGGATAATGATTCCACGAGCAAGAGCTATGCACCCCACTGTTTTGCGAATTTATTGAAGCAGCGGCCTTCTGGGCTGCCGTAGCTGGGCACTTATTAATTTTCCAATATACAGTAACTGATTTTGTTCGCATCAGCGCGAATACTAGCATCCTTGGCCGAACAATAGATTTGATCAAGATTTCTTGGATTTTAAAGGCTGTAGAACTTGCCGGTCAAACTATGCGCAGTGTTATGATATTCACACAGAACACTGGGGAGGATCTTTTATACGACGCTTAGAAGAAGCATCTATAGTTTCCGGATGAGAATTAGCTCACATTTCTAGTAGATACTAAATATAGAGCTTACATTCTAGTCTTCCTCTAAACAGACTCAGTCAATGATACTTTGCTAATTTCTTCTGTCTGGCTCTCAAGCAACATTTGTGACGATAGTAAGAGTACAAATAATGGAGACAAATGACTGGAAAGTACCTAAGCCAGGAATTCAGGAAAAACCAACTGGGTCCGCTTTAAAAAGGAGCTCAGTTAGCCCATCAATGGTCCTCCTTAGCTCTGAATAAAACATAAGATAGAGGAAGATGTTCAGAACCTGAACCAAATGTTTTGAGATATGTTCAACAAGAAAAACTGTATAAGCTACATGAGCGCAAAACTGTTCAAAATGTTACTTACCTGCCAATACGGAAGATCCTGCAAGACTGCTCTCTCCTTGTCTTATGGGTAAGACCAATGATCGTGAATTGGACCCCTATTGCGGTTGCAGACTGCTATAAACAGAGGTTGCTGGCTGGGCGGCGTTCTGTCTCCACTGTGATGGTGCATATTTGGACCCACTCAGACCCTTAATAGCTCTAACATTTACGCTCAAGCTTATATCGATGATTTTTTTTTTTGGTTTTTATAATTTGCGCGCGGGCGAAGGAAAGTCAGGGACGATAGAAAGAAAGGTACCGGTGAACGTTGGTTTTAAATGCTTGAGGGTTATAATGACTAGGAAATAAGGAGCTAGGCAGGGCATTCTATAAGACAGTTGTACGGCAGAGATGTTTTGGGCGCACCCGACCAGATGTGGGCATTGTACTCCAATTTTGGACGGATGAAAGCCTTATATATTGTGGCCAGATCAGAGGGGGTAAAATATTTCTTACATAGCTTGAGGAAACCTAGACATTTCGCAGCATTTTTGGCGACATCGAATATGTGGTCGTTCCAACGTAAGTTTTCATTCAAACACATGCCGAGAATGGAAAGTTTATCGGTTTCGAAGATGCAAGTGCCATTCATGGATAATGGCTGGGGGTTCAAATTTCGCTTTAACGACAGTAGACAGCATTGTGTTTTTTGCAAGCATTAAATTCTACTCTGTTAGTGGTTCCCCAATTAGTTTTGCTGTTAATATCAGAATTTAATGAGCTGAAGAGCAGGGACGTACATCCGGAAACGAATATGAAAAGCAGAGAGTTCTGTCGTCAGCAAAGGAATATATTGGATTAGAAGTAGCAGACAAGAGATCGTTGATGAAAATTAAAAAGAGTGTCGGAGACAGAACGGAGCCCTGGAGCATACAAGCATTTATTTTTTGAATACCAGACTTGAAACCATCCAATACAATTTGAATTGAACGCTCCGAAAGGTAATTTCTAATCCATTGAAGGAGAGAGTCATATGCAGATGGAGTATGCCTAGAAACTGGCTCTCAGTCAACCATCTCCAAACTGAGACTGTTCCCTATACTAGAGCTAGGAAGCTGACTGGTCTAACTTATTTAGTTCTTAAATGCATCACTAACGAAGCAAAATTGTTGGATGTTATCCTTGATAACAAATCTCCTAAAACTTAATATGTCGGGTCGCAAACCGCTAAGGCGCTCTAGGTTTTCTGTCGGCGGTATAAGGAAGCTTTGGGCAAAACATAGGACTATCACCTTTGAATCTACACGTCTGGTGTAACAACCATTCAGGAAAATTCTTCACAGCTCCTTTTAACAGACTCCAAATACTGTCTGCCGCGGCTGCTCGTGTGATTCTGCTGGATGAGCCCTCAAAACCATTTTTCGTATAAAGAGAAGTGGTCAACGGTACAACGCGCACCGGATTATGATGAATTAGCGCTGAGACACCAGAATTCAAGGCGCAACAAATGCTCGAAAAGTGTCTTACAAAAATACCATACCGACACAATGCTCTTAGTCGAAAATAGCCAAGGAGGCCAACCTATACTGTATGCCTGAAGTCATCTTGAGGGAATAACATAATGAATATGACTCCAAATCAGATCGTTTATATCGGGAAGTATCGGCTGTTTAAATACTTTCATCGGTTCTAGGTTTAAAATGCAATGCTTCTTTAAAGTCCTGACAAAAGCCTGAATCGACTGATTTTTGTCTGGTTTCCGAGTCACACTATGATCACGGGAAGTGTGGTCTCCGATGAGATTTCTAGAGAGGGCTTAGAAGGCGACAGTTAGCGCTGTGAATATCCATCAAAGGTGTTTGTTCTAGGTAGAAGCGAAGGAGCGAAGGAGCGAAGGAGGAATTTTTGATTTGATACCGTTTCAAAAGAAAAAAAATATATATGTGTGCAAATTTATACCTACGTTCATACATCCAAAGAACAAAGCGTGGAATATTATCCTTCATAATGAATTCAAATTCGAAATTGTTACGATCAAAGCATAAACCGATTATTCAGAATCATAAAAGCAATTTGGTTTTACTCAGTCTACTACCCACTCCTGGTGCAGCTGGCATTTTGATTGGAAATTAATTAAAACCGCAAAATCATCCGGCAATAGTTGGATTTGTGTCGTTAGATATGAAGTGTGAACTGACCCCAAAATACCTTACCTATAACCATTCCCATGGGGTTGTTAAAAAGCACCTACCATGACCTTATGAATGCGCAAATGGTGGTATGAGCAGTTATTGTTAATAACGCGCATGCAAAATTTTTAAGCGATACATGAACCTCTAATTAATTGCAGATTGATTCTGGTTATTTTGGTGATGTTCGTGCTGAGAGAATTATGTGTTTGTACAAATAATTAACTGGAAATAGCGGCAACCAACAAAAAAAAACTTTAATCACATTTTCAAACCAAAAAGATGGGCGAATTAGCTGCAGTAATTACAATGGAACTCAAATTCAAAAAGCAACTAATTAGAGAAGGCTTGCGAATTTCAATTGTTTAAAGGTTGCTTAATCAGATGAGGCTTTGAAAATTACGGGACCTACTTTTCGTCAAAGCGGATCAGAAATCAATGTTGGATATGCTGGCATTTCGTTGAAGCGATGTCTCTGAATGAGGGTATGAGGAGACACGATGCCCCAAATATCTAAGCTAGATACTCAGCTAAGTTGTCCGTTGGAAACAAATGAATAAAGGACACTGCTTATAGGTAAAATTTTAGGATCCCTAGTATAATGTACCATGCCCACCCACTCACTTTGACGACATTCTTGACTGATGTGAAGAAAAAATACCAGAAATCTAAGAAGCACGTGCAATTGAGTTAAAATTCTTAATTTTAATGATAGTAACAGCTTTAATATAAAATTAATAAAAAGTTCGTTAAATACCCTTTAAACATAGGGAGTGGTTTAAGTAGCAAGACAGCGGTTATTTGGATGCGTGTTTGTTGTAGAAGGAAGACTTAGGAGCCGGAGTACTTCCTCAACCAAAATATAGAACTCTAATATCAAGCTCAAGGTTATGCAGATTGCAATTTTCAGTGCAACAGTTAGAGAGAAACCTCGATGAATGACAGTGAGGATGGATTCTACGGCCAACCATTTGACTGAGGTTCTAGAGAAGACAATTTTCATGAGTTGGAAAATTGTAAGGCAAAGCAGCGAAAGTTTTGTCGACTTCGGCACAGGAAAAGATCTACGTATGATGCTAAGTATCATACTTTGCACAGAGGTAAGCTGTCGGAAATCTTTCAGCGTTGTAATTGCACTGTAAATGAGCCCACATGAAAATCTGACGTGATAGTTGTACCGTCAATATCATAGACTTGTGCTCCTCCAAGAAACACACTGCAAAGACGAACCAAGCCTACTTGCTTGAGGGAAAATGAATGGCTACTCACTTATAGGTGCCCTTTATCACCCAGCTTATGGAATTGCAACGTTCGTACGATCCACTATAAAAGACAGAAGCCTAGTAGAAACCAATGATTCCAGTGATTTGACCCTTGTGACAATATCAATCTCTGGCTTAAAAATTGTGAACATCTCCAAACCACCGAATAGCCGCTGGCCCACCGACATACTACCCATGTACCAACCTCCAGCAATTTATGCTGGAGAGCACTATACACTATGGAAGTACCAAGTGGACGACAACAATGGTGTTAGATTTTACGATTGGACCAAGGACAAAGTCAACTTTTACTCAACAAGATAGTGTAGGAGTTTCAATCCCGATCTGTGCTTTGCTACATCGGTCCAAGGCGAAAGATCGCAATAGATATCCAGACAAGTTATACCTGCCCAGTAGTCCTAAATGACGGCATAGAAATACAGTAAGTGAACTACACCCCTCGACCTCGATGGAGTTTCAATTAAACATCGCATTAGAACTCGACTCTAATATTCGAGTACTGCGAAGAAATATGTTCCACGTGGCTTTTGTAGGAACTACATTCCCGGATGGAGAGCAGAAAGTGACAGAGTTTACCAAGAATTCTCGCAAAACGATGACCATGAAGTTGCAGAAGAACTACTTCAATCAGTCGATAGAGCATGCCTAGATCTGTGGAAGAAAACCGCGGGGTTGCGGTTGCGGGGATTGACGGTAATTACCCCAAATTCATTAAAAATAGCGGCAAGAACGCCAAGGTCTGCTGGTGCAAATCCTTTAGCAATATTCTATTGTCAGGAATATTGTCTAAAAAATCTAAGGTCATCGCGATCCAGAGAGATCAGAGGATAGTGCCGATGGCTACAGACCAATTGCCTTCTTAAGCATTTACTGCGAGTATAAGGTCCTTGAGTGTCTTATCTACAATAGGATTGTCGGGGCGATAAATGCAGTAGTTCCTATTGAGCAGGACGGCTTTAGATCAGTTCAGAGCTGCGTAGATCAGGTACTGGCCCTAACAACGTATGCAGAAAATGGCTTCCAAAGTAAGCTTAAGACAGGAGTTGTATTCGTAGACCTCACAGCCTACAATACAGTCTGTCGTGTAGCTATGATTTTCAAACTTATGAATGGTGTACCTTGCTGGGCTACAATGGGCTACCACAAGCGTCAGTTCTTGCGCCATTCTTGTTTAACCTCCACATTAACGACATACCGGAAGTACAGTCCAAAAAATTCGCGTTTGCTGACCTTAGCCACAACCGTTCAGAGCCGGAACTTGAAGCTGATTGAAGACGCACTTACAAATGATCTCGAAGAGCTGGGAAGGTACTTTATGAAGTGGAGACTAACGCCTAGTCTAACTAAGACTGAGTCAGCGCGTTCCCACCCAAAGTCAAATTCAGCGGTGTCACCCCTCAGTAAAATAACCAGCCGAATTATCTCGGAATAACAATGGGCAGGGCCACCATGCAAAAAACGAGGAACAACTTGCTCCAGAAACTCACGTCCTTGGTTGCCTCTCCTGAATATTACAGTGATATCCAGCTGAATATTACAAAGCGACTTATCACCGGCACGATCAGGAGCACGCCAACCCAATGGCTCCCAGTGTTGAGCAACTTCCACCTCCTTCTATTAAGACGACAAAATATGCTCGTTAGGGAATTCATGAAGTTCCAGAACAACCAAAACCTCCCAATACACGGGGATATAAATCTAAATCATCGGTACCGTTTAATATGATGTAATCCAGCCATGAGGCTATACGATACAAATTTTGATATCAATGAGGAGTGGAAACACGCCTGGAGATACTTCCTGGCAGCTAACAACTTCATCGCCAAACGCGTATCAGTCTTCAATCTACCAAGGTATTTATGGACGCGACTCAACAGGATCATACTATCCATAAGTAGTAAATCCTAGGCATCGTACTAGATTGTAGACTCAGCTGGAAAGCAAAGAAAGCAAAGATCGCTTTCTACAATACGGACTTATGCTATATCATGACTTTGAAACACCATCCCCCTGTACTTTCCCAATCAGAGAGCCATGGGACAGGAAGGAAATGGTGAAACACTCGATACCGGTTTTTATCAAAGATGAAGATAGGAAGTGGCGCTGGGATCTTCTTCATCAATTGAACTTAACTTCATCTACCGGACTACAGCGATGTCTTGCAGGCTGACATGTTGGCTGTAGCAGCTTCGTTGTATTGCTAGAGGAACAGAACATTATGAACCTGCACTTATGTAGTTTCAAGCATCTCAGTTTGCAATGGTATAGCTTCGGTTTTGCCAGGACTTCTCCATATGTTATCAGCAAATTCGGTAAGTAGCAAACAAGATTCGGCAACTTTGTTGTTAATTCCTCCACTTTGCACATTATGCAACATTTCCATAAGAAACGTATCACTGATAATTGGATAGGGGCACTATTTTCAGATGCACATTTGAAGTAAATGTCGAGATCCGATCGAAGAGAACTGAGTGAGTCAGATAAAGTTGGGATATAAGATTTAAGGGAGGATCTGACACTATTAAGCTATGTTCAAATGGTGAACGGTACAAACGTGGGTTAGACCGACAATGTTGTCAGAAAAATTAATGTCAAACTGCCATCTGACAACGAAACTATCGGACACCTACCAATCGTATGAACACCCTTCTGTACCATTGCCAGATCGGTTTCACGCGTTTCGGACATTAGCAGGCTCATTTCATATTGTTTGGTATCTGACAATGACGTAATTTAATTCCGCCTGGACGCTTTTATGCGTGTGGCACTAAACTCCGACTCGTACTTCGACGAAGTAAAATATCTAGGAGTAATCCTGAACAGAATACTAAACTGAAACTCTCACTTAAACAACAAAATAACTAAAGCAACCAGCTCTTTATGGGCCTGCCGTTGCATGTATGGCATCACATAGGGGATCTCTCTAAAGATCACTCACTGGATCTACGCAATGACGCTGAGG
The DNA here is from genome assembly GCA_963966105.1 of Volucella zonaria. Classification (NCBI taxonomy): domain Eukaryota; kingdom Metazoa; phylum Arthropoda; class Insecta; order Diptera; family Syrphidae; genus Volucella; species Volucella zonaria. Next base: position 58,912,356 of record OZ014531.1, on the reverse strand, counting down.
CCCATCATAACTCATGCTTGTATAGTATGGTGGACTAAAATCAAGCAAAAGACCTCCATTTCAAAGCTCAATTCAGTACAACGTCTTACATGTTTCTGACCCCATGGCTGCGATAGAGGCAATAATAAGACTAACGCCCCTAAAGTTATACTCGCATATAAACAAAGTGACATTAAGCAGCATAGTAAGTCTAGTTACAAATTAAAGAGTTAAGTCTTAGGCCTTCGAAATACTGGAACTTGAAACCTTCAAAAAGCCTAAGGACTTCTCAACGGAGATTCCTAGCAAAAAAGCAGCCATAATGACATAAAGCGGTATACCGATGGTTCTAAAATGGAATTGGGAGTGGGAGGTAGAACACGGAGACCTAACCTAAATATAATCGTAGCTATTGGCAAAAGTCCCACTGTATTCCAGGCAGAACTCCACGCCATTCAAGTATGTGCCAACCAAGTTTTACAACTCTGGTACTAAAGGCGCAAACATTCATATATCCACGGACAAACAGCTATAAATGCCCTTAGCTCGCTCAGTATTGACTCCAAATCAGTCACGTACTCCTTCAAAATCCTCCAAAAACTTAGCTCTAGGAGAAATCGATTCTGGCTTTATTTTGAAGTTACGTTCTTGCCATTATGTGTGGAATAGGACACTGTTTAAATGGCCGCCTCGGCTTTTGCTTCATGCGGTCGCTCTAATATATATTTGCGGAGTTATTCCGGCAATAGCGTGTCGAATGTTAGCTTCGAGCTCGTCCAAAGGGGTTGGCTTGTTAGGGTAGGCTAAGGAGTTGACGTAGCCCTAGAAAAAAAAATAATCGAGTGGTGTCAAATCGCATGATCGCGGCAGCCAATTGATGAACGCTAGCAGTGAGATGACCCAGTCGCCAAATTTCTCCTTCACAACTTCGAGCGTTGCGCCGCTTGTATAGCATGCAGCCCCGTTTTGTTGTAACAACAGCTTGGATATGTCGATGTTATCCAGCTCTGACCACAGAAAGACGGTTAACATCGCTCTACATATTCCTGAGATCATTGACGGTAACGGTGTCTCCTTCCTCATTTCAAAAGAAATAAGGTCCCACGATGCCGCTGTGCCATAAACCGCCCCAAACAGTCAATCTTTGTGGATGGTTGGATGCTTGGCCGAATACTTGAGGATTGTGTTTGCTCTAATAATAGCAATTTTACTAATTGACATTGCCGCTGAGGCAAAAATGGGCCTCGTCCGAGAAGATGATTTTTTGGCCAAAATCCGGATCTCCGGCCAACATTTCCAGCAGCCAATTACCGAACTCACGGCCTTGACTATGTTCGTCTGGCTCCAATTCTTGCGTCAGCACAATCTTATACGGATGTAGGCCCAAATCCAACCACAAAATTGGCGATGGCCAATTCAGGTGATCGGCGCCGAATCGACATTTCTGGGTCTTTTTCGATACTGGCCGCTACTGCGGCTTTGTTTTCTCCATTTCGCACCAATCTCTACCTGGTTGGTGGCTTAAGATTAAACTTTTCCACGGTGTGACGAATTACCTGCACGCTAAAGCCGTGATAACGACCGACCTCACGACGAAACTCACATTGTCTATTTACAACTGTGCCGGAATTTCTATAATTGTAGGTAGGCTACCTCGCAGGTCATCACGGTTTAAGATATCACCTCAGCAAAATGAATCTAGTCGACTCTCTGGAGTGCCGACTTTGTCTAGAAGAAGACATCATATGTGAATGTCCACGTCTCAAAAGATTTAGACGAAAGATTTTCTTCAGGGAACTATTCGGCTTCAACGAAGTAGTGAATCATCTGCTAGTAGTGTCAACAAACTAACGAAGGAACTCTCGGTCCTTAAGTCAATCCATAGTGTCACTCTAACTCACCTTCCTCGATTAAGTTCGCGGTGAACTCTTTTAGTACATCTTTGGCTTCGAGTGCTGGACCAGTACGTAATCCTTCTTAGGGATATAGCGTTCAGTATTTTGCTTCTACATTGCGTCGCAAGCCATCAGCGATAAATTTGCCTTTGTTATTGCAATGATCGAATCGACTGCCCGGTGAGTACTTTTTTTTTATTTTTTGTCGTCAGGTAGTTGTAGAGCACGCAACACGCAAGCGTAAATTTCTCTGGTATCCAAATATATGGGCTATCGCATCAAGCGGAAACATGCCGAGATGTTGCCGAAAGCATTGTCGTTAATGCGGCCAGCGTAGCTCAATCGACAAGGTTGTGCTTTGGATACTGGCGCGGCTCGAACGACGTCGATGCACGAGTAAATTATATTCTGGTAGGCAATGATCGTCAATAAAAAGCTGTGCGTACCTTTGTATTTTGTAGAAGATGATTCCAGCATTGGGTGGGGCGTTCACTACCCTTTCTATCTACTGCTTCAGTGCAGTTTGGAAATCCGCAAAACTCTAGTGTTTGCGGCGTCAAGAGTAAAATTCAATTTCAATGCATTTGTGCGTATAATGAATGAAATAAATTCGTCTAAGGACATTTGTCCACAACCACTTTGTGGATGACTTTCAGGACTTCTGGAATGATGGGCGAGATCACTGGTACCGGAACTCGGTATTACAGTGATCGAAAATGCTTGGCACCAGACAGGTAGCGTAGAGCCAATACAGGCCGCTCATCTACTAAATTGCTCGTGTGTATATTTGTATCCTGCTTTTATACAAAGCAAGGAGATTGTCCATTTGTTTAGAATCCATGCGCGAAAAGATGCGGTACAACTCCGGCTTCTCAGCTCGCAAATCCAAGAGATAGTTCGCGTAAGATCCCTCTTGCTGCCAGCGGGATGCACAACGCTTCGTACAAAGGCCACGGCATTTGTAGGCCAATTCGTCTATGTGGACCCCCTCAGGGTAGTGGATCCAGGGAAGAAACTTTAGGAAACGAATTGGTATCACTTGAATCTAGGTGCGCCTTCTCAAAGCTAGCATGTCGCTGAAAAGTCGTGATAAGAGATTACAAACTAAAACAAGTGAATCAACTCTACGTAGAATATTGGCCATGCATAGGGGACCCACAGTGTTTGTACAAAGACCAGTCCTTTAAATCCTTAAGGGATATCTAATTAAATAAATTGAAAACATATCCCAAAAACACTGCATTCGGTCGTTAAAAAGAATACAAATATAACCAACACACAAATCCGTCCTCGATAACTTGTCTAATAAAATTCAAACCATTTGCATAAGACACAGCAAAAATAAAACAAAAACGACTCGCATCCAACCATGAGTATCATGTCTATTTGTATGTTGGGCTTGTGAATCAAAAAGTCCTTCCCATATACTCGTAGATACTGTTCACACACATCCGGACATATGAGTAGAAATGCTGACACTGTCACAAAATGTCGACATTTTGAACAAATTGAATAACACAGGTTCATTGGCCTAGCTCTGCATTGGCTTTTCGATTATTTCCATTTGGATTTGGTCTTTGTGGAGCGTGCCCATCCGTATCGTTGTGCTTGAAATCACACAAAAGGACAAAAAGATTTGTGTGTTTGCCTTAGAGAGTAGAGTGAGAAGTTGTAGTTGTTATATGGATACGGATACGGATACTGGATAGTGTGAGCCAGAGGTTGGGGTCATAGTTGGAGTTGTAGTTTGAGGGGCCGATGTTGATTTTAAGTCAAACATGATATTTGACTTCGGTGTGAGCAGGTTTATTGATTTGTCAAGTTTGGTCGTATCGTTTTTTTGTTTTTGTTTTTTTAATCTGAGTGGGAGTTAGGAGTGAGGAGTTTGTATGGGAAATAGGTCAGAAAAATGCTCATACTGAAAACTATCAAAGGGCTATCAATATTTTCTGGATCACAGAGGCATACACAGTAATAAAAGATTGGCGTACTTACAAAATTTGTATTAACAAGAAACTCGGAGCAGAGACTCCTGAAAGCAAAAATTTCACTGCTGTATCTCAAACAAAAGACGCAACACAAAAGTTATTTAATATCCCTCACATGACTAACTACGAGCTGCGGCAGGATAACTTTAAGGTTGTGGTTTACATCGTTTCAAAAATCATACCGGGTAAGTGACGCCGTCTATTGTCGATATGCTGGTTCATCCGAATTCTGCTGTTTCTTATCACTCTCTCCAGTATATTGATGGGTATATTCGGCGTCTCTTCCTGAGTTTTTCTTTTCAGGTCGCCCGGAGCCTGAAGGCCGTTGGTATAGACGCGGGATTTTAAATACTCCCACAAAAATAAGTCACAAGGGATGAAACCAGACAAACTTGCTGGCCACGCCAAATCACCACTCAGTGAGGTGAGGCGCCTTGGGAAATGCTCTCGCAACATAGCCATCGATGCGCTTGAAATATGGGCCGTTGCTTCGTCCTGTTGAAACCGTATGACCGCCAACAGTCCATTTCATCAAAAACGAACGCCTTGGGGATCGCAAAATTTCAACTGAACTGAGGAAAAAAATACCGCAATATCTCAAAGATAGTAACAGTTTTCGCCGTTCGTCAAAAACATTAAAAATTCTGTTTCCAGCTAGCAGCTCTTTGGACAAGGCCAACCTGCTTGCTGCATATTTTGCGGCCAGCTAAACACTTCCAGATTGTGTCTTGTCTCCGCCTACACTTGAGAGCGTCAAATCTTCAATGGGACGAATCCACTTTCGCACTTGTGTAGTAGCAAGTGTACTTAAAAATCTTAACATTCACAAATCCGCTGGTCCAGATGGTATATCTCCCCGTCTTCTGAAGAGGTGTTCTTCCACGCTTTCGAACCCTTTCCGAGCAAATAGAAAACAGCATTTGTCCAGCCCGTCCCTGAAAAATGCGAATCTTCTTCCCTCTCTTCCTACAGACCTACTGCACTTACGTCCTTTCTTTCCAAGGTCATAGGAACACTGATAAACCGTCAGCTCATGAAATATCTCGAAACGCGAAAATTTCTCTATGACCGGCAGTACGGTCCACAGATAATTTGATGGCATGCCTCACCGAAAAGTAAAACCAAAGCGTACATCAATCTGGCGAAAGCAAGATAGTTGAACTTGAATTTTCTAAGACATTCGACAGAGTTTGGCAACAGGCTCTTTTGTCGAAAATGCGTGCTTTTGGAATCGATGGCTCTCTTCTTCAATGGATTAGAAATTACCTTTCGGATCGTTCAATTCAAGTTGCCTTGAATGGTTTCAGATCTGTTGTTCACAAAATTAATGCTGGTGTGCCCCAGGGCTCCGTTCTGTCTCCGAAACTCTTTTTAATTTCCATAAATAGAAATTACTCCAAAATTGGAGTTCAACGCCCATATCTAGTCAGGTGCTCCTAAAACCTCTTTGCACCTGCAAGATGGAATGCGATAAGACTCATATCTGATGCTAATATCATCCAGTAATTGACAGCCGACGAAATGTCTCTTGTCTCACCCTGATGTATCACTATTTTCACCACTAGTGCTCCACCGAAATCGCCAGTAGCATTCTGCTCCTTCGAACTTTTACCCGTAACATCCGTCTTGCTGTGAATGCTTATCAGTACACCCTCAAGCCCACCTTCGGACGTACTTGGAAATATCGTGATTCTTTCCGAAGCCATACAACTCGCTTATGGAATGCCCTGCTGAGCTCTTTATTTCCTAGTCGCTATAACTTGAAAACATTTAAAACCAAAGCACATCGGTATCTCATTTTTTTTCCCTCCCTGACTTCCTTTCGCTCAGAGACAGGACTCAATGGTGCAATATTGAAGCGATTTCAGAAGTCGCGCTGGGTTAAAACTACCGACCGGGCGTTCGAAGGCCTCTAAGACAAACGTACGCTGCGTTACTCCAACCCATAATGACCATTCAATCACAAGCTGACAAAACTTTAGGATCTCCTCTCGCGAACGAGGCTATTCACAGCCTCCTGGGACTCCCATCAGCTCCAGAACGCTCATTTCAAATAAGGAAATTATCTTGTAGTGAGATACTTAAGTTACAACACTTTATTAAGACAAGATTGGCGCAAGTAAACATGGGTTTTGGATCAAATGATAGATGAAATTTGATTTCCAAAGGTCTTGTTTGCTTTTGTACCTGAAAAGAACACTAAAACAAAGAACTATTCCACTGCGTGTTCCTTCTTGATGGTTCCTTTTACTAAAATTTCTCAGTTTTTCGTAGAAAGGTGAGTAAGCGCTTCAGCGATAAAGTAGCTACAGTTCCAGTATCCACCATATAAGCGCCGAGCATCTGCAGTACCTTGATGCGAGCGTGGGTAGAACACTCAGAGAGACAGTGCTCCACAGAATTCCACAGTGTCTTCACAACTCCCGCAGCAAGCGTCGTACGATGTTGTGACATACTTAACGGCTTAGCCCATTATTACACCAGTAAACAGTCTAACATAGAGCATTTCTTGCTGCGGGAAAGCAGGAAAATCGTTGATCTCTTAAAAACATTGTAGAGCATCTGTTTGGTCTGTCGGCATCTTAGAAGCCCCTGCGTAAATAGGAGCCCTAACTACAGACCCAAGCACTACGAATGCAAGTGCGGGTCCTAAGAAATTCTCTTCTGTTTATCGCCGATCTAATTCACCGCGATCCCATTGTGACCTACAGTCCAGACATAACTCAATGAATTTTTGCTTTCCAACTGCGTTCAGAGGAACCTAGTATGCTAGCTTGGAAGAAGTAAGGGGTGCAGCCAAACCTTAAACGCCGATTGGTTGTCGTTATATATACATAGATGCAGATACTTCGCTCATTCACCAATTCTTCACAATATAAAATAGTTCATTGTATTAGGATTGTGTATATCTCCTCTTAAAAAACGGACGTAAGATTTTCTAACGAGGAGTGAAGTCTAACATCGTCATCCTTCAAAAAGACATCAACGAGATCGGCTTTGAAGTTGTCCATAAAGACTCGACTACTTTACTTGCTCAGATTCTGTCGTAGTTTCGCAAGAATAGGAGTTCTTATGTCATTGGATCAGATGGCATGTCCATAATACCAGAGTCTAAAGACGCTCAGTGCGTAAGGTCATCAAAACTTCAGTGCGCTACGTACCAAAGACGGCATTTTTTAAACGGAAGGTGGTTTTGAGACGCTCACCAGCGGATCTAGACCAACATCAGACATGCTAGCGAAAGCCCCATTCAGATAAGACAGTCCATGTTTTAGAATCTGGGAAAAAAAGCAGTGAGCAGTTTCACCAGCCAACTGACTCATAGGATATATGTCTGCATTATGTCCCAATGACCCTCTTCAGTGGTAAGCCCATGCCTTTCATTGCCAGAAAACCGATAGCTTGCAGGTGGTTTTCGACGTGACATATTTTAATCTAGAGAAATTGTATTTACAAATACTTAGCTTCGTTGAAAAAACGGAAGCCAAACTGAAAAGTTAGTTTTAGTCTAAGACAGGCTGCGCTTTAGAGTAGACAGTCGCTAAGCAAGATCCAACAGAGAGTACAGCTGTGATTCATCTGAGTACAGATGTTATAACTATAGAGAACGTTAAGCAATGAGTCGATCAGCATGCAGTATAGCAGTGAAGCTTCTATTCAATGTTCCCAGTGTTTACATCTTTAGTAGGATAATACCATCGATGTTAGACGACTTGAAGCCATAAAGCACGAACGTATTTTGTCTCATTCGTCACCATAATGAGCTCACTTTTGAAGACTTTGGCAACCCTGTTAGTTTCACCGAGTGTTTCGATTTTTGGCAAGTCTTTAATGAAGGCACCCTTTTTAAAGCGGATGAAGATATCTTTGGTCGTTTTGAGAGAAGAATTCTTCGTAAAATATTTGGTCCCGTATGCGTTGACGGGTTCTGGAAGAGATGATTCAACGATGAACTCTACGCGCTGTACAACGACATCGAAATGGTCAAAAAACTGCGCATTGGGCGTTTGAAATGGCTGGAACATGTAGAGTGAATGAATACCAACGCTCCAGCCCGTAGAATCTTCGACTCTAAACTGAAAGGACAACGTAGTAGAGGAACGCGTAGCCGCACAAGTGGAAGGCGACCAACCAACTTGGAGGCAGTTAGCCAAAGACCGCGTTAATTGGAAAGTCTTATTTGTTGAGGCCCAGGTCCATCTCAGGCTGTAGCGCCGCCTCAGTAAGTTAAGCAAGGGACTCTTTGAAATCTGTATTCGCTTCAATCTGCTAAAATTCCAGATTACTGATAAGTGACTTATTAAGGTTTCTTACGTAGTTGCCGTAAATTTGAGCTCCACAATAAATAGGAGGTATTTATGAGTTTTTCCTGGCTGGACACGCCAGTTCAAAATATTTGATGAGAATACGGTTCAGGTTCTGTACAGCGTGCTCTTCCTTTTGTTCTAAGAAAGCAACAGAAGGTGAAGGCCTTTGGAGAGGTATTGGTGGAGATTTGAAAGGGTACATCATTGAACGAAGGCTGCCGTGGAAGGTTTCGAAACGAGGTAAACCAATGAAACTATTTTAAATTACACAGTAAAGTCATTCAGAATTTGTTATTTATTACTGGTGCTGATATAGGAGCTGTGTATATTAAAATTTATTTGGCGACAATAGTTAGTAACAGTTTTTTCTATCGACTGCAGAGTTGTCCAATTTTTTGGACAGCCAGGATGCTACTGAAACTGCTCGACTGGCCTTCTCGCTTGCTCATTTAAAATTGTCTCTAAAATTTAGCCTGTGATTCAACAGCGTCCCTTGGTATCGGCCCGATGATTCCAACCTGTATGAGTTCCAGACCTTATGAGGATGTTTTTATATTTTTAATGGCGTCGATGTAGATCTGTGTAACTCCTTTATGGTTTTGCAATGACTACTACTGTGCTTGCAACGCATATACAATGTTCTTTTAATCATCACATTCATAGTACTCCATCGTTCATTATAATTAACAATTCTGGTCTATGGACTGACCCTTGTGGAGCTCCTTCTCTTATTTTGTAGTTCTCTTACCTTCCATCTGGGTCGTAGAAGAGAATGGTTTTTTGTTTAAACCTCGTATTATTCCAAATATGTAGATAGATAGGATTACTGTTTTTTTTACCGCCCTTCTCAGATACTGCTGCGCTCGCAGTACCTCTCGCTGCTTGTATGACACAAGTGTTGCTTCGTTTTTGCCTGAAGCCGTGCTGTTAGTTGGAGAGATCTTTGCCTCCTTCTATGTACTGGTTCAATCCTTTGCGGATTATTTCTTCAAGCACTTTACATAAGTACTGCATCCACCATACATAGAGGCCTATGCAACGATGGCTCCTTTGGGGGTTTGTTACCTTTAGAGGCGAATAGAAGCCTCTGTCTTTTACGTTGTTGTGGGAATTTTGTTTCAGCCACCCATCTTGTATAGAGATTCTGGGACTACTTCCTTCAGCACAAAGCTAGGAATTCCGGCAATTCCACGAGTCTTGTTGTTTTTATTGCGCTTGCTGCTGTTAGGGATTCTGTTACTGTGACGAGTAGCACAATTTTCACATCTTCTACTGTCATTCGTTAGAGGTTCACACTGTCATTCCTAGGGAACAGCCTACTGAGTATATAATATATAATGTGTGGTCGTGTACGGACATAGCAGAACTGTGACACTTTTAAACTTATCTTGCACGCTGCTGGTTTCGTTGCATTCTGAGACACTTATGAGTAATGTAATCGTTTTATTAGTACGCCAGTGCCAAATTTTGTACGAAAGACGCAGGTTAGCTCAGGCATATAATAAGCTGTTTGCCATATTTTTCGGGTCAGCCCCCGAGTTATGCCATGCTGTATCTAGTAATGGTGCATCTCCATATCTAGGCTACTGCTTTTCCACAGTTTTTGGTTTTTTTCGGTGCTGGTATCATTTTGATTCTGTGAACTCGATGGTGATGGTGATAGCCCGGTGAGCAATATAGACTTGCCATTTTGTCTTTCTCACTATGGCCAAAGTTAGATCGATGATATATCTTCATTTTTATGTAAGGTCAAATCTAGTAAAGGCTTCCAGCATTGCTTCGCCTAAGTGGTTGCTCCTGGTACTACCCCTTTCAACGCATACTGTCCACCTATTAAAATTGTCTGCTTTTATTGCCGGTGAATTTCTTCGTACATCAGCGGCATATTCGTCGGTTTCCTTCCACAACTCTGCCATGCTAGTACTCGGTGGGGCATATCAGCTCCAAAAGTGAATGCAACTGTGAGCGTCGTCAGAATTTCGCCTTTTTTGTGCGTGACTATCCGCAGACTAATCCGTCCATGTTGTCATAGTTGAGCCGGCTATTTGCAACTGTCTTAGTGACGATGATCTATCCTGGATCTACAATAAAGCGGGTAAAGTGCGCAACTTCCGTGGTGCCTGCAATTGAGGTAAAAGAACCCAGAATATAAGGCGGATGAAGGACCTGACAACCTTCCGTGAAGTAGGCTGCAATAAGACGGTCTCTTTTTAATGGCAACATAAACATGGTTTCCATTCAGTCCGGTCTCGAGGTTTTCGCCTAACTGCCTCTAGTTGTGCACTGCAAGATGGTTAGGAAAATTCATCTTAAAATCAAAGCCAGTTTCCTACAATTCCTTAATTCCGTATGTCACCAAATGTTCGTTTGTTTTATACAGGAGCAGAGAGGAAAACAAAAGTATGTTTTATCTTTTCGAATTTTTCCCCTTTTCCAATTGAAATGTGCAGGACTAGTTTAATTTTGAAGCTCCAAATTTAGTCAATATGATGTCAATACTGTTTGCTTAGAGTTCTCGACTTATCGACTCACAAGCAAACCGATATCCGAAAATCTTTGAATTACATTTAAATGTAAACGAAGATATACCCAGAAGCCTGTGTAAACAAAAACCTTTTGTTCTTTGCCAGCCCAGCACCCAACACTTTGACATAGCTCTGCAGTACAATTTAACATCAACGCAATGTACTGGCTTTGGATTTCAATTCATGCAAAACCGATGTGTTAATATCGAATTACCTCAAAGTTATATTGAATTGTTCTGGTCAGATACAAACTTAAGGGCCTCCGACCAGATGATGATGTTTCCTTCCACATCACGCCTACAAAACCAACCGACAGACCAACAGCCTAACAGACTATCCGACCGATAGAAGAGCCTTACCTTTGTTGCGTGTGTCTATGCTTGGCCAACCTCTTCTCAAGTCAAAGGCAGCCACCTCACCTATATGGAGTCAAGAAATTAGAAGTTGTATATGCAAAAGAGATTTGATTTCAGAATCAATGTCAGTCGTATCCTTTGAATGGGTAAATTGTCCCTCTTCCTTTGCTTAAGATTCAACTATCCCTAGCACACATGTGGGGTGCGGTATGTTTAGTTTCGCACACCACAAGCCCATGGTATCTTAAGCACATACACTACTCATATCCTTGTTTGCGTGCGTCTTTGAGCTCTGGGTCTGTTTGTTTATTGTTTTTGTAAAGGAAAAGTGTTCAACCGGAAATCTAAGCTAAGGAGCTGCAGGCAAACATGACAGACGAGTCCTAATGTCCATTTTGTCCATGTTATTGGTTTTAGTTAAGGATTTCTTTTGCAGATACATATAACTAAAATGCATGTCATAGAATGGAATTTCAAAATTTAATTAAACCAGGTCGAGGGCGGGTTGAAGTCGCAAAATACGGAACGAGCAGTAGGCTGTGTTTACATGTCAAAGGAAAATAATTTATGCGGAACTAGAAATCTGAACCATTGATGGGTAGAGAGTCGCATTGGGTAACAATCATCATTTTGTAGACATGACGAGGATACTAAGTGAAAAGGTGACTAATTAGGGAGTACAAAATACTGGTATGTAGCTCTGTAAACTTGAACTCTAATGGAATTAAAAAGTGGGTACACAAAGAGACATTTGCCATTATAATCAAATAGTTGAAGAGGATCTTTCGAAGGATTCGTGTTGCAACAAAACATTGATATGGTTCGTGCCACAGGCTAGCATTCTTAAAAAAAAAAATTAATTTTGAAGAAGGATCATTCCGGGAGGAAATGGTGGCTGCTGGCGAGAGATCATGCAAGCTGGAGACTCATTGTTGGTTGAGACCTAAAATCACTCCATACTGAAGCGCCATCGAAGTAAGTAAGTAAATAGAAAATCTATTGAGGTAATCTTGTAGAAGTTTTGTGTCTTCGGCCTAAGAAACAGCTTTGAAAAATATAGTGTCATCAGCGAAAAGCGATGCCGAGTACCGACTCGACCACCGACGAGTGCACACATCAACTAGTGCACTCGTAAACTCTTGTGTGCTGCACAAAGAAAAAGAAAAAAAAAACGAAAAACCGCGGAGCTTAGAAAAACACCAACAAAACAAAACCACCGTCCGCATGTGAAAAAAAAAATAAAAAAAACAAAGTTGCGGGTATCCCACCTTGCCCGCCCCTAGTGGAAGTACGGTACGGGCAATGACTGAGTATATGTACTATAACAACCGGTTTTTTTTTTTTTTTTTTTAAATGCATTTTTTATTATACTTCATTAATTAATTCTTACAGGCTATACAAAAAAACGCTTAAAAATTAGCTTAAATACCTTAAAAGTAATCTAATTATAACTTACTGGCCCCATGCGGGCACTCTAGGTTAAACATAATACTTAATCTATGTCTTTCGACGTTCCTTACAGTCTATTTTGTTTTTTACATTTATTAACACTAAAACTAAGAAAATGGATTTTAATTAAAAAAAAAACTTAATGTCTGGACTTTTTTTTTTGTTATAATATAAAACTTAAAACTAAAAACTTAAAACTAAGCCTATAAACTACCTAAAATAAATCTTATTCTACTTAATCCTACTTAAACTACCCCTTACTTCAGAGTGTTGTTACCCACATCTGTTCTAGATTTTTTTTTTTTTTTTTTTTTAATTTTTTTTTTGTGTATTTTTTTTGTATTTTATTTTTTTTTTTTTTTGTTTTTTAATTTTTTTTTTTCCTTAAGTCTAACTTAATGCTACCTAAAATTATGTAAGCCGGCCATGGCTAATAAAATAGACAGACGACCGACTTTGCTTCATATGAAGCTAACTATAACTTGAGGAATTCGACGACGAATCCTCCCCTCCTTCCAATAGCCACCAAAATTGTTGGTGCTGCCGAGCAACATCCCTCATATCGCGACTCCCTACCGCCCTACTGAACCGGAGACGCTCCGCACTGCCATGTGCGACGTCTCTGTCGTAGTTGAGTCGCCTGTCCCCAGCTGTCCGAGCGACGTGGAAGATTAGCGGCACCGCTAACCTGTCCTGGATCAGACCTTTCATATCTAGGTAGAGGAACGCTTCTGGAGGAATAAAGCCGTCAAAGCGAACTCTCTCATGATACATATAATTGGGGTAGTAGGCCCCAGAGATCAGGTTGTTCGATGAGGACATTGCTCTTGCAATGTGCCTTCGAGTCAACTTAATGACGAAATTGTCCACTCTTATTAGGTTCGCTCTGTTGTACAAGACCTCATTGGGATAGAATTTTATGTACTCGGACTCTGGTGTTCTGTATAAGCGAAGACAAGTCCTAAGACAAGCCCTCTCAAACACCCTAATCTTTTCCAATAAGCTTGCTCTCACGTTAAACCACACGGGACAACCAAATACAAGCATAGGCCGGATAAGGGCCATGTAGCAGATCACCTTCACCCTCGCATCGAGTTGGCTGTTATAAAACAGTCTCTTTGTAAGGGCAAAAGCACCTTTGGCTCTGTCCAGAGCAATATCTATATTTTTGTTAAAATACAGATACTGGTCTAGCCAGATCCCAAGGTACCTGACTACATTTCGACAAGCAAGTGGCTGCCCGTGCTGTCCCACGATCGAAAACTTCCGCCAATTCTTTCTGGTATCCCTAGAGGCCCCAGACAAAGGCGTCCTAAACAAAATGGTTTCCGACTTCTGAAAGTTGATTTTCAACTTCCAGTCGTCGCAATATCGCTTAATTTTGTCGAAGTCACGTTGCAAAAGTATGTTAATGACCTCAATCTTTGGACCTGTTCTGTACGCTATTAAGTCGTCTGCGTACGCTATGGCATGGTGAAGTGAACCTATCAGATCACTTGTGTAAATGTTGAATAGGATCGGCGAATTCACCGCACCTTGTTGCAGACCGTTTTTAATGTTAAATGTGCCAGCAGAAGTCACATCGCCATTCTTCACGATGAACTGCCTACTGGAGAGCATATCAAACAGAATATACAGCAGTGGTTTACTAATGCCCAACCTGTCCAGCTTGAAAAAGAGTCCCTCTAACCATACGGTATCGAAGGCCTTTTCCAAGTCAATCAGGCAAACCGAATTGATTATCCGGAACTATATGTTTGTCCTCAACCCACTTAGTCAGGACTCTATTGATCACCTTCTCGAAAACCTTGCTGATGTTTGGAAGAAGACTGATCGAGCGGAGATTCGCCGGATTGGAAGTATCTTTATCCCTTTTGGGAATGGGATGTACCACCGCCGTTTTCCAATGCGCTGGATAATGTGCATTATTCATTGCATTATTAAACAGGGTGGTATAAATGTCCACCGCTTCTAGTGGGAGATGTCGAAGCACAATGTTCGGTATTTCATCGGTTCCCACTGATTTCTTACTTCTAAGTGATTCGAAGATCGTTTGGAGCTCTTCCTTCGAAATGAACGAGGGTAGTACCCTATCGTCGGCGATGGCATTATTTGCCATATTCTCGTCACTGAACTGGGTGAAACCCGAGCTCTCGAATCGCCAGTTCACTATTTCGTTTCGAAGGTAGAAATTGTGCACAAGGACTCGATTTTCCAGGTCGTGGTTGGGGCCAATGATGTCATTCGCCTTGTACACTTCCTGGAAAGTCGCTCCTATAGCCTCTACTTTCTCCTGCGGATCCTCGATCACAAAGAAGTTGTCATCATCAACGGCCTCATTTGGATCGATGCCTGCTGCTACAAGTATTTGTTCGTTGTTCGTCGTTCGGGCGATTTTGAGACATGGAAGGTCGTTTTGATTATTTCTCCGAAATATTTTATTTATTTGCGGGAACATATTCGGGTTGCTGGTGTTTACAGCCCGAATTTTGTTGTTCCAATACAAACTTACAGAATTTCTGTAATTTTCCTTTATTAATGTCTGGAGGTTTTTAATCGACGACTTCAATGTCATGATCTCCGGGTTATGTCTGTCAGTGAACTGTCTGTACAAAGTTTTTAGTCTTGACAGCAGTCTACTTTTGTGTCGGTGCAGTGCGTCAATAGTTGCGTTGCGGAATAAGTCTTCGTTGTCAGTATGTTGATACCGAGGTATCGTTTTGTCCATTGTTCGTTTAATTGTCTCGTCCATTAGTTTTAGATACCTGTCAATCTCCTCGTTTGACAGATTTCTATTGGACGGTGGGTAGAGCGAATTCGAGGAGAGTGCTCTCGTCAGTGTTCTGGAGAAGTGCGTCCAACGCACCCTACTGTAGTTGTAGGAATGCCTTTGAACAAACTCATCCAATTCCGCAATTTCGTTCGGAACGGTTATTTCGGTACTGAGACCACAATGGTCACTGTCATACACAAAAGTGCGTAGACAGTTTATGGTATGTTGGTTAGTGCACGTCAGGTGTATTCGTGTGTCGAACAGCAGAAGATCCAAATAGGACCCGTGTCTGGGAAACGACGGACTATCCGTCGCTTTGAGGCCGAGTCGATACATTATACTGTGCTGACCCCACCAATTGAATAGTAGGTTCCCTCTAGTATTTGGTGTATTATTTCCCCAATCTCTATGTTTGGCGTTGAAATCTCCGCCGATAATAAAGTAGTTCTCCTCCAATTCCAGCCTCAGAAATCGAAAAAGTGTCTCGAGCTCTGAGATGAATAAGGTGGATTGAGTAGCTTTAGGTGCATAAAGAGACACCATGTATAACCGCTTTCCACTACGGAGAGGGATGTACATGATGCATGCTTCCAGCACCTGGAACCTACGTACTACACGACTGTATATTCTTTTGAAACGAAGTCCTTTTCTAACAAAGATCGCAACACCACCTCCTTGAATGGAGTTGGGTCGGTTTCTCCGTAATATTTTAAATCTTCTGTGCCTCATTTTGTGTCTTTTGGTAAGCTTAGTTTCACTAACCAAAAGCACATCAGGGGCTTGGTCTTTAAACAACTTAAACAGTGTGGCTCTTCGTTCGAACCTAATCAGTGAATTAACATTCACTGCAAGGACCTTCAGGGTTTGCTCCGCCATGTACGTACCCATTACGACTGGAGGTGCGTTAGGCCCGGCAGCAGCGCGTATATTTGATCTACCCGCTTAGCCTGTTCCTGTATTTGACGCTGAAGCTGAGCCATCTGCCCCTGAATAGAGAGCAAGATAGCCAGCATGTCAGGTACAGGTTCCGGTGCTCTAGGCGCTTGGGCCTGAGAAGCTACCTTTGCTTGTTGTACCGTATTTCCCCTACCTGCCGCCATTTGGGCGTAGGTAACGTGGGGAGTAACGGCTGGTGTTTGTGCCTGCACGAGTGGACGTTTAACTTCCACTTTCTGCTGCCGAGCCAGATTTACTCGCTTTATGTATTGGAATTTGGGACAACCCCGATAATTTGCGGTGTGTCCCGTGTTCCTACACAAAGCACAAGAGAGTTGGCTTTTTTCAGACGCTCCGTCCTTACCTAGAGCGCATTCCTCGGATTTGTGGTTCTTTCCGCACTTCACACATCGAGGCTGCATTTCGCAGTTCGACGCGGCGTGCCCGAACCTTTGGCAGCGAATACATTGCAGAATGTTTTCGCTCCTCTTTAATTTTTCCCAGTGTACAACCTGATAATCTAGGATTTTAATACTCCTTAGACCATCCAGTTTGCTGTCGGGACTTAACTGAACCAGGAAGAACGGTAGTTTCCGCTTCTCCCTTTTGGCTCTAGCCGTGGCAAATGGCTTGACCCCCACGAATTTGAGCCCTTCGCACTCCTTCTCTTTCAGCAGTGCAAGGAGCTCCTCCGGATCAGCCGACGGTTCTAACCCCCTCAGCAGTATTGTCTGCAGCTTTTCACCCTTAGGGGTGTAGGAGAAGAATTCCGTCGTCGAATCCTTCAATAAACTTTTAATTTTATGGTAGCGCTCCACTGTATTGCAGTGGATCGCGTGCCTGTCTAAACTAAGTCTTTTAACAAAAAAATTGTTGCCAATGGCCGACTTACATAATTCTATGGTGTCTTTCAACTCCATCTTGAATGTGTTGATTGGAGGTACCCTTGGTTTGGTTGTTTTCTGCTGTTGCTGTTGTTGTTGCTGCTGCTGTTGCTGTTGCTGTTGATGTTGTTTCTGCTGTTGCTGTTGTTGCTGCTGTTGTTGCTGCTTCTGTTGCTGCGATTTTTGTTGCTGTTGTTGTCTTTGCTGTTTATGCTTTTGTTGTGGTTGTGCATCTTTCTTTGTAAGTTCTTGTATCGGTTTCTGTATTTGTTGTTGTTTTAACGGCTGTTTCTGTTTTTGTGGTAGATCCGCGTTGATATTTTGTTGTTGGTGAGGGCTCTGGAGTTGTAGTTTTTCCATCTCCCTCCTAGCCACCTGCTTCGCTTTTATAGCAAGCACTTTTTGCTGTAGTTGCTGTATGCTGCTATATAAGGCTTTGATCTCATCCTCCTCGTCATCTGATTCCGAGGCAGCCAGGGAAGCAAAGCTATTGTTTCCACCCATATAGTGGCCTTCTCCGCCATCAGACACATATGGGTATTCGTCTGGCTTCTTTCGTTGTTGTGTTGCTGCTTTTGTTGAGGTTGTTGGCGCCTCTTCCCTTGCTCCACCGGGCAGCTTCTCAGTAGATGCTGATAGGGAAGGGCGCTTCACGAGGTTTGGAGTAGGTTTCAGCTTCCTCCTCCTCTTAGCTGTAATTTCTGAACGGGCCGGAACTACGGTCTGGTCATCAGATGACATCGCGCCATCTCCCGGTCCCGCTATTTGGATAGCGGACCGTTCACCACCGCTCATCCCCGGGTTTTTCTGAATTTATTTTAATATAATTAACCTTTGGATTTGCAAATATAAAAAAAAAAAGTCCGTCTTGTTTCGGGGATCGAACCTGCGCCCCTTGGTTTGTCGGCCGACACTATTACTGTTGCGCCACCGAAGCACTTGGCTGTAATGTTTCTAATAGTTCTTTTAGCAATTTTTTATTTTCACTTTTTCACTTTAAAAAAAAACCGAAACACGTCTATCCACTATGAAGGTCTATGAACGACTGACAACCGGTGGATAGCGCGTTGTGAGTGTGAATTTTGTTGGTGTACTGCTTAACATTGTTGTAAGGACATAGTACCTACAGCAATTTGATTCGGTAAATCAGCGTCAGAATTTTTGCTTCGCGGCGTTGCTTTGTATCGTTGATGTTTTCGTTTTCTGTGCTTGTTTGTGAAATTCAGGGTGGACGTAGCAAATATACGCGGGTTAAAAAGTAATCATTTTTCTGCGTATGTCCACGTCTGTTAGTACAGATCAGCAGATTTGGAACTTACAGAAACATAGGTATATCCCCGCCCACACCTCTCAGATCACTCTGATCTGAAGTTACTATTCTTTCTTTGCCACTATTCTTTCCTTATCGTGGTCTCGCCATTTACGTGGGTAGTGATGTAGCTTACGAGATTCCACCACCACCACCACCGGAATTCAATTTCATGTGGTTAAAATTCCATCTCCGTAAGCAAATTATCCACTACTGCTTTATTTACAGAAGCTCCAAACTGGACAGCAATTCGTCCTTTCACGAGTTTAATGCGCTGTCTGACTCCATACAAAGAATTGTATCTCTGTAACCTCATACTGTAATCGTAATTACGGACGATTTCAATATACGCAATTCTGGGTGGCTTCGACATTCTGCACAGACAATACCCGAAGAACGGTGTGTTGAGATCTTCGCTGCAGAAAATAACTTAACCCAGCTTGTAAATGAGCCCACACGAATACCAGACGTTGATAGTCATACCGCCAATACCCTGGACTTGTTTTTAACTTCTCACCCTGACAAGTACTGCGTTGATGTGCTCTCCCCTCGTCGGACCATTGTGTCATATCAGCTAAATTCTCGTACACCCACCACACAGTTAGAGAAAAGATTCCTAAAAGAAACGTATGGCAATACGAGAAAGCCAATTGGAGCGGACATAACAACTTCTTTAGGAATTTTAACTGGTCGTTATCTTTCCTCGATAACGACGTGATGCCGCTGCTGACATGATCATAGAAACTATTCTCTTTGGAATGAGATGCTTTATCCCTCATCGGATGAAGAGTATCAAACCAAAAGAAAAGGCATGTTACGACTCGAGCTGTAAAGAGGCTGTCAGAGTTAGAGAAATGCTTTTTCGGTCCTACAAGACCAACCCGACAGAGAAAAACGGAAAAAATTTAAACGAGCCAGCAATGACTACAACGTCTTTCTTAAACGTGTAAAATTCCAACACGACCAAAAACTGAGGCGAAAAATACTACAATGCCTCAAAAGTAGTAGAAATTTTTGGTCGTTCGTCTAAAATATTAGAAATTCTGCCTCATCCTCCATCCCAACGCTCATTTACAATGCCATTCCAGCTGTCAGCCCTTTGGAAGCGTCCTATCTGCACCCTTTGCGGCCAGTCCAACACTTCTGTGCCTTGTCTCCGCCTACACTTGAGTGGGACGAATCCACTTTCGCACTCGTGTAGTAGCAAGAGTTCCTAAAGATCTTAACATTTACAATTCCGCTGGTCCAGATGGTATATCTCTCCTTCTTCTGAACAGGTGTTTTCCCACGCTGACAAAACCACTGCGTAAGCTTTTTCATCAATCCTACTCCTTAGAACTCTTTCCGAGAAGATGGAAAAGGGCATTTGTCCAACCAGTCCCTAAAAAAGGCGAATCTTCTTCTCTCTCCTCCTACAGACCCATTGCACTTACGTCGCTTCATGGAAACGCTGATAAACCGTCAGCTCATGAAATATCTCGAAACACGAAAATTTCTTAATGACCGGCAGTGCGGTTTTCATAGCAACAGGTCCACTGGTGATCTGATGGCATGTATCACCGAAAAGTGGAACCAAAGCGTACATCAATCTGGCGAAAGCAAGATAGTTGAACTTGATATTTCTAAGACATTCGACAGAGTTTGGCATCAGGCTCTCTTGTCGAAAATGCGTGCTTTTGGGATCGATGACTCTCTTCTTCAATACATTAGAAATTACCTTTCGGAACGTTCAATTCAAGTGGTCTTGGACGGTTTCATGTCTGGTATTCACAAAATAAATACTGGTGTGCCCCAGGGCTCCGTTCTGTCTCCGACACTCTTTTCAATTTTCATTAATGATCTCTTGTCTGCTACTTCTAATTTAATATATGGTATTCCTTTGCTGACGCCAGTACTTTTTGTTGTACATATTCGTTTCCTGACTCACGCCCCTGCTCTTCGGCTGTAGAACGGGAACACCACCGTATTTTAAGCTCATTAAATTCCGATATTAACAGCATAATCAATTGAGAAACTATCAGCCGAGTGGAATTTATTGCTTCCAAAAGTCAATGCTGTCTGCTCCCATTAAAGCGAAGTTTAAATACCCACCCATGAGTGGCACTTACGTGCATTAGTACCTCTCTTTTCTTCCGTCCTAAATTTCCTTCGCCCGCGCTGTGTAAAAACATTTTAAGGGGACGCAAATCCCTTGAGCTCGTACTAATTATAAAAACAAAAAATAAAAGATCCTATCTTGATCGTTTAAGATTATAATCAAGGACCTACACTTGCGGTCATTAAAACCGCGCCACCTAATGAGTTCTCAAAAAATGCCTAATTACATCAGATCGTAAGGGTATTCCCCATAGCGGAGTTCGGCCTCGTATTCGGTGCAAAAAAATCAGTTTGAATTGAGTTGTGACGGTGACAAGTAAAAAAAAGTGAAATGTCTGGTAAATATCATCAACTGACTCGGGACGAAAAAGCTCAAATATTGACTTTAGTCGAAGAAGGGCTTGGCTATCGTGAGATTGCGGTTAAAATAGGATGCTGTCATTCAACTATCGTACGACTGATGAAGAAAAAAGAAAATTTGGATTCACTTGAAAGGAAAAAAGGCTCGGGAAACGTAATACAACCCAGAAGACGGACAATGTATTCCAACGAATTACTCGTAGCATGAAAGATCGTTATCAAAGTGCTGTCCGTATAAGAGCAGAGCTGAGTAAATTTCATCAAGTTGATCTAAGCGCCGAAACCATACGCCAACGGCTACGGGAGATAGGTTTATATGGAAGACGACCAGCGAAAAAACCTCTCCTAACCACAAAAATGAAAAAAGCTCGCTTGACGTGGGCAAAAAAGTATGAAGATTGGACGCAGGATGATTGGCGATGTGTGATATGGTCCGATGAAAGTAAATTTTTATTAGTTGTGTGCCGATAATTTGCCATACGTACGACGGTCAGCAGGTGAAAGGTTCGAGGACGAGTGCATAGTCAAAACAGTGAAGTTTCCTCAAGGCAGATGGTTTGGGGATGTTTTTCTTTTTACGTTTTGGGCCCTTTGCACTTTGTTAATGGAACTATGAACGCTCAAAAGTGTGGAGAAGTAGTAAGGGAGTTTTTGGTACCAGCAATTGAACAGCATCATTCGTATACTGACAAGTGCATTTTTCAAGATGACTGTGCACCTTGCCACCGCGCCAAATCCTGTTATAAATCAACTTCTAGATGTCTACTTTATAAATAATAAACAGACAAGTAACTAGAGTATTTCAATAATTTTCAGCTCAAGACAACGCCCGATTTAAACCCAATCGAACACTTGTGGCATGTAATGAAACGTAAGGTGGCTGAACATAAACCAGAGAGTAAAAAAAAGCTAAATGAAGTTCTGGAACATGTATGGAATACTGAAATTTCAAGGGATATTACTGAACTTCTAGTAAACTCGATGCCTTCTAGAATAAAAGCGGCTATAACCGCCAACGGAGGAGCAACTCGGTATTGATAATTTTTTGGTAAAAGTGGTATATCTAAACATCTTATATACACATACATAAAAAATGTATCGTTTAATTTTGTTACTGTATTAAAATATTTAAAAAAAATAAGAAAATTAACTGGTTTTTCTTTCTTTGTTAATATCTTTTTTCAAACATTCAATAAACAGATGGAAATTAGATAGAAATACTTATAAACAACTGCGGAGTACTCAACAAAAATTTCATTTCATTATAAAAATTATCATTGTAGTTATTAACAAATTTTCAATCATTTTGATATGGTACGGTTTTTATGACCGCAAGTGTAAGTGACTGCCTGGTTGAATTACAGTGGTGGTCGAAAAGGGCTAGGAAGGTGCACAATATAATAATTACTTTACAGATAAGAAAATATACATGTTAATAATATAACATTAGTTAAGAGCCGAGGGCTGACAAAGATCAATTGATGAACATTTTAGAAAATCACTTATGATAACATCAGCTTCGTCGCCGTTTTTAAGGACTCACAAGGGTTTGAGTACATAAGAACTATATGATGGGACAATAATTGGATACTTCATTCTGTTATCCTTTCTTGTTTTATGGGATCGTGAACCTGGTCTTTAAACCTGAGAAATTTGTCCTTCTGTGAGAGATGTACAAAATATCTAGAAAAAGTTGAGAGTAAAATTAAAGGATCACACTCTAAGCGATACGCCGGGGAGACCATCTGGACTGGTAACAATCATTTACGAGTAGTACTTGTACCTTTTTTTAATATGAGTAGGATCAAGAGTTTTATAGAGAAGGCGCCTATGGAAAAGTTGAGTGGACAGTTGAAAAAGGTCGCAAAAAAGGTTGTCATGTTATTTGTGTTGGTTAATGACTTGTTTTCGAAACAGAGGAGGATATTCTTTTATTAAATTTGCTAACCGATCCGATGATAACGTTTACATTACATAGTTGAACTAGGAACAGAAAAAACCAAAAGCCGCAAGTAGTTGCCTACAGATGGGAATATATCCAAAAGCGTCGTCGACTTATCTCGTCCCTGGATTATAATAGAGGGCCTAATCGGAGCTAAGTTACCCAAATTGAATCCAGGAGTATAGCTCAAATATCAGAGGAATTAGAGCTTTTTCCACAATGGCCAAACAATTTATTTGTATCTAATTGCTGAAACAAACCAATTTTCATTTACACCATTCCAAATTTACTGTCATGCAAAATTTCCAGATTTCTTAATCTCAACATTTGCATACTCGGCTTATTTGTCATTTCGCGAGCTTTTACATATACGAGGGCTGATTTGTTGAGTTGTAAATAAAAATCGTCCATTACCGTGTTTTTGTTTAATGTGAGTCGATGCTAATTACGGCTTTCATTGCTTCATTTCTGTCGGCATACATTTGCCAAATAGTCGTAATTAAGGATTTTTGCATATGCAAGTAGTTTTTCCATCAATGTGACCATGAAAATGCCAGATTACTCGTATTTGTAATCCCCATGTCGTATCCGGGGTGAAGCCATATGCGTGCTGGTATACAAAAGACATGCAATATTATGGTGCGCCAAGTGGCAGGCTAACGACCCTTCTCATGGCAACACTAAAACAATTATTCGTCACCAAAGTTATCGCCCCTGTTTTGCAATTTCAAAAATCGCGTGTATTCTAAGAAATTTGCCTAAGAATCGATTCCTGTGTAAATGGTGCTTTTAAATTTGACGAGTTGTGACATATTGTGCAAATTAACCATGCAGCTTGACGTTTTTATCGTCTACTATACGTATGACAGTTGACTGTGATTTAGGTCTTGGGTCTGGAGGTACAAGCCCTTCCTCAACAACTCCTTGAAATTTAAAAAAAAATTAATTGAAAAAAAAATCCAATCGAATGAAAGTCACAGGAGCTAGCCGGCTGCATGGTGGTTACTTAATTTACGTTATCCAATTAAATGCCGGCAAATATCAAAATGTGTCAGATTAAATTGGCCATGCTATTCCCAGGAATCCGAAAACGTAACATATTACAATTCAATTCAATTATTTTACCCTCCCCCTGTTCGGCATTCGTTTGGCTTGTTCAAAAGTATCCATATACGAGTAAAACGTGACCTGAGTGGGTTGGTTTTGGCGGAATCAAAATCAGCCTAACAATGGCTGAATAGTCATCCCGATACAATAATCCTGTCTGCTTTTGTTGACTAATTTAATTATACTCCAATAAAAATAGGGGAGGTAAAAAAAAAAAAAAAAATTCCAAAACCTCTACTTGGCCCTTGTTGGTCGTGCTTGACGTTTCTAGAGCTTTTGGTAGTGAATTGCCATGCAGTGGTTATGGGTAATTACAATCATGATATGGTAATCAGGAAATGAAAGCCATAATAATCCTTAAACAACAATATAACAGTTGTTATTGTTATTCAATAGTGCTCGTATTTTAGGATTGATACGAGTACATATGTAAACATTTAAATACACAAAGCAGGAAAGCCGATGGTTTAGGAAGATTGACAAAATTCCGTGTGTACCAGCAGGCCCAATAAATGTCAATGTTATATGATAGTTCGTGTTAGAATTTTTGTAATCCTTGGAAAATTTATTTGCACAGGATGGCTTAGGTACTTGGAGCTCTAAAAACCAGGAGTTTTTTTTAATACTCTATTAAGATGCTCTTTCGTGTTTGGTTTCTATGTGTGTATCTTCCACCAGATCCTTTGTCTGAAAGCGCTTTTGCAGGATCTGCCACGCAGAATATGCTTCCAGCTCATCCCGAAAATGTTTGACTTTTTGTTTGCTTTTCTATGCGCTAATCTTAGAGGACTGAAGCTTATCTCCAGACTGGACGACTGAATTCCAGTGATTGACATGAACCAATGAGGCTTGACACTTTTCTCCATGAATATTTAGTGAATCTCTTTACGAGTCGCACACATAGCAAGAAAGTGAAAGACATCGTCCCTTACTTGCATATGATATTGCCCAAGACTGGTAGATCAGAACTATGTCGCATAGGAATCAATTTGATCGGATTATAGAATTTTTTTTTTACTTTCTCGACTTGGTAAGAATTTAGCAAGTTTATGCTAGAGTTGGTGACACAGTTTGATTGAGGATCCTTGATATATTTTCCGTACATAGTATAAGCATTGCAAGGATGGTGCAACGTTCTTGCTTAGTCTAAAATTGAATGCTCCATTCCTGCAAAAGCTTTCATATCAGTCTTATGATTTTAAACAACCTAAGCTGAAATGATGTCAGACTGATACAAATCAAAAGCCGCCAACAGGATTGACCGAGGCAGGAGAGAGCTCTAAAATGCTGGATGTTCGAACGTTTCGAGGAGTTAACATCGACTCAGCAGACCAGTAATTTTCTGTATCCGAGGTGGGAATGTGATGATAGAACATCGAAGAAATACTTTTAACTGATTTGAAATTAAAAAAGAACAATCGCTCGAGATTGCAAGAAATCTTTATCCTACGCTGCCTGCATCCAGCGCAGGATAACACTGGCAACATTGTCAGCCAGCCTGTAGAGATACTGCACCTAATTTGCTAAGTTTCACTCGACGCTAACGCTGACGCTTAGACGACATTACTGTCCGGGTAGATAACATGTCTCTCCATATAGTGCGATCTTTTGCCAGCTGCTTCCAGTTTTTTTTTTATAATTTACGCGCGCTCAAGAGATTTATGTACTCTTAAAATTTTTGCACACAGCGCAGGCGAAGGAAAATCAGGGAAGATGGAAAGAGAGGTACCAGTGAACGTTGGTTTTAAATGTTTGAGGGTTATAATGACTAGGAAATAAAGAGCTGGGAAGGGCATTCCATAAGCGAGTTTTACGGCTTAGGAACCAATCACGATATTTTAGAGTACGTCCGAATATGGGCTTGAGGGTATACTGATGAGCATTCATAGCGACGCGGGTATTACGGTTAAAAATTTGAATGGGCGGAATGCTACTGGCGATTTCTATGGAGCACTATTGGTGGAAATAGCGATAAAACAGAGTGAGACACGAGACATTACGTCGGTGTTCGAGGGTGTCCACTGCTTGAGTGATATTAGTATCACCTATGAGTTTTATCGCACGGTTTTGAATCCTATCTAACAGGTGCACATATTTCTTGGGCACACCTGACCAGATGTCGGCATCGTACTAGAATTTCGGGCGGATAAACGCCTTATATATTGAGGACAGATCAGAGGGGGTGAAGTATTTTTTACATCGTTTGAGGAAACCTAGACATTTCGCAGCATTTTTAACGACACCGAATGTGTGATCATTCCAAAGTAAGTTGTCATTGACGTCGGTTTCAACGATGCAAATGCCATTCATGAATAATGGCTGCGTGTTTAAATTTCGTTTTAACAACAGCAGTTATTAGAAGTAGTAGACAAGAGATAATTGACAAAAATTAAAAAGAGTGTCGGAGACAGAACGGAGCCCTTGGGCACACTAGCACTTATTTTGTGAATATCAGACTTGAACCCATCCAAGACAACCTGAATTAAACATTCCGAAAAACGATCCCAACAGCACGCATGTTCGACAAAAGAGCCTGATGCCAAACTCTGTCAAGCGACTTAGGAATATCAAGTGCAATTATCTTGCTTTCGCCAGATTGGTGTACTCTTTGGTTCCACTTTTCGGTGAGACATGCCATCAAATCACCAGTGGATCTGTTGCTACGAAAACCGTACTGCCGGTCATTAAGAGGTTTTCGTGTTTCGTGATACGGCACGACACACGTGCTATAGGCACGAAGTTGGCTGAGGTGCTTCCATTTGCGTGAGCCATCTAAGATGAGTTCATTTTTTAATGCGTTGTCTCTCTGGATTGGAGACGAAAAATGTTGGGCCAGAACGCTGTTGTTCATGGGCTCAAGGTGTCTTTACCATCTAAACTGGGTTATACAAGATTGTCCGGTGCAGTCGGCACCTGGCTTTTGAAACATCTCTTTTATTCTCCATTGATGCGAACGGAACTGAAAATTATCCGAAGAACGTTTTTCCCGGAGCATCTGAGAGCATTTTTATCCGCTTACCTCAGTGCCTACGCTTTTGCGCCGTAAATGAAGACTGTCAAAGCCCTGTATAAAGTCTTCTTGCTTACTCCAGATAGCGCTTTGCTATTCAATTGCCTTCTAAGCCCAAAGAACCAGCGATTAGAAGGCGTGATTTTTCGCATGATTTACGAACCAGTGTGGATGTCGTGGTGGATAAAGCCCTTCACCACCTTAAAGGTCGTAGCTATCTATCGTGACGTTTTCTTTTAGGCGTCGATGTTGTGTGTCCCACTTTCTTGACAGCATATATGTACATTCTTAAACTCTTCGTTGCCGCTTCTGTTTCCCAAACACTACGTTGACAGCTTGCTGTGTTCTTCCCATTATTTCAATGTTGCCTGCATATGCTAGTAACTGAACAGACTACTTAAAGACGGTACCTCTAGAATTGACTTGCGAGCGTTGCACAAAATTCGAGGTTTAAGTCTTTTCTGACATTGAAGGCCACGGTTTTGTCAGTACCGACTTTGCACCGTGCGTTCTCTATCGGCATCCGGCATAGTCGAATGAGCTCGGCAGGCATGCCTAAACTCGACATGGCTCTAGATAGTTGCTCTCTATAGATGCTGTCATGTGCGGCTTTGAAATCGATGAGGAGGTGATGTGTATCGATTTGGAACTCCTGGGTTTCTTTCAAGATCTGCTGCAATATGAAAATTTGATCTATGGTAGACTTTCCTGCTCAAAAACCACCAGGTTGCGATGTAGAGCAAACTTATTCGCCTGTAGTTGGCGCAGTTCAGGATCTTCCTTCTTCATCAGTCTTTAAGATCGGGCAAACAATGCTGAGGTACCATTCGTCGGGTATACTTGAAGATGAGTTGATGTATGCTGCATATTCAGTCATTACTTCCTGCTTTAAATTTCTCACGCGGTGAAGCCATCGAGTCCAGCGGCTTTCTTAGACTTAAGCCTGGAAATGCCTATCCTAACCTTATCTTGGTCGGGTGGACGGTCATACATGCCTGACGAGATGTAGTTTGTAATCACCGTTTAACAGTCTACAAAAATAATCTTTCAAGGCCGACTTAGCACCGACTGCGATACTTCTCTGTGGTTTTCCACCCCATCCTTGCAGATTTCCGTGGCTTTGTAAAGAGTGTTCTTTTTTAGAGGTATACAAATTCAATATGAAATAAAATACTTGAAACTGATGTTAATGTCTATGATATTAGATTCGTAGAATAGATAATTTTATGCCATTAGTGCTTAAATATGATATCGGGTATATGCGCGCCACGGCTAACTCGAATGGGCAACCCTCAAGTCCAGTTTTCGAGAACTTTATCGAGCAACTGGGGCCATATATCAGCAATAACTTGGCGAATGTTGACTTCCAAATCGTCCAACGTCTCTAGTTTATCGGCATAGACTATTGACTTTACATACCCCCAAAGAAAGTAATGTAAAGGTGTGAGATCACAGGATCGTGGAGGCCAGTTCACAGGTCCATTACGCGAAATTATACCCTCAGCAAATGTTTCCCGTAATAAATTGATGGTGTCGCACGCCATGTGACATGTTGCGCCATCTTCTTGAAACCAAAACTGTCATTTAACTGAGGAACGAAGAATTCAGAAATCATGTTTCTATAGCGCTCTTCATTGACGGTAACATTCTGACCGGCATCGTCCTTAAAAAAATAAGGACCGATGATTCCACCCATAAAGCAACAACAATGAGTTTTAGTGGTTGTAAGGGAGTCTCGACAAGGGCTTCTGGGTTTTCTCCACTTCAAATTCGGCAATTTTGCTTATTTTCATATCCATTTAACCAAAAATGGGCCTCATCGGCGAACAAAATTTTGCGTTGAAAATGCGAATCAAGCTGAATCAGGTTTTCGGTCCATTTACCAAGCCTACGACGTGTATAATGGTCACGCGGTTTCAACTCTTGCACAAGCTGGATCTTATAAACTTTTAAGCCAAGATCTTTCCGTAAAATGTTCCACAAAGTGGATGGGCATAGCTCCAATTACTGTGCACGATGGCGAATCGACTCATTCGGATTCTCCTGAACACTACGCTCCACAACGGCAATAACTTCTTCTGTTCGCACTATTTGTCGTCTTTGGGGATGCGTATTATCCACTAGAGTGTACGTGTTCCGATTCGAACTAGGGGTTTCTTTGTAGGGGCGGTTTGGAACCCAGTACATCAGAGGCGGTCTTTGTGATTGGCACTGGTTTTCTTAGTTCGAAGCTGCTGGTATCGTAGGTTAAAGAAGACTCGATTCGAAAAGGTCCTGAACGTCTTCACAGTGATTCGTGGTTCGTGGCTTTTGGCTGTACTGTAACCTAAGGGCCGAATACTGTGCTAGGCGCGGTGGTCTGCCTGCAACTATTTTAAAAACCTGCGAGAATAAATTGTCACAGTCTTCCACAGTTCCTATACTTCTCTCTATTTCACAGGATATCTTTCATAATTTCTGGAAGAACTTATACACAATCCATATCCAAAAGAAAGGTTGAATAGGTGGAATTCAAAATTATGAGTGCAATACTTTCCTCCACTACAATAATGCCAAGGAAGTCGCCGTATTCGCAGTTCGATTTCCCGACGGATTTAGAACTGCATCGATAAAAGCAATTCCAACCTTTCATTGAAATACTCATCAAAGTTGAGCCAAAACGTTTGTTTTTCTAATTGTCTTCTGCAGTGTAGGCGCTAATAATATTCCAAGTTTCGCCAAATTTTTGATGAGCTTACGATTTTGTTGAGTTTCGGGCGTTTGGCAACGCAATGACTCGAGGGTTACTTAACAGGAAGATACCCAAATAATAGCAGCAATGAAAAAAAAAGATTTTGGAGTGCCGCAAAGCTGAAAGCCAGGTCCAATATTGTACGCCCTTTCCTTGAATGAGCTTATTTGTGTCCTTGAACACGCCACAGCGTTTGCTTTTGCAGATGACACAGTGATTGCCGTTAGACACAAATGCTTTGTAGCCGCAACAATTACAATGCAAGAGAAATTCGATAGTTAACAATGGTAGAAAGAATAAGTGAGTCCTTCGAGGTGGTTAAGACGATAAAATGTCTGGGGATTACGATCGATGACCACAATAAATCGTTTTGGTATAGTTTGCCTTTTTTTGTGCAATGAGAATATGTCCGCAT
This sequence comes from Volucella zonaria, assembly GCA_963966105.1. Taxonomy (NCBI): domain Eukaryota; kingdom Metazoa; phylum Arthropoda; class Insecta; order Diptera; family Syrphidae; genus Volucella; species Volucella zonaria. The sequence continues at coordinate 58,882,293 of OZ014531.1, read as the reverse complement.
TCGCTACCTGCATATCATTAGTATCCTGAGTTAATTTGACCGGCCAAATTCTCCAACGGACGTAAGCATTGACACTTTATTTATGTAGAGTTAAAGTTAATCTGCGGAATTGCTGACAACTCTACTTACTTCTAATTTTTATATCTACCCAAATAGTAACATCTGTACGAGAATACAAAGTATGTGCAAGTTTATTCCGTATCCTCCAATCATCCCGATAATGTTTTGAAACAAGACAACTGCTTGACAATGGTAGTAACAACCACAGTCTACATGCTCACTTATTCGTGTGTCAAAACATTTTAAAATCACATTTGAATCTCCAGTGAAGCACTTTCTACCCTAATTGTCAACATACTGTTCGCTCTAGTTCCTCATTACCACCTCCCTTAGTAACCCATTTACAGTTAAGTCATTTTAATAATGCACGAATAGTAAATGACACTAAAGAGCAATTACCCTTTAGTACGAAACTAATTGCTATTGTCATTTAGGATGACTATGCCATGACAGTCTCAAAGGACTTGGCAAGCCATGTACTGCACTGTTCAGGACGACATATTTGTAAAAACTGTTTGCTTAGAATGCCCAAATGTGTTTATTTTGATTTTTGTTGTAATTAAGAGAATCATTATGGCAGGTCTTTGGAAATTGAGTTGTTGTGTTATTTGTTTTAGACGTAAATAGGTTTAAGGTTAATTGTTGCGACCTTATTAGTTAGTTTTCCGGCATCGAACTATGGTATATTGACAAATGGAGGCTCGTGTTGAAGTTGATTTCAGGTTTAAGTTGTGGAAATTATGTCTGGAAGGTGTTCTAGATTCTGATAGGAAGATCTTTGGGCCATTAGGAAACACACAATGGAAATTCGATAGAAATTTAGTTGGCTGGCCTGTCGTGCCTTAGTTTCAGTTTAGTGGGTTGGCCTTTTCCTTTGCCGAAATCTTACCGCGGATAAGAGTGAATCAAACGAGAACATATTTAGGTTACAAGAGATCCTATTAATGGCAGGAATGTGCATTTATTGGACAAACAAAAACTAGAAACTGCTTTAAAAACTGTCTATTACTTAATGCCTGTGGTCTCTCGTGTCAGATAGAGCATTTGCAATGCCTCTGTGGCGTCTTGTTCTTTTCAGCTCACCCTATCTAATCATATGTGTACCTCCTCAATTGTTCTGCAAGCGGTTTACGTGTTACTACCGCCATTTCGTTTGGCTTATATGAGTACTGTTGCCCATAGGCCTTTTACTTTTTCTCATATGGAACTATTCAGTTGAGATACAATTTGTCAAGATAATGCAGACATCTGTTTAGGAATGTATGGAGCTTTGCTGGAACTGAGACTCATTGAAACGTATCGAGCTTCTCCTGCCGTCACCCGCGACGATATTTTCTGAATAAGGAAACCACCAACTTTCCTAACCTTCTGTCCCGGTTTGGGAAGATAAAGTAATTGAGAGAGCGGGTAAAGCCTCATTCTGTGATCCGGATCACCAGGTTAAGTTCCATAAGTCAAGTGTGTTATACATATTTCAGATAAGATATCGTTTTTCAGTAGATTCCTCTCCTTAAACCAATGAGTTCTGGACAGACATCGCTAGAAACCGTAGCAGATCTCAATCGCAGTTGCAATATTCGCTTTGCTAGAATCTATGTTTACGGTCATTTGTACTCCATTCAACCCCTGAGATGATTCTCATCTGACATCAGTGAAGAATTTTCTTCGGTTTTTATGTACTAGGGTGCGTCCTCCTTGTCACCGGTTAGCTCCGCCTGTGTCATACTATAACTTACTTATTATACAATGTGGCGCAAAAGTTGTCACTCTATGTTCTTTGGCTGTAATTTTTTTCATCATTGAAAAACTTTATTTCTGCTTTTGAATTATATTTATTTGATGTTTTAAATATTTTTTCATTAAGTTGGGAAAATGATATCTGCTAAGTGGCCGCCGCCAGAATAGATGACCATTCGGGCCGATTTATGGCATTTTTCATCACTCTTGCCAGAACTTCCGACGATAGGCCCACGCATTCTTAACGGATATTCTCTTTGAGGGCTCGTAACTTCAAAAAGACTCGTGACACAAAAAGAAGTCTGGAACGGTTAAATTAGGTAATCTTTCCGGCCAGTGAAAATCGCGGAAAAGAGAGATTAGGCGACCGGGAGTTGTAGCCCTCAGAATTTCGGTTGTGGCTCGTGCAATATGCGCCGTTGCTCCATCCTGTTGGAGCCACATCTTTTTCAGTCCCAATTCATCCAATTGTGGAAGGAGAAAGTCATTGAGGATGACTCTTTAGTGCTCGCCGTTCACAGTACTCGTTTGGCCGTAGCGTTTTCACAAAAATAAGGCCCGATGACGCATCCAGCAAACAGCACACCACGCAGTAACTTTAAGCGATGATTTTGCTTATCCATATATCCCATATCCACAGGGATGGAAATGGGCCACGTCGCTCATGATAATTTTCGATGAAAAGTTGTCTCCCTCATGGTAGAGATTCAAGATGGCTTGAGCGTAGGTTACACGCGCTTGGCGGTCAATAACTAACCGCTGATGCACTGTCTGCACTTTGTAAGGGAAAATCTTACATTCTTTTACCAAAATTCTCTGTAAGGACCGCCGATTGATGCCCAATTGCGTGACATGTCGTTTGGTCGATACTCCGGGGTCTTCTGCGACATCTTCAATCACAGGTGCGATATTCTCAGCAGAACGGCTGGTCAGGGGCCGGCCAGACCAGGCATCTCGTGTTGTCCCATACTTTTCTATGCGAGCGGCTAAACGTCGTAGTGATCTCCCAGTTGGTGTCGAACGACCGGGAAATTTGCTTAGAAATTCACGCTGCGCTACCACCGCCAATGAATTATTCCGCAAAAAAAAAAATCGTAACAATTAGTCACGTTCTTTAGGGATATAGCGATTCACGTCTTGTCGACGAGTATTTTGTATCCGTTTACTTCACAAATCCCAAATTTGCTGCCATTTGTAAAAATTATAGCATCTTTCGATCGCGTGATGACTGTTGCGCCACCTTGTATATGACAAACTTCTTCTCGCAAGGCGATCAATTCGGGGCTGTATGGAGTACATGAAGTGGTCGTTAAATTGCGTAAGCTTAACAAAAAGCAACATTTTGGGAGCACGGAAGTGAGGACCACTCTAAGAGTAGAATTTCGACGTGTTGGTTGGCTCAAATATAGAAAATATAGGGGGGTCTGATCTTAAGACTGTCGGCGGTGTTATATGGGCTTCAAACCTTAACTAAAGTACGTGTCTTAAATATAACTTTGCAGCCAATATGTGGATCTTGGGCCACCTGGAGGCCAGTGATAAACCTTTGTAATCTATTTGCAATTGTAATGTAGGGCCGTTAGCTCAAGCACCTTGTTAGAAACCCACCTAAGATTCATGTGACATCTATCGCAACAGTTTGCTGCATCTTGCCGTCTGCTGCTATATCATTGATGTGACTATAAATGTCACGTCTTATATAATGTTGTACTTTCTTTCCTCTTACAAGGACGTGGGCTTCAATTTCAGATTTCTTCTTGATCTTCTTGAACTCCTTAATCCTAATTTTTGTCCAAACTAGTCGTCCAGAATGTTGTTTTCGGAACTGTTGAGTATGTGCAATACTAAGCTGCGATGAGGTAGGACACTTGGTAATAGAGCTACGGTCTGGCTATTTCTGCAGACGGCTTAACGGCGCTGACTATCCAAATACGTTTCACTCAACTTAGGCGATGAAAGTCAAGAAATGGAGTAAGGAAGCAGTATCGAGACTTAAATGTAATAATGTTGCCGGAACAGTTGGCCTACCGGCTGAGCTTTTCAATGCAGGAGGAGATGACTTGGTAGAGAGAATTCACCTGATGCATAGAACTTCCACATCGTTTGTCTCATCCACAAAAAAAGAGACCAGCTGAAGTTATTAGGCTCTTTAACATCCAAGATCCTATCTGCCATATTGGGTGAATGCCTGAAACCGTTTTTCAACCATCGATTTTGAGCCACATCAGACCACAATTGACCAAAATTTTTATATTACTGCAGATCCTCGAGAGATCCCAAGAAGTCTAGATCGATATTTGATACTTCTTTATAAATTTGTAGGCCCTATAACATATAGCAGCATTTATAGGGAGCTATACGGAGCCACGTCTATTGGCCACCCAGATTGTTCAACGTGACTGTACATAATACATAATAAAGAAGCAATCTCAGTGAGACGCAGTCAAAGAAAGATTTGTCAGTCAGATATGACTACATGGAAAAAATATCTTATAGACGCCGGTGTCAACGTCTCCGTTTTTCCATTAACTTTTCAAGAAAAATCTAAACAATCTAAATTACCACTGTTCTCAACGTTGTAAAGTTAATCTCGGTCTACGCAGGAACTTCGCGTGGACTTCCTTCGATACTACGGCCTTCTAGTCGACGTTAAAGGAAATCGCCTCATAGACAGGACACGATACTTTCAGCTAGTTACAAGCCAGCAACAGGTAAACACAATATTAAAGTTTTTGACGTAATAAACTCATTCGCAGGACTGCTCGAAGAGATTAAGGACTTGACATCGCTCAACTACACGGGAACTGCAGTGAAGCCCCTTACCATTAATTGTATTGTCACCTTGTTATATTGATCAAAACATGAACCCACATGCTCCTGCTAGTAATCGACAAACTTAAACCCTGCGCCCCTAAACAAGAAAGAGCGATGTTTATATTACGAGTACGAGTATGCGGTAAGGATATCAATTTTCAAAAACTACAATTTCATTGTGGCTTTGGGGTTCACAATAAATTGAAAAAAGTAACGACCAACATTTGTCACAACAATCTCTAAAAACAACACAAAAAACCCAAACAGGCAAATTGTGTCATATTACCACAACCGCAAACACTTCACCGGCTCAAGTTGCAGGAAGTTTCATGCAACAAAACTTTCTCAAAACGACACCCTTCTCCATCAGAAGTCGAAAAAGGATTTTAGTCCTCTTTTTTTGCAGCTTGTTATCAGATAGGGATATTTATTTCTGCTGGCGTGGTGTGCCACAACAGGTTTATTTTTTTTGCGGCAGCGTTTTGAAAATTTATAAGGTGCACGATTGCAGTGTGTCCTTGGACACTCAAAACAAAGCTAATGAAGTACGAAGTTTTTATGATTATCTCTGGCTCATGATGATGAGTTGCTTAACGGTGTAAAATGAATCCCCACCACTGCATGCAATTTGTGCCAGACAACAGAGTGTTTTAGGGGAAATCTCCGACTGTGGGGAATTTCTCCTATTCCAGTTCGAGTTGATAGAAATTAATTCTGCAAAAGGGGTTGAACTCGAACATAAAAATTCGAACTTCGAATGTACGAGTATCTGTGGCTGAACGAGGATGGATTGTAGAATGTAGGACTCATTGCTACATTTTTCCAAAAGCTCTGCTAGTTGCAGAACAATGTTACGGTATTGGTTGTGTTTTAGGGTGAAATATGATGGCAAAAATAAATAAATAAATCCCTCCATAAGACAAGTGATAGAGGAGGATAAATTGCTGATTTCGTCAAGATAGAAATATGTGGCAGAACAATTTACGGCACATGGTTTGGCAATTTTTAATTCGGAAGAAACTAATTTGTCAATATCAATAGGAGGGTCTTGATGGATCTCAAGATATGTCAGTGAATAGGCCTAAGATTAAAGAAATAATAAGGTCATCGACACAACGAACGACTAATCTCTTCTGTCACCATTAATTTTATTTTTATTGAGATACACATTTATGGTACATGAACAACTTGGTAGAAGAGGATATCAGTGATATTTTGTTCCTCAACAGTACACTACCAACAGAAGCTTTGACAACCATTGCTTCTGATCCCAACAGACAACATCAAGGGTTACCCAGACAAACAGGTAGCCGTTTCTCTATTGAAGTCTATCTGTGCGGATAAAGTGCCAAATATTAGCAATAAGGAAGAGTATGAAACTGTAGGCTACACTCCTCAGCTCATGCGATTCGTTTAAGGAAACTATTCGAAACTGGATTGACAAAGGATCACAGTGGTCCCACTTATAATATTAGAGGAACGTATTTACTCCACCTTAATCTTTAGGCGTGATTGTACATTCAGAGACCTCAACTCTGTATATAAAAAGAACAACCTCATCTCCCTGATTGATTTATGTACTCCTCCTGAATACACCGACTGACTTCCCGACTGAATATGAAGGGCAATGACAAAGTTCAAATATGAGCCACTTAAAACCATAAGTTCGACAACGGAAGAACCATCCACAAATGGAACTCGATCACTATCTTCGGGTAGATTAAAGAGACCTTCGTGCAATTGTTAGCGGCAAGCACTTTAAAAATCTTACCATACTCAGTACAACACTGATAAATTAAGGGCATACACAATACAGAGATCATCTCATCACAGGAGCTCAAATAATCGGTAGCTCTGAGCTGAACTGTTAGAGAGCTACGAGAAATGGGTTCGCATTCGTAAGACAGAAGTGTGTCAGTAAGTACAGAGCTTGGCTTTTAGCAGACACATAGAGGCGGATTGAACAACGTATCCGACTCAGAATTCAAGTTGCAGTATCTACAGTTTAAACAGAATAAACCACGAAGTGTAAGACATAACAAATGTAATCACATTAACGTTTGTGCTGCGCAGACCGAATATGCAGTAAATTGGTACGACAAGATGTCTTATTGCCTAAAAGAGGGTATCTGCCCAAGCCCACTTTGCAACATTGCATATGAAATTAGGTTATAGACGTTCACCATCGCCCAAGTTCCATCTTTGCTGGCCCTGATGCAACCTTTTGGTAGTCCAAGCTGCAACTCGAACTCGTGTGTAGGGAAAGAACTTCTCTTCGATGAAGAGTTTAGGCGCATGTAACACCTCCACCAAGTTAAGAGTCATAACGCCTCATATATGCTAAATTTTTCAAGCTGACCGACAAGTCGGAAGAACCTAACTGCATTCAGGTGTCGCCTAGCTCAACAAATTCAAGTTCATAGCATAGAACCGCTATTTCAAGGTTTTCTGACTTACGTTGTCCTAGAAAATGGCTTCTAGACAAGTCTCAAGCTCTTTGACATTGAATTCGGAAAGTGTAGGTAGACAAGGTGGACATTGTGAGTCATAGATATACATAGTTAGCATCTGCATACCGCTGCACAAGTCCAACAAATGCTATACCGCCGATATAAGCTATGAAAAATACTTAAGCTGGGCAATAGATTGGGCGCCCAGCGATGCGACAGATGTCATTCCTGTTTTACGTAGATATCTGTCAATGATCAATATACTAATGCGTCGTTTAGTGTCATGTTAGTGAATACAAATAGCACCTCCAGTATCAAATTGAGGTCGAGCGTAAGACACCTCACCACAAGCTGTGACTGATTAGAATTTGTGGTGAACCATGATATGCCCAGCTCTCATCGGCCTAACTCTTTCACCGCTTTGGGTATAACCGCAACCACCACGATATTCCTACAAGGGTCCAAACTTCAGGGCTTGTAACCATCCAATGTATAAGAGCATAACTTCCAGTCGAGTTTCTCAAGCATGTGGTCAGTGCCAGCTGGGGACCTTACAGACCACGGGCTAACGACACGGCCAGGCTGAAACTGAAACTTCAGGGTTTCTGACCACCAGTGGCACCAGTCGAGTTTCGCAACCATGTGGTCAATGGCCCAGGACTGGTGGCTTATATATCATCGTAGCCGATACGATAATAGATCATTTTATAATACTACTAAAGTCCTTACCGGAGAACGCAGCTCGAACCTTCATCCCATGATAAGCTCAAATGCTGTCACGCTCATATCGAATTGTTATCAGTTTACCGGGGGAGAAAGCAGATTCTAAGGCGGTACCAACCCGCGACAGATCGACAGATCCCACAATAGAGCGAGTACTTGGTAAAATTGGGATTTCTCCGAGAAGTGGAATGAAGTGGACTGAATCATCAAGTTTTCAGATTGACTGCAGGAACTATCGTGGTAATAGTGTCCGTCCGGCTATGGATAAAATGATAACAAATACAATCATGAACAAGATCAATGGACACTTCCTGATATCGAACAGTTTTTGCTCTGGATCTTTCTGCATTTATCAGATTTTTTGTTATAAATAGGAAGCGCTCAAAGGATTTGTGTACCCTTCAAATGTTTGTATACAGCGCGGGCGAAGGATTTTAGGGAGAAAGAAAAGAGAGATGCCGACGTACATTGTTCTTAAATGTTTGCAAGTTATAATTAGCTGGAAACAGAGACCTCGTCAGGGCATTCCATAAGCGAGTTGTACGGTTTAGGAATGAATAACGATATTTTAGAGTACATCCGAAAGTGCGCTTGAGGGAATACTGATGAGTATTAATAGCGAGACGGGTGTTATGGTTGAATGCTACTGGCGATTTCAATCTAATGCTTCGAATAGAGTCTCCGCTCACAACCGTTTTAGTGATATTGGGAAAGCTTTTCGCAGAAAGTGCATTCCTGACAAATGACAAAACGACCGCTATTGCTTAGGCTTTTATTGAAGCGATGAGTTTCAAGTTATCAGATTCTTATAAAGCCCAAATCGGATTATGTCAGGTAGTCTTATGTTAAATCCTAAGGGAAACAAAGTAATCCCAAGATGATGCTATCTCAACGTTTACTATTCTGATGGGATATGTATGCTTGCTTTCCCATACGGCTATAGGCCTTCGTTGGATGATACAGAACCAAAGGCTGGGTAGGGGATTGAGAAAGTTGAAATTGTTATCTAGGAGGCGTCGCATTAGTTGACGGGGCAGCAGAAGCGGGAGATTAAAGCTGCTTCATAAAATGTACCAGTATGTTACTGAAAGACTGAAGTGGACATTGTTATGTCATCAGTAAACCAAACGCTGCGGATATATCATTTTAATGTTTAGTAGGAATTTCTATGCGAGTAAAGAGCTTGTGAATTAACTTCTACAATTCCATATGCAAACTGGAAATCCTCGCAAATTTCTACGCAACTTCCACAGATATTTCGAACATCTCCACATATGAACAAGTTAGGGACCAAAAGGCAACACTATACAGGGAAAAAGTAATTGTGGATTGGTCACAACTTGAGGCGCGGAGACTGATTCATTGTGAAGCATGCCAAGAGTACGAAGGGTGCCGTACGTAGCAGTAGTGCAGAGCCTTTGTAGGGAAGACAATGACACTACGAATGAACTTAAAAAGCCTGAAGTGTGTAGCAGAAAACTCAAGAAAGTTGCGGACAGCAATTTTTGCGCCACCTGCGCCAGAGGAAATAAGTAAGTTAGTACCCCCTATAAAAGTTACTATATGAGTGAATCGGCTACAGTTTATAAAATAAAGAATATTCTGTTTTTATAAAATATTTAATATCGTAATATCCTCGGATTAGGCGGAAAGATATGAGGGAGTTCACTATGGATCTCTGTTCTCTAAACGTCTGATTTTGTATAGAGCTAATAAAAAACATTCTACAGGTCCCTAAGTTTGATAAAATTACAAGACAGATTAATCCATATTCTTAAGATCCTCGCTTTTTCAGAAACTTAGCTTCATCTTTACTCTGTTCAGTGCTTTCTTATTTATCCACATGACAAACTTTAAAGCATGTCAATCTTTGACAGCAATGCCACGAATTTGTTTAAAAGTTCTCCTGACTAAAGATTTGATTTCGAGTCCATTTTTGGGACTCACAAATCTAACTATGGGACATTAGTGCCCCTCTCCTGGATATGGCGGAGCTTATACAAGGTGTCCGATGGCAGATTTGTGATCTTAAACGTGAATAATACAAAAACTATAAGACATGCTCGTCTATTGAAGCCTTTTTTACAGCTCCAAAAGTGGTTAATATTTCTTCATATCCATTCGTTTGCCTAGCGCACGGGATTTAATATCGATGAGTAATTTGTCCCTTAAAAATGTTTTACTTTCCAAAATTTGGGATCCGAAGGGGCTTAACACAACTAGTAGACTAGCTGCAGTTTTCTAGGGTAAGCCTTCGTCCAGTCTTCTCTATGGCATCTTTAGACAAATCTCACAGTTACGCTGGTCAACAGCGAAGCCTCAAAAGTCGTGAAAGCCTTTCAAATGGTATACTGGTGACAGATTATGTTGATAACCCTGTAACCAGTAGCTGAGCGGATTTGTTGAAAATAGTGATTCGAGTATATATTCGCTAGACCCTAGCGTTAAAACAAAGCCAACTAATTTTTACGGAAATTATTTATGCAAAATGAAAAAAAATTGTTGAAGAGTAGTTGATTTCCAGTTCCCTATGCATTAACAACGCCTTACAATACAGTGACATAGTACGTCCTAGGCTCAGAAAAATACAAGACTGTAGTCCTTCGTCGTTCCATACCATGGAACATTTTTATTGAATCTGCTTTGTGTGAAACATATTTTTCACTTCATATGACATCATTAACATTTCCATCTACGAGTATAATAGAAAGCAACTAACCACTCCCAAAGCTGGTGTAAATCACTTAAAAGACCTAATCATCTCAACCACTTTCATTGCAAGTACATACTTGACCTTGTATCTATGACATGTAGCACCTTCAAATCACTTCACACGTTAGATCCATCAGATTCATCAGATTTCTAACTGCTTTTATGTCGAAAAAGTATGTAAAAATAATATCTCCTCCCACACACAGATACAGATAACTATGTACAAACATCTTAGGCGCCTCCCATGTTGAAGGTTGTGCTGTTTTCCTTCCACCACAAGCCGGGAATTTACCCAAAAAAGCACATTAAATCGATTATCAGGAGGAAAAAAGAAACCTCGAAGCTGTCCCGTAAGAAAACCCGTGCGTGAGCTAAGAAAACCAATAGAATCCTGATAACATGGCATACGCACGCGAAGCAAAAGATATCTTCGAAAACTCCTTGAGGTGAACTACAAACTTTCGGGTGTCGATTTTGTTCCTTTTTATTTTTTTTTCTATTTTCTTTTTTTTACATCGGGTGACTTCGAAACCGAAAGCCAAAGGATCTGCTATTGCTACCCGGTTAGGGTTATTATTGTTTGACGAGCACGTGCTATCGTGTGAATTGCGCATGTTTCTGAATGTTGGGGATACATTTAAGGTTTTTTTTTTTTTTTCTTTTTTGGAGGGAGCAATGTAAAAGTTTCATGTGTCACTGTACATAAGAGCTTAGAGCTCTCCTGTTCTGTTCTGTCATCAATCTCGTCTGTTGTGGGTTAAAAAATTCTCAATTCTGTTAAATTTCGCTGCTAAAGAGGTGCCGTTTGGTGCGTAAATTGGGGATATACTCGTAAGCTTGCGGAATTTTTAGGATAAAAAATCCGCACCACTTTGTTATGCAGTTCTTGTAACGTATCAGAGAAATTGGATTTGCATTGCTGAGTGTTTTGGCCTTGTTTCAAAATGTTTGTGTCAGGAAAATTTGCATTTTCAAGAAAAAGAAACCGACCTACTGCATTGTTAAATACTAGAAGGCTTGCAACGTGTTTCTGCAGACAGCACCTTTGTTTTGATTTTATTTTTTGTCCTAAAAAAAATTGACACAGTTATTTAAATGTTTCGCATTAGTAGATATGCACGTACCTACCATAAAGGGTTGTCCTATATGTGAAATGACTGATTATACATACGAGTACATGAATGAGGACGGTCCCGTAGTCTTAGTTATACGAATTTGAATGTCAAACGCAGGATGTTAAACAGTACATCATGGTCCTTAGTTGGTTGGCGCCGAAACTACGAGTTATCGACCAAAAGAGAGTAAGTCATTTGGTGATGGTGCCATATGAGCAAACGACTTAGAGCTGAATGCGAATGTAATACCAAACCTTACGAATATGAGCTTCGAGCAAACGACTGTACCCAAATGGCTACAATTATTAATATTCTATCCTACTTACGAAGATAAAGAAAGAGGACGAGATCAGAAACAGAAGCCTATGACCATTATTTCGGTAACGGTCACCCAAGTCAGATACTGTTGGCAAGGATGGAATACAAATCCGATTTATAAGAATGATTCTACCTGTCTTCCTGAATAGCTTCACGTATGCAATCAATTTTGCTATTAGGTAAGGTTAGGTTAGGTAAGAATAGCTGTTGTAAAAACTAACCCACTTAGGCTGATCGGCCTATTTTTATGCCACGTGAATCTGTGATCCTCCTACTTTTGGAATCGATTTAAGCTTCTGACGAAGCATAGCAAACGTCTCTGTTGTTAAGATTGCTTAAGTCACAAGCTCATAAGGGGAGTTTCCAATTTTTGGGAGAGAGCTGGACATATACGGAGTAGTTAGTCTTATTCACCTTTTCGTCCATGTAGCTTCTGCAGAAGCCATTTGTAAAAACGCTTGCCTATAAGACCGTGTTCAGTGATGAGACCTATTTTGAAAGATAAAACTCTTACAGCGGTTTGGATCCAGGTTTGGCCAGCTTTGTTTGGCCACTAAACATGTTAGCCCAACAGTCCATCTAAGGTTTGTTCTTCTAATAGCATCCAGCTCTAGTACTAATTTGGACGTAGCGATTGGTATACCGATTCTAATCTTTTCCGGTAGTTTAGGTAGAGTCGTTTCAATTTTGGTGAGCCCCGGCATCCAACATAGGTGAAAGCTGAATTGCTCTGCCATATTGCTAAGAGATGATCGATCGGCAGGCAAGGGCGGTTTTAGAATTTTGTGAGGGCTCCGTTTACGCACAGACATGCTGTTCTTTAGGCTCTGGTTAGTTTGCTGCAGTTGACTACATTGTCTAAGGCCGTTTACCAGATAACCACCACGTGGGTGAGAATCGGTCTTATAAACGAAAATTATAGCCAGTGGGTCATGCGAGCTTGAAGGTCCCATTTGTTCAGAATGTCTTTTTTTGCAAGACAATAGAGCTAGTGTAGTTGTCTTCACTCTTTCTTGAATATTAAGTCTCCAGTTCAGTTTCCTGTCGAAAACAGGGCCAAATACTTCGCTGTATCGGAAAACGCTGAGCTGGTACCTTTAATTGAAGGAGGGTCTACGACTGGAATTTTATATTTACTGGAAAAGAGGATAAGGTTAATTTTAAAATTCACAGTGATGCGCCCAACGGGCTAATCTGTTAAGATTTAGTAGAGGAATTTGGAGATTCACATTAGGAATAGAAGGCTTTCTGACTGAGTCACAGCATGAGTGTATGAAAGGAAAATCTGTAGAAACCGCCCTGCACGAGATGGTGGGGAAAATGGAGTAGAGTCTACACTTCGGTGTGTTTGCGATGCCGGCCTTCCTCGATATTGAATGAGCCTTCAATAACGTGGAATGCACAGCCATTAAAATTCTCTAGTACATAGAGTCTAACACGGAACAAACTTAGTTGCATGCTGCAGCTTGCAAGCAGGAAAATAAACTGTTTCATTGGGCAAAGCCCAGTTTGAATGTCCGTAACCAGGGGAATCACTCAGGAGGGAGTCATATCGCCAACGCCTGTGGGTGCTGGTTATTGATAACCATCAATAAGCTTAGTACAATGGGTATAAGTGCCAGGAATACGCAGATGACGTGGTCATAATAGCGCAGGGAAAATGCTTAAATATTTTAAGCGACATTGTGGACGTTGCCATGAAGATGATCAGCACTTGGGCAAAAAGCTGTAGTCTCAGTGGCAACCCTTCCAAAACGCAACTGGTTCCTTTGGAGTGGAATTGTTCCTTTCGGACAGCGCGAAGTATCTAAGTGTGATTCTAGACAACAAACTGAATAGGAATCTTAATGTAGCGAAAAGAATCAAAAAGGCATATAATGCTCTTTTTATCTTCAAAAGAACAGTAGGAAAAATTTGGGGCTCAAAACCTGCTATGGTGTACTGGCTTTTTAATGTAGTGGTTAGACCCATACCTACATACGGCGCACTAGTATGGTGGAAAGCAACTAACAAGAAAATTTAGCGGCGGTTCTATTAACGGCTTCTATAGCCATTACAGGTGCGCCCGTATCACCCCTACGGCAGCTTTGGACACCTTTCTGCACCTAATACCGTTTGATTTACAGATCAAAAAACTTGCTGGCAACAGTTCGATACGACTCACTAATCTGGGTTACTTCAAGAGCAGTAGTTGCAGACATGGCACGGTTCTAGCGGAACTACTGGAAGGCAATCCAATGCTAATGGATGAAATTCCTTCCTTGGTCGACTTCGACATTCCGTATAATATAATATACCCGGAGAGGGAGGACTGGGAAAAAAATGCAATGAAGAAACAGGCTCTGATATATTCTCGGACGACCCAGAACTAAGAGTGTCTATAAGACTACCGGACGCAAGCAATGTCTTCCAATCAGAGGTTCTGCCTTCCTCAGGGCGGCTGAGCTAATGCAGACGGGATTGGTATCGGAAACAGATATCGCTATCTACATCGATCATTAGGCCGCACTCAAGATAATGGAATCAACCAACGACAACTCTGATACAGTCAGAGGCTGTCGCATAGTGCTCGAGGCACTATTCAGTCAGAACCGGGTAAGAATGTGCTGGGTGCCAGGACACCGCTGTATTAAATGAAATGAACAAGCGGATGAGCTTGCAAGAACAGCAGGGCTACTCCACAATAGTGAGGTTGCCAACATCGAACCACCCCTTTGCATAGTGAGGGGCACAATCGAGGAAAAAATCTCAAAGACTGCCAAGTCTTTGTCTTGAAGTACACTGGGTATCCAAGGCTCTCTGGCCGCTTTTTGACGGCAAAAGATCTAGGAAGCTAATAAAACTAAACATGGATAAGCTTAGGACAGTAAAAGGAATCCTGATAGCAGAATGTGTCCTGCGGCAGAACGCAAAGAGACTCAAATTGCCAGATACGGATATTAGAAGATTCTGGGGTGATCTGCAAGCTGTTGAGGACATAACACACATACTGTCGAAATGCGAGGCAATATCGCGTAGTAGAAGGAAATACTTAGGGAAATACTTTTTCGAAAACCTAGAGGAAATAGGCGGTACGAACTTCAAAGGCCTTCTTGGCTTTTGTAGGGAAATTGGGTGCTTCACCAGGATAAACAATCGTTTTTGCCATTTGAAGGAAAATTCAATTAGTTCCATAGGAACCCCGATGGGCTCGTTTTGGTGCCTGGTGTCTGTGTGATAGCATATCCATCATACCTCTGTTTAAAACAACCTAACTTAGTAGTGGAGTTCTTTAATGGTGTTAAGATGCGTCCCTAAGGCATCTATAGCAACGTCATCCGTATAGGCAACCATCCTGCTATCACTCGCTTCCGCGTATATCAGGATTTCGTTGAGCTTTAAGCTCAAGGGAAGAGGTGAAAGGACACCTCTGCTGCCACATATTTTAGCAGATGCCCCATCTAGTTTGGAGTTGATTATCCTGCTAGCTAGCACAAGACTGATCAACTCCCGAAGTAATTCATCTACCTTCAGATTTGACAGCGGAGTCGGTATTTCTGATGAGTTGATGTTGTTAAAGGTACCATTTATGTCCAGGAATGCAACCATTGTGTGCTCTCTATAATATTGAGCCAGTTCCACCAACTTTCCTTTACAGTAGGCATGTTGAGCCATAGACAAAAGTTATGGAACAATTCTAGATCATAAATTCGTATGCATGTCTATCAATCGTTCTAGAGTTTTCGAAAGGAAAGATGATAGACTTATAAGTTCGAGGTCCTTTGAGATAACATGAGAATATTTTCCGGCACCTCATGATAGTCTCTAGCATTGGCAGGATAATATCTGAGGACCTTTGTACCTCGGAAAGTATTATAACGCCCGGACCAGCAGACTTGTATGGTTCGAAGCTATGTAGCGCCCAAAGCAGCTTGTCTCTTGTAATAAGACCGTGAATTTTAGTCATGAAGTAGTCTTATTCAGTTCGTTACTGACTGCGAGTACTGGCACCCTGGAAAGTGGGTGTCTAGGTTGAGTGATTTATCACTTGGGGTTATCCAAGAGCCATCGGATTTTTTCAAACAGCTAGGCATAGTATGATTGGTGGAGAGATTTTTGCTTAGCCGCAATGCCTCAGAGGTTTCTGTTATTTTGTCGATTTGCCTTCCTCAGTTCTTTTTTCCATATATTTTGGGGGATTCCTTATATGAGTTGCAGTCAATAACTTTTCTTGTGCTTTTTGCTCGGTTGAAAGGTTTCCTGCAACCGTTTCAAAGCCGTCCCAGTGCTGATGCCCACCAGTGCGCATCAGCACTGGGACTTCTTGCTTCTAATTTTGTATTACACTGTCGACTTTTAATCCTATTTCCACGGCTGATTTTAGCCCTATAAGTGTCCTACCATTGGTTATG
This sequence comes from Volucella zonaria, assembly GCA_963966105.1. Classification (NCBI taxonomy): domain Eukaryota; kingdom Metazoa; phylum Arthropoda; class Insecta; order Diptera; family Syrphidae; genus Volucella; species Volucella zonaria. The sequence continues at coordinate 58,865,973 of OZ014531.1, read as the reverse complement.
AACCGGTTCTGATCAGGTTGCTTAAGAATTGAGTCTCAACCAGAAGACAGGTAATATCTGCTTTCGAGTTAATGTAGCTCCTGACGGTTTTATCCCTTTTTCAGGGCGTTGACTATCCTAGAGGATAGGCACTTTTCGAAATCTGACTAAGCTTTTTATATTATTTTTGTTTCGACCTGCAAAGACTACATTCTTGCTCCAAATTGGTGTCTTAAGCAACTTGTTAATAAGTTTTCTAGTTTTTTTCGTCATTGCACTAGGATAGCGTTAGTGGGGCACTTTATCCTCTGCTTTAGCAGAAGCTGAGTGATTTAGACTGTTGCCATTGCCAGCCTTCGCAACTCGAAGTGTCAGACAGGAATATGCGGCATATTTAAGGGTAAGCAGGTCTCGTCTCCTTTGATGTTTCGCAGTTTTTATTGAAGATAGATTTTTCTGCCACACCAAAATTTTGTCCATCTGAACCTACCGTATCCAGCCGGGTTTAATAAATCCGCTAAAAGGGTTATTTCTCATGATGAATTTATCGCATTCACAAACTTCCAACATGGAAAAGAACGACCTTTGCAGCAGTTTCATCAGAATGCCATGCATGCGAAGCCATCGAAATTGAGAATGTCAGGACTTTTTTTCCTTGTACCGCTGTTCAAGATCGAATAAATGGGGCAGTCTCAAATCTAATCGTTAGAGCGGTTTGATTTTGCCACCGGCGATGTAGGGTTGCGCTTTTTAGCACTTGTGTCTTCAACTGAACTTGCTGCTTCTGTGGGCCGTGCGTTTGCCTTAAAAGGTACTCCCACTTTCAAATATAATCCAAAACAATTTTAAATAAAAAGAAATCACGACCACAATAATTTAAGAAATTTTCAGATACCGAATTGAGAAGACCTCTTCGTTATAATTTCGGTTGGAAGGTTATCTGAATCCAAGAGTTAGGACCAAGTGTCATTGCTCTGATTTGTTTGTCGACAACGACAACGACTGGGGCGAATGTTATGTGTTCGTTTTGATTATTCTATTCGATTGGATCTGGTTTCTTGTTAGTTCACAGAGAAAGTAGAAAGGGAGTGTCCATTCGTATTGTTGCGCTTGAAAGGACATGCAAAGGATTATTCGAATCTGGGTGCATGTTTGCTTATTGTAAAACATCCAATTGACTTTCAGTGGACATCCATTGATGTGGTTTCAGGTTTGTCGGAATAATATTGATTTCTACGACTCTCTGCATATATGCATTGCCTATTTTGAAATTCGTTTTCATTCTTGTTCTTCAGTAGTCCCCACTTGGAAGTGCACAGCTCAGATTGGAGATACATAGGATTTGTCGTAAAAATGTTCATGTGCACTACATAGGCATTGGTAGTCGAGAAATGATTAGAATTTTGGGATCGTTCGTAATTTAAGAGGAAAAAATCAGTAGAAATCAGGAGAAAATAAAGCAAACTAATATGCGAAGGACACCAAACAGCTAATGTGAAGGCCCATACTCGTTTGACAGGCGAAAAGACTTGTCGATAAGGCATTTGCTCACCAACTATGGTCTAATGGAAATATAATGAAGGCATAAACGCTTGTAAATATTCTCACAATTAAACAGTGTTCAAGGATCAGGTCAACTTGTAAAGTACTTGAATGTATTGGCATAGTATTGAGCCCATATTTCAATTATTCTAACTGAGCAGAGAAGCCGGTGTTGAATTGATACACAAGCTGATAATGGGCATGGACATTGAAGCACTACTCTCGTAGCTCCCCTTTTCATGGCAAAATCTAAACTCGCCTTGCCTTAAACATGGTTAGCAGCGTCACTTTGTAAAAGCAATCGAGTTACAGCTTGAATAATATGTAGTAAGGCAAGGTATGCCTTCTCGAGTCTGAAAAACGTGGTCAGCAAGTTGATTTGAAGTTTGTTGACTATCGGTTTCTTAATGTGGAGACTTCATTGGATTTGTTGCACCGGCTTCCCTCTCCATCGATGTTATTTTTTCTTCATCCTTCTAGCACGTCGTCCAACATTAGGATTCATATGTTACAGCCGAAGGAACAACTGTCTGTATACAACATACCTTCACAAAATAGGGCAGAATTTTTGCGCCAGTTGAATACTGCCACGCTAACACTTTCTGGGACATCTTTCTGGTTAACGACAGAGGCTAAGTATTTGAATTTCACCCACTTCGGCGTAATATCTCTTATATGGTCTAAGTATGACAGAATTGAAACCCATAAGGAGTAGTGGTTGGATATTTTTATCAATATTGAAGGTGCTCTCGACAATGCAACTTTCAACGACATGTGTAACTCGGTCTACAACATGGCGTAGGCGAATCACTAGCTCGTGTTCTTACGAAGAGAAAGATGTTAAACGGTTTGACTCATCTGGTGCTTAAAAGCGTCACCATCTGTCCTTTGGCGTTATCCTGTATGAGTTCATTTCTTGTCTGTCTTCCAATATGCAATGCTAATGCCAAAGAACTACATATATTGCGATGATTCGGTGGGGAGGTGAAAGTACCCACGTCTGTATCGACAGCCAAGCTGCGTTTAAGGTCTTGCTGAAATCTGTCACCACTCGCCAGCTAGTTTGAGACGTCAAACCATCTCTGAACGCAGTCGGAAGGCTGAATTCATGAGCCTTATTTGGATCGTAGGTCACATAAGGAATCAGAAGAAAAGATTGCTGATGTTTACTAGACAATGCTCAGGAGAGAGCCCTAACTCGGTTAGGGCTTACATAGACAGTTGGGTTTCATGCGAGTATAACTGCGGATGCTGGAAGACTAAATGCATGTTTTCCGACGCGTCTAAATGGCCAGCGGCTACGCTAAGTGCAAGTGACATAACAGGGAACACCACGTTCTGTTTCGATAGAAAATGCCAACCTCGACTGACTAGAGCCTGATCGTAAATTATTGGTAATTGTTGCAATTTTTCGTGACGCCTTTATACAATGGAACAACAAATCTCACTCTCCACTGGCTAGGCAGTCGATCGCATTTTGCTCGCTTGCTTGCTTAGGTGGCGCTACTGTTCCGGGTGAAACTGGGCCACATAGCTAACTGCCTCTAGTTGCGCACTCTAAGTCATTTGAGGTCCGATGCACGCGCCACCTAAGGTGAGGTTGTTCTCTACTGCGTTGTCCCTCCGGGTTACATTTAAGGGCTCTGCGGGCAGGAACATCGGTGTCTATTCGCTCTACATGACCTAGCCATTTCAGGCTTCTGAGGGCAGTGTTCTGACTAGGTTGATCTCGCTGTACAGCTTGTATAGTTTGACATTAAACCTTGTCACTCAAAGTCCGTCATTGCAAACGAAGGATTTTTCTCTCGAAACGACACAGAACATCTTCATCCGCTTTCAATAGATTCCATGCTTCAGCGTCATAAAGTATAACTGGGATGCGTCTTGTATAGAGTCTCCTTAGTTTTTCAGAATAGGGCCTTACTACCCAATTACCTTGTTAGGCCAAAGAACCATCGATTGGCAAGCATGATTCTTCATTTTATTTCTGTTGAGGTGTTGTTGGCAGGATATACGCTAGTACTAGCACAGAATTTGGAAGTATTGTGCTTCTAGTATTCGCTTGTGAGTTCCCACAATTCTTTCAAGTATGATATTAAAGAAATTACATGACAGCGTGTCACCTTGCCTGAAACCTTTTTTGACATCAAAAGTCTCGGTTAAGTCATTAACGACCTTGACGGATCAGCGGGCGTTCCCCGTCATCATTTCGCAGAGACTGACAAGCTTCTCAGTGATGCCAAAACTAGACATGGCTCTACATAACTCGTCCCTATAAATGTGCGGCCTTAATACCGATGAAAAGATGCTGGTGATCGATTTTGACTTTGTGAGATTTTTCTAGGATCTGCCGGAGTGTGAACATTTTGACGATTGTGAACTTTTGGTCTGGTCTGAAACCCTATTGATAATGGCCAATCAAAGGGTCGTTGCCGAAGTGTTTCAGATGTTCACACAATGTGGCATGCAATGAGAACGATGAAGGAGAATTTTTTTGTTACGCTAAAAGGGTGGCTGTGTCATTAAGCAAGTCATACGGAGACTTATACCTCTATAGCTGGTGCAGTTAAGGGGCTCTCCTTTTTGTGGATCAGACAAACGATACTGAGATTGCGTTCATTAGGCATACACTCTTCCGACCAAATCTGAGAAATGATCTGCAATTTCCAGCGGCTTTGGACACCTTGGCTGGTAAGCCGTTAAGCCTAGCTGCTTTGTTGGGTTTCAGGTTAGATATTGCTTGCTTAGATATGCATTACTGCATTTCGGTTACGTAGATGGGGGCCTTGACTATCATCATCTAAGTTGAATGGTTTTTTCTGCTTAACGGCGGGATGTTGGTCTTCTTTGCCATTATACAGTCTACAGAAAAGCCTTTCCATATTCTCAGCAACGACTGGGATTCTATTGTACTACCAGCTTTCCTTGTTCATCTCTGCAGGCTTATATACGGCTCTTCTTTCCTTGACACATTCTTTTCACCTATTGGTAATACTCATACATCTGGGCCTTATTCTTGGAGTACAAGCTCTCAATACCTTCGATCGCGCGCTTCTCGTGGTCTTTTTTCTTCTTCTGAACGGCTCTTGTCCTTCGTTTCAACGCCGCTTTGCATGTTTCATGTTTAGCTGCATGTACTTGCCGGCATTCTTTATCCAACCAGGGATTTTTTGATGGTAGTCAGGGAAACCCAACGCATCAGTTGTGGGGTATCTTATGGCACGTTGGTAGCGTTGCCACTGGTTTCTGTACTTGATGCTGGCGGCATAGCCGTTGTTGAGAGGTTTCGAAAAATACCTTCGGCAAAGATTCTAGCGGTCTCTTGCAACTTGCAGATTTTCCACGTCAGGGTTTGTCACAGTAGCTGTTCTTTATTATGACGCATGACAGATCTTCATTTGCACCTTCGCTCTTACAAGGTGGTGATCCGGGTTAATGCTGGCTGCCCGAAACATTAGGATGTCCAGAATACTAGAGGCATGCATGCCCATCGCAATATGATCAATTTGATCCAGAGGCCGCCATGTTGCCTTCTGTACATATATCGAGATGAGGAAACTGTGTGATATGGGAAACCATAGTGATATTTCGTCCCGCTACAGTTCTTTGCTAGACGTGGTATCGTGTAGCCTATGCTTACAAACTGTTCTACCAAAGATGACTTCCTTTCCAATCCTGGCGTTTAAATCGCTCAATGTGATTTTAACTTCATATTAAGAACATTTCTCATATGCCTTGTCGAGGAGTTTGCAGAAACAAGCGTCGCCCTCGTCCTCCGTAGGGGCATGGGCGCATATTAGACTTATGTTAGTGAATTTAGGCTTGATTGGGATTGTCATAAGACGCTCATAAGGGCTGTTTCTTTTCCGGATAGTAATAAATTACAGTTTTTCATCCTCCTTAAGTCCGGCCCATCCCATCGCACTTCCTGGATGGCAGCGATATCTGCGTGATAGCAATCTAGGACCTCTGATAATTTTTCGGCTGCAAGTGGTTTCTTAAGGGTCTGAACAGTCCACATGTAAATCCGAAGGTCGTTGCCCTTTAAACGTTTGCAGGGGTCGTCAAGGTTCTATTCTTATCCGAGATCATTAGTTGGTTCGTCATATATTTTTAATTTCTTCCGTATAGGTTTGTGAGCCTTATGATGGCGTAGGTCAGTATTATGCTACTGGCCGTGCATGCCCTTGCCGTTTTAGCCTGCATGAGTAATGGTTGAATTTAAAGGCGAGTGATGTATAGAGTGAGTGAGGCCATTTTGCAATATTTATCTGCATGCACCAGTGTGGGGATCTGTGGACTAATCTTCTTCCTAAGTCCAGGAAAAACCGTCGAGTCGGAACACACTACCTCTTAATTGACTTTTAAATGCTCATTAAAACATTGTATTACAGAAGCTCACCGAGATGATCCAGATTACGACTTCTAAGCAGTTAAGGGCTTCAACTACCTTGCGACGAATCCGCGACAAACCGATGATCAGGTTTGAATTTGTGGTCCTGTATGGAAGGAGAACTCGTATGAAGGAAGGAGAAGATACAACTTTGAACTCTATGAGATGTGGGCCCCGCCCAATTATCAAGGCTTCGCCCATTAATGACGTTGTCAAATAAAAAGCGGGGGAAGATTATTCTAAACTGGTCTTATCGTAAACATCTTCAGATTACAGCCTCTGAATGGTTGCTACGATTTGACCAGTTACAAGTTGCCGGTCATAGGTCTTGTTGGCGGCTTGACCACCGGTAGTCCATACCAGGACTTAAATCACGGTACCATGGGAGTCAGGAGCCCCCCGGATTTCGGTCCGGGCCTGACTTGCTAGAGGTAGGCCCCCTTGTGGGAGCGTCATGGTGGCTGTGGTTTAAACCCAAATCGCGGGTACGGGTATTCCTTGGTTTTGCCCATTGTAGAGTAGCAAATAAAGTACTGGGTGCTGCGACCCTAAGAGCAGCAAGAGGTTTTAGGTCGGCCTCGACTCATACCAAGGGTGGAACTTGTGCCTCCAACACAGTTCCGAATTGGTATAATATATAAGCAAAGTATTAATAAATATAAAGCGAGTAATTAGCGATGGCAAGGCGTATCCTTGCTCCCTATGGGTGTATGGGCACCTCGTAAACATAAGGTCTTATGACAGGTGGTTTACGTTAAAAATCCAGGTACGTTCTATGAGATGTACTGAGATATGGAGGTAATCTGAAAAGCCAAAAGCCTGACGACTTTTCTGACACTAAGAGTAGCTTTGGATCCTAGATATTGGATTGGAAATGAAAAGGAAATCTGAACCTTCGATTTAAAGATTTAGTCATCGTAGATGGGAGAAAGAAAGTCTATAAGTCTTAAAGAATGAAAGTAGAGTGCTCGAGATCTTCTGGTATGAAGACTACGGTATAGCGTACAAATGAAGATACACATCTATGTGGTTGGCTGATGATATTGCGGCAATGATTCTTGCGTTAGGTATAAAGGGCTTGTCTGACTTATAGCAGGCGCTAAACTCCCTGTCAACAGAGGAGGTAGTTGAACAGAAGAATCTTTCTTACTCTACATATTTGCAGAAGGCCGGGAGTTGATAAAAAATTCTAAGACTCCAACAGCAACCCAAATACAACGAACAGTTCCTGCTGATCTAGGAGAACCCTACTGAGATAAGGATATGTAAATTTTCCAATAGCCTGACATGGGTGTGGAAGAAATTCTCGACTGGTTCAGGTCATTAAAATGTAGAGGATCAGTCAAGCACTTAGTCAGAAAGCAGTTGCGTTTAAGGTTTTGACATGCATAAACTGATTCATCCATTAACAGCCAACAATTCCATTAACTGGTGCCAGTCGAATCCGAAACATTACATTCTTTGACTTACCCGAAACATCTTCTCCCAAAAATAGTGTCCACTCATTCAAATACCTATTTGGTGCCAGGACACAAGAATCGATATTTTATAGGTACTTCGGTTTGGGAACCAATTGGTTCTACATAATATTCCAAATGATATAAATGTGTCATCACACATCATTAATAGGATTTTCACGTGCTTACTCATTGAAAGCAATAATTACACATGGTCAGATTGGTTCCTTGTCAACATGAATACGATTTGGGTGATCGAACTGAAGGGTGCTTAAGGCTAGGAAATCGATTCCTATAATTGCAGATTGTTTGGATAAGCGACGAAGGGTGTTTTTAAGCCTTAGATAAGGTAAATTGTGTATTAGGCAATTGTATGAATTGTGTGAGTCTTCTGAGAGGTGTAGAGAATACCTGCACACAATTTGAGGCAATGAGAAATTGTATAAGAAATTTCAAATTAGAAAGTAGTCTAAATCAAAATAGTTAATTCCCGAAAATATTGTAGAATACTCGTACATTTAAGGATTGCTTTTGAAATGTATAACAGATTTACGAGAAGACGATTGATAGTTGTAAACAGTCGTTTTCAATTGGAAGTGTCGCTATGAGGGGACTAGTTATTGTAAAAAGATTTAAAATCTGGTTTCTCAGTTTTGATCACAAAGACATTAAAATTCTGCTGTCCTATGTTGTTTAAATTGAGATAAAATTAGATTTTTGCTAACTGTTTATCATTGTATTGTTATACCCTTATCCAATTAAGTTTTTTTTCATCAGAATTTTTTCTCCTGTTTTTATCGTATAAGGATGAAATAATTAAGAGTACTACTCCTCACTTCACATCCTGAAATATGTTCCTAAGAAGTGACTTTAACACTATTATTAACTTTTTTTATACAAATGCTACTACATATTCTGAAGTTAAATATTGTAAAAAATAGATTTAGTAAAGACGTTTTGTTAAAATAAAGAATATTGGAAAAAAAAGTTATTGTTAGTGCTTATTCTACCAAGATACCATCCGAATAGCTGATGTGCTGGGTTTCATTTGAACAGCTCCACGAAACCCATGGTATGCCGAAGAATACAGGCCAGCACACGTAACTAAACATTTAGCATACGAGGCTGCCCGTGGGCTATACAAGTAAAACAGGAGGAAAAAGATCCCATTCGAGGTGCAATGTTCGGTCTTACCAATGAGTAAAAAGAACATATCAAGGTAACAAGATCCGAACAGAGACATGCAGGGATGAAGAGAGAAATACAGTTGTGGCGTCGCAGACTGTACTGAGGATATGGAAAAATCACTTGTGCAGACTGTTAAACCAAAATTCCGCTGTCAAGTAGAATGGACCACTAAACTTTAGCTGTGAAAATTAATGGATCCGTCCACCCAACCAAGCAAACCCAAGTTTAAGTGCTACATGTCTGCTGGATCAGACGACCTACCTGTGGAACGATTGAAAGTAGCAGAGATAACTTGCATCGATTTATTTCCAAGATTTGGTGGGTACAAAGTATGCCTGAAGAGTGATGCCTTAGCATTGTTCCCCCGGTCCATAAAGCACGCCCTTAAAATGAAATTAAGGCAGGAAAGAAGAATAGGTACCGATGTACGTTGGTTTTAAATATCTGAATATTACAATGACTAGGAAATAGAGAGCTCGGCAGGGCATTCCACAAGCGAGTATTTAAGAATACGTCCGAAAGTGGCGATTTCTCTGGAGCACTGATGGTGGAAATAGCGAGAAAACAAAGTGAGACCGGAGACATTACGTCGGCGTTCGTGGGTGTCAATTGATTGACTGATATTAGTATCACCAATGAGTTTTATCGCACGGTTTTGAATCCTATCTTGCAGGTGCAGAGATGTTTGAGGAGCACCTGACCAGATGATGGCCAGCTATTATTTATTTTATTTGTTTATTATTTTATTACTTATTACCAAATTTTAATCTAAAATATAATAAATTTCATAAAATTAACTTGAAAAGCTTGTAATTGATGTATGAAATATTAAGATACACACAGTTGTCTTAGATTAATTAAACAAAGTATTGTAAAACAAAAAATGCGGGATGAGGGGGCAGTTAAACAATATAATAAAAAAACGATAACAAAATACAAATACAAAAAAGAAACAAGTGTGACAAAATTATACAAAAATAATTATCTTATAAGAAAAGTTGACTATCCAAGCTTTATATTACGAAACTAGTAAAAAAAAGAGCATCTATTTTGTGGTAGTTAAGACAAAAAATTAATTCTTTTATACTTCTAAGATTTTCAGGTAAAAGATTAAATAAACGAGGTCCAGTGACAAAAAACACTGCTGGCAGTTTCTAGGATTAACTCGTAAAATGTAATTTTCTTGAGATCGTACAAAATTTCAGAATTTTTGAAATATACCACCTTGACCAAAATGTTTTCGCACCACACCATCGTGTGGCGCTCCAATTTTTCCGATTTGCGTTCTGTTTGTTTTGTTACGTTGGTAAATCTGTTTTTGACATTTCTTCTAAATATTAGCGTCATAGCTTGACATTTGCAAAAGTTACGTACCCAAGAGTACATCTATCTCTCTGTGTGTTGGCGATTTTTTACAATTTTAGAAATGGATTTAAATTTGCAACAACGAACTTGTATTAAATTTTGCGTAAAAAATGGATTTAATGCTGCGCGAACGTCGCAAATGTTGGATAAATGTTTCGCCAATGATTCTCTAAAGAAAACTGTCGTTTACCAGTGGCATGAGCGGTTCAAAAGTGGTCGTGAGCCAATCGAAGATGATGAACGCAGTGGCAGACCATCGACATCGAAAACCGATGAAAACATTGATGAAGTAAAAGAAATATTGGTCAATAACAGCAAATTAACCATGTAGCAGCAAAGTTGGTGCCAAAAGACCTCAATGTCATGCAAAAAAGAGACCGTGTTGACGTCGCAAAAGAGATGATTTGCGAGGCTAAATCCTATCCCACATTCATCAAAGTATCATTACTGGAGACGAGACGTGGGTTTATGAGTACGACATGCAATCCAGACATCAGGCAAGTGAATGGCGTTCACCAGATGAGCCGAGACCAAAAATACCACGTCGTTTTCAGTCAAAAATGCTCACGATTTTCATGGATCACAAAGGTGTAGTGCATCATGAATTTTTGCCAGAAGGCGAGGCAATAAACAGAGAGTATTATTTGGGCGTTATGAGACGTTTGTATGAAGCAATTCGCCGAAAGAGACCAGAATTGTGGGCAGAAAACTCGTGGATTTTGCACCATGAAAATGCACCGTCGCACAGTGCCATCATTATTCGTAATTTTTTGACGAAAAATGCAACAAATGCAGCAGCCACCGAATTCACCTGCAAAATCGCAGGAAGCACTGATGGGCATACCGAAAACCGAATATAAAAAATGTTTCGAGGATTGGATCAAGCGGTGGCATAAGTATGTTGCAGTCGATGGGGATTACTCTGAAGGGGACAATATAGATTTAAATGAATAAACTTGTATTTTAAATTTTCTGAAGAAATTCCGAAAAATTTTTGATCAAGGTGGTATATTGAGGCCAGATCAGAAGGGGAAAAGTTTTTCTTGAGGAAACTTAGACATTTCGCAGCAAATTTATCGAGATCGAAAATTATTGATAGTTCCCCAATTGGTTATGCTGTTGATGTCAGAATTTAATGAGCTTAACAGACGTTGCCGTTCCCGTTCTACAGCCGAAGAGCAAGCACGTGAGTCCGGAAACCAATATTAAAAAGCAGAGAGTATTGACGTCAGCAAAGGAATATATTGGATTAGAAGTGGCAGACAAGAGATCATTGGTAAAAATTAAAAAGAGTTCGACGACAGAACGGAACCCTGGGGTACACCAGCATTTATTTTGTAAATATTAGACTTGAAACAGTCCAAGACAACTTGAATTAAACGTTCTGAAAGGTAATTTCTAATCCATTGAAAAGAGAGTCATCGATCCCAAAAGCACGCATTTTCGACAAAAGAGCCTGATGCCAAAATTTGTCAAATGCCTTAGAAATATCAAGGGCAACTACCTTGCTTTCGCCGGATTGCTGGACACTTTGGTTTCACTTTTCGATGAAATGCCATAAAATTACCAATGGACCTGCTGCTATGAAAACCATATTGCCGGTCATTGAGAAGTTTTCGTGTTTCGAGATATTCTTGAGCTGTGGGTTTATCAGCGTTTCCATGACGTGGCAGAACACCTCTTCAGAAGAAGGGGAGATATACCATCTGGACCAGCAGATTTATATATGTTGAGATCTTTAAGAACTCTTGCTACTACACGAGTGAAATAGTGGATTCTTCCTATTGAAGTTTCGACGCACTCAAATCTAGGCGGAGACAAGGCACAATCTGGAGGTGTTGAGCTGGCCGCAAATTGTGCAGTAAACAGATTGGCCTTGTCCAAAGAGCTGACAGCTGGAATGTCATTGTAAATGAGCGTTGGGATGGAGGATGAGGCAGAATTTCTGATGTTTTTGACAAACGACCAAAAGCTTTTACTATCTTTGGGACATTGTAGTATTTTATGCCTCAACATTTGGTCGTATTGAAATTTCACATGCTTAAGAATGCGCCAATTTTAGAGGCAGTAGTCTTTTCGACATCGCGTATATGATTTGATCTGCCGTCCAGAATGCCGATGAAGAACGTTCGCTACTCCATAAAGGTTGGATACAACCTCTCCGAGGCCTTTCATATAAAAAAAAGTTTAGGCAAAGCCTTGCCCTATCATGTATACTTGGGAAAATTGAGCGAAACTCACAATCCAACACCAGTGATACAATTTCCCAAAAGTCTGTACAACTACTTGCGTACTTGCTGATGACAGACCTCAGCGTGCTGTTAATGGTGTATTCGGAAGCATTGGAACAGAAGCGGCAAAAACGGGTTCAGTCGTAGATGAGGGCAAATTTAAATAACAAGAGGAGACTTATTCGTACAACATTGACGAATCGGATAGAATCGAATAGACAGCTTTAATTTTGAGGGAATTTATACACATCGGTTCTAGTCTTGAATCTGATATTAACATCTCATCAAAACTCAAACGAAGAGTAACACTTACTAATCGCCGTTTCTTCAATCTAATGAAGGCCAATGGAAAACATAAGGCCTTGCCAAGAAACACTAATGAAACTTTATACAGTACTCCCATTATCCCAGTCTTGCTTTATGGCGTAGAAATGTGGACGTTAGTGACGATGGATGAATATAGCCTTGGGCGTTTTGACATAAAATTTTTCGAGTAAATTTTGGGCCCGTTTGCGTTGACGGGACTTGGAAGGAAGAGATTTAATGACGGGAAAACTGCATATTACTCACTTAATGAACGCTAAGCCTTAAGGTCGAAGAGTCTTCGATTTCGCCCCTGAAGGACAACACAGTAGAGGAAGACCTCTCCCTAAGTGGCGCTCACAAGTGGATCGGAAGCACAATCAACTTACTTTGGCGCTACTACAGAAAATTATCCAAATAAGGCATTAACTGGAGAGGCTTATTGGTTTAGGCTTAAGTCCACTCTGGACTGTAACGTCATCTAAGCAAGTAAGTAAGCAAGCTACAATTATCGTGCTAGCCAGGCGAATTTAGTATTACAGCGTTTCTTCTCCTATCTAAGGTTTTTGAATACCGTAATTCTTTAGACGTGTTTTTCGCATATTTGTCAGCTATGATATAACGATAGTCAAATCTGTCTATGAACCTTATTCAATCATCCTAAGTCATTAAGTGGTTCTCAAGCACGTCTTATTTTTACAATCTGGTCGCCTCATATGTACGTACCTTATCTCTGATAAATGAATTCTACTTGACCTTAATTACTTCTGGGATTCATATGCATTTTCCATAAGCTCTCTCACCTGAGATTCGAGAACGAGAATTATGATTTAATTGATTTCATTAAGCCTTAGTGTGAGAAGTATATTCCTTGACTCACAGTCACATCGAAAATACTCCTAACGAGCTATTTCGAATGGAGTAAATGATTTAATTATTTTATCGGTTTAACATCCTTCACCAGATTTTAATAAATTCAATTATGTAATTTTCTCCTCTGGCAATTACGAATTGTGCGAAAAAAAAAAATACAAAGACCAAAAGCTATCCTTTGAAAAACGCAAAATAATTTGTTGAGATAATCAGTAAACTTCAGCAGACAGGATGACGATGATACAGTAAATCATAAATGTAATCCTTTCATTAAATATAAAGCAAGTTGTTACCATCGAAATGGATCGATATCACTTACGGTAATGTGCAAAAAAGGTATGAAAACCCGTCTCTGAAATATGATGTAGTAATCGACGAGAAATCGAAAATCCAGGGAAAGGAAATTTGCAACTTTGTAGTTGTGAAAGTGAAATTCTTTTGAACCATAATAACACTGAAATACATCCGGAATGTGAAGGAATGGGGAAACATTTTGCAGGATACAACTAGCGAAGATCATACGTGTGTATGTGATTATTTTTTGAAATTTGTATTTCTAGAATATATTGATTTTCATATCCTGTTAAGCGAATAGCTCAGTTCAAGGTAGTTTTCAGTCAAGTAGCTTCCACATAAGATCTCATTGTTGCAGCAATTGACCAAATCTCATGATTTTTAAACAAGAAGTATAGTAGAACGAAAGGTAAGAAGAAAACCATCAAGGGTGACCGATTCATCTAGCAGCAAACAATCTAGAATTTGCTATATGAAACCCAACTTCTATGCTGTCACATGTACATTTCTGTATTTCACTTAAATCTATAGGTCTATCAACCCAAGTTCTCTGTTCAGATTCGTACAACTAGTCACCACCCTCGCAGAGTTCACCCCGATGATGCTCTAGATAGCTGCCTTTCAGCCTTTTTAGCTTGAGGAGGTTACAATCCTTTATTTCTTTCTACTCTGCATATCCATTTTACGACCTTCAACTGTTGACCACCTCTGCACATTCCAAGGATTCCCACTATGTCACAATTTTTTCTTCAGGGCTGTATGCCATATTTTTTCTGGCCATTGCAGTTTTCAAGCTGTGCCCTACAGGTTTGGATTCAAATTCAAACTGATTGTCAACCTGTGGGGACGTGTTTTCCTTTTCCTACCGTATACCGAAATTATTTAGTTTTCCACTTTCCTTTAAAGCCCCGTAAATTGCCGACCCAGTATTTTTCCAGTCGTTGTGCCAGTTGACCCCAAATTAAAACAGAAAAAAAAAATTAACTTAAATCAACAAACAATGGAAAAGTGCTGTGCTAGTGTTCTGTGCTCAATTGTTGACCCCAACGCCGAATGGGTAGCCTGCAATGGTCTCTGTGGAAAATCTTTCCACGTAATATGCAACGGACTTAGACGGAGATCCATTACCTATCTCAAGGAGCATTGCAGCCGCTTCAATTTTTACTCCAACGAGTGCAAAGAGATCACTCTGGCTCTCGAGTCCATTAATGCAGTGCTAACGGCAAATGGCCGTATTAGCAGAGCTATTCTTGACAGAATAGTAAACTGCATTGATGAACTGTACAGCATTATGGAAGTTTACAAGTCCACAGGAAGAAACATCGAAAAGCAATGACAATAAGAATAACAAACTCTTTCAAGTCCCTTTACGTTATATGTTGCTGCATCCTACCAGCTCAACCTATGGAATCCTACCAACTTGCTAGCAATGCGATCGACCATTTAATTGACCTGTCCGACTCTATTAACGATATCCTTATTTTCGACGACTTTAATCTTCCATCCATCAGATGATTAATCGTTTTCCATCGTATAAAATGCCAGCTCAGCTAAGGAGTGCTTCTTCTTAGATCACTTCATAGACTCAAGTCTATGCCAAGTCAGCGGTATATCCAAACTACATGGGCAGGCAATTAGGCTCAATTCACTCCTCAGTCTCACTTTGTCTCCTATCCCTCTACACAATCGATAATTACCGCCCTCTCTTCCCTTATTCTCACAATTTTTCATAAACCTTCTGTCCAGTCCATTCCCTCCACAACTCTCTCATCCTACTCCTTTCATGAAGCAAACTTTCACAAAATCAGTGACTATCTCAACAGATCCCCCTTTAACATTCCCAACCTAACTATGAATTATGCCCTATTAATTTTTTGTACAGAAATATTTTATTTCATTTTCTCACCTTAAAATATCATCTACTAGCCCTCCGTGGTATAATCGCAAGCTTCGTTCCTTACGAAATGATAGAAACAAGTTATGGGTTATTTTCCTTCGCACCAGATCCATTTCCGACTATTCCAACTATCTCGGGACTTATCTTCATTTCACCGATCTTTACGATTCCCTTTGCCAGCACTACCTGAACAATACGCAAGTCAACCTTATAAACGACCCTTAGTCCTATTTCCAATTCGTTAACTACAAAAGAAATGTAGGACGATGCCTACCGTCCTTCTCTCTCTTTCAACAACAAGCCATTAACCGATCCATTCACCCTTGCCAACCTATTTGCTACCTTTTTTAAACAATCTGTCACTAACGACTCCTTGGCCCACTTCTCTCAAACATCTTGGACCCGTATTTTATCGAAAATAAGTTACAGCAAGCTAATAACGAATTTACACCCGGCTCAGATGGGCCGCCTGCCATATTTCTTAAGAAATGTTCCTCCGATTAGAATCGCTTTCGTCTATCCGTTTCACAAGGCGAATTTCCTCTGTCTGGGAGACCTTCCTTCATAAACCCGATCCACAAAAACGGATCAAAAAATGAAAACTAACTATCGTCCCATCGGTAAACTCTTGCATCTACCCAAACTCTTCGAAAGTATTTTGTATGAAGCTCTCAGCTTCCAATGCAAATGGCTTATTACCCCCAAATAACATGGCATCCTGAAGGGTAAGTCAACTACCACAAATCTCGTTGAATTCGTATCCTTTACTTTCTCACCCCTAGAGTATGGTAACGAAGTCTTCAATTTGTCTGCCGTCAGCTTTGTATCCATACTGCTAAAATGGATATCCTCTTGCCAAGAAAACTGTTTTTACATAGTTCGTTTTAGGTCAGCCTATTCGGCTCCATTTTTGGCCTCCTCTGGAGTTCCACAAGGCAGCCATATAGGTCCTCTTCTTTTTATATTAACCATAGATGATTTCGATAGGATCATCAAACACTCGTCTGTCTTCATTTACGCTAAATTTTTCCAAATCATTTCCTCACGCCATGACTCCTTCCTCCTTCAACAAGACGATGATAGTTTTTCGATCTGGTGCCTCAAAAATTGTTTAGAACTTAATATCGCCAAATGCGAATTCGGCACCAATCTCCTCCTCGACTCTACATTCTTCACAACCAACGTATCTCCTCCGTTCATTCTCTTCGCGACCGCAGCATTTTGTGTGATAGGGAGCTCAACTTCTACATATGGATGAGATAATCTTTAAAGCCAACTCTGTACTGGATTTTGTAAAACGGCGATCCAAAGAATTCACCAACCCATACGACCAGGTTCCTCTATATTACCTTTTTCGCCCATTGTGTTCGTATCTCGAGAATCGGAAGCATACAGCGCTGTTTTGTGCTCTTCGAGGTATGCCCTTTTATTCTGCCCCTATTAAAACCGTCTCAATCTTATTAACATAAACACCCTTGAGGATCGCAGAGATGCAGCCGACTTTCTATCCATTCATCGAGTCCCTTCTGGTCACACTGAAGGTGCGTCCTTCACAACTCTATTTTCCTCGTGCTACGCAAACCTTATCGTCTTTGACTTTAATCGCATCACTCCCTGCCTCAAATCCGATCTCTTTCACTATAACTAAATTGTCGCTGTTTTTTTTGATGAAAATGCAACTTCATTGTGAAAAAATGGTTACCAATGAATCATTCAAGTATTTTCCCATCTATCTGGCACAGCTCGAATACCGTTATGGTAAAAGTAATCATCTTTTGAGGCTATCCACTAATGATGTCTTGATGTCATATAAGCGGAACTGTTGATTAGTCAGACCATGTGCCATCGAACGGAACAAGTAATAATCGGACGGCGCAATATCTGGCGGATATGGCGGATGGGGTAGGACTTCGCATTTGAGCGTTTACAGGTAGATTATAATGGGTTTGGCAACGTGAGACCGAGTGTTGTCATGCTCTAGAATCACTTTTTCGTGCCTCTGCTCGTATTGTGGCTGTTTTTCGCATGCAATCGCTTGGCGGGTAACTCCTAATGCTGAAGCAAGCGCTTCTTGCGTTTGGCAAGGATTTTCATCGAGCAATGCCTCCAATTCAGCGCCTTCGAAACATTTTGGCCTGAGTTCACGTTGACGGTCGTAAACATCGAAATCACCGTCTTTGAAGCGACGAAACTAATCACGGCACGTTGTTTCACTTACAACAGCATCTCCTTAAACTTTTTGGAGCTTTCGATGCGCTTCAGCCGCCGCGCCGTTTTGTTCGACTGAAAGAAGAAAATCAACACTTCCCGCAAAAGACGATTATTTGGCACAAAATCAGACATTTTTACACAACCAAAGGTGATATAACACCGAAACAAAATCACTAATGTGTCAAAAACGTTTGTTTACCATATGTCTAAGCTTGATTCATGACGTTTTGGACATGCCAAAATCGACCAGCACTTAAAGCTGGACTTATCTTTTGAGAACTTAGTTGCGCACCTAATAATTGTGGACTGCCCTGCCGAACTCAGTCTCTTAGTCATTGTAGGCAGAAAACATTTAAGCCCAACGTATCATACTCATACATCGGTATCTTCGCCCGCGCTGAAGGTACGTTGAGTATTAAAAAATGTAGGTCCTAGTAAATTCGAATTAGAATATTTTTCAACCAATCACCAATAGTTATCGAAAATGATTAAAATTGTTTCGTGGGTTTCGTGGAAATATGCTCTGCATATTGTTATTAACCCTTCGCTCTGATGTTTTGACAGCTCCTCACATACATACGAGTACGTTGTATGTGCCTCATAATTTGTTTTATCCCTTCTGCGGTTAAATCGTGGTATCCGGAGAGAGTTAATTAAAATACCACCACAGATTGCGGACTATCATAAATAGGTATATGACCCGTGCGAGTGCACCACGTTCACACGCTGTCTGCATGCGAAATCGTTGTGTCAACAATTTGACGGGACGCCAGTAATTGGTTCGGGGCAAGTCGTTTAGCATAATCCACTTAATTGGATTTGTGTCTCGAAATGAAGATAAATGATATCATTGCGTTTTGGATAATGAGCAGAGGTGTTAGGGGTCCTTCAAAATGATTACAGGGCTAACTAAATTGCTCGTTTGAGGTGTTGGCGATTTTTTTTTCCAGAACGATTTAAGTTACACAAAATTTGTTATTTGAAATTGCTATTGCCATTATTGTTACTTTTAATTGTTGAACTTTTATTTATGCATCTTAATTTATTTTATAAGAACACTATTTTATTTTCAAAGGATACATACGTGGGGCGGAATACTATTTTTTTTTTTATTTCAGAAATGATGTTCTCTACTTTAATCAAACGGTGGAAAAATACGTATTGTTCACATCATTCAAAAGTAAAGGTAATTATGGTTTACCTTGTGTGAGTGTTGATTGCACTTGAAACTCTTGACTCCGAAGTGGCAGCAGTCCTTGGGAAATTATGATGAAACGGAATTAAATTGGATTACATCCATCTATTGTCCCAGAAGGACCTATTCATTAACAGCTATTCGAGGTTCACATTTTACTTTTTTAATTAAAGTTTAGCAGGAAGGAATTTATTGCTTAATTAGTTCGTGTG
This sequence comes from Volucella zonaria, assembly GCA_963966105.1. NCBI lineage: Eukaryota > Metazoa > Arthropoda > Insecta > Diptera > Syrphidae > Volucella > Volucella zonaria. The sequence continues at coordinate 58,846,833 of OZ014531.1, read as the reverse complement.
ATGAGTTTATGCCTGCTTTTAAACATTTGTCTGCAACGTTGTAAAACCAGGTTTGTTGTATTTAATAGAGGTTTTCTAGGTATAGTTTCATTGTATGGCGCATAAAATTACATCTTTTTGTGTTGACCATCTTATAGCCAACTTAAATAATGAATTTTTCGTACATACGCGCTAGAACGCAGTCATATTTAAAAGTGCTTGGCCATTGGAGGAAGAATTTCACGACTTTTAACAGTCGGAAACTTATAACAATTTGCCAGAGCTGACAACTCATGACAAGGGCCTGAAATCAAATCGGTCAGTAAGTGATCCATACAGGGAATCAACCAACATGCTATACCTCTACATTGCGCTCGTTAAAGCTACCCGGATGCAAACGATACAAGCTATCATCGAAAAGAGCACTGCATATGATGATTAATGGATATGCTTACACAAATATTGTAGTGGAGATAATGGTTGAAAGTCCTCTACTCTGAGCATCGAACTGGCCGAATAGTAGAGGCTGAGTAAGCTTAATGAATTTTGAGAAGTTCTCCAAATGAGTTCCGGAAACTAAAGGACGCCAAAATCCTTGGGCCATCCAATAGCACATCTCTTCTTTTTAGTATCAATAACACCTGAACGGTGGCAGTTGGCCAAAGCTTTCAGGCAACTTCTTGGCTATCATGCGGGAAAACCTTGGACCACTTCCCATCATAAGCGACCTTGGCAGGCACCAAGGCTACACAAGCTTATCGCATGTGTCGATCAAAGATCTTTCGACTTTTACACAAAAGCCATAGGTGGATTAGGAGAGATTTGGCCAGGTGCAAAACTTCGGCCGCACTTATTCGGAGTCTTTCCAAAAACGCAGAAGACATCGTAAAAGGCGTGGTTCATGGACTTGGGATACTTGTATGCGATCCGCTATAAACAAGAGATAAAGGTAAGATTAGAACTTGCATATTAGTGAAACGTAGCTTTAATGCATTTTTACTACCTAACTTCAGCGACCCCGACTTAACCGTTGCCAGAATAAAGACTACCATAGGCCATGTGGACATAGAAAGGGTCGTACTGAAAGCTGGCTTTATCATTTGATGGGACGCTGACGCTCATCACACGGTATGGGGCAGTACTGACATCAACGATAGAGATGAGTCACTTTTTGATTATGTTATAAGTACTAACCTCATTGTTTGCAATATTGGCAATGAGCCAGATATCACTCTTGTCTCCGACAACATCACTCAAATACTAATGAACTGGATGGTGTAGTCTCAACACTCTTTTTCAGAGCACAGATACACCAAATTCAGCCTGAGTGATGCTCCTCCCAGCCAAGCAGCATTCCGGAATTATCGGAAAACTGATTGGCCGAAATATAGAGGAATACTGTTAGAAACGCTTTCCTCTGAACTCTCAAGTGTCCCGCGTGATACTAACGCGCTTGATATGAAAGTCAAAGAATTCACCCTGGCTCTCAGTCAGGCTATGGGTGCTTCCTGCGCTCTTATTTAACCTAGAGGCAAGAAAAAACCGCATTGGTGGACATCAGCACTGGAATCGCTTAGAAACATTTGCAGAAACTGGGACTCGTACAAGGAATCCCTCAAAATACACATATAAAAAAGAACTGAGGAAGGCAAGCAACAATCCTGGAGATCATTCTGTGGCAAAATTACAGAAACCTCTGAGACACCGCAGCTAAGAAAAATCTTCTCTACAAATCCTATGACGCCTGGCTGTCAGAAAAAAAACGATGGCTCTTGGACAACCTCAAGTGATGAATTACTCAACCTGCTACTGGATACTCACTTTCCAGGTGGTTCCCTATTCGCGGCCAGTAGCAACTCAAAGGGGACTACTGCAACCGAGACCAAAATTCATGGTCTGATTACAAGAGATAATCTGCGCTACATAGCTTCAAACCATACTAGTCTGCTGGGTCGGACGGTATAATTCCTCCCGAGTTACAAAGGTCCTTAGATATTATCCTTTCAACGCTAGAGAATGTCGTGATCCACATTCCATTGTTATGGAGGGAAGTCAATGTAGTTTTCATTCCCAAAACCGGAAAATACTCTCATGTTATCCCAAAGGACCTCAGACTTAGAGGTCTATCATGTTTCCTTCTGAAATATCTAGAATGGCTGATTGATGTTCATATACGAACTAAAATTGATCCATGGTTTTTGTCAACGGCTCAATATGCTCAAGGAAAGCCAGAAACGGCGAAACATTCACTGACTAGCCACATCGAACGATTCTCACATTATAGAGAATACACAATGGTCGCTTTCTTAGACATAGAGGGTGCCTTTAGCAATGTCAACACATCTGCAATCTTCGAGTCTCATAGAGGGATGATGTTGCAAAGTTCGACTGTATATAAGGTAGTGCACGAATTGTATATTTTATTTACAATTTATTTGGAGTGAACCTGAAATTGTTATAATTTCTTTATAAATCAGAATTAGAGTGAACTTATCCACGATTTCAAAGGCTGCAAAGAACTGAATTATGCAAAAAAATGTGTTGACACCTTGGATATTTTTAGGTAAACCAAGCCAAGCCCGGTTTCCCGCGGTTGATGTGCAAAAGCTGCTATTGTACTTTCATCGGTTTATGACAGTCGGCGAGCGGCCAAGGTTTACCCCGGAATGTTGCCCCCCATACAGAAGTAAAAGAGTATTTGGAGAACCGGCAGCATGCTGTTTTGGTTCCCGTATTTTCAGGAAATGTGTCTGGCGAGTTATTTGTGGAAACAAGATCATCTCTAATAGTGAATCAGAAGGATTAATAAGAAATTTTTTGCAAAAACATGGTAACGCGATCAAAATTTTGTCGTTTTGAAAACAATTGTAATAACATACTTCAAGACATTGAAAGTTCTCATCACTTTTATCTTGGAACGAATGCAGTTTGACCAACCCCCATACACAGTTCTTAAAATTCCTAATAATAAGTATTTAGCGGCCTAAGATGACATTTAAAAAATAAAGTTCTCCGCAGTGCTGAAAAAGATTGTAAAATAACTTTTTAAAATGTGTGGTTCAAGCTGTGTCCTCATATTTTTGGTTCTTCTATATTTTTGATTTTTAAAGATTTTTTTGAAATATTTCATTTATTCATTAAATATTTTACTCTATTTTGCAAATTATAAAAACAGAATTATCCCTTTATACCCACATTCCTAGATATTTCTTTGTATACATATTTGTAGCCTTCACTGCTAATAACCTGCTGGCTACATAATTTCTCCCGTTTATCGTCCTGCATGTTAATTTACATTTCCTTTCTTCTCTTTGCAAGACCATCTTCCCTTATTCATCGGCAAGGGAGAAAAAATCTCGCCAGGTACTATTGCATTGCAGTCACGTAGAATATATCGTTTTCACCGGGGTCCATAATACCCGATATGTTTATCTAAAAAGCAAAACTTAATGGCCAATTGATTAGGTGCTAACACGACAACCTCTACAAATTGGATTTTGATTCAAATCCATTTTTACTTTGAATCCTTTTGTACATGTTCGTATATTCAATGAGGGGATTATGGGTTATAGTGTTTATATATTGTAGAATTATTAAGGTGATGGTTTTATGATTACGGTCTCTAGACTTATAGATAGAATGTAAACTTTAGACCTAGCCGCAATTGTACCTTTTTCAAAAAATAAGACAGTCGAGAATGAAATATTTAATTTTATAGCTTCTCCGTTGATTATAAGTTGGTCAATGGACCTGGATCTCAACCAACAAACGACGTCTCCAGCCAGCTCGACCTTTAGCTAGCTCCCTACAGTTTCGCACGCTAAGTTGGCTGAAGTCACCTTTTACTTACGAGCGTCACCTAAGTCGGGTGTCTTCTTGTACAGTGGTGCCTCTCGGAGGCAGATTTGAAGATTTTTCGGACTGAAGACCTGGTTCATCTTCTCTATATGATCCAGCCACCTCAGTCGTTGGACCATCATTCTTCTGGCTAAGTCGATGATGCTGTACAGCCAGTGAAGTTCATCATCTCCATTCACCGTCTATGCAAACCGGACCGAAAATCCCCCGGGAACCCTCATCCATTTTTGATCAAATCCATGCCTCTGCGCCATAAAGCAGCATTGAGATTATTAAGGTTTAAGAGTCACTTTTGTTGTTCTAGAGAGGACTTTGCTAGTCAATTGCCTTCTTAGCCCAAATACGCAGCGATTGGGAAGAGTTATTCTTCGTTCGATTTAAGCGCTGGTGTCGTTGCCTGAATTGATAGCGGATCCTGGGTAGCCAAAGCCCTTAACTACCTCAAAGTTATATCTGCCGAGGGTGAAATTCTGTTCGAAACATCGGTCTTAGGTGTTCTTTTTGGTTGACAGCATATACTTGGTCTTACCCTCGTTGACGTGAAAGCGCCATTGACATTACACTGCTTTCTTCTGATTACATCAATATCATCGGTGCATGCAAGTACAATAATTGGATGGACTTCGGAAAGATTGTGCCTCTTGGGTTGCGCGTGAGTTTTGCTCTATTCTTTCAGGAATGATGTTAAAGAAATCGCATGACAGTCCATCGCATTATCTAAATCCTTTTTTGACATAAAAGGTCTCGGTGAGTTCTTCACCGAACTTGGAGCAGCGTGCATTCTTCATTGTCATCCAGCAGAAATGGACGAGTTTGGTAGGAATGTCAAAACTAGATATTACTCTGTATAGTTCGTCTCTATAGATGTTGTCATACGCCGTCGTAAAATCGATGAATAGGTGGCGTGTACCGATTTGGAGCTTATGAGTTCTTTCCGAGATTTGCTGTAGTGTGAATATTTGATCGACGGTGGACTTTCCTGGCCTGATGCCACACTGATATGAAACAATCAGGTTACTGACGAACGGTTTCAGGCGTTCACACAATATGGCAGATAGGATGCTGTTGGCGATACTTCTGTATTGGCGCAGTTCAGAGGCTCTTATTTTTCAAAGATTTTACTGATGAGTTGGTGTATGCTCCTTACTAAGTCATCGCCTACAGCTTTGAAGAGCTCAACAGTCAGGCCGTCTATTCCTGCTGCTTTTTTGGACTTAATCTTAGATATGGCTATCTTAACTTCATCCAGGTCGGGTGAATCGAATTGTTGGTCTAAATCGTTCAGGTTGAGAGTTCCATTCTGCCTTACAGCGGTATTTAGTTCGTCATCGCTATTATGCAGTCTATGGAAATGCTCCTTCCAATTACCCAGCATCGACTGGGACTCTACATTTTCGTCTTTATACTTGTAGGCTTCGGTTTGGGGATTGTATTCGTTTTACTTATTGGTAAAACTTCCGAATCTCATTGCTGGAGTAGCATCTCTTAATTTCTTCGACCGTGCGCGTCTTATGCTAATTCTTTTTCCTCCTGAGAAGCCGATATTTGTCTCTCCCCCTCTGTTCGTAGAGCTCGTGAACAGCTCTAGTCCTTCTATGCTGTGACGCTTTGTATGCGGCTTGCTTAGATGTTTATACTTGCCTTCACTCGTCGTCAAAGCAGGGGTTTCGTTGTGGTGGCAATGCTGCCACTGGTCTTCAATACTTGATGCCGGCGGCATAGGACTTCTTAAGAGATTAAGGGAAACTTGATCGGAGGAGGATCTGGGGATCTATTGCTATTGTAGTCGTCTGACGTCGAACTTCCTCACAGTATTAGCTTGCCTCTGCGATGTTCGGGATACCCGCTAGCGTACCTTGGCTACAACAAAGTGATGGTCCGAGTCGATATAGGGCCCTCGGAACGTTCGGACATCCATAATACTGGTTGAAGATTGATTGATCAGGAGTTCCCCAAGTCCCCTTGTAAACATAGAGATGTGGGAATCCCGTGCTAGCTATGACAATGTTGCACCCCGCCGCAAAGTCGATTAACCTGAATCCTTTATCGGCGGTGGCGTCGCGCAAGCTATACCTTCGGATAGTATTATTAAAGATGTCCTCTCTTCCTAGCTTTGCATTAACATTGCCGCGGACAATTTTAATTTCACAGCTAGGACACTGCTCGTAGGTCTTGTCCAGGAGCTCGTAGAAGCTATTTTTGGTGTCGTCATCTTTCTCTCTGTGGGGGCGTGCGCACATATAAGACTAATATTGGTAAATTTAGCCTTCGTACGGATTGTTACTAGAAGCTAGTTCACATGCCGGAAACTTAAGACTTCTTACCCAAGTCTGCCTCTAACAGCAAATCCGCAGCCAAGTTGTCATCGATAGCAATCACCGTAGTAGATGTCGCATTTTCCATCCTCTTTTTGTCCGGCTCATCGTATTTCATTTCTTGGAAGGCGGTAACATCTGCTTTGCAGATAGGCTGCACGTGGCCTATCAACGGAGCTAGCATTCCATATTCAAATCCGAAGTTCTTTGTCCTTGTTTTGTTTGCAGATGTGTCAACAGTAGATTCGTCCGTATCCGAGGTTTGTTGTTGTTTTGTAACTTAGTTTTTTTTGGAGCTGCCGGTTCCATTATACATAGATACCCGTAGGACGAGGGGTCGTTTAGACCGAAGATAGTAACCCGTTCGGGTTATTATTATATTAAAACAATAAAATAAAGAAAATATTTCGGAAAGAAAGCCAGAATGAGTTTTCGTGTCGTAAGATTGCAAGAACGACCGATCTGCTGGCGTCTGGTATACATGGATCCAAGAGAAGCTGTTGTCAACTTCTTTTTATTGAAGTACCGCAGAAATAGGTACGATCTTTCAGTCTGTGCACGACCTGAAGGGCCTAGTCCATTTGCACAATTTGGAGAAGTGATTGTTAAAGAACTCAGCTTCCACCAAGTTCATTGATAGAAATATGGGAAATAATATCATCGCCAACGAGAGGTAACTACTCCTGTTCATTTCATAGGATTAGGTCCAAACGATCTTCGAATTATTGAGAAGCAGAAATTGAAGGTAACAGGTGGAGTACCGAAGGTTGTATCGCATTGGGAGGCACAAGAAAACCCTTTAACACTCCTTTCCGGTCTGAGATTCCGGCCAAAACCATTCTTGGGCACAGAGAAAGTCAATGTTGTTCTTTTGCAGCAACAGGAGTTCTGGTTGTATTGCAACAAGCGGTATGTCCAAAGTCGGCGTCCAAGGACATCAAAAGATGGCATTAAAAGTGCAACTTATCAAATGAATGTCAAGGGGTTTTTTTGAGCCAGCCGATTTTTCGTGAATTCTGGTTCCACCAGGCAACCAACGTATAGTCATATAATTACCCCTATCCAGACGACTCCCCTCGGTGACGAAGCCCATGTCTTACCGAAAGCTTCTTTACATCACCGGAAGGCCGACAGCGCCTGATGGGTTTTCGACGCGATATGTTTAGTCCAAAGAAGTTTGTTATCGAGGATAGGGAAATGGATAGTGATGCAGTAGATGAGTCAGACCAGTCAGCTTCCTCCTTCTCGTAACCAAAACAACCTCAGTTTTGGGAGTATTGATTGAAAGCCTATTTCTAGTGCAGCAACTGTCGCCCACGCCTAGGGCTGCCTGTGCTTTAGAACAGGTAGTGAGGCGGTTCCGTTTGGGTTGCCTGGGAAGTGCGTTTCAAGCATGAGGCAGAGACGCTTTCGACTCAGTGTAGGTGTCATAGTTTACCATTGTGGGTTTTCCAAAAAAATTTAATGCCAGGATTTTCTAATTTATCATTCTCACATTGTTTTCAAATGGCTTCTCCTAATATCTTCGATTGGTTGCTACTAATCTCCTTTCTGATTCTGCATAAATCGATATGGAGAAACTAGTCTTCTTCTCGAACAATTCTTGTCATTTTAACCACCGATTTCAACGCATTTTATTTTGCTGGCTTAGTGGGTAAGCGTTCTTAATCTTCTTTTGTAATACACGATCGACGAAGTTTGTGACTGTATTTTACGATAGCAACTTTTCGATGCTATATGTAACTATTTGCAACTTCTCTTTACTGTAGCTTTGATTATCCACTTTCGTATCACGGGTGTAACAGAGTACTGGTCCTACCTAATGCATGTCACTCGGAACCCTTTCTCCCATTCTCACACTTTGGATCACTTACTGCAATCGATACGTATAATGGAACACTTGTAATTACAAGAAATTCCCAACATTATCCTGTTGTGTAGTATTACGTTCCTTTTCTTGATTTAATAAGCCATTTACACAATTTTCTACAACGCTTACCCAGAAGGTCGGCAATATTTCAATGAATTTCTTCTCGCTAATCCAATGTTGTGTCCTTTAACAATTTCCGAGTTGCAAAAATTAAATTAAACGAGTTCCTTACACCTAGTTAAGCTGGGTAATTAAATTTTCACTTTGAAGTGGATTGTAATTTCGTATCCTAATAGGTCATAATTAACCCTCATTTGTCGACTGTGACGGTAGTAGAGGAAACCCCGGGACAAGGGAGAAAAAAAAGACTCAACTTACTATGGGGATGGTTAGTGGTACTATCCGGGTCAGTCATAGACATTTAACCCGAATATCCTGGAAAGTACGAAAATGTCTGCCAGTTGTAAATACTTTTTGATGGGGTGTTTTGTTGTTTATTTTGAAATTTATCCAATCTGAAGGTGACGGAGTTTTTGCAGAGGCAGTGGTGGTATTTGTTTTGAAATTTTACGCCTCCTCCTCAGTTGCTGAAGTCTTTTGTCTTCAGGAATTTGTTCGAAACTCAAATTCAGTATATAACATGCTGCAGGTTAACTGGTGCATATATTTCCTCAGTCAGTATGATATTTGGCCGCTGCAATATGTTACATTGCTCACCTCTGCTCTGCGGGCCATTACGCCAGTAAGAAATTCTAAGGGCAACTAAGTCCTTAACTTAGGTCTTCTAACGCAGATTAGGATGTTCTTCTTTTCATCTGGACATGTACATAGACAATGGATCTTCTGTTTGGTAGGAGAGTTACTGACCATACTTGCCAATAGTTTCGAAAAGTGTTACCTTGATTTAACCAGGGTGCTCTGAAAACCTGTCATTAGATTTGTATCTTCGACTTTTATTTCAGCCATAAGGAGAAGGGTAGAGTAAAACTAACTGGGAATGCCGTGTCGAATTTCCGTTCAGAAACGGCAAAATACGAATAATTTGGCAGAGCCATTACTTGCGGTAAGGAAACCTTATTAAAGTTACTTTAATATGCGAAGATCTTACAACATGACGTCATTGGATCATTTTCTGTGAGGCTAGTAACGTTTTGGAGCAAAATTTTGTTCGAATAATACGCCATATACGCCCCAAATTGATCGAAAAGTACTATGCCATCAGCATCAAGAAATCAGTGGTGATAGCGAGGCTATTAGTGTGGCGAAGTGTGTCTCCTAGCGCACGAAACGAAATAAGGCCGTACGAAAAGGCGCTGAAACGAAGGATCAAACTCAATGACTAAAGGTGATAGGAGCAATATTAGCCTCTCAGAATGGAAAAGAATTAAGCAGAGTAGCTCACGATCTAAACAATGGGGAAGTGCTTCAGCAGAAACGACGTGCAGAAGTTCTACCAAAATGTGAAAGGAAGTTGCCAAGGATACAGATACATAGTAAGGTCACAGTCGGTTCTGCAATTTTGTAAAGTTTAATTCCTTTAACTGCTTAATGGCGATAATGACCAACATTCTGATTGAACATTTCAATGTGGATGATGGTCGACAACAGCATCGTCCATTCGACAAAGAGAAGGTCAAGCAGACCTTCTAAATTAAAAATTAAGCAGATGTCTAAATTAAAAACCAACGAAGTCGGGGGATTTACCTCCGGATTATTTACAGCGGGGATTGATTGGGTAAGAACCATACACCAACTAACTCCCGGTGAACCGAATTTTTGCATCGTCTCCACAATCTTTAAGATGCCTCCCCAATTATAGAAGAATCAGTCTGCTTAACATCGTGCTCAAGATTCTTTGAACCGTAGTATGTGCCTAAAGCCTTTTAACGGCATTCTGCTAGTTGTTTCTCAGTAAAGTTTTAATAATAGTAAATTTCACGACTGCTAGATCCATCCCCGACGAGGATGACAATGGAAAACACCCGCTGCTCCACAGAAGTAGGTAATGATGCCAGTGGGGACTTTGATGTTAAAAATGTTTTCGATTAGGCGACACCCTTTCATGTGAAACTTACTTTGTGCTTTCCTCTTAACTCTCAAGTCTCACTCGTGAAACCAACGAGCTTGACATGAATGTCAAGGAATTCTCCCTGGCTTTCAATCAGGCTATGGCTGCTCCCTGGCGTCT